>OY757904.1:112366628-112444128 GCA_963585895.1 Sepioteuthis lessoniana
ATTTTAGAACATACAATGATGTCAGTTTAATAAGACACTAATTGTTCGTTTGTTTTTTAACTATGGAAGTACAGCTATTTCCATGATACTAAATTAACACTTAATTTACATGGTTTTCATGTCCTACATCTTATTTGTAATTTAAAAATGTTCGATATAAAGTAGACCATTCTTAAATACTAATTAAATCAGTCACCTTTTTAATAGAAAGATAGAGAGGGGGGCAGTGAAAGAGAAAGAAAGGCAGAGAGAGAAAGACAGAGAAGTAGCGGTTTTATATCAATAACAAAAAAAAGATATATTCATCAGACATGATATTTTTTTCGAAGACTTATGTTAATTAAGATCGATGCTTAGATATAATACAGCTGATGGGTAATGCACTTTTGAATTATATGCTTTCGTTAATTTCAATTTTTTTACCTTTGATAATTTTAGCTTTCTTGCCGAAGAGTCATTTTCAAAATTCAATTTTACCTGGGAAGCAAGTCTTCTTTTTTAGGAATTGTGTTTTTCATAGACCTTATATTAAAGACTTTCTTAAACAAAATGCTATTTGATGTATTTCTATTACGTGCAGCGTCGCGTATATCTGAGTAAATAGATAGATAGATCGATTACAGAATGAGCTGAGCTTAATGAATCTATTTTTTAAATTACCAAGGTTGTTTAAGCGTCTCTGCTTTCATCCATTATATGCGAGTGCGGACGTGAGGAAGTGGCTGAAACGCAATTTTTAAAATACATTTCCTAACGACATATATCCAAGTAAACGAAGATGCTTAGTTTTGCATGTCGGTTATGATATGAATCTTAAAAATGTATAATATATACTAAAGTAGAATTTATACTCGTACAGCTGTAGTGTAATTAAGGAACGGATCATTAGCTACTCCACTTAATTGCCTCACAACTGAAAGTCATTAAAGCAGAATTGATCCATGTAAATAATGATTTTCTCGTGTTCTGAAAGATTGCCTTTCTAAGTGACATGTCATCAAGTTTAGTTAAATTCAATCAGGCGAAGAATCTGAATTCTAGTAACAACGGAATATTACCTGGGCATTTGGATTATAGGACTCTGATGATAGTAGTAACGGATTGAATAAAATAGTTCGTCAGAATGTGCCTTTCCAATGAGATCATTTAGGATACATTATATGGCTGGGTCTCGTCTGGTTTCTCTAATGGGATATCAACGCCTTACAAAATTTGTTTCATGTGCAAATGTTTACGCACATTTCAATTTATATTTTCAAGTTCCATTACAGGTATTATTATGTTTTTCTTTTGTCTAAAATAATATTTATTTCTTAGCCTGTACACATAATATTGAAACATATCTTTTTTATGAATGGATTGAATCTTGAAATTTACGAACATTGCATTATTGAATGGACCAGGGAATAATGATACTTATGTAATGTCCCACACTCTCAGGAGCTCCAGAACAGAATATGTTCTTGGTTTTACTCCTAGGTCTACACTGACTCGGTTTGGTTTGGTGGGGGATTTGTTTTATGGTATATCAAACAGTTTGTTATTTCATGCCTAATCCTATTCATACATATATATTGAATATAAGATGATCATTAAAAAAAAGTTTCCAGACTATTTTCGTGTGGATACTTATTGATAGTACACACATGAAACTCTAGACTCCTTCGAAGCAATTTTCACCGTCACAATTCACTTGTTGTACCGTTACAACAATTTCTGGAAGGCCCCATGGAAGTCCTCTTGTGTGAGCGTGTCAATTACCTTCGTCACAACCTGTTTCATCTTCTCAATTATCTGATAACGACAGCCTCTGAGCTTAGGTAATAACCAGAGGCCACAGGGGGCAAGGTCTGGACTAAAGGGAGGGTGAGGAACTGTCTTGATGCCCATATTGGTAAAATAGTCTATGACAAGGATGGAGTTGTGAACTGGCGCATTGTCCTGATGGAAATGCTACTGACCCGATTTGAAGATGGATGGCGTATTGATTTCCTTACTCCTCCCACACCTCTCATAATCCCTCACAGACTCCCTGCCTTTCTTGAATACTTTATGCAACTGAAAACTGATGCTCGATTCATGCAAGATAGTCGAAAATCTGTCTGAATCATTCCATACGCTTCTGTGGCATTTTTCCAAGTTTAACCAGAATTTATTGCATATCGTTCTTCTAAAGTGTCCTCACGTCCAGATTGCATTTTTGAAATTCACCAGCTGTGATAATCAGGCTTTAGTAGGGTGTATTGCAATTCCTGCTGGAGCTGTTCATTTGAACCTGAAATCATAAAGATTTGTCCGTCATCATAGGATAGCAATAACACATTGAATTTTCAAGAGACTACGACTATTTTAAATGCCTGTAAAAAAAAAGTCTGGAAAATTATTGAATGCACCACATATATTATTAACTAAGACATTTTCTGGGAAATATTTCATACGAGCCTGTGCTCATCTTTTGCACGCAGTTAAATGCTTTCAGTTTTCGCTATCGAACGCTAATTATTCTGATCAACGTTACTCATTCGCTAAATGGTTCTAAGTATTAGTATGTATCATGAACAATTCAATTAACCGTCTGTCACTTCTTGACACAGCTAAATGATCAATCACTTCTATTTGTAGTAGTTCAATTTAACATTCTTTATTTAGTTTCAGTAATTTTAAATTTCAAAGTATTCTCTTTGACCCTTAAATAGGTCCCTATCAGGCTCCACCTCTCTGAATCAGAGTGAACCCGGGAGCGATGGCAATGAATTGGTACGCTGTATTCCTCAAATCTCCTGCTTTACTGGAATCTTATGATCAGATTTTTTTATATCATATCCAGGACACTCGATGGATTAAGACTTCTGCTGACATTCAGTCTGTTATTTTATATCTCCAACCGACTGGTGCCTCTGACTTAGGTCAAATATATCGTTTCCGTTATATAAGTTATAAAGAGTATACTACAATATTTAAAACACATAAAGGTGCGTAAATAATTTGTATAAGATAGGAATACTAGAATCTACATAAATGAGTGAAAACAAATGAATATTATCAAATGGAAATAATCAGTTGAAACCATTTAATTGTTTGTAAAAAAACACCCTGCAATTAAAAATACAAGAACATGACGTACAACTTACTCAAGCCTCTTTATGACTTATAAACTGTTTTAAAATAGATTTTTAAAGCATTTTAAAACAAACTTTCTTCATAAAATCTTTCTCCTAACGAGGGCCGAACAGTAAAACTCGTTCCGAATAATCAAAAACTAGAAATAATGTTTATAATTGTCCAAAGATATTCGTTAATCTTTTTATTTTGTTAAGATTTACTTTTGTACGCATAACGACGCCAAAAAAAAAAAAATTAAGATAAAAAAAAAAAACATAGCAGTTTTCGGAAATACTCTAATAATCCAACGTTGAGCTCCATGTGTGAATTTCCAGCGTACTCAATCTAAAATCGTTGATTTCTGTAGTATATTATATATATCTTGCTTGTTCATTTATATGTAGATGAAGTTACTTATTAATATTCTCTGACTAATACAGAAAGCGTCATTATTGCTACATAAATCTAATATTTTAAAACGTATCTCTTCTGTATCATTCTCTCTCTCTCTCTCTATATATATATATATATATATATTAAAAATAAGACACTCACCTTTAGGTAAAATCTAAAACTTTGAGAGTGCTAAGTACATGAAAGTTGAACTTAGGGAAAATAAGTGTTGACTAAATATCGTAATGATAAACATAAGAAAAAAACTCTGATGAATTTCCTCACCTCATCATCGAGGAAGTGAAAATCAGTGTCATCAGTTCATTTTATTTCTTATAACGCTCACATAACCTTAGAGACAGACAGAAAAATACAGATATACAAACAGACAGATACATACACACATAAACATTATAATCATATCAAATATTATATGTAATTAGATATATAATTATACGAAGCTTATTCAATAATAATGGAGATTTTGTGTTAGAAATATTGTTTCAGACTTTTTTTTCATTAAATCATTGCATTGCTTGTTATTGATTCATAGAAACAATTATTTCAATTTCAATCGTACTTTTTTGAGGCTATTTTAAATGGTGGCAAATCAAACAGAACGATCCATACTTGAACAGCGGTTTATCTTCAGGATGCTGAGAAATGCAAACCATATGAAATTTACACAGGAATGTGAGGATTGCATACAAAACTTTGTTTCAGTTTAGAAAAAAAAGAAAAAGAAAAGGAAAATATGTTTTCAAAATTGGATAAACTGGGCTTTTTTCACAACGGCACTTTCTTGGAAAGACCGTTGCTGGAAAGGAAACATACCAACCATCGCAAGAGGAAACGTTCTGTGTGGAGTGTTCCATAAAAAAAGCACTCTTACAATCTTCTGACATAAGAAAGACCCATAAAATTTTATTTCAATATGAAGGTACAACTACAAACATTGTTTCCTATTGTTCACTCTGTAATATATGTACTTGAGTTATGTTATTTTAGATAATAAATGAAAAGTACAAATATTAACTTTAAAATAGGAATTTTATTCTTCGTATACAACGCCACGTGTTGGCTAGAAAAATGTCCGGCGGTCAACACGTGTGTTTAGTGTTTGGAATCTCTTCAGCAACTGCCTCCTCTTCTGTCTTGGGTCGTCTTCGGCAACTGCTACTATCTCCGCTGATGGGCCAGAGGGAGAGGGAGAGCGAGAGAGAAAAGGAGAGAAAAGGAGAGAGAAGGAAATAGAGAAGAGTGAGAGGCGATGGATTCTTGGATAGCATTCATTGGCCGAGGTGGAAGTAAGGACCAAGATTTCTGTTAAGGTGGTATTGACTGCCCCATTTACTGACCTTATTAAGGGAGGTGATACTACGATCCCCACCTCCAGTAAACGGAGTTTTTGTTTGGTTTTGTTTGTTATTTGTTTTTTGTTGTTTTTTTTTTTTTTGCTTTTGTTTTTGTTTTAATAATAAATATTCTCGTTATCCTTTTTCCATGTAACGGTTCTAGCTGAAGTTCTTGTTTTCATTTTATATTCCTGCACTTTTTCAGGAGGTAAACTTTCAGACTTTTTATTTGTATTGGTAGTTGCATTTTGTGTACATTTTTGTTTGTTTTCAATGTAAGGTTTTAAACGGTCTATTGAAAATTGTGTATGCGTATTTGAGTTAGTTTCTATTAGGAAATATTTTGGTGTTCGTTCGAGTACCATGTAAGGACCTGAATAGGGTGCTTCTAGCGGTTTTCGAACGTGGTCTATCCTAATCCAAACTTTATCACAAGTTTGAAGTTGATCTGGCACGTATGATTTTTTGGTTGATTGTTCTCTGTTTGAAAAGTCTGTCAGATCGAATTTTGCCATAGTTTTATGCAGTTCTCTTGTAAAATTTTGGGTAACTGTTTCTGTATTTTCCGTATTTATCATTAGTTGTGGCAATAACATTTGTGCACCTGTGACCGCATAAAAAGGGGCAAAAATGGAGCAGTTGGGCATACTTCGAATTCCCATGAGAACTATTGGTAGGGCTGAAATCCAAGATTCTTTTCGGGCCATAATAGCTGCTTTTAAGGTTCTGTGGGCTCTTTCTATAAGTCCATTGCATTGTGGATGATACGATGTTGTACGTAGCCTATAGAATCCAATAATTTTTGATAGTTCAAGGAATAGTTCGCTCTCAAACGGTTTGCCTTTGTCTGATATGACATTGAGAGGAACACTAAACCGCGTAATCCACGTGTTTACAAAAGCTTCTGCTACGGTTTGTGCTGTAATATCCGATATAGGTTGTGCTTCTATCCATCGACTGGTTCGATCTATGCATGTAAAAACATACCGACATGGATTGATGAAAGGATTGTTGGAGCATTTTGCTGGTTGTAGTGGTCCAATTATATCAATGTGTACAGTATGGAATTTTGATGATGGTATTTCCAACGTTTGTACAGGCGATTTGTTATGTCTGTATATTTTTGCTTGTTGACAAGATGTGCATGATGCATATAGTTCTTTGATGGTTTTATCCATATGTAGCCAGTAAAATCTAGCCTTAATCATTTTGATAGATGATTTTATTCCAGGGTGTGATATTGCATGCAAGCTGTCAAAGATAGATTTTCGTAGTGTGCACGGTACAAAAGCTCTGGGGTATGACGTTGACGTATCACATAACACAAATTGATCTCTTCCAGATAATGTGAATTTCTTTAAATCTGTAAAGGACTGTATTTCGGTGTCTGATTTTTGTGCATCTGCAAGTGCTGGCAGATCGTATATATCTATTTGTACTGCAAATGTTGGGCGAGACAGACAATCTGCAACTACATTTTGGTTACCCTTCACATGGGCTATATCTGTAATTAATTCTGTAATAATTGCTAGCTGTCTTTGTTGTCTATCTGATTTGGCAGGTTTTAGACTGCGGAATGCACCGCATATTGGTTTGTGATCTGTCAGAAGTAATACTTCACGACCTTCTATGAGGTGGCGAAAATGTAACACTGACAAATATGCTGCTAAAAGTTCACGGTCAAAAGTGGAATATCTCGTCTGTGTTGTCGTCAGTTTCTTTGAGAAGAATCCTATTGGTATTGGATTTCCATTTATGACCTGATGTAAGCCAGCACCTACTGCATATTTGCTGCTGTCCGTGACTAGTTGATACTGTCTACAAGTTGGTTGAGGATGAGATAATTCTTTTAGCTCACCAAGTATTTTATTATGTTAGAAAAGGATTGTTTTTCCAAATTATTCAAGATAATTAATCCTTTAGGTGTTAACCTCATTCTTTCGGATAAAGGTTAGACTAACTTCGCAAATCCTGGTATTAACTTCCTGTAAAATCCTACCATACCAAGAAATCTGCGTAAGCTTTCAGCATCTGTAGGACACGGAAAAGGTTCTATTTCTTTTACTTTGTTAGCAGTTGGTGTGATTCCATTTGAATTAATTCTAAAACCTAGGAAATCTAGCGATGTTACATTGAAAATAGATTTCGATAGTGATATTTTCAGGTTATTTTCTTGTAAAATCCTAAAAACTGTGTCTATATCTTTCTTGTGGGAAAGCTCGTCGTCGCTGAAGATTAAGAAGTCATCTAAATATATGAAGACACAGCCTATCTGTCGAAAGATTCTGTCCACGTACCTTTGAAATGTTGCCGACGAATTTTTTAACCCAAACGGCATAAATTCGTCTTTTTCGACCCATCGGACAGATAATTGCCGTTTTAGGAATATCATCTGGATGCATTTTAATTTGATGGTACGCTGAAATCAGATCAATTTTTGTAAATCGCTGTTTATTAGCGAGTTTTGTTGTGAATGAATTTATATTGGGAATGGGGTATCTATCAGTTTTAGTGATGCTGTTTAATGCACTGTAATCTCCGCAGCAGCGGTATCCTCCACTTTGCTTAGGTACAAGATGTAATGGCTTGACCATTCACTGTCTGAAGGAGTTATCACGCCTTCATTTATGAGTCTTTTAAACTCTTCTTTAGTCGCCGATAGTTTTTCCGCTGATAGCTGTCTGGATTTTGCAAAAATCGGTCAGTGGCTACCTGTATCAATTCTGTGATAAACACCGCAGTAGTTGTTATTTTTGTTTATATGAGGAGAAATGATTTCTGGGTATTTATCCAGACTGGTTTGAATAAATGATGGTAGTTCTACTTTGTTAATGACCACATTTACTGGAGATGTCGTGTTTAGTATTTAAGTGGAATATCTGGTCTGTGTTGTCGTCAGTTTCTTTGAGAAGAATCCTGTTGGTAGCTGTTAACGGGTCGTAAATTGTTTTATTTTTGCAGTCGATTATCAGACCAAATTCATTTAAAAAGTCAAATCCAAGGAGAGGATTGGTGATATCTGCGACCACAAATGTCCAGGAAAATGACCTTTTCAAACTTGGTATCCCAATCTCTAGGTTTGCTTGTCCGCGGTGGTGAGTGATACCGGTGTTGGATTTAACGTGACGCCGTTTAACCTAGACGCTGGTATTATTGAGATGGTTGCACCAGTATCCACTATAAATTTTAATGTAGTTGTCCCAAATCGTGTATTGATTTGTAATAGCGGCGAACTCAGGGGGACAGACATGTTTCGCGCTGTTAGTTTTCCGAGTCTGTTGGAGTTGGTGTAGGTGGACGCGAGCTTGCTAGTATTTTTGTTTTCCTTTTTCGGCCATCTACCCCAAGGTTTGCAAGTTCTTGCTAGCTCGGCAAAGTAGAGGTGTGCTCTACATATTTTGGCTTTTTGTTCCGGGAAGAAAGGTTTAATACCTGTCGGTATAAGAATATTGTCTTTGCTTTTCTCAGTTTTTTGTGTCCTATGCTGAGCGGTGAACGCTGTCGCGTTGATATTGTTAAGCAGAGGCATAAGCTCATCCGCTAGCTTTCCAAGTTGTGTTGGACTTAACTCCTTTTGTGAAGCAATGACGGGGGAAATTGTCGCTGATAGGGCCTGAAGAAATTTGTGTATTACTATTTCTTCTCCGATACCTATCCGTTTTGCTATCGATAGCATTTCTTGCAGGTATGTTGAAGGACGGCCTGTAATAGTTGTTGTTGACATTAATTTGTCTAGCAATTCAAGCTTTGTCCTTTCGTGGGCCTCAGTTAATGACTGTTTTATTTCCTCGTATTTTTTGGATTCTAAAATTGTTATCGGTATTTTAGCTACCACCTCAGCAGGCAGAGATGATATTACTGTGTAGAATTTAGTTGTAGATGCCGGTATATTGCGCCTCCAGAATGGAAAACCAGTCATTCACTGCCGTTTCCATGAATTCTAGTGTCTTTATGCTAATTTGCTGTAGAGAAGCTTCTTCCATTTTTATTTATTTATTTTTTGTTTGTTTTTTTTTTGTGTATATATATATATATATATATATATATGTTGTTGTAGACGAAGAAAAGAGGAAAATAATTTTTTTATTTACTTACGTCGAAAAAAGTTGAAAAATTGGTTGAATTTATCCTGGAATTTTCAAAAGTTGCGTCTTATATCCTTTTAGTTGGGGTCACCATTGTAATATATGTACTTGAGTTATGTTATTTTAGATAATAAATGAGAAGAACAAATATTAACTTTAAAAGAGGAATTTTATTCTTCGTATACAATACCACGTGTTAGCAAGAAAATGTCCGGCGGTTAACACACGTATTTTGTATTTGGAACCTCTTCAGTAAATCATCCTCTTCTGTTCTTGGGTCGTCTTCGGCAACTGCTACTATCTCCGCTGATTGGCCAGAGGGAGAGGGAGAGCGAGAGAGAGCTTAGAATTCTATAAAATATTAAGACGGGCAAATGTAAGAACAATCTACATTTCGTTTTTTCCAAGAAATTTCTATTTTTTTCATAAAAATAGGTGAAGGCATTTTTCCGTCTTAAATCCGTGCATACATATTTTTATTAGGATATAAAAATGGAAATTGGAGCTTTCTAAATTTTCTTTAAAGATTATTAATATTCAGCCCTTTTCTTGTATGAATCATATACCTCTGGTAGAACACATGTGGAATAACCAGAATTCAAAAGACGGTCAAATATGCATAGAATTAAAGTATATCTTAAAGACGTTTTCGAGTGATTTTGCCTGAAACAAAACTACACGCCCAGTCTTCATGCGCGTTCGAGTGCAAACTAAATTTTATGTGATGAATAAATTCATGAATCGTTAGAGTTAAAAAAAAAAAAACAGTGAAAATCTATTTTTAACAGAGACTTTGCAAACAATCTTCATACTTTATAGGACTCTATTATTAACATAAAAAAGCTACTTTAAAATTACATAAGGAAACATAGCAAAAGGTAAAAACAGATATACAAAAATCAGCACGAATCTGAATGCGTGTTGAATATACTTTTCAAATTATATTTTAGATTTAACACACACACACACACACACACACACACACATATATATATATATATATATATATATATACATGTGTGTTTATATATATATATATATGTGTGTGTGTGTGTGTGTGTGTGTCTGTGTGCGCGAGCGCGCACGAGTGTTTGTGTGTGTATATATATATATATATATGTGTGTGTGTGTGTGTGTGTGTGTGTGTGTGTGTGTGTGTGTGTGTGTATCTGTGCTAGTGTTTCCTTGTTTGTTGAATCTATGTCCACTTTATTCTAACATTCTGCATATACCTGGCACCGTTAATGCGAACACTTTTTAAATATCCCATATATATATATATATATATATATATATATTGCGGGGGAAGAGAGATATAAAAACAAGCAAGGGAGAGAATAATATTCAGTATGCCTTTATATATTTTGTAATTGCTTTCGATCACGAGTAATCAATGCACATTTAACATTTACATTGCCGTGAGCGATAATCATGGATTTCATAAAGCCTCACTGTGTGCAATTAGGCCCATATTCTCCACGCCGTGCCGTATGCAAATATAGTCGAATGGCAAACTTTGTTCAGTTTAATGGCTTGTATCTTATATCCTTTAGGGAGCCTTACGTAAATGCTTTTCGTCTTCCTTATACTAAGCATAACATGTTTCACTTGTTTTCCATTGAAATTTGTGCAAGTAAAATAAGAGAAGTAAATGATATCACAGATTTCAGATTGAAAAATAAATTATGCACGGTTTATAGGCAACTTCAAGTGAAACTAATTTCAACATAATTAATTTTTCTCTCGATTATTCTTGTAAAAATGATGTCCATGCTGCTGTACATGATAATGTTCATAAAAATGACAGAATTTTTTTTCTGATATTTTTCAAATTCTACATTCTACAATTTCAAATGTATTATTTTGGGGAAAAAAGAGCACCTTTTGAAGCTTGGTAGAAATTGATTATTTTATTTTAACGTCATGTCAACATCTGAGTTTATTTTATCCTTATATGTAAATGAATTGCGTTCATTTTAGATGTAAACCGACATTTCATGTTAGTTTTTTTCTAAGGATATTTCATACAGAGTTATACAATAGTATGGATTCCTATATGACAAAAGTAACCTGAAAACACTTTTAAGGTCTCAAGTATTTCTATATAATACTAATAGTTTTATGTTCTCAAGTAATTACGCGTATTTACAAAAAAATATTTTTCCAGATAATAATATAGTTTTAACTAATTAAAAAAATCCATAGTAAAGAAGTTTAGCTTCAGGTAACTTTTCTTTCTACAAATACTTTAAAGATATACGGTATCAATTATTTCTGCTAGATAAGAATCATTTGTCAACATACTTATTTATCCATAGATGAGAGTCTGGCAGTTACTACTGCTCTGGGTCTATGTGAGTCTGTGAATAACGGCAACGAATGGATAGACTCTTCTTAATCTCCTGAAGAGCTGCCTCACCATCAGAAGCACTTTAGTATTCTATGCAGTTCAAACCTTTTCTACATCAGTTCTCACACTCGGTAGGATATACTATGTCTCGCGGACAGAGAGTTGAATATTTTGATATGTGACAGGGAAAGGATTATGAAAGAGAACTACCTTACACTCGTAAAAAAAATGTGTTAATATCATCATCATGTATGTGTAATATAATTAAGGACGATAATTAATTATATTAGTGAATCGTTTTATTTGTATTGAGAGGTTGTAGGTGAGCTAAACTTTTTGATGGTTTGGTTTGGTTTGGTTTGTTGGGTTTTATGGCATATCAACCTTTGTAGGTTATTTAACGCCAAATCCATTTTTATGTAAATAATCTGTTCTATTCAAAACAATTCAGTTTAGCATAAGTACACAGTTTAATTGACAAAAACATTTCCATTTCAAACTATTCAAGCAGTTATATGTAACAATTCATTTAAGTGGAAATACAGTTTTAATGTCAAAAAACAGTTCTATTTGAAATAATTCAGTTAAGCATAAGCACGCAGTTTAAGTGTAAGCACGGAATAATTGTCAAAAACATTTCTATTTCAAGCTATTCAGTTTACTCAAATATTTTAGCATAAGTATGCTGTTAGATCTATTTAACCCATATATAGGGTCCTATCAGGTGCTACCACTCCGGGCCAGAGTGGACCTGGGAGTGATGGCAATGAAGGGGTACTCCGCATTCCCCAAAGCTCCAGCACTACTTGAACATCACCATCAGATTGTTTAGAGTTATATCCAGGACACTCGTTAGGGGAGGTCTTACCCCTCTGTAGATGTGCAGTCAGTGTATTCTACAGCCCCAGCTGAGTGGGCAATAAACATTTTCAACAGAAGTGTAAGTCACATACAAACGTTACATTGGACTGACTCATTTTTATTCATGATACTTGTTCATGTGTCGGTAATTATTTTTGTACAAAAGAAAAATTGTCCTGTCGGCTGAGGTTGCAGAATACACCGAAAACATCTCTGCAGAGGTGTAAGACTTCCCGAAAAAGTGACCTGGATATGACACTAAAATATCTGTTGGTGAGGCTCCAATAATGCTGGAGCTTTGTGAGATACAGATTATCTTTTCATTGACATCCCTTCCAGTGTCACTGGACCCAGGTTGGTAGCACCTGAATTGTTCGTCATTTAAACTGTGCACTTATATTAAACTGAATTGTTTTGAAATAGATTTTGTGGTTGGTTTGTTGTTTTTTTATAAGGTATATAAATCCTTTGCGGGTCATTTAAGGCCGAATTACATTTCAAACAAATAGTTAAATGTCAAAACAGTTAAGTTAAAGGTCAAAAACAGTTCTATTTTAAACAATTTAGTCGAGCATAAGAGCGTAGTTTAAATGTCCAAACAGTCCTATTTTAAGCAATTCAGTTTATCATTAGTACACATTTTCGTTCTTTTTGACCAATTGATAGGACCTGGGAACGATGATAATGAGGGGTACACTGCATTCCTCAAAGCTCCCGCATTACTGGAACCTCAACATCAGATTGCTTCGTTTCATTTCCAAGACACTCGTTGGTGGGGGTCTTACACTTCCACAGAGAAGCAGTCGGTATATCTTGCTGCCCCAGCCAACAGGACAATTTGAAATAGAACTGTTTTTACATATAAATAAGCAAATGAATGATGTTTAAATGAGTTGTTTGTGATTCTTAGCAATACTTGAAAATATTAAACTGTATCCAAACCAATGATTAATAGTAAACAGAATTGTTTGAATTAAATAGAAATAAGTGAAACCATTTAAATGTGTGAAAAAGAATAACCTTAGGTTCGTCTAAAAATGCTATCTAAAAACGTTTTTAGACATCATATATCTAATATATATGTGTGGAAAGGATTTGGCATTAGATAACCTACAATAGTTGATATCCCTGGATTAGTTATTCCTTTGTGTCTGAAAGTCCCAGAGGATTTTATTTGGCTCATTTTCAAGGAAATCTTGTTTGTGCATATAGCAATTGTTCGTAAGGAGAAATTTCAGGTTTTTCTCTATCACCATTAGATCAATAATAATAATAATAATAATAATAATTATTATTATTATTATTATTATTATTATTATTATTATTATTATTATTATTATTATTATTATAATCCTTGTAATAAAAAATAGTCGTATGAAACCGAAAAAACAACACTTAATTGTGCATACAATAACCCAATAAGTATTTATATTCGATTAAACCTACCAACCAAACAACCAAACAAATGATATTCACACCAACTATGAACGCAAATATGGAATCCCTCCGAAGTATAATTTATTCTTTCATACGCATGTTTAGAACGTATAATTTTGAATCTAGTTTTAGGCAACACGCATGAGTAAGACTGATGGGTTTTTTTTCGGTTCATTTCATATAAGTTAAAACCCATTGACCAAGTGAGCGCAAACATTTGCATAAATTTCATAAAAACATCTGGATGTTGATAAATTCAAGTTGACCCTCACTTAAAATCCCTGTCAACCATTGAATTCACTATCACGTCAAACACTGTGCACAGGAATCAGAGTGACTGTGAAATCCCTCAAGTCACGAGAACTCTTCTGAATTATGATTTAGAAATGTACGATAAAATATTATTGCACCTGAACGCAGAAAATATGAAGTAAGTTTGTAAACAAAGGGTTTCGAAGGAATCGACTTTTTGCTATAAATTACTCATAACGAGTAGATGTGATGTTGAATAAACATAAAATGAAAGTAACCAACTAAACAACAAACATATTACTTGTGTTCAGTAGCGGACACTATAACTGATGAATAAATTTCAAATTAATCAATTATGTCTACGTCTCAGATCATTTAACACTGTTTCATTACTAAATATTATGCTGTAATATACCATTTTTCTGTGTCCTAGAAATATATATCCAAAACTGTATTATTATTGATACACCCAATTTTGATACACGAGAATTAGAGGAATATATAATCTCTGCATTCAAGGAATAAAAACACAGATACTGGCAACGCAAAAGCATTCTTGGGTAGATCATGCTTCCAGGCTCAAAACTCTATCCATTTTCGTTAAGGACGAAAAAAAAAGCCTGAATAAAGAGCTTGTGAATTAGTAAAAGGTCCCTCTTATTCATGTGATCACTGTCATTCTTATAGACATCGAAATTTGGTTGACGTTAAAGTTAGCAAGCAACACAGGTCTTACATCGGCCGTGACAAAGATTATCATGGCTACGTCGAAAGGAACCGTCGTATCTGAACAACGCTCGGGGGCTTGCTCGCTCGAACGACTGGTGATAACAAGCTGTCTCTACGTAATAAAGATAGAAAAACAGTAAGCAGGAACGGTAAAATATTCGAAATTCTTGTCTTTTCTTAGCACTGAACCCTGCTGTAGGATATATGTTGTTAATATTTCTTTTTTCAGGGGATCAGTTTGTGTAAATGTGCAGATCACTGACCTCTTTATTTCCTGGGGTGACAGTTGAGATGAATGTCGTTCATGCTGAAAATATTCAGGTGGTTATAATAGAGATTTTTGGTTTGAAATTTCTTGGAGGTCACCGACTATAAAAAAAAAAAATTCAAATCCAGGAGACGCTGTTCGTGTTTCACTTCGTGCTGTCCCACGGAAATGCATGCATTTGTATTTTCTTACCCAATCTCTTCATAAATTTGCAAGATAAGCTCATTTATTTAGACTTGGTAAGGTAACCGGTCTAGGAGAAGAAAACACTGATTTCAAACCAACTATACATCACTTAAAAATGACCTTCTGTCACCTCATGTTATTGGTAAAGGGGTTGATTAAATACAACATTACTATGATAAATTTTATCTAATGAGTAGAGTTTTCGCCAATGGTCCGGGAGATCGAGGTTCAATCCTACGTCAAGTCATACCAAAGACTAAAAAATGCAACTTGATGCCGCCTTGCTAAACGCTCAGCGCTTTTAGGTGAGGATCAAGGGTAAAGTGGCGCAATCCTGTAAATGGAGCAACACACTCCCCTGCACCTCAGCGTAGTAGCTATTGAATAGGGAGCCTTCAGTTTACCCTCGACTAAGATTGCCAACTTACATACTTATGAGGCATTATTTTTAGAGCACTCTCGCCAGAAATATATCCAGTTTAGCAAGAACTTGAATTTTTTCTGAAAAAGCGTAAGACAGATTCATAAAATGAACTGTTTCTAATGTCTCTTTGGATTGCTTAGTGTTATTGTACTGAAGAAACATTTAGTTTTCTAGTTCAAAATTAACTTGATGTTGATTGATCTTCCACTTTACGGTGCCAGATATGATTTAGCTATGAATATTTAATTTATGTCTAGACGTTTTTTTGATTTAAACAGTTCATTTGACATTTAGGTAATATAATTTTTAAGCAATCACTCTATATCGATCAACACAGTATCATATCGGTATTTTCTTTCTGGTAATATTCAAACCTTTGAATTAAAGAGACTATAAGCAAATAAGTTTACTCGGAGACTTGTAGTACAGGTATAACTTGATATTTAAAAAAAAAAATTCCCCTGATCTATATCTAAATTTTTGGCTGACTATACTGTGTTTATGATTCGCTTTCAAATGAGGGAATATAATTTTATATGTGAATAAGGAGATCCATCCTTCTAAGTTTATGCTTCCAACTTATCTTCTCTGAGAGAAATAAAGCAATTAAAACTATGAATTTACTCATTGTGGCTCACCAATCCCAAATCTTCACCCTAGTCACTCCACTAAGCCTATCATTCTTATATCATATCCAAACGCACAATCTTACCACTACAATTTTATCAGAGTTATGGCTGGTAAAGACTCGAACTGACTACACAACAAAAATCGAAATTACGAACTTTTATTTTACTATTCGTGAATAGTGAATTACTTACATGAAAAAATATAAACATAAGTTTACTAATCATCATCATCATCATCATGTCGTGCCGCTAGCACGGATATCCCTGACCCTCTCTCGCAACTTCTCCCAATCATTCATCGGCTCTGGCAGGTCTTCAGGGTTACATCCCGTATCCTCACATAGCTGCTGTATGTATGTTCGAGCAGGTCGTCGTGCTTTTGCTTGGTCATATGCGGGGGTCCATAGGAGTACGTCACTTATGAGCTCGTCCTTGTTTCTTCAGCAGTGTCCTGCATGTCTGGTTCGTCTAACTTCGATAGTTTTCGTGATGGGAAGTAGGTGGCCGTATAGTTGGTGCCTTGTGGGGTGTTGCCGCCAGGACTTAATCATTGAACAAGTTTACTAATAGTATATATATACCTTTTAATTGGAATCATTTTGAGATGAGGCTTCTTAGTATATATATATATATATGTATGTGTGTGTGTATGTGTGTGTGTGTGTGTGTGTGTGTGTGTGTGTGTGGCTTCAACGAATAAAAATATTTACAGATACACTTTTATTAGGGTAAACGAGACATTTTTATTACAGAAGCGCAGAACATATCATCATTCTTAGATTTAAAGTTAAGTCTATGAAAGTTTTTTAAGTAACGCAGAGAAGTGTACAATTATGTTAGAAAGTATTTGAAAATATACTACTATTGGTTAGGACGTACGCATGTCTTTCCATACATTGTGCCAATCCACATCTTAAAAAAATCAAAAACGATGACGAAATATATTGAAAGAAAAATGTTTTGCAGAAATTTCAGTGAAGTCAACATGGGATGCAAATTACTTTCCATTTTTCGAGGGTGCTAATAAGAGAGGCTCGGAATTTTAATGTTGAAAAAAGACTCTTAGATTGAAGAGTACCTGAATGAATAAAAAACAAAACAATTCAAAAACAAAAAAATAATGCCTATTTTATAGCGTTTTATTTGACTATTATTCCCTCGAGTGGGTGTTGAAGTTTAACAGTTCATACAAAAACATGTAAATAAGAATAAATTACCACATTGAATTTTAAAAAATGAATACACATGATACTCTAATGACCACGCTGGCGTAGCAGCTAAGTTCCTGGACTGCAGTATTGTTGTAAGCAAATTCGAAATCTAGTGACACTATAATGTTCACTGCCAGAAAATTATCGAAGGGAAATGTATGTATCCCTTATCCTCACTTGCTATGGATTAAATTACAGTCCTTCTGCAAGGGTGGCTTAAACATTCAATAATATGTGGAGGTTTATATGTTACAAATAAAAGAAATGCAACCAAACTTTTAGCTGTATTTTCATTTTTTTCCCCGAAAAAATGTTCATGGTTTAGCAGGCAATTTTAGCCTTTGGTCGTTATATTCAATACAAAGGAAAATAGAGAAAAAGTAAATGAGAAAAAAAAAAAAATAGACAGAAATATAGGTAAACCAAAGAAAAAAGGGATGTAAACCCAGATTGAAAAAATATGAAAAGAAATACATAGAAGGGTTTATCAGGACATATTGCTATTTTACACGATGTAAATATATATTATGAAAAAGAGAAAAAACACATTTCAACGCTAGTTTTTAAGAATCCGTAAGCCAGATCTTAAAACAGTATATGTACATCTAAGTCGAAGCGTAACGTATACATTCAATAATATCTATCACATATCACTCAATTTGCCATCAGATTGAATAAAGCCTCACAGGCTTAGTCTATTTATGTAGACTCTATACCACTTTAGCGATACAACGATTCTTCAAAATTTCTCCACCTCTGTCTTCATCGACAGAGATAAAATAGAATTAAAAGTGGAGATAACTCTATTCTGCTTCATTAACTTTTATTTTATTTTTGGCAGTTTTTACAGTATTTTGACCCGTGAATAATAGTTTAGACTAAATACTAATTCATTCAAATTCTTCTAGCATCAAATTTTCTGACATTTTCTTTCTAGTGTTCTAGCGATGGATCTGCGTACTTACCGAAATGTGTTCGAAGTTTTAGCTACGGTCATAAAAGCCAAATAAACATAAATGTCATCAGCTTAATTTATATTATTTCACCATTACACGCCTACATGGTATACATACAAATATCAGTCCTTTATAAACGACAGCTTAACCTGACACAAGGCCACCAGAAGGGAGCAATTGATTCGAATCGGAATAAATTTACATTAGATTTAATGTATTATGATTGCTTTTCCAAGTCATAGTTTGTTGAGGACAATTTTATAAATGAGCTGCCTGTAAATTTAATTTTTTTAAAGCAGTCATTAGTTTATTTACAGCTAATGATACAATACAAATTGGTAAACATTCTCTAACTGTGCTGATCCATATGTTTTGCCTTCGCTGGTACTTGCTTTAGGGTATTTTTCGGCTTGACCAAACACAATCATTATATCACTATCTTAATGTAACTTTTTTTTTCAAATACGATGCAGAAGGATACGAAGGTATCTACTCTGAATGAAACGGATATCTTAAGACGAAGCATTCTTTACCAGCTCGTCAAGATATCTAATTTTTGGTTGGTACCTTATCTAATTAATATGACTCTAGGACCCATAACAGTTGATTGGATTTGTTGGCATATCAGTCCCTGTGTGTTATTTAGTGCAAAATGCATTTTAAACATATTAAATATATATGATCGGTATACGAATAGGTTGCAGGTAACATTTTAAATAAGTCAAAGTTAATTTCTTTGTACACTGTTAAATGGTTTAAGTATTGCTATCAAACACTAATAAGGCACGACTAAAGACGGATACAGTGAATCTTACACATATTTGTTTGAATGTGATTTTTTTTGTGGTAGGGGGTCTTTCAAAGTATACTTTAAATAAACCATTAAACAATTTATTTCTTTGGTACCCATGCCAGCTCTAATTCATTTTTCATATAACACCACACACCGAAGTTTATTCACACAACTTACAAAATCACAATCCATAAAGTAAAAGGCATAGACGAAACAAAGAATACTGTCTCGCATAACATTAACCTTAATATGATTTTTGATGACCCATAAACCAAACAAATTAGCCGCTTAACTCATTTTGCCAAATAGAAATGTGGTCTATTCCCTATGATCTCTAACCAGAAAGCATTCCAGGCTTCCCGACCATTTTTTTTATAATCATAATAACGAAAGACACCTTGTTCATGTGTTCTTTATTTCTATTTTACATCCACTGCTGTTGTATTTTCTTATGAGGTGCTTGAGGTGCGCTTTGCTAGAAAGTACCAATACTAACCGAATGCACTAGAGAAATTCACTTTTCCTCTGTATAACTGTGCAATTGGGTGGAACAGTGTAACGCTGACTGGCGCCAAAAGTGGCGTAAAGATTATGATCCGCCATTTTTTTCTAAAGCAAACACTTTCATATATAGAGATCAAGTAACTGGAAGATTCCTGAGTCGGGCTAGGCATTTCCATATGTCCTCGAGACTTCGGGCTAATTTGTACCATCAAAGGAGCCGAACGTTTATTTTATGCATGGTTATAAGTTCTTTGAATACTGCGTATCTTTCTCTCTTTTATTTGGTCAATTGTTTCTAAGTGCTTTTTATACACAACCATGGTAGAGCCATTCGGGAATTACCAAGGAAACAAGAAAATTATGTACGGATCATAAAAAGAGATTGTAATGATATACTAGTGCATCTCACATGCAGAAAATTTGCTGTTCATTATATATATATATATATATATATATATATATATATATATATATATATATATATATATATATATATATATATATATATATATATGTTAAGGTTCCCTGGAAAATTCATAAACTAAAAACACATTTAAAAACATTATATCTACTGTTAGAGAATTTTTATTAATGTGATCTTATCACTTATAAAAGGGTGGTCTATGTTGAAAAATAATCCTTATTTTGTCACAATCCATGAAATTATCTCGGTCAGCTAAGGAACTTTTCGATCCAGCCTCGTATATATATATATATATATATATATATATATATATGTGTGTGTGTGTGTGTGTGTGTGTGTGTGGCGTAAGAGTTATCGTTGTTCGAAATGAGCACGATTGAACAAATTTAAACCTGGACGAGGCTGTTTTCATTTTCACATGGTTCTCATACACTTCTAAAGGGAAAAACATTGGGCAGACATGGATCTTTTAGCTGGGAATGGAAACTGGTCTCGTAGAAAGAAGACTCTGGGCAAATGCCTGTAAAATTCCACTTAAAATGACTGTGCTTTGCATCTTGCTTGCATTGAAAGGTTAAATTAACACACACAAACAAATACATGTGTGTGTGTGTTTATATATATATATATATTCTTTACATAGGCACAGCAACAAAAGAATCATGCTAAACAAGTTGAATTCAAAAACTGAAATAAAGTCATGGAATTAAGTTATTTTGATTAAAACGAAATTCATCAAATAGATATTTAAATATATTAAAAAATCAAATTCATACGTAGAATTTTTCGTATTGTATTTATGCACTAATGATTTTGTCTATAGCACAACCACACACACACAAACAAGTTTCAATTGGTTTATTGCGCTATGTGAAATGCAAAATTCACGCCTAGGTGTTGAACTCGCTTCGCTTGATTTCCTATGACGACTACCAAAACACAACGAACGGTTTCATTCTCTCTCTCTCTCTCTATATATATATATATATATCACATTTATTGTATGTTCACATTAAAATTTTGTGTACGGTTTTACTTTTTTTTTCTTTTTTTTTTTTTTTTTTTTCACGCACGTTCATTATTGAATGCGAAATATTTTCCAGATATCTATCTTAGCCAAGGATGAGATCCCTAAAAGTTACTATAACTCTGCATTTGAGTTGACTCAAAAGGAAAAGGATTCAGTTCATCTAATCTAACGGCCACAAAGTGAGATTTCACTTTTTGATTAAATTTATTGCATAAATCGAAAACTTTGTGGTTTTAAAAAGCGCTAAGAACACCGTATTCTAAACATAAAGAGCAGAAGAGTATGTAGCTATGCCTTCCTGGGCTCTTTTCTTATCCCATTAGGGGCCGTTTAGCATGATTTTTGTTTTATTTACACAAGGAAAATTAATTGAACATCAATATGTGTTGGTTGTTTATGTCTTATGTCATATCAATCCTTGTAGGTTATTTAAATGTTAAATCATTTTTTATACATCAAGTTGACGACTGAGGTTGAGTGTAAACAGAAGACTCTCTTTGCAAAAGTTTCTACATTGACATGTAGGGTGCTACTCCTTTCTTTGGATTGCTTCCCTTAACCCTTGATACATGCATCATAATGCTGGGCATGAAGAAAGAAAGCATCAAGTACCATTTTTTGAGTCTTTGGTATCACTCTTCCTGAGTTAGAAGCCCAATATCCGGGGCCATTGGTTAACACTCAACCCCATCGGCCAATATATATATTGAATGTATATGATTTGTAATTAGATGTTGTAGATAACATTTTAAAACTCATCTAAGCTCATCTTTTCTCTGCACACAGTCAAATGACTTCCAGTATTTCCAAGTAAGATGTTTTATTCTATTTACTATTAATCATTTGTTTACAGAGACAAATGGTTTCATGCATTGTAATCTAACATCAGTCATTTGTTTGCATACATTTAAATTATTATGTACAGGATGTGTAAATTGATAGATAGTAGATATTTTTTTTTATATGAATTGGAACTTATTTGCTTGCACCCAATTAAGTATTACTATTTATCTACGGAGTTAAATCGTTTCAACTATTACCCATCTAATTCTAATTATTCAATTTAATATTGATCATTTATTTCCACACAGTGAAGGTTTTTCTAAACAGTTAAATATTTTCAGCAATTGTTATTTAATACTAAGAATGCAATTTGATATTCATTAGTTTTTTTGCTCACAGTGACGTTATCACAAGTATTATAATTTAACACACTATTCATTCATTTGTACACGCTGAAACGATTCTAAGTATTGCTATATAATCCTATATACCCCCCCCGCTCGAGCAGGATATGACGCAAGGTCAATTTTTAAGCGGAGTTTAACAGGTTTGAATTAAGGGTTTCCCTTCTCCAAGGCTAAAAAAACTCAGTCTGTCCTACTATTTACCCATAGCTGGAGGAAGAATAATTGGATTCACACCTTTCCCAAGGGTATTAGTGCTATGTGAAATGCAATCAGTCTCATCTAGGATTTGAACTCGTGTCGTCGTATCCATTTCCAACGACAATAACCACGGGCACCTCCAGTATAGCTATATAAGACTAGTTATTCAATTTTGCATACTGTTTAACGGTTTCAACTATTCCACATTAATTGGCTTATTTGCACACAGGTAAATGATTCTGAGTATTGTTTTGTAATACAAGCAATTCAATTTGACATCAGTATTTTGTTTGCTCTCATACCCCTAATCTAACAGTTCTCTTTTAACCATAAATGGGACGTTATCAAGTGCAACAATTCTTGGTCAGTGTAGACCTGGGGATAATGACATTGAAGAGGTACTCCACCTTCACCTAAACACCAGAACTGGATCCTCACCATCAGATAGTTGGTGTAATAAGTGGTAGCGGAATGAAAAATCAATTGTTATATCTTTTTTGAAAATTATAGCAATTGTGGGGAACACGCAAGCAGAGGTATGTATTAAAATGGAAATAAGATAATTCCTTGAAGATCCAGATTATATTGGGCAAAAAGCAGAGCACATTGCTGGTTATTCTACCATCTAAATTTATTGCTCACAATCTAAATCACCAAATTTACTGACCTTCGTCATATAGAATAATTTCTTTTTTTCTTTATAAAATGGACTTATGTATAACACGCATTATTAAATTTGGATTATTTAAAAAATTGCGTATAATACGAAATGATTTTAGAATTCCCTGCGGATAAATTTACCTTTAGCATTTATTCAATCTTTTATCGGTTCTTACTGAGTAAAAATAAAAAAGGAATGAGTATATCATTTATGTCATATCTTTTACAAAATAATTTTCCGGCATTGTAGTTCTAGTAAGACTCTCATCTATTGGTAAAATAAAGATACTTAATCACCTTCAATACTTGAAAATATTTAACTGTGCCAACAGACCAGCTCAGGTTCGTTTCAAAATATTTCCGACAAACAACTTGCAAATTATATATATATATATATATATATATATATATATATATATATATATATATATATATATATATGTGTGTGTGTGTGTGTGTGTGTGTGTTTTGCTTTAAAAACATGAGTGCATGGTATAAAGAACGTTTGAAAATCATAAAAAGTGATTAAAATCCTTAAAAAGTGGACCGTTCCTTTCTCTTCAGAGATTTGTCAGTGACAATCAATTTTGTACTAGAGAAAGTAAGCATGGGGTTCTAACCAATGGATAATCCAGGAGGGGTGAAGAAAAACACTCAAAAAATTACTTTAAGCCAAGACAGTTGGTAAGGTTATTGATGTTTTCTTCTGATGGTCCTTGAACTTTATAAAAAGCAAGGGATATTTTTGGATACATAATTCTGGTCTGTATTTTTTTAATAAGTAATGGTTCCAGAATGGTTAACAACAGTTCATTTGTTGATATCTTCAAGATTGTAAACATAGTGGGTCTGTATATTCATGCAGAGGTTTGGTTGGTCGCGTCGAATTATAGACGGACGTATGTGTTCGGATACTCGAGGGAATATATAGTTTTATTATAATATCTAAATGTTGATTTGTGCGGCTTATGTTGCAAATAACCCATTTGTATTTAAACTGGTAAGTGATAGAAGTTTTTGGTGAGCGCTCACGTTATCTTTAAAACCACGTTAAATTTAAGAACTCAGTTTAACCGAATTGACGGATCTTTTAATTTGTATATATCTCCATATATGCATGGAGGCATTAATTTTTGGTATACCGGGAACGACTCTGGTCCAAATTTTGGTTAGGTAGAGAATTGCAACATCCTCTGGGTATCCATTTTTCAACAAAATTTTCTTCATAAAATCGAGTTCATAGTTGGGTTTTGGTTTGGAGAATATCATTATGGCACGGTGGATTAAGGTTTCAAACCAAATTGATTTTATATCACAGTGGGTAATACACTGGATAAATGTATATATATATATATATATATATATATATATATATATATATACTGTCATCTACATATATACTGCTCCGTTGTATCACAACTCTTCAGTGAGGCTGGACACGCAGGATGCTTCAAGGTGGGATCGAAATGTAGGTTAGAATTTGTATCTTACCACTCAGCAATTTTGATGACGTACATCAGCTTGGAAAATTAACGCATATATATATATATATATATATATATATATATATATATATATATAAACGGGGTCCGGTATTAAACAAAAGTCAACCGAGGATATGTCATAACTACAAGAGACGTAATGTAACAAAATCTACACTGTATTTAGAGCAAGTACACGGTCATATTCACTCTAGCAACCAGTTTGCTGTGAAATGGGTTAACTTTAGAAAAATATAACTCATTACAAATTCCATCTGATAGGTTTATATAATGGTATAAAACACCTCAGTTTGGACTAGATATATAACTTACACCCAATTATACTGTTCTGAATTTAGTGAGCCACACGTCCGAAAATATATTAGTTATATGTGGAAGACGAATTCCTGACTTTTAGTTTGAACAATCTGAAGAAAGGGAGCATCTCATACACAACAAATTACGGTCCGTAAAATATTTTTAAGATTTGAAAAAAGGAAAACCTTTTACTGTGAAATTACAATAATTTGAATTGACATGTATCCTGGTTCAAGAGGATTTGTGCCGAAGGATTTTACCTAAAGGAAAGTCATAAGATGAATATCAGCTATGCGAGAGGGGATGGTAAGTAGGAATTTTTAAAAATGCAATTAACTTTCTTCTAAAATGGAACTTATATTTGTATCGACTTTACTTCTATCAAAATCACATGTAAGTTTCTAACGCTCCAAATATTGTAAATATATCCCAATTTTCACATTGATGAACTTCACAACCATGTCTTCACATAAATACCACCGAATTTCTTTAGGTGACTGCATCCAAGATATATGAACAAGAAGAAACCTGCGTTCCCCACTTAACTGTTGGCGTTTATGCTTTGAACGATTTGATATATATATATATATATATATATATATATATATATATATATATATATATATATATATATATAACCCCAGAGCAACAATCATATCCTGCCAGTGTAAGTGAAGAAACTGAACCCATCGCATTCTACGATGAGCTATCCTCTTTAGTGCGTAAGAATACGAAACATAAAGTTCTTGTCATTGGCGGCCACATTAATTCCCAAATCGGGAAAAATGGAAACCACAAATGGAGCCTACACAACTAGTCAAACAGTAATGAAAAATATCTGACAGACTTCATGATAGAAAATGGATTAACATGTCTCAATATAAACTTTTAAAAAATGGAGGGAAAATTATGGGCATACATGTATGCAAGCAACACTAAACCACAGATATACTAGGTCTTTATAAACAATAGCGCAATAAATTGCGAGGCGCACTCCTCTTTCGAGGGTGTGTCCTCCGACCACAGATTTGTCACAACAAAAATACGACTGAGGATACGAAGGAGCGCCTCACGAACAGCGACCACCAAACACTATGATCGGGCCCTTATTTAACAACAGGGCTATTGGAGATAAATATGTGTTAGCATAGAGAAACGGATTTGATGCACTACAGGAGAAGACAGAAATACGTACCCTGAATGACGAATATGAGAATTTCGTCAATGCACATCTCGAGGCAGCAGCAAAGTGCATACCAACAAAACTTAGAACTGAATCTAGAGATCCATGGGAGACATTAGCGATTAGAGAAAAAAATGAGCAAACGTGAAAACAGCCTCCAAATGCAATTGAGAGAAACCAACAACCACAAAAACCCGGAAACTAAAAAAGGCACAAAACGAATTAGCAAGCATCTATCTAAAAAAACTGACGGAATACATACAAAATCAGATATATAAGATTAGAGACTCAGTGGAAGATAGGATAGATCTAGGATAGCGTGGCAAACGATAAACGAAGTGAACACAAGAAAGAGCACAGCCAAAGCAAAATTGAAAGCTACAAACCAACAAGAAAGAATAAAACTGGAGAAAGTGCATTTCGAGAATATACTAGGAAACCCACCGAAAGTTACACATGAAGCAATCACCGGAAATATTAGTTATGAACTGGACATTAAACTAGGACCGTTTATTCTAGAAGAACTCGACTAAGTACACAGGAAAATTAAAAATAGGAAAACTGCAGAGCTTGATGAAATTCTCTCAGAAGTATGGAAGACCAGACAGTTCGAAGACATACTGCTCCGACACTGTAACGCTGTCTATAATCAAAATCCGATCGACAGATGGATGAATGGATGCATCCTCCCTTTCCCTAAAAAGGGTGATCTCGGATTAGCCGAGAACAACCGAGGTATAACACTTACATCCATAGCGGCCAAAATATACAATGCTCTATTACAAAACAGCATCGAACCCAAAATTGACAACATTCTTAGGAAAACCCAAACTGTTTTCCCAAGAAATAGATCCACAACCTCACAAATATCGACTCTCCGTAGAATCCTTGATGGCTTACTGGTAAAAAACCTACAGGCGACAATACTATTTGTCGAATTTACCAAAGACATTTGATTCCATTCACAGAGGGAAGATGGAACATATTCAACTTGCATACGGCATACCAAAAGAGACCGTCGCAGCAATTGCGATTCTCTATAGAAACCCCAAAGTGAATGTACGTTCTCCGGATGGAGACACAGGCTACTTCGACATTGTAGCAGGAGTAGTGCAACAAGACACATTAACCGTATACCTTGTTATCATTTGTTTAGACTACATGCTTAGAACATCGATTGATAAAGTAGAAGAAAACGGCTTCGAGCTGACAAAGAAAAGAAGCAGAATGTACCTCGCAGAAACAATTAACGATGCCGACTACGCCGATGACATAGCGATTCTGGTAAAAACACCCGCCCAAGCCGAAACACTACTTCATAGTCTGGAATGAGCCGCCGCAGCCATTGGTTTCCATGCCAATGCACACAAAATGGAATACATGTGCTTTAATCAAACAGGCTAGACGGTAGCTCTCTGAAATTTATAGAGAAGTTCACCAACATAGAAAGCAGTGTCTCATCTACCGAAAAAGACATCGACACGCGGTTAACGAAGGCATGGACAGATACCGATTGGCTACCAGTCAAATAGAAATCAGGGAAGGTATGAATCCAATTATTCTCCCTCCAGCTATGGGTAAATAGTAGGGCAGACTAAGTTCTTCAAGCCTTGGCGAGGCAACTAGTCTAGGAGAAGTAAAACTCTGAATTCAAACCTGTGAAACTCTGCTTAAAAATTGACTTTGTGTCATATCCTACCCGAGCGGAGGGATTGGGTAAATATGATAAAACAACGAAAGCAAACCAAATAATTGAATCTCAAACACAATTAGTAACATTCAAAAGTGAATATTCCAATACACTTCTTTTCTTTCTAGTCTGAATCAAAAGATTTCAATATTTTGGTAACTTTGGCCAGAATTTGGTAACTCCGGAAGTTTTTGCCGCGATTGTGAAGGTGACGGACCACACTCGACTATGAGATGTCGAGCTGGCCAAACACTGTTCACCTGTTACTCACTGAATGTGCTTCTATGATTTAGAGTAAGGCATCAGAATCATTGGTTTTAGGCCGACCTGACCTTCTCTGATTGTCAAGGTTCTCTGCAACGCGAGCAAAGAATATAGAACCATCTGGTTACTGTATTGCGCCTTCACTTTCCCACAACGAATATAACCGTAGTTTTTGTAGGAAATGGAATCGATTATTCAAGTACAGATTCCCGGTAAAAATGTAGGCGTTTTACATTGAGCTAATACTCATGAGAAAGACTAGAATTTTTATCTCTTCTCTCTTTATCTGAAGTTGAATATTTGCTTATCATCATCATTATCATCATGTCATGCAACTAGCATGGATATCCCTGACCCTTTCTCGCCACTTCTCCCTGTCATTCATCGCTTCTGGCGGGTCTTCAGGGCTACATCCCGTATCCTCACATAGCTGCTGTACGTAGGTTCGAGCTGGTCGTCCTGCTTTTGCTTGGCCATATGCGGAGGTCCATAGGAGTTTTTCACTAATGAGCTCGTCCCTGCTTCTCCAGCCGTGTCCTGCATGTCTGGTTCGTCTAACTTGTATAGTTTTCGTGATGGGAAGCAGGTGGGCGTATAGTTGGTGTCTTGTGGGGTGTTGCCACCAGGACTTGTTCAATATTGCTCGCAACATTCTTGTGTAATTGCCGTCTAGCTTTTTCTTCAGTCGTTTAGTTAGCGTCCAAGTAGTGCATCCATATAGCAGTATCGATACGACCGCTGCCTGGAAGAAACTGCGTTTCATTTTATCGCTCAAGTCTGATTTCCATATGATCGAGAGCCCATCGATAGCTGTCCATGCTTTCGTTAGTCGTGTGTCGATGTCTTTTGGTAAAGTTACCAGCCAAGCGGACGGAAAACTCTGAATTTAAACCAGATTTACTCCGCTTAAAAAAAAAAAACCTTGTCTTGAATCCCTCCCTTGGCTGAAACATTTTTATACTTCTGCTTTATTATGGCCAAGTTCGAATTTGTAAAGCAGAAATCTCTTAATTAGATTACGTTGCATGTTCATCTATGCGACTTTTAAGCCGCACCCTGAGTGAAGCAATGCACTGCTTGTCAACGCATGAACAACTTCAATACTACCAAATATAATGGGTACGTTTCAAATTTTCAACTGGTTCACTCACATGATATAGGTGCCACCGACTAGCGCATACCAAATGACTGCAATAATTTTGACTTACACAAGTTTAATTAATATTATACCTAAAAATATGGGCCTAGTCGGCTGGGGCTGAAGAATGCAGCGACTGCATCTTTCCAGTGTGGTGACACTCCCTCAATGTATGTCCTGGATATGGCAGTAATAAATCTGATTGTCAGGCGTCAGCAATACTGGAGCTTTCGGGAATGCAGAGTACCCCTTTACTGCCCTCGCTCCCAGGTCCACTCTGGTCCGGAGTTGGTGAACTTGATAGGGTCGTATATATGGGTCAAATAGAACTAAACTGTAAAAATGTTAAATTAGATTGCTTGCAATAGAACTGCTTATACGAATAAAAATGGATTTGGCATTAAAAAACTGTCAAGACTTGTTATGCCATAAAACCAAACCAAATAAAACTAAAGCCAAAGAATATGATACACGCAGTTCTCTCCATGCCATCTCTTAAAATAATCCTGAATTCCTGTTTAGCCTTATGATGTGGCCATGATGATCATTTCTATGCTCGAATTAGATTCCCAATCAAGAGTTTTGTAAAGGGGAGTTCAAGCCGTGTAGTAGCAAACGTGCTGAACTACGACATTGTAGTAGGCGAGTTCGAACATCAGTCACGCTGTTGTATTCACTTTTGGACGAATACCCTCGGGAAATTATGAACCCTCTAATTCCACCAAGGTATGGGTTAAATAGACCAGCTGCTGTCCTTCTAGAAGGAGACTTTTGGCATTAAATAATCTACGATGGTTGACATACAATTAAACAAAGGTACTAAGCTAAACCAAATCAAACGATAGCACAATGTTGTTCTCTGTTTATCATATGATACTGTTATGCAACTTGAAATTTACCGTCATTGTCATACGCACGATAAAAAAAAAAAAACGTTCGCAATAATTTGCTTTCAATCCTATGATTATTCCGAAATGATTCAAAATATTATTTTCTATGTGAGGTTAGTATCAAACTTCTAGGTCAAATGAATGGCACGACAATTAACTATTCATTTTGAATGCATAGCATTTGGAGTAATTATTTTCCACCAAAGAAAAGAATAGAAATACAGATTAGCGGTGGGTATGTGTGGGCAAAGCTCGCTACAGCCAACGCCAAACGACGACAGAAGATTATTAAAATACTTATACATAACGATCACCGATGTCTACATTGACGCTGTTTCTTTTGTAACAGCAACGATAAGCGCAAATTATGAATGATCGAGGATGCTGCCCTGTATAATTACCCTTTTCTTACTGTTAATTTCATGTCTCGTCTTCTGGTTTAAATTAGATACAAAAGCAAGTTATGTCACAACCATTTGTTTATCTATTTTCTTCACTCAGTGCCTCAATTAATTCTTCATATTTTACAGTTTTATGTCGTAGTCTTTCTACTTATAATAATATATATACACTTAAAGGGTTGATCGTGTTGGTGTAATGTTTCATCTGCAAAACATTCATATCTGCGAAAAGTAAGAAATGAGTTCGATCACCTTTAGTTGCCCAGTACCAATTCTAAGCTTAGATTTAGTCTTTGCGGGAGGTTGCAGTGGTGCCAGGACAATCAAGTTAAGATAGTTGAGTAAATTTGGTTCAATTCTAATTGGGTGTCCAATATATCGTGCCTTACGCCAAGTTAAGTATAATATCGACACGCGGCTAGCGAAGGCATGGACAACTATCAATAGCCTATCGATCTTATGGAAATCAGACATGACCGATAAAATGAAACGCAGTTTCTTCCTGGCAACGGTCGTATGATACTGCTGTATGGATGCACTACTTAGACGCCAACTAAACGGCTGGAGAAGAAGCTAGACGGCAATTACACAAGAATGCTACGACCAATATTGAACAAGTCCTGACGGCCACACCCAACAAAACACCAACTATACGGCTACCTGCCTCCAATCACGAAAGCTATCCAAGTTAGATGAACCATGCAGGACACTGTTGGAGAAGCAACGACGAGCTCATAAGTGATGTACTCCTATGGACCCCACATATGGCCGGGCAAAAGCAGGACGACCAGCTCGAACATACATTCAGCAGCTATGTGAGGATACGGGATGTAGCCCTGAGGACATACCAGAGGCGATGGACGATAGGGAGAAGTGGCGTGAGAGGGTCAGGGATATCCGTGCAAGCGACACGACATAATAATGATGAATATTATTATTAATTACTGTTATGACTAATATTATTGAGGTATAGTTACCACTTTAGTGCCATGTCGTGAGAGTTCCCTCAGTAGCAGTTAACCCGGTAACCGGCAAAAAGGGCAACACAGAAAACTCTTGCGGTAAATTAAAGGAACGTTGAAGGGAGATCATGGGATTTTTTAAAATAGTCAGTTAGTTTGTAACAAAGAGTGAAAGTGTAGGGAGCAAAATTTTGGAGCTGTCGTGACCACCTACTCATAATGTCGGGAGCTACGATTTACCAACTTAATTGCTATTCTTTCAACTCAAAAATATTATTTGACATCATCTTGATTTTAAACCGGTGTAGAGGGAGGTTGAAATACACAAATAAAACTAGTGACCTTCTTTCTTGGACCACTTGTCAGACGTTTTCCTTCGTTATGAACTAGTTGTCATCTCTTCTCGACTTTGTCCCCGGTAACTATTTTGGTAACTCATCAATTCGACATGAGGGTATACGATTTCTACTACGAGAACATGTTTTCTTTTGCTATGACTGCATATTCATTACCGGTAGGGACAAATAATAGGCATTCTAATCCAATACCCGATATTCAGTATTCTTTGTATAAATTCGAATTTGTTTTGGTCTTTTTTACTTACATAAGTTTTTCTTTCTTTCATTATTTCTTCTTTTTTTTCGTATGTAATAACTTACTTTTTTTTCGTTATTTCTTTCTTTCAGGTATGCAAAAACACGCTGAAATTTCTTCCTTCCTTCCTTCCTTTATTCATTCATTCCCTCCATCCATTCTTTCTCTTTTGCTTGCATAACATTTTTTTCATATATTTATATAGTTGTGGGACAAATATGATAAACAATGTTGCAAGCGTCTCGCTTCTAAGAAATGTAGCTCATACTAGCTATAAAACAATTAAAAACAATGAGGAGTTTCCCTTGAATTAAAAAAGAACTGTGAAAAAATAGTTGACTTTTAAAAGTGTATCAAATCCTACTGGAATTTGTTTTATCTTCAGTTTTGTTTTAAGGTTTCACATCTCTCTCACACACTCTCTCTCTCTCTTTATATATATATATATATATATATATATATATATATATATATATATATATATGTAAAACTCTCTCTCTCTCTCTCTCTCTCTCTCTCTCTCTCTCTCTCTTTGTGTGTGTGTGTGTGTGTTAGAATAAGCAGATTGCATACTCTACTGTTAGGACAATGACCCCTCCGGTTTGGTGTGACTGCATACAGTGGTAAATCTTCGCTCCTAGATAACAAGGAAGTTTTACGTACGCCTTTATCTTCATAGAAATTTCTTCGAGTTCGACTCTCACCAAGAGATGTACAACTAATAAATTTCCTATTTATATAAAAGATAAATCTGTAATAGATTCCTCTTTTTTTTTTTTTTTTTGTTTATTGACATATCAGCCTTCGTTAATTAATGCCAGACACATCCAATTTAACTCATTGCTGTGTGATAAAAGAGTGTAAACCTTTCCTAAATGTATTACTATTAAAGATAATAATATAGCGTGACTGTGTTCGAATTCGTCAACCTTGAAATCAAAGTCAAGCACATAGCCACTATGCCAAAATAATTCCCTTTTTAGTATTTGATATGAATACTTGATATCATATGACAGAGTGCAAATAAATAATTATTCTGAGATAAATATTCAGTGTTAAAGAAGAATCTCTTAAACGATTAAAATTTATACATTTTTTGTTTTAATAATTTTTACTTAAAGCGAAAATTATTTACAAAAGATTATTAGTTACTTGAAATCACATAACTGCTTTCAAATATGGATTTTCGATTGGAATTATGGAAACCATATATTTGAGTGGAAAGAAATGATTATGGATAGATTTAAAATGCACAATTCGAAACAAAATAAATGTAATTATTATAAATATAAAATATTTCAAGATTAATCGAATTTTGAAAAAAAAAAAAATAAAATAAATGATAAACTTCTAAAAAACTGAATTACACCAACCAAACCAAACAAAAAATTAAACCAAGTTAATATGAATGTGAGAAAGATATTGTTACATCTCAAGGACAAATGCGTAATTGCTTTGAAAATCAGCCTTCAAATTCATGACTTTTGCTAAAGTGAAATAAAGTTCATTGGTATTGGTTGTATGTACGGAAATCACGAAACTGAATTAGCGAGTTAGTGATTTAGTCATTTATAAAGTTCAAGACAACAATGAGGTAAATACTTCGTCTAGCGTCAACGAATTCAGTATATCAGCGAGAATCTCTTCGAGCAGTTTACAACTATCACCACCTTTCAGGTGCCCGTGGTGTAGTCGTTATCGCCGTAGGAAATGAACACGGCGATACGAGTTCAAATCCTGGACGAGACTGATTGCATTTCACATAGCACTAATACCCTTGGGAAAGGTATGAATCCAATAATTCTCCCTCCAGCTATGGGTAAATAGTAGGACAGACTAGGTTCTTCAGCCATGGTTAGGCAACTAGTCTAGGAGAAGGAAAACTCTGAATTCAAACCTGTTAAACTCCGCTTAAAAATTGACCTTGTGTCATATCCTGCCCGAGCGGAGGGGTTGGTAAATAGTACCATCTTTCAGGATACACACAAATGTGTAAATTTACTAAACATTGATTGATAGATATAAAATGGTGTATCGTAGAATTTTGATTTGAATTGTGGAAAATACCAATTTCATGGAGAGCCTCAATTATATACATGCACGTGACTTTTCATAATTATTTGAACACAAAGACAATCTACTTCACACAATTTTGTTTTGAGAAAAGAAATCGGAACCTTATTTGTTAAAATCTTTCAGATGAAGCCTTTAGCGATAGGAATGTTTCTTACCATTTTAGCGAAGAAATGTGTTCTTGCGTGAGTGTGTTATTCCCTCGCTAAGTGTTGTTGTAAAATAAAGGAAAATGAAGAAAACAAAGATGCCGTTAGCTTTTATGTGAAGGTTTTTTTAAAAGGCAACATGGAATAAAGGGTTTACGTTTATGCTGAAAGTTTCGTAATAAGTAAAGAAGTATGGAAACGAAATGACATTATGAGAGAGTGGAGAAAGCATTTTAGCAGCTAAATGCTTGAGCGAAAAGTGCATTGTTAGATTAAGGCATAATTGGATGTGCGAGGGAGATATGTTCGCCATAGTGATGCAAAAGTCGTGTTTGATGTTTGAGGAGAGAAACGTTGAAGTTACCGTGAGTTTATGGTTCTGGTTGTTTCGGGGAGAAGCGTGAATGTCTTCAGAAAATGTTGCCCAGTATAGACGTAGCTATGTGTCGGAGCTGAATTTTGCATCGCAGTCGACATAGCCAATTTTGGGGGTGACGTAAAGTTGCTCCTGTGTGTGGCGTAGTGAATTCATCTAATTCATATTTAACTGGGAACCCTTGGTCTGAGAGAAATAGACGCAAGGGGTCCATAAATTAGACTGCTTCCCTCATTGTGTCGATGCTGCTGCTATTGAAGACCAGACAGTAAGACGTCTGCACTGAATGAAGTTGTTCAGCCAAGGAGAGTGTTTGACGGCTTTGCCAATTTGTGCTGCCCAGAAAGATGATTCGGGTTGAATAGGATAAGTCATCCTTATTGGGTGAAATTATCCGTCGACCCTAACGGTCGAATTAAATTACGCGCCAAAAAAAATGTGAAATTCTTTCTGCTACAAGCCCGATCATTTTCATCATTTACAGTCTTCATCTTTTTTGTTATTTTCTCAACATTTTTGCCTATGTTTCCTTCAAACCTCAGACACAGTATCTTGTTGAACTTTGTAGCCTCAACGGAACTTCGAACTTGAAAAGCAGTAATAGAAGGTGAAATCGAAAAGTCGGTTATGCCTGGCCATATATGGAAAGAAGGTGAAAACTCTGCTCAAACAGGTTGAACTCAAAATTATAGATATGGAACAACATTGGAGATAAAATAGTCTTAAAAAAGCATTGCATATGTTCGCCTACTAAGAGCTGCTGAGTAGACTTAGTATAGAGAAGAATCCGATGTGTGAACCAATAATCAGAAAGGCTACATATAAAGAAAGTGAAATATGAGCTAAGAGAAAATATCGTACATTATAGTAACAAGTACTGAATCATAATGTTGATAAAAATATTAGGTTTTTAAATCCCAAAAATTATCATTATGAGTTGTCCAGCCGGATAAGGAGCATAATGTATATAAGCGTTTGGTTAATGGACTTCTAAGTGAAATCATCGGAAGGTTGCAGGTTCAATCCTGACTTCCAGTTTAAAAAAATAACAAGAAATATAAACTAAATTTGAACACTTTTGCCCAGGAATGGCTAATGATATAAAGTGTCTGGTCCGAACTCTTGTGTATGCTCCCGAGTTCGACTAGAAACACCTGGGGAAGGCCGCATGACGCATCGTTTTAAACTTGGTGGATATAAAAATGAGGGCAATAGTTCGCATATTGTAAATGATAAAATCGGAATCCAAAGCAAGAATAATTTCTAGGCTGTGTTTCGTTGTGGCTAACATTCAGTACTGTGACATTGTAGTCAGGGAGTTTAAACTCCAATTTCCCTATTACGGTCACTTTCTGACTCATCATGAAGTTGTACTGATATCAAGAAGTTCCTTAATCTCTCTCTCTCTCTCTCTCTCTCTCTCTCTCTCTCTCTCTCTCTCTCTCTCGCTATCCATACCTATCGCACTTACAGACCATTATTTACATGGAACTGATGTATGGGCTACCAATACTGACGTGTCTTCACCGAAGAAAGTTTTGGGCTCCGTAGCTGATTTTCCGCTCACTCTGGCTTGTGTTGCAATCACAGCAGAATACGCTTCTTGCTTACCTTCGTTTGGCGCAGATCTTTTTGGACATATTGTTTGAGTTAAAGTCTTGGTAATTTTTCGATGACTGATTTTTTCTCCCCTCTCATCGATACATGACACGCTTATAGATGAGTAGCAGTAATTTCTCGACTAAACTATTTGATCCTTGCAGTTGACCTATGAGGTCTTCATCGGCAGCTCCTTTCTGTCCCAAAAGAAAATTTCTCGGGATCATTTTTTTAGAATTTTCAAAATGGACACGTGTTGCTCGGGATATGGAGGAGGAACGGAGAATATACCTTTCATTATTTATTTTGGTCATTTATTTCTACATTCCTATTTTATGTGAAGCTATTTCTTGGGAAGATTGTGAATATCTAGATATTTGTAAAATTAAGAAAAAAATGTTTTTCATGTTTTTAGGAGTATTATGGGTTTGAATTTTTGAATAAATTTAAAATATTCATAAGAAATAGATATGCTATAACTTGCCACAGAATCGACTGCCTATGTTCCAGTCTTCAAATCGTCTTTTTCAATGGTTATCCTCGTAGTTCAAAACTGAACGAGGCTGTGTGTATTTTCCATCGGCTTAACGCACTTATGAAAGGAAAGAATAATCAATTCTCAATAAGTTATAGATAAATCATTGGGCATAATGGGCTCTTCAACTTTAGTATGAGAAAAAAAAACCCTTAGAATCTAAATCTGATTTACTCCGCTTAAAATTGACTTCGTGCCATATCCTTCAAACACACACATACACACACAAATATATATTTGCTTACATGTTTTCTTGTTACACATGTAACCCCAGAACCTTTCAAAGAAGATAGAAATCAGAAATGCCTGCTTTATTTAGAATCTACATATCGTTCTTATCGGCAGATCTAAAGAAATCCAGGAAACAAAAAAGAAAAAAAAGAATTGGGTTAGCCACTTTGCTCCTGAAAGAGGACATCAAATTTTGAGTTGTCTTTCATTACAGACTGATTCATAGAATATGTGTACAATGCCTTTCTATGTTATGTCATCACGTTTTAGAAAAAGTCACATTACCTGATAATATGAAAATTAATATATCTTTATTCCTCTGTAACATCTAATCAACCTTTGATTATTGAAAGAAGACCGACTGCAATACCCTTCCCACGAGTGTCCTGGATATGACACTAAACAGTATGATGGTGAGCTTCCAGTAATGCTGGAGCTTTGGGCAAACGGAGCACCCCTTCAGTGTCATTGCTCCCAAGTCCACACTTGCCCGGCGTGGTAGCACCTGATAGGGCCCTATATGTGGGTTAAATAGAACTAATGGAATACTTATGCTAAACTGAACTGTTTGAATTAGAATGTTTTTGACAATTAAAACCGTACTCACATTTGAATTGCGAGCTTATGCTAAACTGAATTATTTCAAGTAGAACTGTTGAAACTGTATTTACACTAAACTGAATTGTTTAACATAGAATCGTTTTGACATATAACTCAAATACCAGAAAATAATGTTCATAACACGAATGGTGATGTTATGAAACCAGTTCATTTTTCGTGTTTTTTTTCAAAGCATATCAACTCTTTTATAAACTTTCTTAGGAAAACTCTTTTCACAAAAACTTTTTCTCTTTAGGATGACCTACAGTTGAAATTACCTCAGAAGCAACGAAAATAAATAACACGTATGAAACATTTCTATGTCTTATCACTTTAGTCCATTTTATACACATCCTCAAACATTTGTGTGTATTCGTGTGTGTTTGCAGCTCTTCCTTTAAGTATTTGATCAAAGCAGCATTTTGCTTCTAATCACATGGTTTTCTCTGTTAAGTAACATGTCTTCCAGCAAGTATCGAATTGTTGCACCATCAAACTAAACATAACAGTCATGATTCAATGTTTCCAAGTTCAATTGCAGCGTTCAACTCTTTGTGCTCAAGTGTAGATATCTTTGTTGCGATACAGCTGAATAATCTGTTACACTCTGTCCGTTTTTCCCTATTTGATGCTATGAAACCTGCCTAATGAGAACTGAAATATTTCCTGCTAAGGCTACCCAATCCACTCAGATTATTGCATATAGTCATTGACCACTTGATATTCTACCAATTTTGGACACCAATGAATCTTACGTTATTTTAGATTATGTGAATAAAGGCTCGAATCATTCACAATCAGTAGACATTTTTTAAAGTTCCGATTTCAGGATATCAATGGAAATACACAATATTTTATGATTTTTGTAGATCCATAAACAGAATCTAATGCGGCTTTAGACAGTTCCGTGATTTTCAACCTTTCACAGATTTACAATATTTCAAAGATATATTTTCATCATCTGTTTGTTTTTGTTCATTTCTATCTCAGTATATTACTTATACTAATTATTATTATATTAGTAATACTTATTATTATTATTATTATTTTTTACTTCAGTGTTAGCTGAAAGTCTTTCAATGGAGTTTGAGTGACTGCAAGTCTCCTCAAGTCGACAAGACTCTTCTCAGTATCCTGTCCATTCTCAATAATGCTGTAGTTTAGATGGTCTCCACTCGTCCTCAAACTTCCAAGTCCTTCAGTCCCTTTGATAATCCATTAGTTACTGTACCAAAAGAACCAATCATAATTGGTATAATTTTCACCTTCCTGTTCCATAGTTCTTTTCAATTCTCTAGCATGATCGAGGTACTTATCCTTCTTTTAACATTCTTTCAGTTTTATTCTGTGGTCAGCTGGAACAGCCAAGTCGACAATTTTGCAAATTCTCTCCTTTTGGTTGATTATTATTAGGTCTGGTCTTCTGGCTGAGATTAGGTGATCCATATGTATGTCAAAGTCCTATAGGAGTTTATATGTATTATTTTCGAGGACAGGTGCTGGATTGTGCATATATCATTTGTTTATATGGTCGAATTTCAATTTCTTGCACATCTCCCAGTGGATCATCTTGCCCACTCAGTCGAGCCTAGTCTTATACTCCTTCTGTGCTAATTTACTGCATTTGCTTATGATGTGATTGGTGGTTTCATCTCTGTCACTGCATAGCCTATATTGGCTATTTTGTTGCGTCTTATCTATTTTCGCTTTGATATGATTGGTTCTTACGGCATCGCTTTCTACTGCTATTATGAGGGATTCTGTTTCTCTCTTAAGGTTTTCCTTTTCTCGTGTGTGATGTAGTTTATTCGTCGGTTAAAACACCCATAGAGTTGTTTTCTTCCCGTTTTTGTTTGAATAGTTGTATCGATGCGTCAACGCTGACTTCAATGCTTGGAAGTCCTCTTCCTCCCTCTTTCTTGATACATACAGTCTGTCAACGTCACCCCTCGGATGTAATGTCTTATGCATGGTCATTAGTTTTCTTATTCTTTGGTCAATTTGTTTAAGTTCATCTCTGTTCCACTTCAGAAAGGGTCTGGAATATCTTACGAGGGTTACCGCCCAAGTATTTATTTCTTTTGACGTGGTTTTGGCTAGAGAGTTTTGTCTTGAGTCGTTTTCTAGTTCTCCTGAGATCTTTTTTTTTTCAATTTTGTTTTTCCTTTGCACTTGTTTGATGGTGTCAGACTCCAAGATGTATTAGTAGATTTCATTTTCTGAAAACATTCTCATCTTGTCTTGATTTGGTAGTTCCATTCTGTCAGTTATACGTCATTTGCAACTTTTCTTACAGACATGACATATTTTTCTATGCTAAATTCCATTCCTATGTCCTGACTGTATATTCATACTGTGTGTATTATAGTTTCAAATCGTTTTTAATTTTTCGCAAATAGTTTGATGTCATCCATCTACATTAGGTGATTTATCTTTTCTTGTGATCTACTAAGTTTCTATCCGGTGGTGCATTTCCTAAGAACGTGATGAAATGGCATGATGGCAATTACGAATAGTAGCGGTGAAAGAGCATCTCCTCGAAAAATACCTATTTGTATCTTTGCTTGATGTAAGCTTCATCCTCCTGCTGTCAATTTCCCTCTCTAGGTTTTCATGGTTTTGTCGAAAAAGTGTATGACTTCATGTGATATTTTGTACATTTTGAGGCAGTTTACTATCCAGGTTTGCGGAACCATATCATTGGCTTTTTTGTAGTCAAATCTGGGCATAGCTAGATGTTTCCGTCTGGTCTTGCTCTCATTTAGAATGTGTTGTTGTATGTAAAGTAACTCTGCTATGCCTCTGGATCCTTTGTGGTATACTTTCTGTTCGTCAGGGAACAATCCACGGCTTGTTAGCAAGTAGAAAAAGTAGACAAATTATGGGCCAGTAATTGTTTGGTGCAGTTTCTTTGCTTGTTTCCTTTTGGATCAATGTGATCCTTCCTTTGGTCATACATTCAAGTAGATGCGCTTTTGTAGGGATTCTTTTCATTTCTAGTGTTAGTCTGTTGTGAATGGAGGTGAATTTCTTGAACCACAAACCATGTATTCCATCATGGCCTGGCGTTTTCCAGTTTGATATTTTTTAGTTTCGTTTTCAGTAAAGTCATGTGTTTTTTCGCTTGCGGGCCTTGTTCGAATCATTTTAGTTCTCTTGTCATATTGTTTATCCGTTCAGCCTTTTCGCTATGTTTTTTGGCTGCCATATTTTAGTTAAAATCGTTCGTTTTCTTTTGCATTAGGTTGTTTGAGTCGTCCCCTGCCAGTTTTTGATAGTATTTTCTTTCGTTGTTTTGGAATGTCCTGTTTTATCTGTATTGTTTTACCCTTTGTCGATATCTCTTTAATCTTGCTTCTTTCGCCAGTACTTTCTAGTTTATTTCCTTAAGTTGTATTGTTATTTTTTCCTATTGTCTCTTCCTTTTTGTTCCTACATATTCTAGCGTCTTTCCTTTGTTTTACTATTTTGGCCTTTTTTCATAGAATTTTTTATCTGTGATTCCAGTTTGAATTCCCATTCTGGTTTTGATTTTTCTTTCGTGCTTTTTGAGGGGATCCCAATCTTCTCGAAAACTAATATCGCTCCTGCATAGATTAGTTCATTTAATTCGGTTATATTATTCGTTGATATATATGTCAATACTTGATTCACTTTATTCGTCTCTGCCTTAATTGTTTGGTTGTGCGACGTTTGGTTGTGTGGAGTTTCCATTTTCCGAAGTTGGTTTTTTTTTTTATTTCTGTTGGGCTGTTTTAGTTTGTTAATATTTGATGTATCAGTTACTCTATTATTACCTTATTGATCATTTATTTTCTGGTGAATTTCTATCATTTCAAGGTCAGAAACCCATCCCTGCTTAATTATTGTTCTGACTAGTTTTCTAATAAATAGAATATTTTTGCCAGATCTCTCTTATTCTTTTCCAATATATTCTTTGTGTCGGGTTGCTCCTAAAATAGCAGTGTTGTCCAAGTTGGATGTCTTCCCTTGTGCATGCTTTCCGTTTAGGTCTCTGGTTGGTGTTGTTCCTTAAATCATCATTCGTGTACCTGAAAAAAAGAACAGCCAAAGATTCGTAAGATGACGGTTGCATCTCCCATGTTGGCTATCTGGAGAACATGATGCCTAAGCCTGTTGCCTGGGTCCCACGTTGTGTTATATTTAGATTTGACATTTTATCAGGGGTGGTTTATTAAGGCTATACCAGACCCAGGGGTTGTTAATTATCGGCGCACATGACGTAGATGTGACCGAGAACAGTTACAATGATTTTTCATTAACAGCGAGGTAGAAAATCAATACGTTTCAACTTAGTTAATGCCCATTAAACTACTTTTATAGTTTATTTCTTAACTGAGTACCTGAACTAAATTCAGGTGTTCCTGTTTTTTTCTTTTATGGTTTATATTTACTGCCCCTTTTTTAAAAAAAACTATTTCCGTTAAAGTTGGTCATGTATAAATAAACTCTAAGCTCTTGATGTTTTCTCTCTTATATTGAGGACGGTAACTGTGCTTAATGCTTTCAGGCTACATCAGGTACACATTTCGTTATATATAGAGTAGTCATAAAGGAACTAACAAGTCTTCATTTAGACTCAACTGTTAACCAAAAGATTTTACGAGAAACGAAAAATCAATGTTTTTATATAAAAGACAAAGTCGACTGATCCATTTTCTTCGATTCGTTCGGTTATTCTTGTTCAAGCCTTCATATAGTTTTCAAAGTTTTTTGTTTTTTTTTTAACTTTTTAATTGATATTCTAAAATATGGACATCACGTGGGTTCTAGAATGTTAGCTTCTAAACTATTTTATTTTTGTTTTGGTGGGGAGGTATTTATTTATTTATCATTAGATATTTATTATTTTTTCTAATTTTATTATTTTTACTTCTTTGGCAATTTTTCATACCAGTGTTAGTAGATGGTTTCCCATTGAAGTTTAATTAACACCATATCTCCACAAGTTATAAGGACTCTTCTCAATATCCTCACCGATCTTAATATTGCTGACGTCTATATGGTGTCCCCTTCTCGTCTTATTTCTAAGTCTTCCAGTCCATTTATCCATAATTTGGTGATTATGCCGCGTGCACGAAAGACAATTGGTATGACCGTCCTTTTTATTTTCCACATGATTTTTTTTTGGGGGGGGTTGACAAAGTCTAGCTCACTATCCCTGTTTTTTCTTTATTTAAATTTTACTTTATCATATATTTTGTACCTTTTGAGATATATAATTATTGTTATTTTGGTTGCTGTCTTCATAAAATTTCAAATGTTGAAATCCAGTTTCAAGAATTATCTTCGATTCTCCAGGACTCTTCCCAGTATTCACGACATTCTCAGTGTTGTGTACTTGACGGTCACACTTGTTCTAAAGGCGTTCCACTGCACTGTCATTGGAAGTAATTCCATGTCCTTCTTAAGGTTTAATCTGAGTTGATTTGTGCAGGTTTCCTTTAGTTTGTTTTCTGATCTAATCCTGTGGTGTTTTACTTTCCGTTCCAGCCCAGACGTCTAGGGCTGTAGAATTCAGTCTCTGCATCTCTGCAGATAGCAAGGCTCCAGTAATGTTGGAGCTTTGGAGAAGGCGCAGTACCCTTTCATCGTCATCGATCTCAGGTCCACCCTTGCCACGTATGGTAGCTCCAAAAAGAGTCCTATCTATGGAGCAAATAGAAATATTTGTCACTTAAACTGTATGCAAACAAATGACTTTCGCTCAATTGAATTATCACGATTTTTTACACCATACGTTTTGGGCTTGTTAGTTTGTTTTTTCCTCTGTGTTACTTTTATTAGGTGTTGTCATTGTCATTATTTTTATCATTCGATGGTTATATTTTTCGACATCATTACAAACACGTTGTTTTTTTTCCTCTGTGTTACTTAATAATCGGGCCATTGGTCTAATAAGTTGAGTGTTTACGAATGGTCCGGGAGACTGGGGTTCAATCCCAGGTCGAGTCATTCCAAAAATGGTACTTAATGCTGCTTTGCTTAACACTCAGCATTTTAAGGTATGGATCAAGGGTAAAGGGGAACAATCCAGGGGAAATAGTAGCGCCTTCTCCTACACCACAGTTTAGTAGCTATTGAAAAGGGAACCTTCGAGTCACCCTCGACTAAGTTTGCCAACTTTACTTACTGAAATTAGTTGTTGTTTTTCTCATTATTTGTTCTAATTCGATGGTTATACTTTTTTTTGCATCATAACTAACAGGTCGTTTTTTCAGAAGTCCAATGGGACGGCAAGCCTCCCGAACTTTTGTTTCACTATTTTTAAATGTAATGTGCAATGTACTACCAGTTCTTCGGGATTACTCCAAGAGCTCTATTTATGGTTGTTATTATCACTACACGTTTCTTGTTCTTACAATTTCCATTTATATATTTTACATATCTTTTTTTAAATTTTAGCTTAATTTTTAATACAACTGATTCGGGTCATTATTTTAACGGTAACAAGTGACTGTGAATAAGAATATATTTTAAATGATAAGCTTTCTGTATTTAGTTTAGTTCAGAGTCTTTGTTAAATGCAATGTTAAAATTCTTGGGTTATTTAATACCAAAGCCATCCTTTTAGGATAAAAGCGTTGGTACTATCTACTTTTAGATGGGAAAATTAGGGGGCACATTCAATTCCCAAAAATATGTGTCCGCAAGAGAACGTAATGTGACACTTGGAGTTCGAACTCGCTTAATACGATCTCACAGCCAAGCATTTTCGGCTTTATGCCACGGGATTTTCCTTCCAGGGAAGGGGAGATTTCACCCACCTACTTTTTTTTTGGCACATAGTTGATCGATTATCCGAAGCTGGAAATGACTTTCTGACTTAATGTGTAAAATAACAAAAAAATATAAAATTTGTTTCCGATAAGTTCGGTTCCTGTCACACGTGAAATTTATGAACGAGTCACTAAGAAATACACTCGACTCAGCAAGGAGCAAGATCTAGCGCTCTCTGTATTTTCTTACCTTTGTGTTTTGATCTATTAAAACGAATAGCGTTTTAATTTTATACTTCTATCTTTCATTCTCTATGTCGTCTCTTTCAGTAGCATAGTCACCGATGATTGTTATATAGGTGATGGTGATCGGGTGGTGAGTGAGGGAAAACAGAGAAACACAATCTACCTCATATATAGGAGTTTTGTCGTTTTATTCCCTTTATTCGGTCTCTGATGTGGTGGAAGTAAGAGCAAACGGGTGACGACAAAAACGCGCGGGAAACATTTTGAGGCTTTTCTTTTATTCTGTCTCATATCTTTTGATGTGTCTTTTCTTCAGAAGTCATACTACAGTTTGCCTCAGACGTGACCCCAGTCAGAAAAGAGGACGAGTCGAAAAGCCTACTTTCTTTACTTGGTGTTCTCAGAACAACTAAACTCTAGCCCTGCCTTCGTTGGCGTGCTTAGATAATAAATATCTTATTACACATTTGCCTGAAGGGTGAGACTTTGAACTTCGTCACCGCATCTCTTTTTTGGCTGCTGGCTTTTTGATAACTTTTCTATTAGCACCCAACGACCATTTGTTTACAATGTTTCATTTACTTGACCATGGGTACCTAAACGAACGTGTCCTCTTGTATTATTTTAAAATCTTACTCTTATCGTGCTACAAAAACGTGCTTACGTTTTTAAATATCAGATTCTTTCATATCGTATCATTTATTTCTTCCTGTTACGCAACAGAAGTTTTTTTTACAAACAATCCATTAAGCATAATTAAATACCCCCAACATACACACATACACTCACACACATTGCAAACACATCCTACACTCATACATACCCAAAACGAACATACGCAGAGATCTTGAAAATTATCTTACCACGAAAGGCAACAATATATACCATCGTCAGAATGAACATTTTTATTTACATGTTTATATAAAACGATTTTATTTTCTATAAAACAGAAAATATATTAAATTATTTGAAATCAAAGAAAATGTTTGTCTACTTTTCATACTGCTCTGCTGGTCAGCATTTAATCACTTTTGATTCGTCCCGCGTTTTTAATGCAGTTTTTTCTCCTCTATTTAGATAGAGATATAGATAACTTATGTACCAACTCCTATAATGTTATTATCTTCTATTTTCAACAAATTATTTTTCATTTTAGCCATGTCCTTTAATGATTTGGATAAACGATAAGTCAACATTTGTTGGTTCATCTCTCTTTTTTTTAGTAATTGCACAGTTTTATAACTCAGCTCTTAATATTGATTTGTAAATGATATATAGAAATTCCACTGGGTTTTTCACGTAATTCTTATTAATCCTAATAAAATGTAAATACTTTTTCAGTTTCAAATGTTTTCAACTAATCATAATGATTTGTATGCAATTATATGGTTTCAAATATCCTCATTTAATACTTATACTTTATAAGTATTTTGTGACGTGGCATAAAATATTATTTCCCAGGACGGGAGTTTATTTTTCGCACGTGTGAAGTCGGGGCAGTCTGGCACTTTATCCCTCGCAAAATAAGTCCTAGTTAAGAGTCCATTTTCGGGCATATGGGAACTGGCATATAATGTGGGGGGTTAACTTGGGGATAGACTGACCGCCGCTGGTAAGGAGTTTCCATTTATCACGTTACACATACCCACCAGACCACTTCGTCTTCCTACCCCTAGGATAATGGAAGATATGGGCCTCTAGGTTTAGATATAATATTATTATTTATCGTAGTCGACAATTCCAATTTCCCATGTAATACTTTTTAACGGCGAATAGGACATTTAGTGAGGATAAACTGAAGCAAATGAAGCTGAAAAGGAACATGCCAAAAGAAGGCAATTCGATAGGCAAACAACACAATGAACAAATTTCGACACGAGGGGACATTGAAAATATAACAAGGTTTTAACACGTGCGGACAAGCAAATAATTAAGGCGCCGGCTATACTACCAACAGACAATATCAAATACACAAATGTCTCTCTTTCGTTTTCCTTTTCTCTCTTTTCTGTCTTTTCTCTTGAACCTTGAAAAGGTAGCAAAGTCCATTCATAGATTTAGAGTTTATGAAATGGATCTTTTCATTCCATTTCTCTTCTTTCCTTAATGCATATGATTCTCTATATGCTTCTTTCTTTAAATTGAGAGGGCGAACATACAATTGCAATACTTAAGAAAGGGGGAGGGAGAGAACGGTTTAAAGGTTTACTTAGCTTTTTCGACGGGTTTATTTGCAGAGTATTTTTAACGGGCTTGCGGGATTCTATGGAGCTCGGCTTGAAGGCATCTGCTATCTCCTGTCCAAGAGCTCTATTTCGCTTCTTCGCCCGGAGTTTTGGCGACAGTTTCAACACATCTTGTCACGCCAACTGCTGTCCTAAAAACTGCATTCTTCATTCCTATTTCCGCTGAAGAAAAGGGTGCTTCCGGCTTTAGGGTTCAGGCCAATCATTTACCCACTTTCTTCTTCCTTTACCCTGTCCGGCGATTCATTCGGACTACTATACGGACCTCTTCTCTATCCACCAGGGTGGGGTTACGGAGTACAGATAGCTTGATCTACATTCTAATTTCCTCTTTTAACGGTCAAACTTTGGGGCCTGTCAATTCAAACACATGAGGGGTAGGGGGAATTTCTTATTTCTCTCCTCTCAGTGGTAGACCACGTGACAATTTAAACGTTTTCAAGTAAATATATTTCTTGGAAAATTTAAATCGTTGTGATTTATAAACACAACTGGCCACCCAAACTTCTTAGTTCTCTTTGTCTGAGTTTGGTTAGCAAATATTAAGAAGTAATAATAACACGGTAACTGGTTCTAAATAAAACATTTTGCTTTCTTCTACATAAATTTGTATTTCCAGGTATTTCTTTTTTCCTTAAACTGGGAGTAGAAAAGGATTCATGCCTTTCCTAATGATATTCATGTGAAGTGAAATCCAAAAAGCCCCGTCAAACATATAACACATTTTCCTTTTCTTTAATCTGGTACGGGTTTTTGACAATTTTTTCCTCTAAATCTGAAAATAATCGTTAGTCTGTATTGCCTGAACTTTTTGAGCAATACGATAATCGATAGAGTCGTTTAACATGCTCATCGTTGACATCATCGATGTTTTCCGGGAAGTTGACAATAGGGCTATACAGATAATACAATACGGTGCTTATGCTGCAGCCGAGCATTTAACAGATCTCTAATAATTTCTGTGCAAAAAGGTGCAATTCTTCGAAAGGATAATTCGTAGAATTTTCGTAACAATGTCTTAGAATGATAAACCAACATTCCTTTCGACTAGTAATATTGTCCTGACAAAATGTTTTTCTTTGATGAGCTGCCAAATCTATGGACCATCAAACACACCAGTCTCGATTTTTTTTCAATTAAAAGGCAAGAACATGCCAATATAAGATACTTGGAATCAGTTGCCTACTGTTAGCAATTTTTTTAACTAATTGCTACATGAGGGCAGTTCCTGTCCAGTAGTGGGATTATGATTTTCTTTATGTGAATAATTGGGTCATATACAATGTTGGGATCACCATGTTTAAGGTCAGACCTTAGAGAGTAATTCCTTTCCAACCAATGCCTTTTTCAAGATGCTGTCCTACATGCCTAGAAAGCAGCGATACTTCGTACATCCACGTGGCCAAACAGGAAGGAATAATATAATCTTATGGTCATCACAGATGGTTCAACTGTGTTAGTGTTATTACATTTCAAGAAACTCTCTTCTTTTTGTTCGCAAAGACAGACTGACTTAGTCATATGAATCCCGTTCGGGAGAAGGGTGCACGTTCAACTCTATTTTCACCTATCTATGAATAGTTCCCATTCAGTTAATTTGAAGGTCGGGATTTCAAATTGTCTCTAAAATTGGTATATAATGATAATACACTAACCTATTCCCTTTCAAAGTACGAAAGACATATTTTGGTCTGGTTTGAAAGTAGGATCAGTTTGCTCCTTTTTTAAGCTAGATATTTTTCATTCATTATTGATGATACGAGTTCAGAAATGGTTTTGAAAGTACGGAATCTCGTTTAAAATAATTCAACACAAACTGAACGATTTATTAACGATTTAAATCATATTTACTCTCTCTGCATTATTGTTGTTTCTGAGTTCGAAATAATTATTTCGATCGTCAAGCGAATGTTATTGAACGTAAACTTGCACTGGGTTTTAAAATGAAGGACGCACCGTAAGTATAGGTTATTTTTAAATAAAACATACGATTTTACTTTTTTTTAGAATTATATGTTGACAGGTTAATAATCATAACTTATTTTTGTTGAGGTATGTGGTATTAACATGCTTTTAAAAAATAAACCTATTCCCCCGATCTAGAAAGTTCTATCTATATATCTATTAGATAATAAAGAAATAAACTAAGCAGTCTTAAAACGGAAAAATAATACACCTGTTCTTATTGAATGAGTAAGCTGCAGAGAAAAATATAATGTGACTGAATAAAACTGATTTTAGTTACGAAATCTACGTGCCGATTTTATTTTAAATTGAACACACCAAAATCATTTTCAAAACAGTGCCCCAGAGTAAGCTTTTGTTTACATATATTTCTCTGGTTGCTATTTTGATACAAATGAATTTGAGATGCATATTTCTTAAACCTAATCTGAGTTGCTGAGATGGTTCAGAGTGAAATTTTGAAGAAGTTGTGACTCCATAATTTAAGTAGCTCCAGAACTAGATCATTTCGTTGTATACCAAAATCACACAATTCTATATATCTTATTATATTTCCTGGTAATATAAGTTTTTTTTTTCTTTTACATTGTGTTCTATTAAATTTTGGTGATAATTACGTAGAAACAAAGTCTATTCTATTTCTCTATAAGCGTGTTCAAGAATATTGTTTTTAAAATTTTAGCAAGACAATAACAATCGTTGCTTGAGCAAACAACTTAGGTATTGAACTTATCCCCACGGCTTAAAATTATTAAAAAAAATAAAAACACTCATTCGATGTTTCATTATATATATATATATATATATATATATATATATATATATATATATATATATATACATTCTGTCGGTTAGAAAACTTAGTAGTTATCTTGAAAACGGTAGCATTCTTTTCTACGAATTCCAAATCGGCACTTTGATCTGTTAATGACAGTACAATGTTGCTGAAAAACTTTGCCTTTATTCGGGTTGGTTATTTTATGGAATATAAAACCCTGTAGGTTATTTATTGCTAAATTTTGTTTTATATATATATATATATATATATATAGGTTTAGTAGAATACCACGGATTTTTTTGTTAGTTAACAAGTGAAGAGGTTATACTCTTCTCACACGTCTTCATACTTCTGGGTCAATTTGGAAAAGAAAGAACCCTATATTAGTGCTTGAGCTAATATAGGGTTCTTCCTTTACCAACTTGATCCAGAAGTAGGAAGACTAGTGGGAACTCTTGGATGTCTTCACGTGAAGATTTAATAAAAAGAAACAATCTGCGTAATCAACTAAACATGTTTAGATAATGATTTGCTGCCAAATTATACAATATATATATATATATATATATATATATATATATATATATATATATATATATATATATATATATATATATATATAAATGAGGCTGACTTCATTTAATGGCCCATTTGTAAAGACATTTAAGTATTAGTATTAAACTACAAAAATATATATTTGATAGAAATCATTTGTTAACATAGATATATAGTTTTGTTAACATAGATATATAGTTTCATATATAAGTAAAGTACAGTTGGCGACCACAGTCGAGAGTGACCCGAAGGCTCCCTTTTCGATAGCTACTACACCAAGGTGTAGGGGAGAGTGCTACTCCTTTACCTGGATTTCTCCACTTTACCCTTGATCGGTACCTTATAATGCTGAGTGTTAAAAAAGGAGTCATCATGTACCATTTTAAAAGTCTTTCGTATGACTCGACCTACGATTGAACCCAGGTCTCTCGGGCCATTGGCGAACACTCTAACGTTTATGCCAAGTATGATTAAATTGTTCTGTCTGGTCCATAAAGGGATTCCTGACAGCAACTGGCACCCCGAGAATTTCCATCGTAGATAATGGACCTGGTGACCCAAGTAAAAAAAAAATAAACCTTAGCCTTTCATATCTCAACTGCCCTTGGGAAAAATATAAATCCCACTAATCTTCACGCAGCCATGAGTAAGCAGTAGAAAAGACTAAGCACTTTCATGCTACTGTCGTAAACGGTGTAGGATATGGTAAACACCTGATTCAACCCATATGTTCTTCATTTAAAATTTTAGAACGTATCGCATCCTGAACGTTTCTAAAAGGAATAATGTGGATCCAGCATGAAAAAAAATAAAAATGAATAGATCGGTAAGGTTTTTCAGATTTGGTATTTTGTTAAATACTCAATTATTTATTAAGCTATTATTCAACATACTTCTGCTAAACAGGTTTCGAACATTTCATCTTTCGTCGGTCATTTGAATAATTGGCTGTATGTTAATTCTTTTTTTATAGTCAAGATTCTTTTCATACGTTTTTTTTATATTGTTTATTATCAATGTTGTCTGTTTGGGATTTCCCAATTGGTGTTAATTTTACGTGAATATTGTTGGTTGTCTTTTAATTACCCTTTAGTTCTTTCTCCTATTTCACGTCAAGTCTATGTATTTTTTTTTAATTCTATGACTCTATATATGCCGAGCCGTCTGATACTAAGTCTAATGTAAAGTTGGGCGGGTTTCGATCCCAGCTTCAAGCGCCCTATGTGTTTAGTCACACTGAAGAGTTGTGATACAACGAAACAGTCTGTCTGTGGATGACAATATATATATGTATATATATATATATATATATATATATATATGTGTTTGTGTGTGTGTGTGTGTTTGTGTGTGTGTTGTCTGTGTGCACACACATATACGTTTTTGTACACTTATCTACATATTAACATGTAAATACAAATATTTTCAAGAGCATTAGCTTGATTTAATGTGCTAGAGAATGTGTTTGTGCCCGTATATAGATACTATTTATCAACCCCTCCGCTCGGGCAGGATATGACACAAGGTCAATTTTTAAGCGGAGTTTAACAGGTTTGAATTCAGAGTTTTCCTTCTCCTAGACCAGTTGCCTCACCAAGGCTGAAGAACCTAGTCTGTCCTACTATTTACCCATAGCTGGAGGGAGAATAATTGGATTCATACCTTTCCCAAGGGTATTAGTGCTAAGTAATCAGTATCGTCCAGGATTTGAACTCGTATCGCCGTGTTCATTTCCAACGGCGATAACGACTACACCACAGGCACCTGCTAATGCCCGTATATAGATGTGGTTTTAAACTAATCGGTGTGTGCAAATGTTTATGTGTGTGTCTATGTGTCTGTTTGTATATGTGTGACTACGTCTGTATGTCTATATATGATACACGTGCACACACACAAACTTACTCAATCTTACATTTATTCAAACGTGTACACATAAACATATTTACTTATCAACTAGCTTAAAACCACATCTATATATGAGTCAAATACATTTTCACTCACAAAATTAAATACACAAAGTGCACTTGAAACTATACCTGAGTACAGTTGTAATAATACATACGTATACATACACACACACGTATATATATATATATATATATATATATATATATATATATATATATATATATATATATATATGTAAGTAAAGTTGGCGACCGTAGTCGAGGGCGACCAGAAAGCTACCTTTTCAATAGCTGCTACACTGAGGTGTAGAGGAGGGCGCTACTCCTTTCCCTGGATTGCTCCACTTTACCCTAAATACATACCTTATATTGCTGAGTGTTAAGCAAGGAGGCACCAAGTCCCTTTTTAAAAGTCTTTGGTATGACGTGACCTGTGATTGAACCTAGGTCTCCAGGACCATTGGCGAACACTCTATCCACTAGATCAATAAGTCGGTATATATATATATATATATATATATATATATATATAGATGTGTGTGTGTGTTTGTGTATGTATGTGTGTGTGTGTGTGTGTATGTCTTTGTGTGTGTTTATTCTTAATGCGTATATATATATATATATATACATATATATATATATATATATATATATATATATACAATAAAACACATATAAGTAGACATGCGGTAAAATAGAATTAAAAAAAATATTGGAAATAAAATAGTAAAAATATCCACGGACAATTAACGCCTGTTGGAAAATCAAAGATAAAAGAAAACTGGAATTAAACAAAATGAAAAAAAAAGACATAGCAAATCATTAACTACGATAAGGTAAGAAGACTTTAAATGCCTTGACGAAAACCGGAATGTCTGAAACTCGTGTTGCACAAATATATGGAATAATAATAAATAAGAAAGAAACCTTAATACTAAATTTGAAATATATATCATCACATCACGCTGAGATCACGGTGTTACCTAATTCGGTCTTGCCATCCATCCATATCCTTAACGGTCCTGTAGGCCCCACCAGGCTTCATCAATTTCCGTGCAAAAAGCATGTAAGTTTTTGCTGCTCGGGCAAATCTGGCGCACCCATACGTGGAAATGCATTGGGTAATATTGCTGATATATATATATATATATATATATATATATATATATATATATATATATATAATCATTGTGAATAATCACGTATTTAGGAAAGTCCTATAATGCCACCGACATAACCAATAAATGGTGAAGTTTGAAAAATTATGATGAATGTATTTTTCAAGAATGGTTCATGAGAAGATTCCATCGACGAAAAAAAATATATAAACTGGCCTTCAAGAAAGTTAGAACCACTTTGATAAAAAGTATTGCTTGAGAAAAATGAAGAATTCGCCTGAATTAAATAAAACTCTCATTAAAAGTTGAAGTCGGCTATGCACAAATTACATTTTTTGTAATGAATTCTATAATTATTTCTCCGATATTGTTTTATTCTATATTTATATTTCGGTACATGAACTATATAGAATTTATTTAAATAATATCATCTAGTTAGTTTAAGAAAGACTTTAAGAGGCTCTAATATTCAGCTTTCAATTTTTTTACGCGTATTGTTTTACAGCTAAAAAAACGAATAAACAATGTAAAATTCCTTTGTTTTGATATTTTAATGCGTGCTTGGGGCTTAAGTAAATTCATTATCTTGGTAATCAGGCCCATATCTTTATACCAACATTTTTTCTTCTTAATAAAACAAAGCACTTCGCTTGTGATATTATGCATCGAGTCTCTAGTTTTGTGAACATAGTTTACTGGAAATAGCCTAGAAGTATTCATTTGTCATCATTTGACAGTTGACATGAGGATATACAAAGATGTTTATTTTAAAAGTTCAAAATTCAAAATCGCAATATCTTGATATTTCATTTATGAATACCCTCTGGTTGTGTCGATTGTCTCTGTCCGGTCAGTGATGTGTGTATCGGATATATATATATATATATATATATATATATATATATATATATATATATATATATATATATATGCCTGCATTATCGATTGAGTCGGAATAACGGTCATCGTTGCATAAAGAGAGGGAGATGAAGATACAGTGAGTGAAGGAGAGAATAAAAGTGGAATAGTCTGTGTCATGAGTGTTCAGGTTTCAGTCAGAAGAAAAGAAATGACGAAGGGATGGATGCAAAATGCCTCTGGCTTGTAACATCCGAATTCTGATTTTCCTATACTGGGGACTGAAACCGGTGGGTCTCGGGGCAACATTCATTTTGGTCTTTAATTATGGTAAGTCAACCAATCGAGGAGAAAGACAACTCTAAATTAAACTATTTGTTCATTGCTTTAAAAAAACTGACTTCGAGTAACTTTTTACGCGTGTTGGAGGGATCGAGTAAATAAATACAATTGTTTTCATCACAGACTTAATCAGATCTTTCCAAAAAATGATGTAAAGGTCATATATTGCTGATTGCACAACGTCTAGACGATGTTAATTGTAGTGCATTTCAAATTTATCTGGTGCTCCACCTTGGATGTATTTTGTATGTTAAAGGGTGCATATTTTGTTATTAACGAGTAAAAAGTGTGTGTCGGTTAAGGAGCTTAATCTTGTCATCATCTTGAATTTCCTGCTTACACAAATGAAAATACTGCAGCTTCGGAAATGGAAGTTCAGGTGCCGTCTGTTGATATCTTTTATAGAGGTGAAGCATGTTGTGATTTAATTAATATTTAGATGCTACACAAAAGCTTCTAAAAGCCTCGTTCCCCAAAAACCTTCAACAGGAAATAGCAGTAACAAAAGTTAAATGTAGAAGATTTGCATCCTCAAAACACCGAGTACTTTCCAGCTTTGCTTGGCAAAGACATCTTAGATAATTGGATCATGTCTTAGTGATGGAGACAAATGGATCTTTGGAAGCTGCTTAATGCTGAAATTTTAGCTAGCAGAAATAATAGATAGAAGCTTAAACTCCTCTCAAATGAAGTTTGCTAGATTTCCGTGAATTTATTTGATTCAATCCAAAGGTTTAGATGCCTGAACGAGGCTATCTATGTTACTCCTTGCCTTACTACTTTTAGGAAAGCCATGAATCCCTCCGTGCTATTCATCCATAGGTTAATTGTAGAACAGTCTTAGGTGTTTATCCTTGTTAAAGCGACGAGACAAGTCGGAAATCTTTAAATTCAAACTCACATTATTCCGTTTTGAAAATAACCATTTGTTATATCCTGCTCGGGGTCGAGGAATTGAATATGTTTATATACAAAGAAATACAGGATTTTTCTTCTGAAATGTTACACTCATCATTCATTTTAAAAAGTTCCTTTCAAAAACGACACCAAAGTCAACCAGAAGAGATGACCTATTTAAGCAATATACATTCAGTCCCTACCTACATGGAATATAGTTAAATTTGCCAGAGAGTTCAAAGCAATTGAATAAAATTTTATATTCATAACTGAATATCACCAATATTCCCAAATGTAATTGTAACGGGATCTATTTTTTCTGAGTACAGAAATAAAAGAAGGAAGGTCTAGTGTTGAGATAGACCAACGAACAAAGAAGATCATGGTTCTATTATCAGTCAAAGACACATAGCCTTTTTTAAAACCAAAAATCAGAGCCACACATTCTTTCAACAAGCCCAAAAATGTAAGAGAAGAAATAGACTAGGCTGTCAAAGTTTCACTTTTCACTTATGCTCTCAGGAAAAGCATAGACTCATCGGTAACTCAGCTATGAACTAATTAGGAAGAAAACTATATTCAAACAATATTTACTCAGCTTAAAAAATGTCTAGTAAAAAATGCTGTCTAAGGTAGAGACGTGTAAATATATACCACTTGTCAATTAACGATGTCAGTAGCGAACCATATTTTGTATGGGTATGTTGAAAAGTGCCAAAGTATCGGCGGCCAATTATCAACTGAATACATAGCAGAAAACCTGTGGGTAAATCCAAACTGACCGGATTCTTGTGATAATAAGCTGATGGCCAGGTGAGGCACGGGAGAACTTGCAAATCGAACCTCCCACAAAAAAACAGACATTACTCCAATATTGCTTGGGTGTATATCAAGACGTCAATTATACATTACAAAATGAGCAACGTCCGACGTGAATATCATACATTACTATTTGATTTGAATATACAGAATTATTTAATTGAACATTCATTACTATTAGATTTGAAATGTTTATTTGTTTTAATTTGTAGCGATATTAACATATAATTATTAACAATGCCTTCTTCGGAATTTATCAACACACCGAACTACATTCATATAAGGGCTCATTTATTATACATCAAAACAGTCTATTATACTCACAAGAATGAAAACTCAGAAGATATTTCTCAGATGATTACAAATTACATAAGCGTAGCTATAAACTTCCCTAGACAGAATGCCCAAGATTTAAACCAAATTTTATGCAAAACCTCTTCCCTCTCATAAGAACACTAAAAATACACTACCAAAATCAGCTCAAACAATTTAGAACAGTTGGGAAATTTTCATTGGTTGATTGATATGATAGAAAGAGTATTCCATACTCCCTCAAACCTCCAATACTGGTAGAAAGGCGCAAGATACAGTTTAGTATCAAAACCAGGAAACTATTTTTCGGAGTATCACAGACCTTTGCCATGTATGCGATCAACATATTCTTAACCAAGACGACATTACAACCTAACTATGATATTTTTCAAGATATTATTCGTGCCTATAAATAACCCTATACAAACAATAACGAGTAACCATAATACATATTAAAGTGTGACAGTTTAGCTTTCGAAAATAACCTCAGAATATGTCAGACGATGTTCATAATAAAACTGTATAATAATGAAATAACGATAAAAAACAAAACCAATTAAAAATTGCATCAAATGCAGTCAACCCTGGTAAATAATAACCTCGATTCATATATATATAGCCATCCACAGACAGATCCGTTTCGTTCTATCAGAACTCTTCAGTGTAGCTAGAGAGTAGCTCCCCGTAGCTTGGATCGAAACCCGGTTGACTCAAACGCCAAGCCAAAGCTTCTAAACATTCAGCCACGAGGAGACATTAGCTGCGAAGTAAATTTTAAACGGTTATGAATCACAATTACTATTGTTTACATACATCCGTTCAAACGGATATATACATATATATATATACATATATATTGACCATCCGTAGAATCCTGGAAGGCGTTCGGGCAAAAAACCTTCAGGCGACATTACTATTTGTCGAGTTTACTAAGGCCTTCGATTCCATCCACAGAGGGAAAATGGAACTAATCCTACTAGCATACGGCCTACCAAAAGAAACCGTAGCAGCAATAATGATTATCTACAGAAACACAAAAGTGAAAGTGCGTTCACCAGATGGAGACACGGAATACTTCGACATTGTTGCAGGAATACTACAAGAAGACATGCTAGCCGCATACCTCTTTATCATCTGTCTAGACTACGTGCTTAGAACTTCGATCGACAAAATCAGAGACAATGGCTTCGAGCTGACTAAAAAAAGAAGCAAAAGGTACACCACAAAAACAATCACAGACGCCGACTACGCTGGTGACTTGGCGTTACTGGCGAATACGCCTAATCAAGCAGAGACACTACTACATAGCTTGGAACGAGCCGCAGCAGGCATTAGCCTCCATGCAAATGCACACAAAACTGATTATATGTGTTACAACCAAACGGGCAACATTACCACACTAGACGGAGCCTCTCTGAAACTAGTAGACAAATTCACCTTCCTAGGAAGTAGCATCTCATCAACCGAAAAAGACATCGACACACGACTGACGAAAGCATGGACGGCTATAGATAGGCTCTCGATCATATGGAAATCAGACCTGACCGATGAAATGAAACGCAGTTTCTTCCAGGCAACGGTTGTATCGATACTGCTATATGGATGCACTACATGGACGCTAACTAAATGGCTGGAGAAGAAGCTAGACGGCAACTACACAAGAATGTTGAGAGCAATATTGAACAAGTTCTGGCGTCAACACCCCACAAGACACAAACTATACGGCCACCTGCCTTCCATCACGAAAACTATACAAGTTAGACGAACCAGACACGCAGGGCACTGCTGGAGAAGCAAGGACGAGCTCGTAAGTGATGTACTCCTATGGACCCCCACGTATGGCCGAGCAAAAGCAGGACGACCAGCGCGAACTTACATACAGCAGCTATGTGAAGACACAGGATGTAACCCTGAAGACCTGCCGGAGGCGTTGAATGATGGGGAGAAGTGCCGAGAGATGATCAGGGATATCTGTGCTGGCGGCACCACATGATGATGATATATTTATATATATATATATATAGAGAGAGAGAGAGAGAGAGAGAGAGATTTAAAGCCTATTATTTTTTTTCAACTGAACAAAATAAGAAACTATTCTATATCAACAAAGTTTGAGGAAGTGAACAAAAAACGATTCTATGATCATGAAAACTTTACACTACTGAAATCCAACATGTATGATAACGAAAAGGCTTCCGTTTGAAATTATAATAATAAATGAACAAAAATAGATAGGAAATTACTGAACGACATTAAAAAAAAGAAATGTGTAAAGATAGAACAAAAATATATTTATTTATACGACTATTTTAAAGATGAATAAGCAGTAAACAGAAAACAAATATTAGTTAGTGAAAGGAAAAAGATTGTAAAAAAATGAGACATGATGGAATTGGTTTTCAAAAGAAATAGTTTCAGACAAATTACTATAAGGAATATCTTATACTGCGACATGAAAAAAAGAAAGAAACAATTGAAACCTTCTTTGCATCGAATTCTATCTCAACACTCAATGATATACACTAACGTACTGTTCTCCTCCAAACACATTATTTCGAAGTATTTTTTCAATTTATTTCTGATGGGCATATCATACCTATCACAAATATGTGTATAGACTACTACTACTACTACTACTACTACTACTACTAATAATAATAATAATAATAATAATAATAATACGCAACAGGATAACAAGCGTAGATGAAACAGTCCATTACAGAGTGAGCACATTCTGCAACTTGCAGGAATAAAAGACTAGGCACTGGTGAAAGTTTATCCACTGATAATTGTGTAAGGGATAAAAATTTTACATAAATAACAAATGATGTATGCTTAAATCCTGATCCGCCCTACAGAATGAGATGGATAAAATTAACAGGGATTTTGAGATACAAACAGATTATTTAATCTCGGTTAGAAGACGAGCCTAAGGGGAAAAGAAAGGAACTTGTCGTGTATAGGATTTTTTCCAAATCCAGAGTCAATGTAAGAGAAAACAAAAAAGAGTGCCAAATAATTGGAACTTGCAATTGGACTAACATTGTGTGTAGAATGAGGTTGACCGTGATTCCAATGGTATTTGGTTTGTTTCGAACGGTCCAAAAAATTTGAAGAACAACTGTAAGAACTGAAAATCAAAGGAAGAATCAAGAACATCCAGATTAAAGCATTGTTGAGATCGACAAGAATACTCAGAAGAATCTTGAAGACCTCAGAAGACTTGTTATCACTAAAACTCTAGGGAAAGATAACCAGTTAATGCTTGTGGTAAAACGTCAACCCAACAAATACAAATGCACGAGAACTAGAAAAGGCGCAACATCAATTAACAGGAATATACCTAAAAGAACAGGCAGAATACGTACAAAATCAGATAGATAAGATTAGAGACTCGGTGGAAGATAGGCAATCCAGGATAGCCTGGCAAACAATAAACGAAGTAAGTGGAAGAAAGAGCACAGCCAAAGCAAAATTGAAAGCTGCAAGCCAACAAGAAAGAATAAAACTGTGGGAACAGCATTTCAAAAATCTACTAGGAAACCCACCGGAAATAACGGATGAACCGATCACCAGAATTATTAGTAAGCAATTAGACGTAAAACTAGGTCCTTTCACCAAAGAAGAACTCGACACGGTTCTCAGAAGAATTAAAAATAGGAAAGCGGCGGGGCTAGACGAGATCCCCCCAGAAGTGTGGAAGACGAGACAATTCGACGATATACTGCTCCGGCAATGCAACGCAGTCTATAGTCAAAATAGGATAGAACGATGGACGAAGGGATGCATCCTTCCATTCCCTAAAAAAGGCGACCTCGGACTAGCCAAGAACTACCGAGGGATAACACTTACATCCATAGCAGCCAAAATCTACAATGCCCTACTACGAAACCGCATAGAACCCAAAATGGAAAACATCCTTAGGAAAAACCAAAATGGCTTCCGGAGAAATAGATCCACAACCTCACAAATACTGACCATCCGTAGAATCCTGGAAGGCGTTCGGGCAAAAAACTTACAGGCGACATTACTATTTGTCGACTTTACCAAGGCCTTCGATTCCATACACAGAGGGAAGATGGAGCAAATCCTACTAGCTTACGGCCTACCAAAAGAAACCGTAGCAGCGATAATGATTCTCTACAGAAACACCAAAGTAAAAGTACGTTCACCAGATGGAGACACGGAATACTTCGACATTGTTGCAGGAGTACTACAAGGAGACACACTAGCCCCGTACCTCTTTATCATCTGTCTAGACTATGTGCTTAGGACTTCAATCGACAAAATCAGAGAAAATGGCTTTGAGCTGACTAAGAGAAGAAGCAAAAGGTACCCCGCAAAAACAATCACGGACGCCGACTACGCTGATGACTTGGCGTTACTAGCGAATACGCCTAATCAAGCAGAGACACTACTACATAGTCTGGAACGAGCTGCAGCTGGCATTGGCCTACATGTCAATGCAAACAAAACCGAATATATGTGTTACAACCAAACAGGCAACATTGCCACACTAGACGGAGCCTCTCTGAAACTAGTCGACAAATTCACCTACCTAGGAAGCAGCGTCTCATCAACCGAGAAGGACATCGACACACGACTGACGAAGGCATGGACAGCTATCGATAGGCTCTCGATCATATGGAAGTCGGACCTAACAGATAAAATGAAACGCAGTTTCTTCCAGGCAGCGGTTGTGTCGATACTGCTATATGGATGCACCACATGGACGCTTACGAAGCGGCTGGAGAGGAGGCTGGACGGAAATTACACAAGAATATTGAGAGCAGTATTAAACAAGTCCTGGCGACAACACCCCACGAGACTCCAACTATACGGACACTTGCCCCCCATCACAAAAACTATACAAGTTCGACGAACCAGACACGCGGGACACTGCTGGAGAAGCAAGGACGAGCTCATAAGCGATGTACTCCTGTGGACCCCCACTCATGGATGTGCAAGTGTGGGACGACCAGCACGAACTTACATACAGCAGCTATGTGAGGACACGGGTTGTAGTCCTGAAGACCTGCCGGAGGCGATGAGTGATAGGGAGAAATGGCGAGAGACGGTCAGGGATATCCGCGCAGACGGCGCGACATGATGATGATGATATATATATATAAGTTAGAAAAAATAAAGCAGGATAAACCACGTAACCAACAATGTCTCGCTCTCGAACTTAAGATGGGCTAATATTCAACATGTATGTCTTTTTACATATTTGAGTCACAGACTAGTCCCGGACGATCGCTTGACCCTCATATGGTTTTATGATTCACATTCTAGAAAGGGTCTTTCACTTCTGCAAAGGAGCAGTCAGCATCTTCTACTGCTACTTTTGACGTGGCTCGGCTGCCACAGGGTTTAGTGTTTAGTAGTTTAGACTAACAAAAAATTACAAACGAGATACTGTCTCATGGAGTGCCGAATTAAATTTCTTATAAGCTTTGTAGATCCCTATAAGCATTTGTTGTCTGGAATATTATCATTCAAACTAATTTTCTTTTATCTGAGCTAACATTACCGACTGTTTGATTATTCTTACAAGCCCACCCAGAAAAAAAAAACATAATACTTTAATACACCGACGAAATATAACACACTCCTGTAGTTCTCATGGTCCACAGACTAATCCCACTTCCGCCGGCATGTGCTTATCAACGAGACATCGACCCTAAATGAGTACCACAGTTGCTAATGCATTTCCAGCCTTCGACCGAAGTTCGGTCACAAACAAAATATTCTGTCGATAATGCCAATCTAACAACGAAACGATCTCGCCCCAAGTCCAGTACTTCTGGTCACCTACTGACTTCAGCCTATTCCTCGGCTCATACCAAAGTAATGCTATTGAGTTTCTGCAGGAACTCGTACAATATGGCTTTGAAGTAAAAATACATATTTTTTTTATCGAATTTCTGTTCGCAATCAATACTTTCTCAGACATTTCATGTGTAGACGATCGGTCGTTGGCATTCGGACGTGGGAGTTAAGGCATCAAATTTATTTTATGTCAGCTCATGTGGCGACATCCGCTAGGGTGTGAATATATGTTTTTTAATTGTGAATTTGCTCGAATGGACAGACTTAACTAAACCAAATTACAATATTTTATTAATTTTTGACAGATCATTTTGCCATCCCTGGTTTCATGCAAGCACATTGTGGATTTTTATATTTTATACTAAGTAATGGCATACATTTTATTCAAATTAGAATTTGAAAACAATTAAGCAATTATTTGTGGCTATTGCTAATAGATATAACTATATCATTATTTATATATATATATATATATATATATATATATATATATATATATGTGTGTGTGTGTGTGTGTGTGTGTGCGTGTGTGTGAAGAAAATTAAGTAATTATTTAATCCTTTTAATCTTTAGCAGCTTAGATATAACACTAAGTTGCATTTGATGGTGGGGACCATTACTAGAGCCCTGGCTAGTGTGGAGTTTGTAGTCAATAGTTTCAGGTCCACACTAACACGGTTAGGAGCCAATCTTTGGCACAAATATATCTATTTCAAAAGTAATCGTATTGGATATGAATATATAAAACCATATAATTATGTGTACTTTATTGAATCAAATTGGAATAAATGCTTCTATATCGCTATATTAAACAACAGATTACATCATTTTACATTTTAGAAGAAAAAGTTCCAAGAAAATTTTACCTCGTATCAAATTGACCGGGTGTGGCATCCAAAACGAAGAGGAGATTAGGTAAATGCATACAATAATTTATATTTTCGACTATTTTACCGCCAGAAGCCCAGATTGTAGGAGCTCCCAGCACTGGAGGATTGTTCAGGGTATTAATGGTAAAAAATATCCTGGTTTAAAAAAATAGACATCAATACTGATTTTTATTAATTTCTATTGCGTACTATAACAAATAAGTGTGAAAATAACGTCTGTAGCATTTTGTGCTTTTCGAAGAAAGGTGCTGAGTCCGAAGTAACAAAGAAAAAATAATGTGATGAAAACGAGATAAAATCGAGAATGGAAATATCATATACTTCGTCATAGCAAAAATCCCATTCACTTAATTGCCATTGTTACAACTTGTTACAACAATAAAACAGGAAAACGTGAAGTGGTATTTTCAAGAGGATCAGAGAAAACTCAGTTCTTTAGACAAATTAGAATCCAACCCAAATGAGATACAGTTTTGCTTAGCCCAGGAATTTTTGTCGTCACTTTCGATCTCTCATTGACTGATAGATCTTTTAAAAACTCTCCAGGTCTCGTGTAAACATCTCTCTCTCGGACAGCGAGATTTCTACGTGATTTAACTTTTGTCGTCGTTACTCCAGAGTCAGTACTGGTGGAAACCAACCACTAGATTATGCAAATCCATCTTTAAAAAATATCTTTATCGTATTTAGTTATTTTTTCTACTCTGACTTTCGTTTAAATTTGCTTTCTTGTTTTGACTAATTACTTTACTTTGTTAAGTTACATTGTAGCATTTTCTTACGTTGAAAAATATTCCATCTACACTTAAAAAAAATCATAGGCCAAACATGTCAATTACAAAACTGACGTACTTTAAATTATTTGATGCTTAAACAATCACACCTGAACGTCACAACCAAATGAGTCAAATTCTATTCCTGAACTTCTATAAGAGTTCAAAACAAATTTAAATTAAAATGGTAAATAATTTCTATAAAGTTGGAAAATTCTGCTCTCGAGGAGGGGGCTGGTAAAACCAGGGCATCGAGGAAGTGTCGAATGTATTCTTCATCGCAACAGCTTGTCTCTTTGAATTCAGCGTGTAAAGATCCTGACTTCAACAATTAAGCAAGGAATTGAACTACTATACCTGTCAGAAGCTACACTCTTCCGAAATTTTAGGACGGGGTCAGCATTTACGTCTATAGTTAGGCTGTAGAATTCTCTTGAAAGTTCTAGACAATTACACGAAATTCGAAAAACAGATCGTGCATTGCCTTTGCCTGTTTTTTCTACGCTTATGCTTACTTAGGGTCACGGGGTCTTTTTGTTTAGTCGTTAAAACTTGACCCAATTATCTTACACCAAACTTCTCTCTGATCAGTGGTGTGGTCAAATTACAAAGGGGTTTTATTTACATGCTATTTGATTTCATCAGAGTCCACAAGAAAAAATGCTAGTACTTTTTCTTTTAAAAGAAATCCCTTCCAATATATATATATATATATATATATATATATATATATATATATATATATATAAGTAAAGTTAGCGACCATAGTCGAGGGTGACCCGAAGGCTCCCTTTTCGATAGCTACTACACCAAGGTGTAGGGGAGGGCGCTACTCCATTCCCAGGATTGCTCCACTTTACCCTTGAACCGTACCTTATAATGCTGAGTGTTAAGCAAGGTGGTATCAAGTTCCATTTTTAAAGTCTTTGGTATGACTCGACCTGGGATTGAACCCAGGTCTCCCGGGCCATTGGCGAACACTCTAACCGCTGGGCCAATGTCCAACCGGGACATTGGCCCAGCGGTTAGAGTGTTCGCCAATGGCCCGGGAGACCTGGGTTCAATCCCAGGTCGAGTCATACCAAAGACTTTAAAAATGGAACTTGATACCACCTTGCTTAACACTCAGCATTATAAGGTACGGTTCAAGGGTAAAGTGGAGCAATCCTGGGAATGGAGTAGCGCCCTCCCCTACACCTTGGTGTAGTAGCTATCGAAAAGGGAGCCTTCGGGTCACCCTCGACTATGGTCGCTAACTTTACTTATATATATATATATATATATATATATATATATATATATATATATACTTTTCTGTCTTAAAATAAAATAAATTCAAAAGCTTCATTTTGCAGCAAAAGTCTGCATTGTTAGATTTGAAAATATTTTGAGAGAGAAATAAATAAATGAATAAAAGAAATCCCAAATTTGTGTGTATTCAAGAAATCATAATTAAATTTCCAATGAGGAATTTGAAGGAAAAAGCAATGATGATAATGGATTTTTTCAAATAATAGATTAACCTTGGAAATCGAGAAATAAAATGTGATGCTCAGTTAAATCATATCAATAAGCAAGTTTAATTCATTACAGTGAGTGGTAAATTCAGAGTAATGGATGAAGTGGTTTTTTTCAGTTTTATTCCTTTTTTTTTACTCACATATAAAGCTTCATGGTTTATTTACAGCCAAAGCTACCTTGGTAGAAGAGAAGAGGTCTTTTTTAACCAATAGATGAGGCTATTGGGTTTCCTTTCCGATGGTTAGTTCAAGTGAACATAATACTGTTTACTACAATTATTGCAGTCCAGCACGATAGTAACTATGCTACGGAGATTCTCCACTAAGCATGAAGACAAATCATTAATTTTCGGGAAGGTGAACATTTTTTTTTTTCAAAAAAGAGGAAAAAATGTAATTATATCAGTATTGTTTAAGGTTTAAAAAAATCAAGGTAAAAAATACAAATTTTACAGAAAATATATTTTCTTATTAGTTAAATGCATACAATGATTTATATTTTCAACTATTTTACCGTCAGAAACCCATGTTGTAGGAGCTTCCAGCACTGGAGGATTGTTCAGGAAATTGATGGTAAAAAAATATCCTGGTTTAAAAAAATAGACATCAATACTGATTCTTATTAACTGATATTGCGTACTATAACAAATAAGTGTGAAAATAACATCTATATCATCTTGGGCTTCTCGAAGAATGGTGCTCAGGACGAAGTAACAAAGAAAAAATGATGAGATGAAGACGAGATGAAATCTAGAATGGAAATGTCATATACTTCATTATAGAAAAAATCCCATTCACTTAATTACCATTATTACAACTTGTTACTACAATAAGACAGGGAAACGCGAAGAGGATCAGAGGAAACTCTATTAGTATCCAACCCAAACGAGATGCAGTTTTGCCAAGCCCGGTAATTTTTGTCGTTACTTTCGATTTGCTTAACTCCAATGAATTTAAAGTTGTTGCATGTTGATCATATTAAACGTAAGTGTTCAGGTAAGTCATTTGCTGAAATAATACATTGCTAATTTAATAAATTTGTGATAGATATCAAACTATACGGCATTATAAACTGGTACCTTGCTTTTTTTGTATATCCTGGTGCTTAATCAAAATTATTGAAAATTATCTCTGTTTTAGAATCTTTTATGTGTATTTGGATTTTATTTGGCATCAGTAATGAGGATGAAGCATTAAAATCCCAGCATGACTGTGAACCAAAGCTAATAGAATGATAAATTCATTGATGAAATACGTAACTCATGGCTTATAAAACAACATATTGGTAACTTATATTACTTATAGTTTATATTAGCATAAAATAAACATTTAGCAAAGATGCACCATAAAACACAACAATGATAACTGAGTTCTTTCTAGAAAAAGACCAAAGAAAATTCGCGACTCAAATTACACTGGCTCAGTTGGCTAGAGCTGTACATTACACATACTGCATCTCTGCAGAGGAGTAAGACTTTCCCAACGCGTATCCTGAATATGTCCCTAAAAATCTGATGGTGAGGTTCCTGTATTACTGTAAGTTTGGAGAATGCGTAGTGCCCCCTCATCGTCATCGCTCCCAGATCCACTTTGGCCCAGATAGGTAGCACCTAACAGGGTCTTATCCATAGACTAAATAAAACTGCTCAACATTTAAACTATGATTATGCTAAACTGAATTTTTTGAAATAGAACTGTTTTACATTGAACTGTGTGTAAATAATAAATGTGTACTTATACCAAAATGAATTCTTTGAAATTGTTAATATTGAACTGTTTTTACATTTACGAGTTGCATACGATAAGTTTCCATACTTTTTTCGTATGGGCACTTTTCTTGAGAGTACATACATGAAACTATTGTCCCCTTCAAAGTAATCACCTCCGGCTGCAACGCACTTGTTGTACTGCGCCAAAACATTCTGGAAGGCCCTATGGAAGTTCTTTTGTGTGAGCGTGTCAATGACCTTCGTCACAGCCGCTTTCATCTCCTCAATTGTCTCATAACGACTGCCTCTGAGCTTAGGGAATAACCAGAAGTCATAGGGAGCAAGGTCTGGACTATAGGGACGGTGAGTAACTGTCTTGATGCCCATCGTGGTCAAATAGTCTGTGACAAGGATCGAGTTGTGGACTGGTGTATTGTCCTGGTGGATTTGAACTGATTTGAAGAGTGCTGGCCTCTGCCAACGGAATCTCTTTCTGAACTTCCTAAAAACCTCAACATAGAAATCCTAACCCTAAACCTAACCCTTTGGCGAATCAACTCTGCTGTATTGACTTCCTTACTCCTCCCTCACCTCTCATTATCCATCACAGACTCCCTGCCTTCCTTGAATCTCTTCTGCCACTCAAAAACTGATGCTCGATTCATGCAAGGTTCTTCAAAAGCAGTCTGAAGCATTCCATACGTTTCTGTGGCATTTATTCGAAGTTTAAAACATAATTTAATTGCATATCGTTCTTCTAAAGTGTCAGATTGCATTTTTGAAATTCACCAACTGTGACAATCAGGCTTTCGTAGGGTGCATTCCAATTGCTTCCGTTGCTGTTCACTTAAACCAGAAATCATAAAAATTGGTCAGTCATTTCATAAGATGTATAGCAATAACATAGTTAACTTTCAAGGGTCTACGACAATTTTAAATGCCCATACGAAAAAGTCTGGAAACTCATCGTATGCACCTCGTAACCGAGTGTAAGCATTAAAAACTGTACTTAAGTTAAACTGAACTTTTGGAAACGGAACCGTTTGATAATTTAACTATGTAAGCAATACTTGTAACCATTAAACTGTTGACATGCACAGATGAATTGTTTGAAATAAGACTGTTTAAACGTTTAACTGTGTATAAAAAATAACTTTGTATTTGTAGTAAACTTAATTGTTTGAAATAGAACTTTTGACATCTAAACATTACTTATGCTAAACTGAATTGTTTGAAATAGAGCAGTTTTTAGATTTAACTGTGTGCAAAAAATGTATCTAAACAAATAACTATCTGTGTGTAAACAAAAACCTGTGTACGTATGCAAAACTGAATTTTTTGAAATTAAGTGAAACCATTTAATTGTGTGCAAAAAATGAGCTTGGGCTGGTTTAAAAATGTGATTTCCAAAATGTGTTTGGAAATCATATCTAATATATGTATAAAAAGGATTTGACTATAAATGACCTACAATGGCTGATATGCCATAAGAAGAATGCAAAGCAAACCAATAAATCTACACAGGTCAAAAAAATAAAAAAAAGGAAAAAGAAAGCAAATTGACTTGTTCCCGAGGCTCCAAACATACTCTTTTAGCTAATTTGAGGGCGCTGAATCAGAAAATAATCTACTTTTTCTTGATAAGTAACCATTTTTTGCCGTACAGAAATGCCTCAGTTTCGGAACAAAGCATACTTTGAATTTTTTTTTTTTTTTTATGTATATATAATATTGACCGATGGCAATATATCTCAAAGTAACATCGTATAAATCTCTTAATTTTTTTTAAACCTACAAAGATCGGTCTGCTTACTGAAAAATATCATTTTTGTTATAACAGTCAATCTCTAAATCTTTATAAAATAAAAGGATAATATATTAAGACAAACAAGTATTTTTATCAGATCATTTAATAAACTAATAGCAGAATTAAAATCTTCGTGTACACAAGAAATATAGTAAGACTTTTTATTCTTGATTTTCTGACATGTTCAATGGTATTTTAGTCCCTTTTGATTCTCCATCGGTAGTCGGCCATGATTGGTTTGTCCCACCGTTACTAGAAACGCTCTTCCATTGGTTTGATACGCCGAGGAAATCTTTCTCTTTGCTTATCACTCACATCGTTGCAATTATACGGAAATTCATCTACATGGCTACATAAAAAGTAAACTTTATTACTCATTTTAGCACCCATGACCTATAGACGTTTTAACAGTTTTCCACTTATTCATTGTGGTATTCGGCCCTTGAAATTTCCCAAGAGTTTTTTTTTTCACTAAGCGTGTAATTCCACGTTAATTATTGAATCAATAAATTCATAATTAATGAGTTTCCTGATGTTATAGTGCAACCATTTATCGTAATGTTCATCATGTACAATGAAAGAGGTGCATACAATTTGGATATCATTAATTCTAAATATGAAAATAAAAGCCCTCAATGTGCTCGGTTTCCTTCCGTTCAGAAGGGACAAATGTGATGAGATAGATTTATGTATATACCACAGAAAGATTTTGTTTTTTTATGTCACCGGAATTATCAGTTTTTCTAAAGTGTATTACTGATAATTTTTTTCTGTTAATATGCTTTTGGCGATAAATTGGGAAAAAATTGTATTTCTATTTAAATATATGTTTTGCTAGAAAACACTTTTTCATAGAAACATCGTTTATTTCAGGTGGATGAAATAAATTGCTCAGCCTACCTAAAAAATTATGGGTCTTTACGACCTTCACTAACTAAATTTTGCAAACATCCAAGATCGTAAATTTATTTTTTTTCCCCAAAAATGAGCAATTACAGTAGAGTAAAAAAATCGGTGGTGAACCATGAAAAAACAAAAAACATGTTATGATTACAACCATCAAATCAGCAAAAGCCGCGCATCTTTCTTATCATCAACAATTTTTATGATGTGTGTAAGGGAGCAATGAATTATTTAACCATACATGTAACTCATGACTCATAAAAAGTCTTTTTTAAAACATATATAACTCATAGTTTATAGTAATTTACGAAGCTCTTTGCTTCGATGTGGCACAAGGCCGAATAAATGGGACACCAAGTGAGACTCAAACTCATTCGTGTAGGTTCGCTAGTCAAGCTTGCTAACCATTACACCACCAAAGGTGTCCTTAACTCATAGTTTATAGCAGCATAAAATATGCAAACAGTAGGTTAAGATACACCATACATTGCTCCAATAATCACTGTGTTCTTTTGAGATAAAGACCAAAGAATATTCAAACTCAAATTATTAACAAATGGCCAACGAAAATGGAAATCTCAATGGGTGATAATCATTACTAACTCTACGGATGATTATTTGTTTCCCTTTAAAACTAGTTACAGTAGCCCTCCCGTTAAAGATTGAAACTGCTTGACTCTTAATAAAAATGATTTACTAAAAGTGTTGGAGTATTGTGTATATTTTTTCGATGAGGTTATCACACAAGAATTGTGTACCATTCTGCTACAAAATTTCCGAACAATCTTTTATTCTTTACATCAGATTTTTTCCCTCTGGTTTATCAAGTGATATGTTAAAACTAGAGCCCAGTCTGCCCATCTAATGTTTGGCAGAGCCAACTCACTATTTCTGGAGATGTAACAGGTTTAGTAAGAAAGGGAAGGCAAGGATCTATGCCTTTGTCTAGGGTATTACATCAAAATGATTGTTTAAAAGTGTAATATTCATCGTATTGTTATTAGCAAGTAAAATATTGTTTTTGTTAGTTTTATTCATTTGTTTAAATTATAAAATGTATTTTTCTATAGAAAATATGAAAATAGGCAAATTATACATTACTGAATATATTTGAAACTAATACGTATGCATTTAAGTGCTATGTTAATCTTTGATTCTCACTCGGAATTTCTAATTAAACTCTCCACCAGATATTCAGCTAGTATTACAAAATTCGATATCTCATAATTTAAGATTGTTAACCGCTACTAAATTGAGCTCATAAATTTTAAGTCCTAATAAGAAACGAATCTATTATTAAATCACCTTTCAGTTATTAATTGTATATTAAGGAATGCTGATGAATCGATGGAAAATACAGACTTTGTTTATTCTTATGTAATTTAATGAAGTTAGATGAAAACAACGTAAAACAAATTTAAAATGAGCAATTTAAGAGCAATTTAAAAGGCAATTATTCCAAAGTCCGTGTATGAAGAAGGTTTATTCGAAACATCTGGTTGGTTGGTTCGTTGGTTAGGCTTTATGACATCTCAACCATTGAAGGTAATTTAATGCCAAATACATTTTTTTACAAATTTCAAAGAGTTCACTTTCAAACAATTTTGTTTAGCATAAGTACACAGTTTGTCAGAAAATATCTAGTTCAAGCTATTTAGTTTAATCAAACAGTTCTAATTCAATCAATTCAATTTTCTCTAAGCATAAATTTTGTTTACACATAGTTAAATGTCAAACCAGTTCTCTACTAACAATTCAGTTAACGTAAGTATTGTTTCAATGTTAAAACAGTTCCATTTCAAACAATTTAGTTAACATAAGAACACAGTTTAGTTCTATATAACCCATAGAAAGGACCGTATCAGGTGCTACCACTCTGGATCAGAATGTACCTGGGAGCGATGGCAATGAACGGATACTGCGCATTACCCAAAGCTCCAGCAATTCTGGTACCTCACAATCAGATTTGCTTAGTGTCATATCCAGTATACTTGTTAGGTACAGTCGGTGTATTCAATAGCTCCTGCCGACTGAGCAACGAAACCGCTGAGCAGATATCGCATTATCATAGTAAAGAACGTAAAAGGAAATAATTAAAATAATTAATTATAGAAAGAACTAAGAATCAAATTTTGACCAGAAATGTAGCTTTTGATTCCAAATTAAAAAAAAAATCCCTAAAATATTTTCTTTCAATTCACAGGGATATTTCTCGAATAAAAAAACAGCATCATTGGCTTTATTCTTTATCATAAAATTTTATCTGTTCTCTTTTCCCCGGGATTTTTATTATTTACTTAAGAGTTCAATCAGAATAAGTAAGAAATAAAATAAAATAAAATATTTAGTTTAGCCTATTACTGTTCTTGAGGAAATTGAATTTCTGGGTTTTATGATGCAATGAATAATTAAACCGGTATTGTATTGTTGCATTATATATATATATATATATATATATATATATATATATATATATATATATATATATAGTTTTGGAATCACTTTCGTTTTCGATAACGGAGTATAAGCATGGCTTACCGTTACTCTTTAATATGCGAGATCATTTGATATTTTATTTCTATTTAGAGTCATGAGGTTTTTTGTTTGTTTTTTTTTACACAGACTTTGAAAAACAATATTCTTTCCTATTTTTCTTTCATTTTTCTTCTTTTTAAAATTCACTAGGTTCAACAAAAATTCTAATGGAAAGCAATGCTCCGTAATCAAAAAGAAGAAAGTCCATAAAAATAAGTTATTTGTGCCAACGTCGTAAACCGTAGTATATAAGTGAAAATATATTGAAGAGGTCAAAGTCTCTTAACGTTCTGTTTTATTGTATTTTTATTTAAATGTTTGAATATATTTTCCATAGGGACTTTTCAGAAGTTTTTAATTAATTTTCTTCATTTTAATGAAGACTCCACGCCTTCGAATTTATTTTACTCTCTAAAAAATTATCCAATGAACCTTCATTTATCTTCTACTTCTACGAAAATCAAAGTAAATTAATGTAGTATAATAAAAATGTAGCTATATTTCTAATAGATATCTCATCCACGACTATGTCAAAAGCTATTGTAAAAAATTCAGCAGTGATAATAATGATGATTGTGATGATGAAGCTGATTAAGATGATGATATGTCTACGATACGTCTAAACTTGATGGTTTCACTGGTAGGTTTCACTGGAGTCCTTGTAACAGTGAGTCTATTCAACACGCAAGGGCATATGTAATTATTCTTCTTGTTCTAAAAAAGGTCATGAGGTTTGTTCAGTCTCAGTTCTTCCTATAATCTTTACTCACCCTGATATTTTTTCCTAGTGATATCACTGGTATCACTGTCACATACATGTTCTATATTTTTCAGCGTTCTGGCAGTGTTTAAGTATTTCTCAAGACATTGGTTTTTCTTTAGTTCCTTATGTCGTATTCTGAAACGATAACATCTACTAATTGACAAGTTATTTTCATGTGGTTGATTAAAAGTAGGTATGACCTTCTAGCCAACTATCTTTTCATCTCTGAGCATTTTTCGTCTCATTTTCAGGATAAATTCTCCTTTATTAATGTACCCTTTTTTTGTATGTTTTATTTGTATTCGTTTGTATAGTTACTATATGTTGTGGTCTTCAGATAAGACCGGTGGAAGAACAACCCAAACAACGCGTGACAGGTGAACGTTATTGTATTAGCAGAAAAAAAGCAAGTCATACAAAAGAAGTACTGGCCGTTCTCGGCTTGCAGGCAAATGTCTCGTAAGGAAGGGGAAGTTGTGTTTCCCGAGCAGACTAGCTCGGAGAATAAGTTTAGGTTGGACGAGTCCATCTTTGGGGTATGGTAGGATATGTCCCCATAACACGATTGAAAAACCGTCTCCAGTCAGTCATACTTCTTCTTGTTATCTTTGTGATAGTTTGTTGAATTAATTATTGACTGACTGTTTTATTTTATTTATACATAGGCTAAATTCATTCTTCTGTTTCTCATCTCCTCCAGACGTTTATTTATTTTTTGTAATATCTGGGCTGTTATTAATAGAGATTTAATGTTCCCACTAAACTCCTTTTGCTATATCCACGTCATCCCGTGTGCAATTTCTTTATTTTCTCTACTGAAGTATCCATGAAGTTGTTTTCATCCTAAATATCTCGATTGTGTAATTTCTATTTTCCTCAGTGTCTTTCTGTTATTGTTGTCAGTGCGTTGAGAAAATGAGCCAAGTTTATTCTTGTAGTTAAAGAAATGGTGCATAAACACAATCTTCAAAATAAGAGAGTCCTCTTTCTCGTTTATTTCATTAGATTTATGCGAGGGTTGTTCAAAAAGTTCGCCACCTGGATATGATTGTAGATTTATAGTATGTTCTGCATCTTTTTATGTAACTAACCGACATACAAATCAATGTTATGTTTTGACCCGGCCAAAAATGTCATTCAAGGTGATGCACCGGAAGAAAGTGACACATTCTAATGGGAATTATGAGAGGAAATCGCGTGGACGGAACTTGGCTGATGAAATGGGAGAAGTTTTAAAAAATCCCATGATACTCTCATAGACTGAAGCACCGAAAGAGAGTGACCTCTGAACTGCATGACAGTTATTTCTGCTTGATGACGATTAAACATTCGATTTCAAAGATCGCGTGGGCGATCAAGTGGGCGTTGAACTATTATATAGCTCAGTCAAGACAGAAGTCAAGCCAGTTGAGTTGCAGCCAGTTGGATTAAAATGTGGTAGGGAAAGCGACATCAGGCCGAAGGGGCCTTTGGGCCCTGATGAGTTGAGGTCCGGAGAAGATGCTGATAAGATGCCGTAAAGAAAGCCATCACCCAGCAGAGTGGCCTCTGGACCTCCGGTTGAGCATCTGAGAACAAGAAAGACACAACGTTGACGACCATAAGTTTGGGGTCAAAATATTTCAGTTATGTTCGGTTTCCAGCTCCCTTTCACACGCAAACCATGAGTAACCCTTTTCGAACCCTTACAAATAAAGTGAGAGGTAAATATTTTCATAAAGAAGTCTTCCTGCGTCTGCTATTCATTGCGTCTTAATTATTGTGTCGTTGTGATGCTGTAGATGAGTATATAACATTGTCCGATTTGGTGCCGGTGCCAGCAGATTTCTTCATGGATCAGAACGAGCCTATTTACCGTAAACGACAGTCTTAAGCATCACAACACGACATCAACGAAAAGGACAAAGAAAAATGCTGGAATTGAGAGAAGTAAAAAGAAAAAACAAGAACAAACCAGCAACAAAAAAAGAAGGAAAATGAACAGACCGACGCGAAAAGAACCAAAAAAAAAAAAAGAAAAGAAAAGAGGAAGACAGCGCAAGGTGCTGGAAGAAAAGAAGAAGGAAAAAAAAGAAAACAAAAACAAAAACAAACCGACAACAGAAAGAAAAGTAAAAGAAAAAGAAAAGAGGAACAGTAAGTACATCGCTCATTCATATAATTCTATATCTTTGTCATTTAATTTGGGATTTAAATTGATTATAATAGTGAAAGATTAGTTTTAATGACAAGGGCCTTTCTAGAAGGATAAAATTGGAAATAATTTTTTTTTTAAATGTGTGATCCCTAGATAAAAATTGAGATTACTGCTCTGTGTAATTTTGTATCATAGTAAGGGAGAGAAAAAAGAAAGGGTAAGAAGGAATTGTACAGACAGTGAAAAGAGAAAAAAGAAGGGTAAGAAGAAACAAGCATTGACACAGAAAAGAAAAGACAGATGCCCGCTGTATGGACGGGGGATTGTGTCATTGTGTAATGTGCATGATAGACAGCAATAATAAACCATAAATTTTATGAATGGAATTTTTTATCGTAAATAGGTCTTTGTGAGTGAAAATTCGTTGTAACTTTTCAGTGGTCCAGAAAAATGGTGATTGAAAATTAGAATTTCAGTCCGAGATCTGGAATTCCTCATATCTGAAGTTAAGACTTTTTGGCCAAGTTGCCATGTTGAGAACTTATGGATTAGAAATGAGAATTTTAATCCGAGAGATGGAATTTTGGGAGCATCAATGGGATTTTCCAAGAATTTCGGATATTGGTGTTTGTCTGAAGAATGTGCAGACAATTTTTCGATATTTATGATGTGGGAGAATCGATATTTTCGGCGCTAGTAGAATCAGGCCGGCTGTTTTTTGCTGTGGAAGTTGTTGATAGCAATTATTGGAGACATGGGTATTGTCTCAGACTTGTCGTGGTCCGTATGGATTGAAAATGGTCTCGCCGTGGAGGCAGAGTAACTAAGAGACAGATGTTTTTTTTGTGTCTGACGAGGCAGACAGGTATTTTGTGAGTTCCCCCTGGAGTGGAGCTTTGACATTGTTATTGGGGAAGATATTTTGAAACAGGGTTTTGGATATAATTAAGAAATGCGCAGAATTTTGACGGAACCAGGTGTGGCGAAGATTCGCCGATTCGGATTAGGAAATATTTTGAATTGGAAAATGTTGGAAGAATTGATAAAAACTTGTTTTTTTTAGAAAGAAAAACCGGGATATTTTGTGCAAAAAAAAAAAAAGAACAAGAAGAATGCTCGTAAGCTATTGAAAAAGTTTTAATATAAATCAGACTTAATTTATAGTACTATAGATCGAAATTGAATAAACTGGGAAGCGAACCTATTGTAATAGTATTAAGGTAAGGACAGAGAGAGGTAGATATATGGTTGGAAAAACAAGGGACATTGAATGAGCAATTTATTACGAAAACAAAAAGAAAAAAGAAATGAAAAGCAAAACAAAAACAAAAAGCTACAGGACAATGAAAATGGAAAAAAAAGAAAAAAAAAGAAAAGAAACTTGAACATTGTTGAACACAGCATATAGAAAGAAAAAGAAAGAAAGAACCAACATTTTTAGTAATATAGACAGTACATAGATTGAAAAAAAAGAAGAAAAGAAAACTGAACATTTTTGAACTGTGATTGCAATATTGTTTTGACTTGTAAAGTGAAAACTTTTGAGTTTGAGTTTAAAGGCGACATTAGAAATTTTTTTCTTGTTCATATTATAAAATTTGACGAAAACCATTAACGGAGGATTTTATGCTAGGTTTACTAATAATTGTAATTATATTGATTCTAAATATTTTTTTTTAGAATTTGGGGTTTTCGTGGAATAGGACATTTTTTTTTTTTGGTGGTGGGGGTTCTGTTTTGACGAATCAATGGCTGACGCGATATTAGGACAGACATTCATCCAAGGGGTGTTACAGATTGTTGTTGGGCAGACAGCAAAGAAAGTAATTCTATCGAAGAATTCGCCGACCCATGAAGTCGAAAAGGCCTATGGAGGCTTCTATTTTTTTTAAATTGGAGTTCCGAGGATGGAATAAAGAAAAAAAAGGCGTGGCCTACTCCAATATTTTGTGGATGATGTCTGAGTCTTTCAGTCACGATGGTGCTTTGGATTCGTGCGTGATTTGGCAGAGTGAAACGAATCTGGGAAAGGCGATATGCCTATATATTGGTAGCTACGAGGGTTCCTGATTAAATTGAAAAGAAACCCGGCGCGGGTTTGATCAGGTAAAACATGTTACCTCAAGGGCTTGCAAACCAATGGGCAAGGAAACAGAAACTTAATGAAAAAAAATGGGTAACACATTGCTAATTAGTATTTTGCTTGGACTATTTTAGGTGGTTTACGGCATGCTTGCCAGATTGTGATACATTCGGATGTATTGTGATACTTTTAGGCCATGATTTTTGTAGTTTATGGGGAATGTTTTGGGCTTTGAATATAT
>OY757904.1:112449128-112474128 GCA_963585895.1 Sepioteuthis lessoniana
CAGTTCACAACGCTAATGATGTTTTGGCTAGGAGTTTATGAATTGATGCGGACAGATTTAAACCTAAGTCATCGATCTTATCTAAGCCATTGTCTATCAAGATGATTTTCTGAGTAATTACTGTTCATTCTAAATGCCTATATTGCTCATTTCGTGTGTCATGATGTAGTAAATTGCCAACCACCAATGAGCCTTGTGCACAAGTGTGTAATCAACAACAAGGTATCAATCACGGGAATTCTCGTGCTGGATTCGAGAAATGGTGAAATGCAAGAATTTGAGACTTTTTAAGAGTCACACAGAAACCGAGAAGCGACAAGTAATAACTTAAATGTCTGGATGTGCCACCATTTATGGAATAATAGGATCATTCTTTCATTGATTCAATCATTCCACTTCATGTCACCCAATTTTTTATAATAGGTCTAGATTGAGGGTCAAACATTTCTAAATTAAGTGTTATTTTTTTCTCTGAGAACAAATCTGATTTTTTATTAACTGTTGAGAAATCATTGTCATCCTTTCATCTCATCTCTATCTCCGGCAACTTTTGTCGAAACCCCACAACGCAATCCTTGTTCATCTGTATCATTTTACTGCAGTTTTTGTTTTCTTAATACATTATGAACCGATTTTATGACTCTGCCTCCAAGATGCCCAAGTATTTGTAGGTTTCATTTTCTCCGAGCGTTCTAATTTTGTCCTATTTTGATAGTTCCATTCCGTCAGTCATATGCAGTTTGCTACTTTTCATTACTAGCATGCCACATTCCCACCTATGTCCTGACTGTATATTCTAACGCGGTGTATGAGAGTTTCCAGTTCTTTTTTTCATTTTTTGCAAATAGTTTGATCACATTAGGTGATTTATCTTTTCTAGCGATCTGCTAAATTTGTATCCGGCTGTGCATTTTCTGATTATGTGGATAAGTCGCATCATGGCTGTTATAAATAGTAAGGGTTATAGTGCATCTCCTTGGAAAATGCCTCTTTGGATCTTTGTTTAAGCTAAGCTTTTTCCTCCTGCTGTCAGCTCCAGGTTTTCATGGTTTTTTTCGATAAAATATATGACTTAATGTGATATTTTATACATTTTGAGGTAGTTTATTATTATTATTATTATTATTATTATTATTATTATTATTGAGAGTTTTTCACATCAGCGTTAGCTAATGGTTTTTCACTGGAGCTTGAGTGACAGCAAGTCCCCCCACCAAGTCTAAAAGGCTCTCTTAAGGGTCCTCTTTTTTAGTCACGTCCAACTTCTCATATTAGATCTCGCTCGTTAGTTACTTAAAACTTCCGTAGACGCTTTCCTTCCCATATTTGTTTTCTAGTAATTTCTGTTCTACTTCTCCCCATAAGTACAAAAATAGATTCCCATTATTTTTTTATTCGAAAAGTACGATTAATAGAAGACAATAGAATGCAATACAAAAGACATTAAATAAATAAAACTAGCTGTTTTAATACAAGTCATGTTTAATTTTCTCTTAATATATTAAGCGATCTATTGTTTTCTCAGATAACTTGTAATGTAAATACAATTTCGTTTTTTATTCAGTGTCTATCAATCATATTCCAATAACATTTGTAATTTATTACAATATGATATGTCTTTATTAGTATCTACGATTTGTTGTTATATATTGTTATACGAAGTATATTCAGTAATGTCTATTATCATATTGATTCCAATGAATTTTTTATCAAAATTTAATTTTCATCTAAAGAAAATATTGCATTATATTATCTATCGTGGAACATTATTCAACCAAAATTAAGATATGGAGAAGTGTGTATTATCAAACGTTACATAATTGAATTTTATTGCCAAATATAAAATTGTGTCAATATATGCTAAAAAAAAGTAGTTATATCTGAATTACTTGGTATTCATATTATTGGTTAGATTAGCAATGTGGTAGTATATGGTAATATCTAATACTTATCATCTGCTTTGCAGAATGTTGTATGATAAAAAAAGGAAATCCTGTTATATTTGCTTCTGAAGAAAATGAGATTATTTATTGGAAATGTTTGGAGTGAAATCATATATATATATATATATATATATATATATATATATATATATATATATATATATATATATATTTCAAGCATTGAATAAGACATTAAAGCAAGATATCGACACTGTGAATCTGTGTCGTGAATTTTGATACAGCTTAATTATTGTGTTATTTCAAGTTTGATATGTATTGCGATATTACTCTGAACTTTCATTCATAGATTACTGTAATATTTTAAGAAATGCTTGTGGTTTAACCTTTACCGCCGAAGAATTTGACACTTCGACAGGATTTCAAAATCCTTGTTGAAACTGTTTGCATTCTTTATAGTGTTGACTGCTGGCATTTAATACTTTCGGAAAGGTATGAATAAACTTATTCTCCCTTCATCTATGTATAAATAGAAGGAATAGCTAGGCTCTTTCACCTGGATATGACAACCGGTCCAGGAGAACAAAAACTCTGAAGTAAAACCTCGTAGACACCGCTTAAAAACAGATTTAGTGTCTCATTCTGCCCCAAATGAGCGGTCAGTAAGAACACACTGCAAATGTTTATGGGTTAAAAATTCCTTAAACATCTAATGGTTTATATATATATATATATATATATATATATATATATATATATATATATATATTCACAGATATTCTAAAACAATGCCCATATATCAAACTAACAACTACACATTTCTTCAAATAAAAGGAAAAAAAAATATTGAAAAAAATCAAGACACGCTGAATAACACATAAAGTATACACACACAAACAAAAAAAAACTTAACCATCTATTTGACGTAACTTTGGGTAGCTTTGATGGTGCGATTGTGTGTGAGCTCGTCGGTGCTCTAATCCCATCCCAACTCTCGAGGATAATCAACAACACCGAATTAGGATTAGACAGAGACGACGGACTTATCATCATAAGAATAAAAATGGACCCAAACTATATAACTATAGAAAGAGAATATCTAACTCACTGAAACTGCTAGGATTTAAATCCACTATACATACAAACCTAAAAACATTAAATTTCTTAGACATAACACCGAACCTAACTAACTGCACATACGAACCCTAGGAAAAAGATAACAACACACCAATATACATACACACATCTTCAAACCACCCACACTCAATTACAAAACAAATCCCAAAATCCATTAGCCGTAGACTATCCAGCAACTCATCCAACATCAACATTTTCAACAAACACAAGCGCTTATACGACGATGCATGAAAACATAGTGGTTACAAGCAAGAATTACAATTCACACCCCCAAAAGTCAATTCTAAACACAGAAGTAGAAACATTATCTGGTTTAATACACCTTATAATAAATGAATATCTTCCAATATAGGTAGAGACTTCCTAAATCTAATCTCTTAACACTTCCCCAATAATAGCCCCCGAGCCAAAATCTTCAAAAAAACAACATCACGATCAGCTACAGTTGCACAAAAAACATGGCACAATTAATAAAAAACAACAAAAAAAAATCGCATCCTCTAATAGTACATCACAACCCTACAACCAATGCAATTGTAGGGTCAAAAGGATATGCCCCCTACCAAATAAATGCCTATATACAAACACCATAAATAATGCCACAGTAAAAACGAACAACTCCGTCAAACACTACATCGGTGCAACGGAGGGCACCATAAAACAAAGAATCCACAACCATAATCTTTCTTTTAAATGTAGAAACTACGCATCCAACACCTCCTTATCCTCGTACATATGGCAACTAAAAGACGTAAACATATCCCCCACAATCACCAGGGAGATACTAAAACAATCACATACCTACAACAAAACATCCAAAAAATGCCGTAAGCAGGGACGAACTCATAAGAGATGTACTCTTATGGACCCCCACATATGGCCGCGCAAAAGCAGGACGACCAGCACGAACATACATTCAGCAGCTATGTGAGGATACGGGTTGCTGTCCTGAAGACCTACCTAGGACGATGAACGATAAGGAGGAGTGGTGAGAGAGGGTCAGGGATATCCGTGCTACCAGCGCGATATGAGGATGATGAGTCTCCACGAAAAATTAGCCATCATCATATATCCATCACAAAACGCCATTCTAAATAAGTATCTGAAACCCTCTCAAAATGTAGGCATGAAAACACCTTCTTTCACGCTTCAACCCACTAATACAACCCACCCTCCAATTCGTACAGTATTTAATGATTAAAAAAAACCCTAAAGCACCGTAAGTACTATTTTAACTTTTAATTTCTAACGATCATTAAAATAGATCTCAACACTTGACAATCACCTTACCTACCGATTTCACTCTAATCTTTTCTGCAAGAGTACATGCACCAACCATCAATAAATAACATGACTATTAAAAAACAACCCCAGCCTTCAAACCCGCAATCTAATCAATTTCTTTAATTTTCAATGACGACCCCCCACCCCTAGATTACAACCATCTTCATACGCAAATACATTATCTATTATTTATATCCTTTCATTTCATTTTATTTTATTTTATTTTATTTCTTTACACATACACCACCTATAAGTCCCTCAGTATATAATATTCCAGCAATATTTCATTCATTTATCAGTAGCACTATAAATATTTATTACGCACATATTTATCATTTAACCCCCTTAATATTATTTACCCCATTATTATTTTTTTATTTATTTTACAGCATACATACCACCTATGAGATCCATTGTGTACAATTCTTACGCTACATCGCATGTAGTTATTATTATTATTATTATTATTATTATTATTATTATTATTATTATTATTATTATACACCACCCTGTATATATTACACCGACATATTTACGACACAATATAACCATACTTATACCCATTACAACTCTGGCCCACCATACACGTTTACAAATCAGATTCTCACTAATTCCTCACAACTTGCTGCGATGATAATTTGTCTCACTGTCAACGAAACAAATGTATACACATTCGCTACCCAATACCGTTATAAACAACGCTTTATGTTCCTAGCCTGACTTAACTTAAAAACACGCATCCACACGCACACACATACACCCTCACCCATATATACATACATAATTACAACCACACATAAACGAGATCTTAACGGCTTTTTGTCTGCTTTTTGCCGTATTTTCCATTTTGTCTGTGTTTTTTGTCGCATTTTCGATTTTCAATTTCATTCCATCTTTCTAACTGCCTGACGAATGTTGTTATAAACTTCAAGAAACTTTAGGTTTCAGAAAAATATTTTCCATGAATTAAATATACATATATAATATATATATTTTTTATTATCATTATATATATATATATATATATATATATATATATATATATATATATATATATATATATATATATATATGAAGTCTTTACTCGTCAACTTTTAAACAACATCCCTTCAGAAGAAAAGAAACTTCAAGAATTCATCAAGCTATCTATACACACACACACACACACACACACACACAATCACATACACATATACACACACATATGCAACAATAAATACAGAGAGAAAAAGAGAAAGTAAACCAACGAAAAACTTTATAGCATTAAATATCAAAGACAGTTTGAGGAAACAAAAAAATACCAACTAGGGAGAACAGGATACATACTCTGAGAAAGAGAGAAAAACATGAATGATCTATCATAAGACATTGACCTCTATATATACCGATACAAAATTTGCAAAACTTTCGACTAACAAACCTGCACAAGTGAATTTGAGTCTCATTGGATGCATTATTCATATGGCCTGGTGCCACATCTAAGAAAAAGACTTGAAAATTACTAAATATTATCTGACGAAAACAACAGGCTGGAAACATACACGTATATATTATGGAAATAAGTCTAAAAAACATAAATCTCTTAGTGGACGAATTCATTATGAAATATATGTATGAATATAACGTAAATTCTTTTAAGCTGTAGCCCCCTTAGAACAACTGTATGACTAATTAGCTTTGGCCATTGAGAAGTGTTATGGCAAAATTATATGGAAACTATATAAGGATTCTACGTACTCTTTTGAGCAAATCCTAAAAGCATCAGAAGACAGAACTGTAGCTACACAACCAGTGAACCCTCTCACACAAAACATACACGGTAAACAAAACATACTGGCCCCAGCTAAGGAATTACTGAAGTTCTATGAACATCTACTTAGTATTGTAAGACTTAAAAATCTTACATTCATCTGTTCTCAACCGACACTGAATTCCATCAAGAAAACCAACGAAAGGAATGGAAGTCGAGAGAAGAGAGAATGTTGATATATATATATATATATATATATATATATATATATATATATATATATATATATCATCACTAATCTCTTGATATTCAATCCTAACAGCGCCATTGTTTTCGTTGGTCTTCTTGATGGAATCTAGTGTCATTTCAGGACAGATAGATGTAAGATTTTTTAAGTCTTACTACATTAATAGGGCAATATGTGGATGTTCATAGAACTTCAGTAATTCTTTAGCCGTGACCGGTATTTTTTCCCCAGATAATTCATATTCTCCCATACTTTTAGAAATGATATTTAAGTTCTCTCGTCCATATGTTTACTCACATTTCTTGAAGGTTTCTTTGCCGAAATACCTTCTTCCATATTTTTGTCTAGATCATTTAATGATGTTTTTATCAGAGGCCATTCCAGCAAAATACGCGTCTTTACTCCAGAATTCAAGTGCTAACGCTTTTCCCTAACTTTACCTCCGAATATGTTTTTTTCATTCGCTTCACTTTATGTTTTTGTTTAGTTTTCGATTTTTTTATTCCTCTACTTATTCATAATTTTGCAAGTTGACTGGCTTATCTCATCTATGTTTGAGCCTCTTTGTTTTGTATCTATTTCCTGACAATGTTTCGCTCTCATATATTCAGAACAAATAGTGTGCATCTTTCCCATTGCATGCCCAAAGCTATTCAAGCATATTCCTTAGCTTTCTATTTTTCACTTTTTTATTTTGTAGTTTTAATTTCTTTCATACATCTTTTTTTAGGATTCCTTATTATTTTTCTAAACTACCTTTTCCTCTCATACAATTCATCTTTTGCATTTTTAGTTAGATTTTTTTCCCTTCCCGAAAAATCGATTTTCTTTTTCTAGATGTTATTTTACTGTTTATATATCCTCTCCGTTCTGTTCCATTGTTCTCATAAAGTTTTTTTTTTTCCATGAGATAGTATTGCAATCCATCAATCTGTTTTAGACCTTTGAAAAATATCTTGTCTCGTCAATGAAATCTAATATGGCTTTAAAATACAAGGAAACGACTCATGAACCATATGGTGTAAGCTTTATAACGTCGGTCCATGATGAACGTGATGCTTCTGTTTAGAATTGAGGGAGATATTCAAATTAGCATTTCATAATTATTCCCTATATATTGAGAAGATAGATGATTAATAAAACAACTTTTAGGAAATGATCATTCAGTTGCTAGTTAGACAGTGAAATGCATTATCCGTGTATGTAAGAGGCTCCTGACCTGTTGGTATTATCTCATCTATAGAAGAGACAGGTGAAGCTCAGAACTCTTTCAGTTCTCTTACGCACTGCATTGTCTTAATTTACTAAGTTAAATCGGTTTTAGTTGTACATTATTATTAACCCAAATGTCTGTCTGTCTGTTTGCTTATATGTATGTATGTATGTAATAATGAATAATGATGAGTTATAATCAAAGACTATTACTTAATATATCTTTCCAATTTTAGAATATCTAATGTTATTCAAATGGACGTTTTCCCACCATTAATCTTGATTTGTGTATTCGTTATATGCATTACCACGTCTTTTCTTTTTACTGGGACCGAAACGAAAACTCTCTCTCTCTCTCTCTCTCTCTCTATATATATATATATATATATATATATATATATATATATATGTTATGTCTGATTTAGTAATATATACATATATATATATATATATATATATAAAATAACTAAGTAAAGTCGGTGACCGGGGTCGAGGGCGACCCGAAGGCTCCCATTTCAATAGCTATTACACCGAGGTGTAGGAAACGGCGCTACTCCATTCTCTGGATTTCTCAGTTTACCCTTGATCCTTACCTTAAAGTGCTGAGTACTAAGCAAGGCGGCATCAAGTACCATTTTTTTAGTCTTTGGTAAGATTCCACCTGGGATTGAACCATGATCTCCCGAACCATTAGCAAACACTCTAAACATCATGCCAATGACCTGGTAGTAATTTATAAAAAGTATCTAATTCTGTGATATCAATTTTGATAACTTCACTATAGTTTTGTTGTTAACCTTGTGTTAATCTACAATGAATAAAAACAATTATGGCCAAAAAATAAGACTCACCTAAATTTTCTTAATTGATAAATCGAAAATTAAGATGATTTGAAGAATGCATGATAAAATCATGTCGTAATTTTCAAACTATTTGAAATCATCCCAAATAAGACAAAAACCTTTGTTAAGAACTGTAATTTTGATTATTTTGAAAGCAGTTATTTTTTTTAAATTTTTTCTACATCCTCGAGACATTTGTATTCTCCAGTGAGAATATTTTCTTTGTAAACGTTCTGATATAAGTTGTCTAGTTACATTTCAAGTATCATATTCTATGCAATCTTGTAAAAATTACCTTCACAGAATAACACGTGCATTCATAAAAAATATAAGTTCTGAAGTTTTAATTTTATGTAGTATCTTTGTTACAATACATTTAGGTTTTGAATACAACGTATTTACAACCCGATGAGTGCGAAATTTGCTTGAGGGAAAATAAATATATTAAAAAAGGAAAACATACAAATGTTCACACGTAATTCCAGCTGTATAGTCATAGATATATGTATGAGTTAAACGTCTTAACAAATTAATGGTAATAAAATGAAAACAGTTAAGTCCTGATTTGATTAAATGGATGTATTATAGTCGATTCGTTGTTTTGAAAGTTTGTATTGTTGATCATTGGTTTTACTGAGTAACAACCTTTTTAGTTATCTAATACGGATATTTTCTGTTTTGCTTTTCTAACAATTGCACACATTCAAGTATAACATTGCGGTACAAAAAAACTTTAGAACCTGCCATGTTAACAGATGACGAACGCAAGAAACTTTGTTTAACTAACTAAATTTTTAATTACTGACATCACTTGTAGGTCCAGCTCATTGGCCTTGTGGGTAGAGTGGTTCACCAATGGTCCAGGAGACGTGGATTCAATCCCAGGTCGCGTCATATCAAAAACTTTTGAAATGACACTTGATACCTACTTGCTTAACACTTAGCAATATAAGGTACATATCAAGGGTAAAGTTGATCAATACAGGGAAAGTAGGAGTGCCCCCCGACACTTCAGTGTTGTAGCTATTGAAAAGAGAGCCTTCTGGTCACCGTCGACTAAGGTCGCCAACTTTACTTTTACTTTACTTGTAGTTAGCCGCCGGGAGAAAGAAAGAGAGAGAGAGAGAGAGGAAACTGAGACAACCGCTTTAGTTAGCAAAGGGAAGGAACATGTCATGGGGAAAAAGAACAGAGCCGACACAGACCTCGGATTTTTCAAGCTTTTAACATGCTTGTCCACTGGAACGTTTCTAGGCTACGGCAGTCTTTGGAGTGTAAGACTAATTGGGGCTAATGAACTTTCGTCTCGTTACATCTTCGTAACTGGTCTTCAACTGTATGTCTTTTCCCCATCACGAATTGCTGTCAACTACCCGAAACGTTTCCTCCTCTCCCTTCCACCTGGTGTCGGCGAGACGAACATCCACTTCCCCGTGCTTTGCACATCTATAGAAGAATTCGAACCCCGATGGTTTTTTGAGTAGTAATTTTTAATTACCACGAGTGCTTTGGCCTGGCTATTTAGATACTGCCTGCTTTATTTATTCATCTATTTATTAATTCAATGTCAGTTCCCTAATAGCTGTTCATTTATGTTACTTAAGAAACTAATTATTATCATTTATAATCATTCATTGGTTCAAGTAACTATTCTTATACATGTTAATGGAGAAAAGATATATAGTTTCAAGTATCCCGTTCTCATACTTAGATATTTTAAATAGATCCATGTGGCTCATTTGTAGGACATTAAAAGCTGGAAATGTTTCTTGAAGTAGAAGACAAAACATGGCATTCTTACTGAAACTCTAATTACCCTTAAATGAATAACGAGGTTTAGAAAACATTCTCAGAGACGAAAGTGATGTATCAACTTCCTTCTTTAGCGGTCTCAAAATGAGAACAATGGGAAATGGTGTTGTTGATTTGCTGACGAAAACATCTATGCTTTGCAATATTGTTGTATACCACCAATCCGTATTAAGATATATTAGTTCTCGCTAACTTCATTGCGTATTTGAAAATATCCAGCTTTCATGTGTGGACGTTTCTGACATATATCGTAGAGTTCTTGTGATTGATCCATTGTTATTCATCGGATACATAGCCAAAAATCAGGCTCACCGGAAAAGTTATTGGTTTTTGGGTTTTATGGCACTTCAACTTTTGTAGGTCATTTAATGCCAAATCCATCTCATACAAATAATCAGTTCTATTTCAAACAATTCAGTTTAACATGAGTGCATAGTTTAATAGTCAAAAATATTTCAATTTCAATCTATTCCGTTTAGTCGAACATTTTTAATTCAACCAATTCAAATTAGTATAAATAAAGGTTTTGTTTTCAAACAAGTAAATGTCAAAACAGTTCTATTTCAAAACATTCAGTTTAACGTAAGTACAGTTTCAATGTCGAAAACAGTTCCATTTCAAACAATTTAGTTTAGAATTAGTACGCAATTTAGATATAAGTACACCGTTTAATCTTTAAAAAATCCTCTTTCAGGTTATTTAACTTAGTCACACAGTTCTACTTCAAACAATTCAGTTTAACGTTAGTAAAGTTTCAGTGTCGAAATCAATTCTCGTAAGTACAATTTCAATGTCAAAAATAGCTCTATATCAAACAATTATATTCATAAGTACCCAGTTTAAATATCAAAACACTTCTATTTCAATTAATTTAGTCTAGCATAAGTACGAAGTTTAGTTCTGTTTAACCCATAAATAGAGCCCCTGTCAGGTGCTACCACTCCTGCCAGCATCACTGGAACTTTACTATTAGATTGTTTAGTGTCATATATAGGACACTCTTTGCGGGGTTCTTAACCCTCTGTAGAGTTGCAGTTGATGTATTCTACAGCCCCAGCCAACTAGGCCACTGAAAAAGTAGGAGAGTCACTTCATTACATTATCATCTTCATACTGATACGGCTTTATCCGCCTTGTCCCTGATCGTCAGAAATATTTGTATTCTTTACTTTCTTGACGCTAAAAATTCTGAATACACTGGAGTGTTGAGAGATAATTTAATGACCAATCTACCCACCATTAATTTATAAGATGAAAATATATATTTCTCGAAGATTACATTGTTTCAAATGTTTGAAAGAGATCAAGAAATTTGAATCCATGTAAGCATAACTATTATGTCAACCTGACTTATTCTGCGTAAAAACAAATTCGTGATCGCCTGCTTTGGTGGATGAACGTTCGTATATCTGTGGGAGTTAAACATAAAATTAAAAAGCACTGAAATCATTTATTTTGTATTTTACTCCAATCTTCTCTAACAGGAATCAACATTTCCTGCCTCTTAGGTCACTGATAATTAATCCTTATGATTTTTGTTTTGTTTTGTTTTGTTTTTTTGTTCTTCATTGTTGCTGAAGGAACTAGGATTTCGAGAAGAAAGGAAGTTATTGATTAAACGTTGCATTGGAAAACGAACATAAAAGGGAAGGTGATCAATAGACAAAGAAACAAACAACCAAGGAATTAAAGGAAGTCAAAGAAAGAAACAATCCTAAAGAATTTAGTTAGTAAAACAAGACTGCCATTAGAATTAAAAAGGATTAATAACTATGTAGATTTTTCAAAACAGTGAGAAAATCTATCTATCTATCTATCTATATATATATATATATATATATATACGTATTACTTTGTAATAAAATTTGTTTAAAAAACGTCTTGTAAATATTTTGTTTTTTTGTTTTTTGAAAACTAAATTTTCCGTGCTAACCGCAGCAAATATGATAGGGCGCAAAAAAAAAATAATCAATAGAAGAAGAAGAAGAAGAAGAAGAAGAAGAAGAAGAAGAAGAAGAAGAAGAAGAAGAAGAAGAAGAAATATAGACAACTCTTTATACAAACTTACAAAACCCCTTGAATATCACCAACATTTAGTTGCAGATGTTGAAACGGTAAAGCTGTAAGTTCGGTAATTTTCTTGTATGAAGGAACTATATATGTTATAATAATAATAATAATAATAATAATAATAATAATAATAATAATAATAATAATAGTAAAGTTATTACGAATTCAGAGAGGTATACTCCAGGGAGATGAACTACCTGCCTTACTATTTGCAATTGCGATGATGTCACTCAATCGTATTATTAGGATATACACAGCCAGATACAAACTACGTAAATCTCAAGAATGGATAAACTACTTAATGCATCAGGACAACACAAAACTGTTTGCAAAAAACGAAAAAAAGAATTGGTAACCTGACACAGACAGAATATTCAGTCGAGAAATAGGGATACGATTTAGCATAGACAAATGTACGACGTTACTAACGCAAAGCGGGAAACGACACATGACAAAAGGAAACGAACTAAGAAATCAAGGAAAAATCAGAACATACTTGTGAATACTGGAAGCTGACACTATCAAACAAGTGGAAATGAGAGAAAAAAAAATGATCATCTCAGGATAACTAGAAAGCTACTCGAGGCAAAACTATATAGCGGGGACCTTATAAAAGATATTAATACCTGGGCAGTCCCTCTCGTAAAATACCCAGGAAGTTGACCAGAGAACACCTTTCACAAATGTACCTGAGAACAAGAAAACTAATGACCAAGCATAAGGCCCTTAATCCCAGAGATGGCGATGAAAGGCAATATGTGTCGAGAAAAAATGGGAGGTATGGGACACGGCAGCAGTGAAGACAGCGTTGATACATCGATGCAACGATTCGAAAAGTACATAGAAAAGTGAAGCGGAAGACTGATCACAGCCACCAGAAACAATACTGACGACATGAAGATTCGCAGAACGGAATTGACCAAAAACAAAAACGGGAAGAAAAAAACTATATGGACGTTTTAAGAGACTAACTCGCGACATCTCTCAAAAGAAAACCTGGACGTAGATAAGAAAAGGCGACCTTAAGAGAGAAACTGAATCTCTTCTAGTAGCAGCTCAAAACAACGCCACATCAAAGCAAGAATAGAAGAGATGCATCAAAACAGCAGATGTAGATTATATGATTATAGAGATGAAACCATAAATTGAATACTAAGCGAATGCAGGAAACTATCACACAAAGAGTATAAAACTTGACACGAATGGACCGGAAAGTTGATCTACAGGTAACTGTGCAAGAAATTTGAATTTGACCTTACGAACTAATGGTATATGCACAACCCAGCATCTTTTATTGAGAATGAGAAACACAGACTCCTCAGGGATTTTGAGACACAAACAGATAACTTAAACTCGGTCAGATGATCAGACCTAATTAATCAACAAAAAAAATTTGCCAAATTTGGACTTTGTTGTCCTGGCTGACCACAGATTAAGATTAAATGAAAGCGAAAAGAAGGATAAGTACCTGGAAATTGCTAGGAATTGAAAATAATATGGAACATGAAAGTAACGGTTATACCAATTGTAATCGGTGTTCTTGGTACTGTCACCAAAATATTGGTAAAAGGACAAGAGAACTTGGAAATTATCGGTCGGGTAGAGGCATTCCAAACTACAATATTATTGAGATTTGTCAGAATATTGAGAAGAGTCCTGGTAACGTAGGGACACCTGTTATCACTGAAAACCTAGCGAAGACTATCTGCTTACGCAGATGCGAGAAACTCACAAAACGCAAAATATTAATTATGCAAAATGGTATGAAAGGGGTAAAAAAACTAGAAATGTCTTGGTTGGAAAAGTGATCCATATAAAATTTTGAAAGGTTTAAAATTCACAATACTAGCAAATGGTATACGCACAAACCAGAAACTCTCCTAGAAAATGAGGTGTATACAATTTTCTGAGATTTTGAGATAGAAACAAATCACCATAACACGGCCAGAAGACCAGACCTTGTGTTGATTAACAGGAAAAAATAGTTGCTATCTAGCAGATTTTGAAGTACCAGCTGTCCATTAAGTTAAAAAAAGGAACGTAAAAATGATAAATACTTTTATCTCTCAAAGGAGTTGAAAAAGCTGTGGAAAAGGAAGACGAAGGTATTAATAATTGTAGCAGGTGCGCACTAAACATTTCCGAAATTTTAGAAAAGACACAGGATAAACAGATAAGAGAAAGGATTGAAATCATCTTATCAAAAACACAGCCACAATCGTACAGAATACTGAGAAGAGTCATTGAGACTTGAGGAGACTTGGAATCACTCGTTCTCTACTGAAATACCACGAGTTTAAATGGTTGCTAAGTGAAATAAAAAAAAGCTACAACAACAACAGCAAGATCAATAATAATGATAATAATCATACAATAAAAATAACCAAAAGCAACCATTTAAAGAAAAACAACTGTATGGATATTTCAAGAGACAAATAAGCGAAATCTCACTGGAGAAAAAGTAGACATGGTTAAGAAAATTAGACCTCAAAAGATAAAAGGAGTATCATCTAACAGCAACACAAAACAACGCCATTAAATTTAACGATGTCAAAGCAAGAATAGATAAGGCGCAACAAAATATCAAATGTAAGTTATGAGATGATAGAGACGAAACGATCAATCACATAACAATCGAATTCAGAAAATTGCTGCAAAAAGTGTACAAAACAAGACACGACACGCCTAGGGAGAGAAGGAGATCCAATGGGAATTGTGCACAAAGTTTAAATTTCACTATGCGAACAAATGGTATATGCACAATCCAGAATTCGTCCCAGAAAATGAGACGCGCAGCATTCTTAGGGATTCGGAGATATAAAAGGATTATCGAGGTTGGTATTATTTTCGATCAAACATTATGTCATGAAAAAATATGTCATAAAGTGTAATCTATTTTTAAAAAACACATAAGTATCAATTCACTGAAATCAAAGAGGACATATACCACTACAACACTAATACACACACACACACACACACACACACACACACACACACACACACACACGTATGCTCATTTACATACATATAAATACTTAATACATACTTAACGTATATAGATGCATTTACCAAACCCTGCGTATGAGCAACTAGAATGATTTCTGATTTTACCACGAGACTTGTTGCCATATCAAGATTAAAGATGGAAATGAAAATAACGTCTTCCAGGATTTGTTCTCAGGTTGTGGAATCCACTTGCTCTGATGGTAACTTTTACACTACACCAAGAGCACCACAAACGTCTTCTTGTGACTACTTAGATAGGTGCAGGATTAAATTTTTAACTAAGTATGATGTGCTTAATATATAAAGATCTTTAGAGTCCTCAAAATACCATGAATGTAACACCCACATAGATATATTGGGAACGTGACTTAAGTTAATATGCATACAAAATGCCAGTTACCTGGATTTATCTGTTTTGGTCCTTATCCTAGGATTGAAAGAGAGAGAGAGAGAGAGAGAGAGATATGGAAAGTAAGAGAGAGAGAGAGAGAGAGAGAATCTATGGGACAATATACTTACTCCTTCTGGCAGATGCGGAAAGACGCCTGTCCTCCAAAAAAGTGTATACTTGTTTGACACTAAACTGGATCTGAGGATGAGGCCCAGTTCTAAAAATTTTGGAATAACCCTTCATTACCTTTTCTTCCAGGTCTCACTGTCACATAGTAGTAGAACCTGTTAGGAATTCATCTAAGGCTCAAAAAGACCTGCTTAAAATGTGTTACTATTCGAATGTTTTCGTATTTGTGTACAAAAAATCATAAGGAATAACAACGCAATTGTACTATGCACATGATACCCGGAAAACTAGGAATAGAATAACCAAAGATTGGTTGGCTTGCCGTTAAAATAAATCCTTTAGTCATATGTCATAATATTGTAGTCACTGGTATATCAATAAATTCGTAACCTAAAATGTTTGAAGAAAAAAAAAAACATTTAATTTTCACAACTATCTATTTCTCAACTTTTCTTTTTCCTCACCAATGAAATGAACTTCTCTGAATTCTCTCTCACTCTAACTCTTTCTCTCTCTTTCTTTCTTTCTTTATTTCTTTCTCTCTGTCTCTGTCTGTCTGTCTGTCTCTCTCTCTATATATATATATAGTACTCAATGTTATTTTTTCCTATTTGCATCCACTGAAAGTATTGCATGCTAAAGGTAATTTTCAAACGTTTTGTTACTGATATTTTTTCTCTATTTACTATTTGCTACTCACAATTTACTTTAGGATATCTTTTTTTAAGCGTGTTTTTGTCTATATACATATATGTTGTTTTTTTTTTTTAGCTGCGCACAATTTCGTTCTATTTTTTCCTTACTTCTTTGAGAAAACCTTTCGTCGGCTTCAGCGAAACCATGCGTCCACTTTTGTCTGTTCAATTCCCTGCAGTGCCAAAGGTTTTTTTTTTTTAGTGATTTTTAAATTTATTTATTTATTGTGTGTGTGTGTGTGTGGCTGTGTGTGTGTGTGTGCACGCGCTTTTTTTTTTTCAAATCAAGACAAAGTCATATGAAAAAATATATTTAGAAAAATCAATAAAACATTTCTACAACTTCGAACTTCTTGACAATTTTACTTCATGTCCCTCAAGGAATTCCTTTACTATAAATGTTGAGTCTTTAGAATTTTTTCGAATTTTTGGCGGATTTTTTTAAAGACGTATTTGTGCACTTTTCCTACTTTTTACCTTTCAAAACTTATTTTCTTTCTTTCTTTTTTTTCTCCCCTATCATTAATAAATTAATTAATATTTTTTGCCTAAATGCGTGTATTGATGCGCTTAAAGTATATTATTTCTTCGCTTTCTATAACTTTTTTCTCTCAGCTGTATTCGCTAGTTCAACGCTCTCTTCTTTCATTCATCACTTGAACTCATATACAATAGTAATTTATATTTAAATTCAAATGTCTTCTACTTAGGTTCCGCTTCTTTGTTTAAGAGCATATCAACCTTCATCGGTTATCTAATGCCAAAACCAACATCGCAGAAGATCAGTGGTGATGCTATGTAATCCATATCTAAGAGGATAAGGTGGTTCATACAATTCTTAATCCAAAAATGAACATAATAGCGTTATTTAATTTTGAACTCGCTTAAAACGAGGCTCATTCTCATGTTCAGCACTTCTGCAATTACACCACGGGGACTCACCCCTTCCAACTGAGATATTCTCATCAAATTTTCAATTAAATATTCAGTTGTTTGCTTTAAATTTGCCTTCTTACAGTTGTTTTAGATGATTAGCGATGTCAGCATAGACATAGCGGAGTGTGTACTGCTATCAACGAATTATTTGTCATGTGAAAATCTGATCTCTGTGATAAAATAGCTTGGGTTTACTTCCATGCTCTAACCATGTCGGTTCTTCTGTATAGATGAACTAGATGGACGCTAATGAATCACATGAAAATAAACATTGATGGTAACTACGCAAGGGTGCTTTGTGCTGTTTTTAACAAAACCTAGAAGCAACACCCCATAAAGCAGCAGAATACGATGACTCACCTCCCATCTTAAAAATAATGTTAGTAAGACTAAAAAGGTATACAAGGTACGGCTGGAGATACAAACATGAAAATATAAGAGACGTTCTCTTATGGATTCCTACATATTTACATACCAGTATCGGCCGACTAGAACAAACTTACATAAGTGAGCTTTGGGAAGGCACGGGATGCTGTCTAAAGGACCTGTTAGGAGGGATGGTAGATGGAGTTAGATGGCAAGAGAAGATTATTGGGAATCCGTGTTACCAGCATTACTTAATAATAATGTTGGTGATGTGAATTTTTTGATGTAATAAAAACATAGATCTGAATTCTGCTTTGTCAGCGAAGTGAAGAATAAACAGTCTACCTCCTCTGCATAGTGGTAGTATTTTTTTAAAAGTTGGAGTAAGTATAATAGTGAACAGCTTTCAGAGGCCTGTCTTCAGTTCTGAAGTATTACTAATTACTGACTACTACTTAATTTCGATTTCTCCCATTTTCTGTCTTTGTAATACTTGCTTAGATCCTATCGTAGTTAAAAATAAATCTGTTTTCAAATTATTATCATTATTATTAGGAATAAACGAAACCATAAATGGTAAGTTAATCATTTATATAATATGTGAACATTTTAATCTATATGAATGAGTGCAGGAAAATTTATATTATTACATCACACCTTACGAGTTTTTCTCTCTATCGTTAGCTTAGTTTTGCAGTTCTTACAGTTTTATTTCCACATCATTTCGAGAGCACCAACTATAATTATTATCCGTGTCATTTATTCAACTCTGGCAAGAGATTTGCTCATATTTTCAGTTTGTTTTATTTTCATGATATGGTCAGTTGCAACGGCAAATCTATTAAACAGCAAGGTTTTTGGTTATTATCCCTTATAATTTTTTTTTTTTTTTACGCCAGCGTTAGCTGATTGTCTTTTACTCGATTTCAGAATAATAGCAGGGCTCCGTAGGTCTCCAAAACACGTCTCATTATTCTTACCGATCTTAACAATACTGCAGTCTTGGTTTATCTCCTAGATTTGTAACACTTCCAGCCCCAAAGAAAACTTTTGGGATCCTTCCAAGGGCACTATTTACATATGGTATCACTGTTCCTTTCAAGTTCCATCGGTTTCTTAGTTCTCCGTTTAGGTCCAGTTATTTCTCTTTCTTTTCTTTTTCTTCGATTTTTGCTCTTTTTCTTGTTAATTATCACTTGCTTCTATTTTTCTTTTTAATAATGGCTAGCTCTGGTATTATTATTATTACTATTATTATTGTTGTTATTTTTATTTTGTTTTCAGAGATTTTCTCACCAGCATTAACCGATGCTTTCTCACTGTAGTTTCAATGAAAGCAATTCTCCGTAATTATCCAGGAATCTTCTCAGTATTCTTAATAAAGCTGTAGTTTGGATGGTCTCCACTCGTCCTCGTTTTTCCAAGTCTTCCGTTGCCTTTAACGATTATTCAGTGAATCTACAAAGAGCACCAATTGCAACTTGTATGACCGTCACTTTCATGTTCCAGAGATTTTTTCAATTCTCTAGCAAGTTCAGATATCTGTTCTTCTTTTTGCTTCCTTACAAGTTCATCTGCGGTCGGCTCTGGATAGCAAAATCCTCAGCTTGACTAGTTCTCGTTTTTTTTTTTAATTTTTAATTTTTGTGGATCATTATAAGGTCTGTTTGTCTGGCCGAGATTAGATGATTTGTTTGTATTTCAAAATCCCAGAGGAGTTTCTCAATCTCATTTTCCAGGACAGATTCTGAGTTGTGCATATACCATTTGTTTGTATGGTCAAATTTTGATTACTTCCACAGTTTTCAGTGGATTGCTCTAGCCACCCAGTCCTGCTTGGTCATCTACTCTTTCTGTGCTAGTTTGTCGCATTTGCTTACTATTTGATTGGTGGTTTCGTCTCTATCACCACATAGCCAACATCTGCTGTTTTGTTGCGTCTTACTTATACTTTCTTTGTCCTTACGGCGTTGTTTTGTGCTGCTTTTTGAAGAAATTCAGTTACTCCCTTCAGGTTTCCCTTTCTTAGCCAGGTCCAAATATTCTCGTGTAAGATGTTGCTTTTTTGTCGCTTAAAATGCCCATACAGTTAAATAATCTAACAAGAGCTGACATGTCCTAAGTGCAACTATATTGACAATTGTTCACCAAAACGACTGACCTCGGAGTTAAATGACGTCACAGACGTTGGCAACTTATAAAAAACGACTTTTTGCAAAATAGTTTATTATTCTTGTTATGTAATACAAGGTCTGATAAGGCATAAAACCAACAACCAATCAACCAAAGGAACTAAATAGCAATAAGTTGGCCAAAGGCAAATGATGTTCTGTTCTTGCAGGAAAAAAAAAACAAACAATAAAACAAAAAAAAAAAAAAAACCGTACATTTTCCTATCTGGTTCATTTTAATGAATTATGATAGTCAGCCATTGACAAGCTTTTGTATTTCGATATTTCTAATCAAAAAGAAGTTTTTGCTTTGCATGAAATACATAAAATAATGCGTTAAGAATATTATATGATTCCATATTTTGGTATTAATAAAAAAAATTTGCAAACTTCATTGACAAGTGATGTTAAGCAACAGAACTTAGTGAAATAAAGTGGGAAAAGATTGAAAGGGACAAAACAAGTTGAAAAATAGTTGCTTTTAGGAAACAATAGAATATCATCTTCTGAGATATTGGTGACTTGAGAATCGATTCACTATGTAGACGTGAGTGGCTCGTCAGATTCTCGCTTTGATTTTCAAAATGATTCTGTTATCCTTTATAAATTGCTTGATTATACAGCTACAGCACATTGACTACATATGCATTCTTGTTGTAAAGGTTGGCGAGAAACGCATTTGTCATAGTAGAGAGAATGACAAATGAAGCTACATTTCGTTAAAATTCATACTTTAGTATTATATTCCTAGCATAGTATTTTCGTTTTAAAAATATCATTTTTAATCTGATGTCGACGTATACTCTAGTTGTTTTTTTTTGTTGTTTTTTTTAAGATTTAAACATTAATCAACAAGCGGTGTAATGGTTATCGTCGTAGGAAATAGACACGGTGACACGAGTTCAAATCCTGGACGAGACTGACTGCACTAATACCCTTGGGAAAGGTATGAATCCAATTATTCTCCCTCCAGATATGGGTAAATAGTTGGGTAGACTGGGTTCTTCAGCCACGATGAGGCAACTAGTCTAGGAGAAGGAAAAATCTTAATTCAAACCTGTTAAACTCCGCTTGAAAAATGCCCTTGTGTCATATTCTGCCCGAGAGGAGGGGTTGGGTCAATAGGATCAACAAGTGAATTCTGGCAGTTTGGTTAAACAATCATGTTCACTAATATAATCGTCATAGAGTTTGCTTATTCTAACCTACTGACTAGGGTTGATTACGTTATATGGTGTACATAAGTAGCCACATATCTCAGATCTTAATGCTGAATATTAACTTGAAGATGCCGTTGACATGCCTTTTAATTTGCGTTGGTGGCATGCTAGAAGAAAGTCGGAAACTGGGAATGAGATATACCATTAAATATGTCTGGTTCCTAAAGTAAACATGACGCAGTTGTCCTGGTGGAAATATAGACTAAATTGTATGGATGGCATGCTAGATGAAGGCGTGATCACATGTATTGTGGAAGTGATATACTAGAAGGAGGTTTGTTCACGTACAACGTGTAAGCATCAGGTTGGAGAACATATAACCTCGAGAATTTGCGTGGGCGTCCGGAATATAATATAACCTAGGAGATTTCAACCCGAAGGGAAGAAAGCAAGATAAATGTCAGAGAAGATCTGTACCGTCCACCATTGTGTGTGTGTACATCTTAATCTGTCTCCGACTCTCTCTTACTTTTACCTAACCGTACATTTTGGGTATCAAACAGAAAAGAAAAAGCATATCATATTATTATATATCAGTGTTGTTGTTCCTTTTAGCTGCACAAGCTTAAGCTAGGCAACGTAGCTCAACTTTCGTTGTTGCTCTACTACGGTTATAGATAAGAGTGAAAAATTAAAAGTATATTCAAAGATTTGAACTCGGTTGTTTAAGTGTGACACGACCTTTAGACCCTTTTACAAACATAGTTTGGGTATTGTACCATTGATCAAAATCTGTGCTACTGCTTAAATGAAACTTAAACTTAGTAAATAATATATTTCGGTCTCTTTTGATTCTCACTAATTGTCTCATACGTCTAGCATAGAATCTACATATATACCTAACATAAAATGTTGTAATGTTCACATTACAGCAATTAACTAAGCCTTGTCAATTGTATTTCATATTATGTGGTAGGAATAAATGGCACTGTCTTTACGTTAATCTGAAGTCACCAGTAATAGATCGTTTTTAAAGACCATTGATTAAAAGTTTGGTTCTCACTTGGCCCTCTTCGTTTTAGATATTTCCCAAATCCAGCATGTAAATTACAACTAACATATCTACGGATCCGTTTATTCAAGGGATCAATTTGATCCAGTCTTTGGATCTGCATTTAATGAAGGAGATAAAAAATAGAAAGTGTTCATAGTTTTAATGACAAAATATATTAGGGTACAATCTATTCATCTATCTGTCTATCTTTCTCGAGATATATATATATATATATATATATATATATATATATATATATATATACATTATTATTATTATTAGTGAGTTAGTTAAATAATAAAGTACTTACAACATATTTTGTGATATTGGGAAGTTTTTTATGGACTAAAAAATCTTATTTCATTCCATTGGTTGTGCCATAGTGAATATACGAATCTTGTGGTGCAATTGCTATTGTATTTTGTGAATTTATTGGATGTTGTATACTTGTGGCTGTGTGGCCTTCTGCCAAATCTAAGATATAATTATATTTGGCCTGTTTGCCATACTAGGCAAAATTTAGTAATAATATACTGGTAACCTTTTTGAAATTATCAAACTTTAACTGATGATATTATATTCACTTCCACAACAATACTTTCTATGTAGTGAGGATTCAATAGAGATTCCTACTAGTTCGTTGAAAGAAAAAATAATTTAGAAATATCTTATCTCAAGACATTAACGCCTGGGGATTATTTGCTTTGGTACGAGTGATAAGGGGAAACAATATTTCAAAATGTTCTTCGCTAACCAAAACCAATGCATAAAAGCTATAAATTAAAATGCAGGTTTTAAATGAATTATTCACGCTAAAATTCGAAGTCACTGGAAAGCATGCATATATATATATATATATATATGAGGGGACTGTGTGTCGGGGGTTGTGTGTGTAGGTATATATATATTGATAGATAGAGAAAGAGAGAGAGAGAGAGAGAGAGAGAAAGAGAGAGAGAGAGTTAAATGCAAGGGGGAAAAATCACTGATATATAAAGCAACACAAAAACTCTTCAGAAAAGAGACATTTTTATAAATGCTTACTTTGAATGAACTAGAAATAATGTATTCTCATATTTTAAAATTTGCATTTTTTAGGTCTTAGCCTTTAAACAGTTGCAAAGCGATGCTGATTTTAATCGTTCCCATACATACCATAAACTTGATGAAATCCCCGTTACTTAATGGCAAACGTGCTAGACTGGGACATCATATAAAATAGGTCCGAACTCCAGTTGTGCTATTACATTCACATTTGAATATACTTGGAAAAGGAATGAACCGACTCATAACTCCGGCTTTATGTTAAATGATACAACAAATGTCCTTCTACAAGGATGGCTCTGGCATTAAATAACCGATGTCATTTGTTAGCAGGATTAGTTAAGGTAATTCCTACTATTTTTTCAACTACATAAACTTTTTCTGTCTCACTTAATCTGATGAACCTTTTAACTATATGAGAAGACAATAAAAAGACAGTTGATTTAAACGTGTAAAATTATTTACTGATACATTCTAGCCTCTTGTTAGTGAGTTGCTCTCGGCTGAAAATTGTGTCTTCGTTACTAATGCTGAAAAAAAATTTCCAAGCTGTTATGGGTCTCTTCTCCCTAGCAGACACTATGTTGGTGCTTTCTAACAATCATGTTCGCTCCATTTCCACGCCAGCTCTATGAGGAAATAAAGTCTACATCCATGTTACAAGATTCGGTGTAATTGATTCTTTTGAGTGGTTTTCTGCACTCTCCCTAGAGATTGATACCAAGATACTGAAATGATTCTAAGGATTGAAAATGCCAACCCAACAAATTCTTGAGAAAAAAAAAAAGCTGTTTGTCGTGTGACAGGTATTACAAAAAGAACCAATCACAGCTTCTATGAATCGTGTAATGTATATTTCCTTTGTTACACTTCTGATACATGTAATACATATTCCCGTCACATCAAAACAATGGAAAAATTCCCCCAGATTTATCTAATAAGAATCCTTAACATCAAATCGTAGTCTCTAAAACTAAATATTATTATTCTCTAGTGATTTAGTACATGTATTATGTAAGACATCGTGTGAGGTTTAGTTTGGTTTAGTTTCTTTGTTTAATGGTATATCAACCTAAGTAGGTCGTTTAATGCCAACGCCATTCTCCTAGAAGAATAGATATGATGCGATTTAACCCATAGCTGGGAGGATAAGGGGGTTCATACATTTCCCAAGGGTATTTGCCTGAAAGTGAACGTAATATCGAGACTGCAGTATGAACTCGCTTTCTACAATTCCGCAGTCCATCGCTTTAACCATTACACCACGACGACACCTCGCCCCGAAATTGTGTGAGGGTCTGCGCCCGAAAATATTGATAATTCATTTGTTATATATTCGAAAAGCCTTGGAAAAATTGACTTACCTGAAGTGATCCATGCGCTTGCAGGAGTCCTATTCGTCAACTTGTATGTCAATCTGGCTCAGTATATGGTATGGTGATATACCCCATTATGTCTCCGCATGGGTTCTCCCCGGCACTATAAATAGTGATTAGCATAATAAACAAAGCAAGCAAGTAGAGACAGTTACCGTTAATCGATACTGTCTGTATTTCCGTAAATATATACTGCTGTAAACATTATATCTCTTTGTGCTATTCATTTTTTGCCCTTCAAGCCCCAAACACTTTATTTAAATGGTCAGTTGGATTTGGCCTTTGATTTTCTAAATCGTAGGTTAGAAATTATAATGTGTGACTATAATCTCTTTGCAATCATGAGTTCAAATATATTTATTCCGAAGTTAGTCATCTGAACTCAGTCGTTATAGATAACAAAAAAAAAAAAAA
>OY757904.1:112479128-112529128 GCA_963585895.1 Sepioteuthis lessoniana
TAACCGGAGAATTCCATAAACTATAACACAATATCGTCAAGGTCCAAAGCATTCCACAAAAATCCACAAAAATCATGGCCCGAAACAAAGTATCACAATACATCCGAATGTATCACAATCTGGCACGCATGCTGTAAACCACCTAAAATAGTCCACGCAAAATACTAATTAGCAATGTGTTACCCATTTTTTTCATTAAGTTTCTGTTTCCATGCCCATTGGTTTGCAAGCCCTTGAGGAAACATGTTTTACCTGATCAAACCCGCGCCGGGTTTCTTTTCAATTTAATCAGGAACCCTCGTGGCTACCAATATATAGGCACCTCGCCTTTCCCAGATTCGTTTCACTTTGCCAAATCACTCACGAATCCAAAACATCATCGTGACTGAAAGACATAGACATCATCCACAAAATTTTGGAGTATGCCACGCCTTTTTTTCTTTTATTCCATCTTCGGAACTCCAAACTAAAAAAATAGAAGCCAAATAGGCCCTCAACAGCTTCATGGGTCGGCGAATTCTTCGATAGAATTGCTTTCAACAACAATCTGTAAATCCCCTTGAATGAATGTCTGTCCTACTCTCACGTCAGCCCACGATTTCCTCAAAAACAGAACCCCCCCAAAAAAAATATTCCCTATTCCACGAAAACCCCAAATTCTAAAAAAAAATTTTTAGAATCAATATAATTACAATTATTAGTAAACCTAGTATCAAATCCTCTTTTAATGGTTTTCGTCAAATTTCATAATATGAACAGGAAAAAAAATTCTAATGTCGCCTTTAAACTCAAACAAACTAAAAAAAATTTCACTTTACAAGTCAAAACAATGTTACAATCACAGTTAAAAAATGTTCAGTTTTCTTTTCTTCTTTTTTTCAATCTATGTAGTGATGTACTGTCTATTTTACTAAAAATGTCTGTTCTTTCTTTCCTTCTTTTTTTTCCTATATGCTGTGTTCAACAATGTTCAAGTTTCTCTTTCTTTTTTTTTGTTTTTGTTTTTTTTTTGTTTTTCTCCACTTTCATTGTCCTGTAGCTTTTTGTTTTTGTTTTAATTTTTTTAATTTTTTTTTTTCATTTTTTTTTCATTATAAATAGCTCGTTCAATGTCCCTTTTTTTTTCAACCTTATATCTACCTCTCGTGTCTTTACCTAAACACGATAACTAAAGGTTCGCCTCCCAGTTTATTCAATTTCAGTCTACAGTACCATAAATTAAGCCTGATTTATAATACAACTTTTTCAATAGCTTACGAGCCTTCTTTTTCTTTTTTTTTCTTTTCACAAAATATACTGGGTTTTTTTTCTAAACAACCCAAACTTTTATAAATTCTGTCAACATTTCCCAATTCAAAATATTTCCGAATCTACGAATCTTCGCCACACTTGGTTCTGTCAAAATTCTGTGCATCTCTTAATTACATCCAAAACCGAAAATATCTTCCCCAATAACAATCTCAAAGCTTCACTCCAGGAGGAACTCACAAAATACCTGTCTGCCTCGTTAGACACAAAAAACATCTGTCTCTTAGTTACTCTGCATCCACGGCAAGACCGTTTTCAAGACAATACCTATGTCTTCAATAATTGGTATCAACAACTTCCACAGCAAAACAACCGGCCTGATTCTACCAGCGCCGAAAATATCGATTCTCCCAACTTCATAAATATCGAAAAAGTATATGCGCATTATTCAAACAACCAATGTGCGAAATTTTTTTGGACAAACCCATTGATGCTCCCAGGATTACATTTCTCGAATTAAAATCCTCATTTCCAATCCACAAGTTCCAAACATAAAAACTTGCCCAAAAGATCTTAACTACAGATATGCGGGATTCCAAATCTTGGACTGAAATTCTAATTTTCAATCACCACTTGTCTGGACCAATGAAAAGCTACAACGAATTTTTTTTACTCACATAGACCTATTTGCGATTAAAAAAATCCCCATTCATAAAATTTATCATAAAATTTATTGTTTACGATAAGCTGTCTATCAAAAAACGGACAGCTACTGTCCCCTAGTCATCTTTCGTTTTCCCTTCTTTTTTCCTCCCTCACTTCTATACAATATTACACATAGCAGTAATTTCAATTTTTATCTAGGGACCACACATTTTTTAAAAAATTATTTCCAATTTTATGCTTCTAGAAAGGCCCTTGTGATTACAACTAATCTTTCACAATTATAATCAATTTAAATAACAGAGAGAGATAGAAGTTACATGAATGAGCAATCCACTTACATTTCCTGTTTTTTCTTTTCTTTTTTCTTTTCTGTTGCTGGTTTGTACTTGTTTCTTGTTTTCTTTTTTTTTTCTTCTTCTTCTTTTCTTCCAGCACGTTGCATTGTTTTCTTCTTTTCTTTCTGTTCTTTCCGCGCCGGTCCGTTCTTCTTATTGTTGATGGTTTGTTCTTGTTTTTATTTCTTTTTACTTCTTTCAATTCCAGCATTTTTCTTTGTCCCTCTTCGTTGATGTCGAGTTGTGATGCTTAAAACTGTCGTTTACGGTAACCAGGTTCATTTTGAATCCTTGAAGAACTCTGCTGGCACAATCACCAAATCGGACAATGTTATATTTTTATTTACACGTTCATTCAGCATCACAACGACACAATACCAAAGACAGACGCATGAAGTTTAAACGCAAGAAGGAAGACACAGGAAACTTCTTTACAAATATATTTACCTCTCACTTTATTGCAAGGTTTTAAAAGGTTGTTCAAGGTTTGTATGTGAGAGGGTGCTTGAGACCGAACATAAACTTCATATTTTGAACCCACTGTTATGACCATCACGTTGTGTCTTTCTTGTTCTCCTGATTCTGGGGTCCACTCCATCGGGGCTTTCTGAGAGCCTCCTCGGTCGGGTGTGGCCTTCCCTACCACATCTCGACTCTACCTGTCTGGAATTCTACTGGCAACTGATTTGGCACCCCAAAGTCAACTGAGTTAAATTTTAATTCAACGCCCACACGATCGCCTACTGGATCTTTGAAATCGTCATCAAGCGGTAATAACTGTCATGCAGTTCAGAGGTTACTCTCTTCAGGTGCATCACTGTAGTGGTACAATGGGTCCTTCACCTTGTCCAATATCATAAGCCTTAATCCGCCCACGCGATCTCTTTCGATTACTGGCCATTGGAAGGTGTCTCTTCCTTCCGGTGTATCACCTGTGAATAGCATTTTTTTGGGCCGGGTCGAAGGTCAAAATATAACAATTGTACTATTTGAAATTACTTAGCTCTCATCGGTTTATTAAATGTTTGTGTGTTTCTTTTTCTCCATCACTCCTTTCATGGTTATTATTCTGTAGTCCACGAGCCCTTTTTACCTTATGATGCATTTATTTAGTAATGTGCGTTATCTTTTTAAAAAAATGGGTTAAACTAGTTCTTCGTAACTTTCTAATTTACCATTTCATCATGTTGATTTTGAAATTTGCATTAATTGAAAGCAAGAGGCAAGTCTTATATTTTATCTTGGATCTCTGGATCATCCCGAATAACCGCTGTCACACACGCACACACACACATATATATACATACATATATATATATATATATATATATATATATATAAAGGTTATCATCAAACATTTCTTACAGGATCTCGCACTTTTAGAGTAGCTCAATAAAATTATCTGCTTCATGTATGCTCTTTTAGGGTGTTGAGTTTATCATTGCTTTTTTCATTGTAGAATTCGTTTCATTGTGATAGACGTTTCGGAATGAATTTTGGTTATCCACTTCCATGAGTTGTTCAATGATTCTTATCGTTTTAACAGTTCGAGAGTATATTTTAGATATATTTTTTCTATAAAAAATGACGACAATTGAGTCATCTAAGTTACTTTCAATGATTCTAGTATAATAATTCAAGGGAATTTTTTGCTTCATTTTCTGATCCATGTTAAGAAAAATTATGTTACTTTCTTTTTTTTTTTTTTTTTCTTTTTGATAAATTCATAAGACCTGTTTGTTTTTTATGGGTCTAACGCTCCACTGTCATCAATGGAGTCCAAATTGAGCTGTGAATTTACGAAGAGGGAAGCACATTCACCTTTTTTGAGATGGGGATACACAACCAGTATACTCGTGTTAGGAATGGGTTGTTGAACCCTTGCCAATTCCAAGTCTTGAGAAGGCAATAGTTAGTCCCATACTTACTAACAACGGTCAAAGGCTAATTCACTCAATGCAATTAATATTCAGACACCACTATCTTGCACCTTTATGAGAAAAATTGGTTTGCGATCTATTTGCCACGTGGGCTATTTGAAGATTACGGTCTTAACTATTATGTCAAGTGCTATGGATTTACATGACCAGCAAATTGATTGGATTTGTGCGTATCTAGCCACCCGTCTCCCACATTACACGGTAAAATAGTGTGTTACAAGTCACTTGACCTTTTGTTTGCCGGGTCAAAGACGCCTCCACGATCAGGATACTGTCCTCAAGAACTAACGATAACTACCAACGGCCAACTGGGGGGGTGCAGTTTATGTAGGTTTGCATTAAACTATATATTAACCCATAAAAGTTTGAAAGATACAAAACTTTAATAACTTTTAAAAGATGAATAACGAAATTAATCCTTTCCCTTTAATTCATAAAATATATTTTGTAGTAAATAGATTTAGCCATTTGTTAAAATTTATTACACATGTACAGCCTCCATTAGGCACCTCTGGTGGTGTAATGGTTAGCAAGCTCGACTAGCAAACCTACACGAGTGAGTTCGAGTCTCATTGAGTGCCCCTTTCATATGGCCTTGTGCCACATCTAAGCAAAAAGCTTAGTAAATTTCCATGTATACCCTTCATTTTTAAGCTAATTCGAAAAGTTTGCATGTTTTTTTTCTCAAGGTGTCTTCATTAAATTTTTTTTTTATCGTGTCATGAATATAGTTTTTCAGCTGTTGCAATGCAATTCACCTCGACATTCCACTTCTAATAACACCGTAAAAGATATCATTGGAAAAGAAATCGCAGGAGGAGGAAAATATTGAAAAGAGCATCGATGTATTGATACAAAACTTGAAGATTAAATAAGAAAATACAGAAGAAGACTTATTGCAGCGACCAGAAACAATACGGACAATACAAGCAGAAAAAGAAGAAAAATAAACGGAAAACAAAAGTGAGAAGAAAAGCAACGGTGTGGATATTTCAAGTGAAAAACAATCTAATTCTCTCACGAGAAAACTAGAAGATGGCTGAGAAAGGCAATGACATACGGACTATGTCAAAAAAAAAATATAGTCAATACCCAACGAAAAAGCAAATGTGGTTATTGAGATGAAATGGTTAATCACATAAGGAAATTAAATAAACTAGCAAAAAAAAAAAGGTTATAAATCTAGACACGACTGGTTCCGAAAGGTGATCCACCGGTAATTGTGAAAGTAGCTTTAATTTGAACATACGAACAATTGGTATAGTCACAACCCAGAATCTCTCTTAGAAACATACATCATTCTTTGGGATTGTGTGACAGAAACGAATCACCTAATCGTGGCCAGACAACCAGACATAGTGTTAGTAAAATGAAAAAAAAACAGAATCTACTGAATTGTTGACTTTGCCGTTCCGGCTGACTACAGGGTAAAACTAAAAGAAAGCAAAAAGAAAGATAAGCACCAAGGCCTTGTTAAAGAACTGAAAAAAAAATCTATGGGATATGAATGTGATGGAAATACAAGTAGAAATTTGTGCACTCGGTGAGTCACCAAAGGATTACTTCATGGACTTGAGGACATGGAAATAAAAGGTTGAATGGCAACAATCCAAACTCTGCATTGTTGAGATCGGCCAGAATACTGAGAAGATTCCTGGAGACATGAGGATACTTTCTCTAGCTCAGATTCCATTGAAAGACAATAAAATAATACTCGAGTGAAAAACTCCCAAGGAATAATAGTGATAACAGTAGACCACAGAGGGAAATAAAATGTACTTAGAAATATAAAAAGACAATCAGAATTTTCTAGAGAACTAAAAAAATGTGGCGTTGATACCAATTGAGTTTGAGCACTTTGGGCAGTTCCTCTGAAACTGAAAGAATTAGAAATTGGAGGAAGAATCGAGACTGTCATGACCATAACATTGTCACAATCAGCTACAATATTCAAAAGAGTCCTGGAGAACTGGCGGATATAGGGTCACTCAGTCTATTTTGCAAAATCCTACTCCTAACTCTTGTATGGAAAAATAATAAGGTGAAAAACTAAACTTCTACTTTTACAAATCACTACTACAACTGATAATAAAAATAAAAGTAGTAGTATAACTACTTAATCAGGAAAACAGCGGGACACTGACTGAAAATAATATGTCAAGTATATTAGAATATGGTAAGCTAGCATAATCAAACAAAAAAGAAACCAAAGAAAATGTACATAAGAAAAGCAATAAAAACTCCTTGAAATCAATCACTGCAAAAGAAATCTAAGCAAAGAATAAACACCTGGACTGCTCCTTATAAAAGATTATCTCAACCACTCTTAAAACAGAAAAAGCTCAACACTAGTTGACTAAAGACAAGGTAATTGATTACGCTACACTAGGCTTTAAACCTGAGAGATGACATAATCTATATGTACCGAGAAAAAAAGAACGAAGATAACTCATTATCATCGAGGATTTCGTCAATGCAGCAATTCGAGGATTGGTGGTATACACGCAAAAAAGCAAAGATCTCTGATTAGGGCAGCAAGTAAAATCACTGTCAGCAATGTCATCCTCATCATCATATCGCACTGCTAGCACAGATTTACACTTACCCTCTCTCAGCAACCGTCTCTATCCTCCATCGCTCCCGGGAGGTCATCGAGTCTATATCCTGTATCAGCACAGAGCTGCTGTATATAGGTTCTTGCTGGTCGTCCAACTTTTGCTCATCCATGTGAAGAGCGGTTCACAGAAGTATAACGCTAATGAGTTCGTACCTAGTTCTCCAGCAGTGCCCCGCGTGTCTGGTTCGTCCAGCTGTGATAGTTTTCGTGATGGGTCACAGGTGGCCGTACAGCTGCTCTTTTGTTGGAGTGTTGCCTCCAGGAATTGTTCAATTCTTGTGTAATTTCTGTCTTGGTTTGCCTCCATACGTTTAGTTAGCGTGGATGTTATGCATCCATATAATAATAATAATAATAATAATAATAATAATAATAATGATAATAATAATAATAATAATAACTAGTCATTGCTTGAGAACGGAAACAAATTATTAAACATGAAATAGACTGTGATAACAATTGTTATTGGTGCGCTCGTTATAGTCACCAACGGATTAGTACAGGGACTGAAGGACTTGGAACTAAGAGGACGAGTGGAGACTATCCAAACTACAGCATTGTTGAGAGAGACCAGAATACTAAGAAGAGTCTCGAAGACTTGAGTAGACTTGCTGTCACTCAAACTCAGGCAGGAGCCATCCGCTAACGCTGGTCATTTGTAATTGGTACGTTTGTAAGAGTAACTAAATTATTACTAAACGGAATTGAGGACTTTGAACCAAGAGGACGAGTGGAGAACATCCAAACTACTACATTATTGTGAACGGCCAGAATACTGAAAAGAGTCCTGGAGACTTGAGGAAACTTGCTGTCACTCAAACTTCAGTGAAAGACCATCAATGTGAAAAACCTGCAAAATTGTTGACTTTGCTGTCCAGGCGGACCACAGAATAAGTCTGAAGGAAAGTGAAAAGAAGGATAAGTACCTCGACCTTGCGAATTGAAAAAAACTGTGGAACATGAAAGTAACGATCGTGCCAATTGTGATTGGTGCGTTAGACACAGTAACTAAAGGATTATTAAAGGGTGTGGAGGACTTGGAAGTTAGCGGACGGGTGGAGACTATCCAAACGACCGCATTGCTGAGGACGGCCAGAATACTGAGACAAGTCCTGGAGACTTGATGGGACTTGGTGTCACTCAAACTCCAGTAAAAAAACGATCAGCTAATACTGATGTGAAAAACTCTAGAGCAGTAAATAATAATAATAATAATAATAATAATAATAATAATAATAATAATAATAAGAAGAAGAAGAAGAAGAAGAAGAAGAAGAAGTAACAGTATCAACAATAACTAATTTTGTTAGAGCTTAATTAAATAAGACTCAAAAATAGCAGTATCGGGCCGTAGCTTTTTGTCTCCCTGGTGATATGAGCAGTGGCTCTTTCCTATTGAAATCAAATATGTAAGTTACAAAAATGAACTTCGGCTGGAGCTGAAGAATACGACGTCTGACTCTCCACAGATGGTAAAGATACCTCTAAAAAGCATTATTCTTATGTCACTAAACTGAATCTGACGCTGATATTTCAGTCCTGGAGATTTAAAGAACGTGGAGTACCCCTTCTTTATCATTACGCCAAATTCCACTCTGACCCGCAGTGGCAGTAACTCCTAGGGTCCCATCAATGGGTCAAGTAGGAAAAATAATTAATTACTATGCTTAAAAGGATTTAACTATATGGAAACAAATGACTGTTAAACTGAATTATTACAATTACATTGCAATACTTGTTTTAACTCTGAGCAAACGAATTACAAATGTTGCATAGAATTACTTATTCTAAATAGTAATACTTAAATCTACTTAACTGTTTTCAAATAAAACGTAGTGTTTGAAATACTTGTAACCATTAATTGTCAACAAATAAAACTATCAGTCAGGAGTACTACAAGGGGACACGCTGGCCCCGTACCTCTTTATCATTTGTCTAGACTACGTACTTAGAACATCGATTGACAAAATCAAAGAGAATGGCTTCGAACTGGCGAAGAAAAGAAGCAGAAGATACCCCGCAACAACAGTTACGGACGCCGACTACGCCGATGACATAGCGATACTGGCAAATACACCTGACCAAGCCGAAACTCTTCTGCATAGTTTGGAACGAGCAGCAGCAAGCATAGGCCTCTATTTTAATGCACACAAAACGGAATATATGTGCTATAACCAAACGGGGGACATCTCCACTCTAGAAGGAACCCCACTTAAACTAGTTGACAAATTCACGTACCTAGGAAGCAGCGTCGAATCAACCGAAAAGGACATCGAAACGAGGCTAACGAAAGCATGGACAGCTATCAATAGGCTATCGATTATATGGAAATCAGACCTAACCGATAAAATGAAACGCAGTTTCTTCCAGGCAGCGGTCACATCGATACTGCTACATGGATGCACTACATGGATGCTAACAAAACGGCTGGAGAAGAAACTAGATGGCAATTACACAAGAATGCTGCGTGCAATCCTGAACTAGTCCTGGCAGCAACACCCCACAAGACACCAACTGTACGGCCACCTGCCCCCTATCATGAAAACTATTTAAGTTAGACGAACCAGACATGCAGGACACTGCTGGAGAAGCAGAGATGAACTCATAAGAGATGTACTCTTATGGATCCCCACACATGGCCGCGCAAAAGCAGGGCGACCAGCTCGAACGTACATTCAGCAGCTATGTGAGGATACAGGATGTTGTCCTGAAGACCTACCTAGGGCGATGAACGATAGGGAGGAGTGGCGAGAGAGGGTCAGGGATATCCGTGCTACCAGCACGATATGATGATGATGATGAAATGTGTGTAAACAAAATTAATTCTGGCTTATTTAAAAATTATGAACTGCGAAATAATCGTTAAGAACTCATGTATATTTAATATTTATGCATGAACATGATTTGGTATATAATAACCTGAAACGGTTGATATTCTGTAAAACACAAACAACCAACTAATAACGAGAAGCGAGAGAATATTGATTGACAGATACAGGGAAAGGCACTTTTAGCCTAGACTTGAAGATCTGCCAGAGGCGATGAACGATAGGAAGAAATGGCGAGAGAGGGTCAGGGATATCCGTGCTGGTGGCACGACATGATGATGATGATGATGATTATCACCGTAAGAAATGTCTTTGGATCCCGAGTAAAAATACTGGACACTGCTAATTGCATTTCACATTGTGCTAAGGTTCTTGAGAAAAGCATGAATTTATTTTCTTTCTCCAGCAACGGACGAATATTAAGACAGACTGGGTCCTTTGGAATTGTTTAGCTAGCTATTTTAGTTGAAAGAAAACTCTAAATTCAAACCAGTTTTACTCCGCTAAAAATTCGTCCTTGACGCACATCTGGCCTCTGAGAGACAGTTTGAACAAATACATCCATTCATGATATAGGTACAAAAAGTGATCATGGTTCTTTTCAGACTTTCTTTGACGGTCAAAAATTATCCTGCTTCATCCACAAAAAAGTAAGGACCGATTACTGAGACATTTAGTACTCCACTAAATACATTACAAACGGCTAGATGCTATAAAAATTGGTGCCTTTCTTTCAGATATGTTTTGCCTTCAAATAAAAAAGAAATGTTTCTTTGCAAATGAACTCAGGCGAAAATAAGATTCATCATTTGTTATGAGCTCGTCTAAAAAAAGTGTCATCTTCATTCTACTTTCGTTTAAATCAATCTGCATACTTCAGACGTCGTTGATAGTCAAGTAGCTTTAAAATCAGCTGCATCGATGTCCTAGAAATTTTCAGATATGTTAATCGACGATGAGTGGACACAGTCGTATTTTCAATAGCACTTTGCTACACAATTTCTATTTCTGCCTATGTACAAGTCCCTCTAAAACGACAGCTTCGTAAGGAATCTGCAACTGTGCCATGAGTTTTAAATCAGCAAATTAAGTTCTTTAAAATGTTGATATCACTCAAAAGCATAATACAATAATTATTTTACGAAAAAAAAACTTTTACTACATTTTAATGGTTGAACTTTATTATTTTCATCGCTTAACTGTGAAATTATATTATGATTATTAGAAAGCAATTTTTTTTTCATCATACAACGAGTGAAGGCACGTGCGATACCCTGCACTTATCAGCCGTCAACCAGGGGTGATAACACAGTTCCGGTAGCCAAGAGCTACCAAATGTGTATTATCTCAATTCGCTAAAGGTAAATTATTTCATCTCTTTAAAGGTATAATTAGATTTTAATTCTTTAAAAGCAAAATTATATCATTTAAATTCATTAAGTGTAAAATTATTTTACTTATATTCTTTAACCGTACAATTATATAATTTAATTGTTTAACGATAAAATTATGCAATTTATTTGAAATAACAAGAAACTAAAGGAATTTGCTTTTAGTTTGGTTGTTTGGTTGTTTGGGTTTTTATGGCATAACAACCTTTGTAGGTTATTTAACGCTACATACATTTGTTATGTAAATAAACAATACAGTTTAGCATGAGTACACAGTTTAATTGTCGAAAAACAATTCTATTTCAAACTTTTAAGCTTATTCAAATAATTCTAATTCAGCTAATTTGGTTTACACACAGTTAAATGTCAAAACAATTATATATATATATAACAATTCTGTTTAGTGTAAATAGAGTTTCAATGCCAAAAACAGTTCAATTTCAAACAATTCAGATTAGTGTAAGCATGCAACTCAATTGTAAGTACAGTTTGATTGTCAAAATAAAGTCAATTTAGCATAAGTATGCAGTTAGTTCTATTTAACCCATAGATAGGGCCCTATCAGTTGCTACCATTCGGGCCAGTGTGGACCTGGGAGCAATGGCAATGAAGGCGTACTCCGCATTCCCCAAAAGCCCCAGCATCACTGGAGCCTCACCATCAGATTGTTTAATGTCATACGCTGGACCCTTTTTTAGGGGCTCTTACCCCTCTGCAGAGGTGAAGCCGGTGTATTCTACAGCCCCAGCCGACTAGGCCAAACATTTTCTTTTAGAATACTGATGTTACAATTAGATGGGATGTGCTTCTCAATTTAAAATGGTTTTGAAGATATACAGTATATTATGCTAGAACATATTTATTAAACAAAACTATAGCAAAAACAAATACAAAGCTAAAAAAATGATCGACATGCCGTAAAATCAAGAAAACCACCCTCATATTAAAGTATCCATCCTTTATTCTTAAGAATTAATGGTCACGAGAGTATCACCCCAAAAGACACACACACGCGCGCACACACACACACACACACACACACATATATATATATATATATATATATATATATATATATATATATATATATATATATATATATACCAACCCCTCACCTCGGGAAGGATATGACACAAGGTCAATTTTTAAGCAGAGTTTAACAGAGTGCTTCCTCTCTTAGAGTGGTTGACTCCCCAAGGCTGAAGATCCCAGTGTGCCATACTATTTACTCATTGCTGGAGGGAGAATAATTGGATTCATATCTTTCCCAAGAGTATTAGTGCTATTTGAAATGTAATTAGTCTCCTGCAGGATTTGAACTCGTGTCACCGTCTGTATATATATATATACTGAACAGTCTTGCAAAGAATAACCGATTGCCACTTATACGAAATCCAAAGCTCCTCTAATGAAAGTATCTCGCTTGCCTAGTCAAAATGATGACTTGTAATATAGCAAAACGATGTCTGCGGATGACAATATATGATCCCTACCAGGGCGTTGAGCACTCTCATAAGGAATTACCTGTTGACACTTGATAAAAATGCAATGATTTAATGACTTAAAAACTCAGGGACTCGTTAACGTATATGCAAACAAAAATATATATGAAAAAATCCCTTCGCTTACGTTAATATTAATGATATCTCTGTGGCAGGATATCAGGGTTTCGATCCCAGCTAGAAGTTTGTCGCTTGTCAAACCACACAGATGAGTTATAATAGAACGATAGAGACAGCGGATGACTATACACACACACACACACACACACACACACACACATATATATATATATATATATATATATATATATATATTGGGTAGAACTATAAAATTGTCGCCCTAGAAAAGACGACATGATTTAATGAAAACCTGTTTTGTTTTTTTGATGCAGTCCATCTACTATTTGGCCAGTTGTGTACAAATCCCAAGGGCGATAGGAGCCTTCTATCATGTTTGAACGTGACACAATGTTCAACGAGCGAGATCGGAGATGCACCGCTATACAACTCACGATCTCTACCGATCCAAGTTATGACAACAGGACCATTGCCAGCACCCTCAAAATGCAAATCTTGATTGCCACGAATAACAGGGACGTGCCCAGGGTGATGAAAACAAAGTTTCCGGCTACGGTTATGGTTTTTGGTGTGGTTTCAAGTGAGGGCCACATCATACCATCTCACATCTTTGAATTCGGCTTGAAAGTCAACACCAAAGTGTACCTAGATGTGCTGAAGAGTGTTGTGATCCCCTGTTGCAATCAGGTGGCTGGTGGCAGACCCTAGGTGTGGCAGCAGGACTCTACGCCGGCCCACAAGTCCAAAGAGACCCAGGTCTAACTTCAGAAGGAGTGCTGAGAGTTTGTACCCTTCTCTTACTGGCTCCCTCCTCCCCGACCTGAACTCGCTGGACTACATTGTTTGGCCATAAGTCGAGAACATCACCGACATGACATCCCTCAACACCAAAGCCAGCCTGATCGCCGCCATCTGCCGAGTATTCGCCGAACTCCAGTCATGCTACCAGTTCCGGATCCGTATCGAGATGTTGATTGAGGCTGAAGGCGGCAACATTGAATAGATATCAGCTCTACTACAGGATCAAGTTACCTGAATTTATTTTTTCAATAAAAGTTTTAAAATTAAGAACTAGTGCTGTTTTTTTTTTTTTTGGACGATAATTTTATCGTTCCACCTTATATATATATATATATATATATATATATATATATATATTGGCAGAATTTCTTTATTGATTCATATTTTATTGAACAAAATAAACTTTTTGTGTCTACACATTTTTTTTCAGCGGGAATTGGTTGATAAACCTACCGACTAATTCCCGCTGAATATCATAAGATCAATACGACTATTCGAGAGTATTAAGAAAAAATATGTAGACAAAAAAAATCTATTATGTTCAATCAAATATATATATATACGCGAGCACACCCACGTATATATATGTGATATGTACACACACGTGTATATATATATATATAGTCATCCACAGACAGTTCTGATTCGTTTTATCAGAACTCATCGGTGTGGCTAGACATATTAGCTTCCCGTAGCTGCGATCGAACCCCGGTTGATTCAAACGCCAATCCAAGCTTCTAACCATTAAGACACGAGGAGCCAATTGCAGCGAAGTAAATTTTTAACGGTTATGAATCACAATTACTCTTGTTTACATACATCCGTTTAACGGTTACCGAGACCTCAATTCATATATAAAGAGGCTTGTAATAAACGCTAATGGTAACACGATTACTTCATTCGCCAGAGAACTCAACCCTACGCGGATAGGGGATGTGTCTACCTCTGTACTTTCAAATAAAATATATACAATAGTACAATAAATAATGAAGTAAGTGGTCATTAAAAAAACGATGGATACACAGACGACCATTGCCATTCATGCCGAATGGATGATTAAAAGTTGATTGGATGGTTATGGGGGTACTCTAAGGCTATGCATTCTTTGAAGTCTTGAGATTTTACTTGGTACTCGGGATGCCCCAAAATGAAAATTCTCATGTGACCTACCAGTTTTGTTGTAGCTGCGCACGAGTCTCAATTTGTTCGTGGCTCCCCTCTATAAAATAACTTTGGCGTAATCAGTTAAACCCTATATATATATATATATATATATATATATATATATATAGAGAGAGAGAGAGAGAGATAGATATAATCTGCAGAATAATTGTATCAGTTGATATATTTGCTTTATATTCAATGATATCTTTTTCTGAACTTTTGAAAATCATATATGTATTATCATATGTCAGTAATTATTTCGATACGCACTTAATTTTAGACTGTAACAAACACATTGCTTTAAGATTTGAGGAAAAAGTCATACATTTTAGATTAATTCTTATGAAGTACAAAAAACATCATTTGTTCAAACTATAACGAATTTCTTCAATACTGCAAAATAATCTTACATATCGGAAGATACGTTTCCTGTAACAGCAGATTGGAGGAAATCACAAAGATCGAATTCGCTACTTGTCTGCTTACGGTTGAAATCACATGAGTTTCTTCAAGGTTAATAAATTTATTTATTTCAAATTCAATTTTCTTTCCTTTTCCTTCGAATTTTTTCCCTTTGTTTTTATTTTGTTTTCTTTTGTTTCCTTCATTCTGATAACCTTTGACATATACTTCAGTAAATCTGAAAATGACTTATATTTTATTCCATCTCGATTATCTGACCTATATTGGTGCTTTTGGTACAGTAACTGAAGGGTTATTAAAGCGACTGGAAGACTTGCAGATTGGAGGACGAGTAAAGACCATCCAAACAACAGCAATCCTGAGAACGGCCAGAATACTAAGAAGAGTCCTGGTGACTTGAGGAGACTTGCTTTTACTCAGACTTCAGTGAAAGACCATCAACTAAAACTGATGTGAAAATCTTTCACTGACTAAATAGTTATCATAGAATTGCTTTTTGACGAGTCACCCATTTATTAGGAGAGTACAATTAATACGACTGTATATTAATATACATAAAAAAACATATAACGACTTCCCTCATCCTAAGTCTTGTAAAAAATCCGGCGAAGGACTTCAAGGAATCGAATGTAACTACCAAAACTGAAAATTTGAATACTGAAAAAAATAATGACAACAATCGGCCCTGGAGAATGATATTCATAAATGCTCTAGAATTTTGGGACACAAACAGATCACCTAATGTCGGTCAGACGATTAGACCTTGTGAAAGTCAATAAAAAAGAGAACCTGCCTGGTTGTTGACTTTACAATCCTGGTAGACATCAGAATAAAATCTAAAGAAAGCAAGAAAAGAAATGAGTACCAGGACATTGCCAGGGAAATGAATGAACAGATTGTTGGCAACCATGATTTGTTCATTCTATTCCTCAGCCGGCAGGTATTCGACTCTCTAGTTCACTTGGAAAATAGCTTGATGAAGTCATAAACTTCATCGAAAAGACCATGCAAACCTGGAGAGTGTTGCTGATCCAAAGAGGCATTTTCCAAGGAGATGCACTATCACCCTTACTATTCATGATGACACTTAACTACATACTCAGAAAATGCATAGCCGGATACATACTAAGTGGATCGCAAGAGAAGATCAATCACTTATTGTACATGCATGGAATAAAACTATTTTCAAAAAATGAAAAAGAACTGAAAACTCTCATACACGCCATTAGAATACAGAGTCAGGACATGGGAATGGAATTTGGCATAGAAAAATGTGGTATGTTCGTCATGAAAGTGCCAAACGATATATGACTAACTGAATGGAACTACCAAATGTGGACAAAATTAGAACGCTCGGAGAAAAATACCTGGGTATCGTGGAGGCTGACACTATCAAACAAGTGGAAATGAAAGACAAGATTCGAAAAGAATATCTCAGGAGAACGAGAAAACTACTCAAAACAAAACTCTCCTGCAGAAACGTAATCGAAGGAATAAATACTTGGGCTGTGCCACTCGATAGATACTCAGGACACTTTCTCAAGTGGACCAGAGATGAACTTAAACAAATGGATCAAAGAACAAGAAAACTAATTACCATGCATAAGGGGTTACATCCCAGAGACGATGTTGACAGATTATATGTAAGAGGGAGGAAGAGGACTCGCCAGCATCGAAGACAGCGTAGACGCATCAATACGACGGCTCGAAGACTACTTAGAAAAACACGAACGAGGATTGATTATAGCCATCAGAAACGATACGGATAACACGATAGACGATAGAATGACAACAACGAGGAAACAAAAACGGGAAACAAAACAAAATCTATGGCCGCTTTAAACAACTAATAAACAACATTTCACACCAGAAAACCTGGACCCGGCTAAGAAAAGGAAACCATTAGAGAGAAACGGAATCTCTCCTAATAGCAGCACAGGACAACGCTTTAAGAACCAATCATATCAAAACGAGAATAGAAAAGTCGCTACAAAATAGCAAATGTAGGCTATGTGGTGACAGAGCCAAAACGATCAATCACATAATAAGCTAATCCAGCAAATTAGCACAGAAGAAGTATAAGGCGAAACACAACTGGGTTGGCAAGATGATCCACTGGGAAATGTGCCCGAAATTTCAATTTGACCATACTAACAAATGGTATATACACAACCTGGAATATGTCCTAGAAAATGACACACATAAACTCCTATCGGGTCTTAACATACAAACGGATCACCTAATCCCCCCCAGAAGACCAAACCTTAAAATAATCGACAAAAAGAAGAGAATTTACATCATTGTCGACTTTGCTGTTCTGGCGGACCACAGAATAAATCTGAAGGAATGTGCAAAGAAGGATATATACCTCGAACTTGTTTGAGAATTGAAAAAGCTGTGGAACATAAAACTGGTGGTTGTACCAATTATGATTGGTGCTTTTGACACAATAACTAAAGGATTATTAAAAGGTGTGGAACACTTGGTAGTTGGTGGACGAGTAGAGACTATCCAAATCACAGCTTTGCTGAGAACGGCCAGAATCCTGAGATGAGTCCTGGAAACTTGAGGAGACTTGCTGTTTACTCAAACTCCAGTGAAAAACCATCGGCTAACACTCATGTGAAAAACTCTAAAGTTGTAAATAATAATAATAATAATAATAATAATAATAATAATAATAATAATAAGAAGAAGAAGAAGAAGAAGAAGCACTGTTACTCAAAACCTACAATAGATAGCACAGTACCCGAGATTTAAGGTCAAAACTTTAAATAGAATTGGCCAGTTACCTAAGCACACAGTGTCTGCAGAACAGCTCAATATAGACATCGTCCGCAAAGAAGAACATAGATAAGGGAACGGGAAAAAATACCACGATATCAGCAATGCATCTGGAGAGTAAATATTCCGTCAATGCCGTCATAGGGATCGTGGGAATGCTTATCAGTACTCGTGTTGTAAAATCTCATAGAGAAAATACAAGCGATAATGATGGTGGCTACATTTATCGGTAACCCTCGCACAACAATCATCTCCTGCTACAGTCCCACCTATATTGGAGATGAACTTGTCCACATTACCTTTTAAAACGACCAATATAACCTTGTCTGAGTTATCACAAAAACGACGTTCCAATCATCGGTGAGAAATAAATGCTTATATAGGTAAAGAAAACAACAGATTCTTCTGACACAATTCGTCAAACTGAAATAGGTAATAGCAAACAGACTTCCAAAGTGAAAATCGACTAACATTATTTAATATTACATTATAGACACGGAAGGGAAAAGTATGGACTTACTCTTATAGAAATAGAGCTAAAGCACAGAGGGATTACATACTTAAGAACAAGAAATGATTGATAGTGCTCAGAACTGGGAAGCATATTCTTATTTTGATGGAATATTTTCCGATCACAGAATAGTCACAGCATCGATACGCCTGAGTCTACACAGGGATGACTCAGACAGCCAAAATCACCCACTGTAACTGGTCCTCACTTAACAATAGAGACATTAGTAATAAGTAAAGTAAGTAAAGTTGTCTCCCTTTAGTCGAGGGAAACCAGAGGTCTCCCTTTTCAATAGCTACTACACCGAGGTGTAGGGGATGGCGCTACTCCTTTCCTTGAATTGATCCACTTTACTCTTTATATATACCTTATATTGCTGAGTGTTAAGCAAGGAGGTATAAAGAACCATTTTTAAAGTCTTTGGTATAACGCGACCTGGGATTGAATTCAGGTCTCCCGGACCATTGGCGAACACTCTACCCACTGGTTCAATGGAAAGGAATATCTAGTAACTGTAAGAAACAAATTCGAATCGCTTCAGGAAATATCTTAAACACTTACTCCGAAAGACGAATACGAAAACTTTGTCAACACGCATAGGAAAGCAGCAGTTGAATAAATACCAACCAAACCAAGAACCAAAGATAGAGTTCTATGGAAGACACTAGCCGCAAGGAAAAGTCGAGATAACGTGAAAACCTCTTTATGTAATAAACGAAATGCAACTAATGCCAACGCGTAGAAACATTAGAAGGCACAAAGTGAACTAAATAACACATACTTAAGGGAACAAAGATAATACATTCAAGATCAGATAAATAAGATAAGAAACTCCGTGGAAGATAAACAATCTTGAATAGCATCATAGACAGTAAATGCAGTGAGTAAAAAGAAGAGAAACACGAGAGCAAAATAAAAAGCTGCCAGGCAATAAGAACGAGTACAAATGTGGAAAGAATATTTAAGAATTTGCTTGGAAACTTTCATAAAGCCACTCACACTAATGGCCTATCACAAAAATCATTAATAACTAACTAGACTTCAAACTTCGACAGTTTAAGCATGGTGATCTCGCCGCAGTACTGACAAAAATTAAAAGATAGAAAGCTGCGGGCCTTCCATACTTCTAGAGAAAAAAAGCTCCAGAAGTATGGAAGACAATCAGCTAGAACAACAGAGGAATAACTCTTACTTCTATTGCAGCTAAATTTTATAATACACTGCTTCTCAATCGCATCGAACAAGAAATTAAGAAAATTGACAAAAAAATTTAAAACAATTGTCGGAGAAATCGATCCCCATCACAGACTCAAACAGTGCAACGAATTATAGATGGAATCTGTGTATAAATCATTGAAGTGTCACTGGGAAAATGGGTCCACTCTAAAAAAAAAGTTACAGAGGAAATTCCTTTAGACTAAAAGAGGCAAAGAGCAGAGGATACCTACAGAAACTATTATGAACGCAGAATATGCTGATGATTTAGTACTTGCAAAAAAAAAAAATCCTCTCTAAACCGAATCACAGCTACTTAACCTGGAGCAGACAACAGAAGTAATTGGCCTCCACGGGAATGCAGACAGAATAGAGTAAATTTGTTTTAAGTAGGAGACATCTCCACTCTAACTGGTTGTTCTCTGAAATTAATGGACAAGTTAACGTACCTCAGCAGCAGCGTCTCAACAACTGGAAGTTATATTAATATTCACCTACAAAAGACGTGGACTGCGATCGAAAAGCTATCGACCTCATGGAAGTATGATCTATCCGATAAATTAAAACGGAATTTCTTCCAAGCAGGGGGTGTTGTCAGTACTATTGTACAGATACACTACAACACAGAAAACAAAAGCTGTACGGTCACGTACCTCCCATGTCTAAAATTAACCGAAAAAGACGAACAAGACATGCGAGAGAGCACCGAAGAACTAAGGTCAAAATCATAAGTGAAGTTTTCCTACGGACCTTTTCACATAGACATGCCTCTTTTGACCAGCCAACAAGAACTTACCCACAACAACTCAATGTGGACACAAGATGTAGTCTTGAGCACCTGGTGGGCGCGTTAGATGATAGGGACGAATGAAATGAGAGAGACCGGGAAAACCTTGTTAGCAGCTCGACATGATAATATAATATATAATGATGGTTCCAAAACTTTTAAGCCCCAAGCAAAATTTAAAGCCATAGTGAATATGTTTGTGGCGACAAAACACAATTACTTTTTAATCATAAAAGTAGAAAAAAAAACAAGTTTAATTTCCGTTTAGGTAAGGCCCATAAAGACATGTGAAGATTGCAACAAATCTAACAGCTGGTTAAGGATCGAAAATTTTTGAAGACACTTATGTATGTACACACACACACACACACGCACCACACACACACACACATATATATATATATATATATATATATCAGGGGGAAAAGTCTAAATCAATCCCACAATATGAAAATGTACCAAAAGGAAAAAAAACAAGATCATTATCAGAAGATTTTATTTATAGAATCATTTACCACCGTTATATTGTTTCAGTTTTTAGATTTTAATCAGAGCATATGAATTATTAAGTGACCTGAACAAGATGAAAAAGTTTTTAAACATGCTATTTCCATTTGTAGCCTTCTAAAGAGAGAGAGAAAAAGAGTGTGTGTGTGTGTGTGTGTGTGTGTGTGTGAGAGAGAGAGAGAGAGAGAAAGAGAGAGAGAGAGAGATTGATAGATATATAGATATATAAATTTCATGAAAAAACATTGCTTAGAATTACCAATACAAAAGATTATATTTTAATTCTATTACAGCTCATATATATATATATATATATATATATATATATATATATATGTGTGTGTGTGTGTGTGTGTGTGTGTGTGTGTGTGTGTGTGTAAAGAAGTGGTAAAAGAGGAGGTAGATAGCGGAGATAGTATAGGTGCAAAACAAGGTGCGAGAAGAGATAGATACACAGATAGATAGATTGGGAAAAATGAACCAACATGACACAGGTTTGAAACAATTTATCATAAATCCTTTCATCATATTTTCATCACAGTTCAGTCAATATAATAAAACAAATTATATTGAAATCTAATATATTTTCATGTACATATTTGTTTGTGTCTATCTGTGTTATTCAGATAAGTTTGATATAAATGTTTTTTCTTATATCGATAATTCTGTAAATTGCCTCCATATAATTGAATATATTTTATAAATTAGCACGGACGGGTTTTTACTAAAGTGTTCATTCACACTCATATCTTCACACAACCCAGTCGGTTAAGACTGTGTAATTACACAACGGCATCTCAGCTGAGGGTTAAAACACTCTCCGAACGAGTGTCCTGATATATGGCACTAATACATCTGATAGTAAGGCGCCAATCATTGTACTTTGAGGATTGTGAACCTCTTTTTAGTAGCCATTTCTCCCAGTTTTCTTGAGTCGTTGTAAGTGTTTGGATGTACTTTTAGGGTGTACTGGTTGGGTGACTTGAAACCATTGAATTATGAACAAATTCCGCTATTACTAATTGATAGCAATACTTGAAACCAATTTACATTGTGCAAACAAATACACTCTAATCCGTTAAGAAATATAACCTGAAAGCTATTAATTTACAAATTATGTTATTCATTATCTATCTATCTATCTATCTATCTATCTATCTATCTATCTATCTGTGTGTGTGTGTGTGTGTGTGTGTGTGTGTGTGTGTGTGTGTGTGTGTGTGTGTGTGTGTGAACTGGATCTGGCATCAAATAACCAAGAATGGTTGATAGGCCGTTTAACACAATCAACTAGTGAGCGTGTGCCTGTTCACGTGTGTGTGCGTGTTATAACAATAAAAATAATTTTCCTGATATATTCGAGTTTTGATATATGTTAAATTTCCAAATGATGTCCCAACATAAAAATCCCTTGTCAAACTTGACATGCCTGCATATTTATTGAACTTTTTATAATCAAACTTCTTTAACACATAAAAAAAATCTAGAGTCATATGTTTAATTCATATCTCTGTGAATTAATAATAATTTGCACATCACATGTAATTGCCATATTAATGCATCGAATATCAGATTCTTCCTATCTCCTGCTGTTGTATTACTTTTTGTGAATTTGAGTTAAACAGCACAGACATGACAGCCACTGGGACAGTGCCTGCAGTGAATTAGTTTCATTATTTAGGAAGATATTTCAAAAATGATGTTGACAAATGTGATAAGATTTTCATGCTTTGTTGGCATCTTCATTTTGAGAATCCAACATATCTGACACTTTCTTTTATATTAAAATATTTTCATATTTGGATTTATCCTAACATAAATCAGCAGATTATAACGACACAGCCGACCAAAATAGTAAATTATTGATTTTGGCGATTACATTCTTACAAAACATGCACATAACTACCATATGATAGAAGTTATAACGGTTAGGCTTAGGCCACCCTATACGTGCGATAATGAAAGTGAAATATTAATAATGTACGTAGCAACAAAGAAAAGAAAAAAAGTTCAAAACTGAATTGAATGAAGATTATCAAGCGTGAATATTTTGTTGAGTATATTTTTTGGAAGTTCTTAGTAATAATTAATCAATCCAGATTTTCTAAAGATCATATTCCACCTGATATAATTTGCTACTGAATTATATGAATGTTAAAGATTAGGTTTATAAATATGATTAATTTAGCCCCAGTATTTTATATTTGAAGTATTAATCATCTGTTCTAGTTATTGCATAGATTTTGATTTTAGTCCTTCAAAATGTTGGCGTACCACAATACTTATATTAAAGGAAAAGAAGATTAAAATTTCACAATACATGGGTCGATAACGATATTTACAAGCCCATGGGTCAATATTGCAGCGATTAATGTAATATACTGAGACAACGAATAAAACCTCACGAAACACATGTCTTGTGTATCAAACTAAATAGCCCTCATGGCCTCGCTTGAAATTATATGGGATGAAATATAAACCCGTAAACAGAGTAAACATCCTGGACTATATCTAAAAACACACTATTCTATACTTAACATATATCACAAAAATAAAGAGCTCAGTGATAGGTGCCCACAATAGAAGGGTCATCGTCGGTTGAAGATATTCAAAAACTGGAAAATAATTTTCATTCAATAAATGGATATATTATTTCACCAGTTAATTTTTCCACACATATCAATTATCGGAACATAATTTTTCCACACATATCAATTATCGGAACATATTTTTTTAAAACTTGATAGAAATTTTGAAAAAAAAAAAATCAAAATCAAATCAAATCAAATAAAATAAGTAGATAAAATGAAGGAAAAATATATACAAAAATTTTCTCGAGATATTGAACTACGTTCGAAAAGAAGCGGTGAAAAATCAACAAATATATAACACAAATATTACATTCTTGTCAGTTGACTGAATTTCTGAGACACATTAGCCGAAACATCGTGAATATAACAATAAAAATAAAAACAATAGTCCAAAAATCCTGAATGATAAAAGATTATATTCTTATTTATCTCATAAATTTTGTTAATCTCTCTCATTCTCTCTACCTCTCTCTCTCTCTACCTCTCTCTCTCTCTCTCTGTCTCTCTGTCTCTCTCTCTCTGTCTCACTCTCACTCTCGTCTCATTGTATATATATATATATATATATATATATATATATATATATAATCGTTTTCATGGGCATGGTTTAATTTGCGTGGGTTTACATGCAGAGAGAGGGATAGATACATTGATTGCAGGGTATCGGGGATGTCATATAACGGGAGAATTTTATTTAAATGAGAAAAGTTTTCCCCGATGATCCGTAACGTTGGCCCATGCAGGCATGTCACTGTCTTCGTCTTTCTCTTTTGCTCTAACCACCGTACATTTTGGGTAATAATAAAAGTAGCATATATTTTATACACGGGCGTTGTCGTCTTTCCCTGTTAAAGAACAGTAGCTCTAGAAGTTATTTGGAAGAATTTTACTTCATGGTCGGGCCACTCCCACATTTGGTAAATGAAAGTTCGATTTCAAACTCTTCCATTCTATTTTAGCCATACATTTAATGGAAAAAAAAAGATGCATCTAGGTCTTTCCTAAATGTAATAGTGTTGAGTGAATACGAATTTGACCGGTGTTAGATAACTGCTTATCGATGCCATTTCCCGCGCCAATACCCTTTCCGCTTGCTCACGCACCAATTTCTGCATATGCCACTACAAAATAATGTATACTCATATAGAGACATATAGAAGATATCCTTCGGGTGATGGTTATTGTTATTGGAAACGGAATCGCCAGTTCAACCCTTGTTATAAATTAATTACTTTCACTTGGTTCTAATGGGAAAAGCATGTAGTTATTTTATGGTTTTTAGCCTTGGTTATATAATCTATTTAAGAAAAAGAAAACTGTATTTAAACAAACTTTACTCAATCTAAATATATATCTGACATTGTGTCACATGCATACATTTACAGTATTGCCGATAAACAAATATTTTCTTAAAGAATATAATTCTTCTTCTAAATGAAAAATACAAGATTTAAAAAGAGTATGAAAGAATACAATAACAATGGGAATTGTTTGGTATTTCTATCAACAAACACTTCATCAAACCTAGAATAATATTGTTACACAGTTAAGCCGGTTGTGTCTGTAGAAAAAACCGTGAGTCTTGGATATAACACCAAAGTGAATCTGATGGAAATATTCGTGTTCGGGAACTTTAGGGAAAGTGGAGCCGCACTTCATTGCCATTACTCCCACGTCGACTCTGACCCGGAGGGATAGTTCCTATATGGGTATAAATATGGGTTGAATGAAACTGTTTTATCATTTAACTTTAGTTAAGTTGAGTAATTTCTTTTAAATAGCAATATTTGAAACCATTAGACAGAATTTAAACGAATAAGTAATGTTAAATGGAATTATAAACATTACATATCAATGATTCAAACCATTCAACTGTGTGCAAACAAAGGAGCAATGAGCTGCTTTATATCTTACTTACAGACAATTCGTTCATTAATACAACATGATTCCTAACCAACCAACCTACTATGGTAACAAATATTTTAGTAGAAATGTAATAGCATTGATATAATACAGTGTACAATGAGTAAGTTGTCACCATTTTCAACAACTAATTTCTTTCAAGCACTTCATTTCTTTTTTAGGGTTCATCTACGGTACGACAAACTAAAATCAGTCTGGCAGTGAGAAAAGCATCACAAAAGTGCATTTTACTCCTTGATAAAATTTTGAAGTAGCATTCTGTACTATGTGATATTCGTCACGGAAGAACAATATGATGGTTTCAGATGGCGCCTTGCATCATCTACCTGAAGGACTGGAGACCCAGATCGAATGGGTGGCTGCAAGAAAACACATTGTCATGTAATAGGACCATGTACCAGGCCACATATCAAGAGAACCCCGCGACAGCAGTGGGCAAATTTTGCGACTACAACACCCACAACATTTGAACACCTCTCTTTCTAGATTGCTGTCCTCTAGAGTATAATGTTTCAAGCACAGTTGTTCAAGAAACCAACAGAACCCTGCATAACTTCAAAGGTAAAAAGAAGGCATGGATAACGGCAGTATTTACTACTTTAATCGGAAAGGCTTGCAGAATATTTAGAGGTCGTCTCGGGGCCGTAGTTGAAGATGGTGACGATTTATTTGAATAATCTATTGTATTTTGAAGATCTTTGCATGTAATTTTGCTAAATGCGTCTGATAATTTGAGATGTTAGAGCTATTTTCATTTTTGCATATTTCAGACGAGAGTTTACCAATTGGACCTAATATATATATATATATATATATATATATATATATATATATATATCTTGCTCTCTTTCTTTTTGTCTCTCTCTCACTTTCTCTCTCTCCCTATATATATGTGTGTGTGTGTGTGTGTGTGCCCGCGTGTGTGTGTGTGTGTGTGTATGTGTGTGTATGTGTGTGTGTGTGTATGTGTGTGTGTGTGTGTGTGCACGCCTGTGTGCATGTTTGTAAATACCCTTCATGTCCATACTATTTGACTTTTTCACTCCATCACACACAAATATATATATATATATATATATATATATATATATATATATAGAGAGAGAGAGAGAGAGAGAGAGAGAAAGACAGAGAGACAGAGATAGAGTGAGAAACAGACAGAGACAGAGACAGAGATAGAGAAAGAGAGTGGCAGACAGACATACAGGCAGACACGCAGAAAGACAAACAGAGATGGGCAGAAAGATAAAGGATAATCTGTAAAATTAAGTGTGTACACGCTTTAATTAGTTTCACGATTTTCCTTATATCAGATACTTTTGATTTAAATATACAAGAAGAGAGAGTTACGCATAGAAATACAAGTATCTTTAGATAGATAGCCGTTCAAATATATATATATATATATATATATAGAGAGAGAGAGAGAGAGAAAGAGAGAGAGAGCGACAGGGAGAGAGAGAGAGAAGTGAATACAATGAGGGACCGAGAAATTCGACAATTACAGAAAAATGATTGGTAGTTTCCTATCTATATATATATATATATATATATATATATATATATATAGATAGATAGATAGATAGTTATAGATATTTAGATAGATAGATAAATAGATAGATAATTCTATTAGTTATGCTACCCTGTAGTTTTCAGATTTTTCGGTTTCTCCTTTTTCACTATATATATATATATTTCCTGCTTCTAATATCTTTTGTTTTACTTTTATCATCATAACTTTTCAACATCTTTCAACAGAACACGCTTTGCTGCTACAGTCAAAACCTCCTGATTATTTCCCTGAGATTTCTGTAAAGTAATGTATATCCCGCTTAAAAATGTCGGAAAGCCACAGATGTTCATCAAAGTCTTAGAGAATTGAATTATTTCTCTGGAAGGAAGAAATTAAAATTTAATTTATGAGAGAGAAATCAATCGATCATTATTACTGTTATTATTTATTCTTTGAGTTTTCACAGAAACAGTTGCCCACGGCTTTCACAGGAAGTCAGGTGACTGTAAGTCTTCTCAATACATCAGTCTTCCTTTGTCTGTATTGTTTCAGTCATTCCTCCGGTTTCTATTTCTTCCAGCGTTATCAACTTTCCATTCAAACTTTCCCATAATGATAGCTTGATACACAATATATTTAGTTATCACTGGAACAGGCTCACAATTATTAGTCATTCAGAAAGATTTGAACTCACTGGTAAAACTCTTTAAGCCCAGCGTACTACGCATTACATCACACTAAGCACAAATACAAACCATTAAAATCTAAATAATCTTTTGCTCTTATAATCATAGCTCTTTTGTAATAAATACGATAACCCCTACCTAAAATATAATTATTTATATTTTCACGTCATGTTTGTTAGGCTCTATAGGCAATTCTATTTCTGGGTCCAACTATTTAGGAGCAATGATTTATATCCGCGTAGGTGTGAGCATGTCTATGTGTATACATAGACATAAGCTTAACATATATATCTCTATTTAAGAAATTGCTCCGAGTGTTTGACTTAACGTCGTAGAAAATGGACTGGGTGACGGGGAGTTAAAATCCTGGACGATACTGTTTACCTTTATCTTAATGCCAATACCCTAAGGAAAGGGATGAATACAACTATATTCCCATCAGTGATTGGAAATATTAGGCAGTTAGGGATCTTTAACTTCAGTATAGCAACGGCTCAATGATATAGGAAAATGAATTAAAACTTAAAAACTCCTCTGAAAAATCGTCAATTTGTCATCTCTTCCCCTTGTAGAGTGGTTCGTATATATATATATATATATATATATATATATACACTCACTTATATGTGTACTTTTATGAGTGGAAGTGTGTGTGTGTGTGTGTGTGTGTGTCAGTGTAAGTAAATTGGTAGTGTATTTATGTGTATGTACATGAATGTGCGTGTATAATAATGACAAAATGATAGTTGAACACGTATAGAAGGTCGATAGATTTTACTTGGCTATAGTTTCTTAATGTAGGTCATAAACAAATGTATTTTCACCAATAGCCCGGGAGACCTGGGTTCAGTCCCAGGTCCAGTCATGCCAAAGAACCAAAAATGGTACTTCATGCCTCGTTGCTTAACATTCAGCATTATAAGATACGGATCAAGAGTAAAGTGGAGAAATGCAGGCAAAGGAGCATCGCCCTTTCCTACACTTTCGCATAGTAGCTATCCAAAAGGGAGTCTTCGAGTCACCCTCGACTACAGTCGCCAAATTTACTTTAAAAATAGTCAGTTATCAGTTGGCAAAAGTATCGTTTTTTAATTACTTTAATTTTGGTGATAGGTGTGGGCTTTTTTTTTTCTCGTGAGGAAATGCCCTATATGTTGTACCTACGGGTTGGACTGTCCTGTCCCTCCACTGTTGTTGAGCCTAACATAGACATGAGAGTTTCGAGTTGACCATGGCAGAGAATAGAATTAGAAATTTTGCCTGCAGTCTACAATTGTTAATAGAGGGGTTAGGGCCCATAATCCTGTTGCTAGGTGTCACCACCCATCAAGTCCGATTTCTAACTGGAAAGAACTAAAGAAAAAAGTATAAAATCAACAAGTATACTCTCAGAATTAGTTTTTTCTCCTTTTGGGGGGGGTAGCATGTTGAGTTACGGTTTCTACCCAAACCTACAACGACTAATGTTGTTTTGAGAGCATTTGATCTAGATCGTGTGAAATTATTCAGCATTGTCCAATTTACGTAGAAAGATTGCCACAATTTTATTTCACCAGGCGGTAAGATTTCTTCTTACAGTACCTGCTCTTCCCAATTGGTAAAAATATTTATGGTGGCTAAATTTCAGTTTCCTAAGAGTAGCCATTCTTTTCAACGTGACTTGTTTTTCTATGTGAAGTGGGTATAAGTCATCGAACCCTTCAAATAGTTATTTCCCAATCGTAGCTAAGTTGTGGGACAAGACTGAAACTATGAGACACTCGTGATAATCGAACTAAGAATGGTTTGCTCATCTAATTTTGTAAAAATTACACCACCTGGGTTGCTCAATATTTTTCAAATTTACTGGTTTTCTTGGTTAGAATTCTCTTTTATTTAACGGATACCACATTTCTGCATTACTTTCCAATAACTGTAGTTGATCTAATCTGTTTGTAAAAGGTGACGTATTAAGTGTAATGGTTATCATCATAGGAAATTGAATCAGAGACCCGAATCTAAACCCTTGACAGGGTTGTTTTCCTCTCATTCCGCAAATTGCCATTGGGAAAGGAATAGAATTGTTTCTACCCCCAACCAGGAGCTAAAGGTAAATATTAGAACGGGTTGATTCTTTGTCTTTGGTAAGGCAACAACTCAAGGAAACAGAAATCTTTCAATTAAAACCAATTGTACTTTGCTTTAAAATTTACATAGTGTCAAAAACATTCCCTTGGGGGAGGGTGTGGCTGAATGCAAACTTGTTTTTAAATATTATTTTCATTATTTATATTTGATCATATCCTTAAACAAATAGAAGGAAATATATTAAAATTTGTATCAATATTGAATCTTTAATTTTATTCTTTTAATTATAGAATCAAAATGAATAATTTTGCATAGATACGCACTTCTTATTTAAAACAAATGAATTGTAAACTTGCTCTAGAACAGACTTGTTTTAAGCCGGATTTTGACAGATTGAAAAAAAAATAATGTACCCATAATCGATACTTTTATTATCAACTGGTTTATACAAGTGCTAAACCCATAACAGTCACCAAGTCATCAATGTGGCTTTCTGTAGTTTCCTAAACTGCATATTAACCTCCAGAGTATAATTTGAGGATATGGATGAGATTAAAGAAAACAAGATGGGGCAACTTCATGCCATATCATATTTTTGGAGATATTACGATTAATGTAAAACATTTTGGGATATTTTTGTTTAGTGCCACATTTTTAATAAAATAAATAACTGAAAAATCTTACTAGGAAAATATCTAGTAATATTTTTCTTTTCTTCTTCTTTTTTTTTTTTTTTTTTTTTTGGTCTATTTAAACTAAACAGACTTTCGAACTCACGGCATCGTTTTTTTTCCGAACGAACAACAATAAAAGGCAAAGAGTTATTTAACATCTCATAGGGCCATTTTCATATTTTAAGTCAATTTCGAATGATCACAAATTTCCAGAAGAATTAGCGTTGGAAAAGATAATCATACATATAGGTCAGATCATTTATTTTATTCCATTTTTTACCCGTTGGGAGAATACCATTTCCTGATAATTGTTCTGGAAACAGGTGATTATTTTACATTGAATTAAACTGTCAAAAGGAACCCCCTTCATGAAATGTAAAATGCTTTCTTTTTTATTGTTTGAATTTGTAAAAATTCTGATGAGTATCAGGGTTTAATAAGTTAAAATTTAAAAAAACCTAAAGAATAAAAATAATAAAAAATACAAGAAAAAAATGTTTTCACGGTAAAAATTGAATAGGTAGAGTTTCATTGTTAATTACTGTCTTGATGAATACATATTATTTTAAATATCAAATCTACAAACCCAAGGTTGCTCTTAAGAATTGCTAAACTGCACTTTTAATGACAGTATCACTCCTGATATGCTCTGCAGTATTACGACTTCGCATGTGGATTTCCTTCCACTGGTTTTGCTATCCAGTAATTTTGGATGAAAAATATTGCTTTAAGGTTTTATAATGTCAACATTATATTTTGATCTTTTTTTTTCAGTCTTCTTAAATTTCAGTTTGTGATCATCCAAGATGGATACATCAAAGTTTTTAAAGATAGTTTCCGCTTTCTTTACAGCAACCATATTCAAATTTTTAAGAGTTATCTGAACAAATAGAAAAATCTCGATATTTCTTGCAAGTAATATCATATATTTTGGACAAATAAAAACAACCTTTATTTTTTTTATTTCTTAACTCTTCACCGCCTTATTTCTGCAATCAGAGATTATATGATTTAACTGCGCTATTATTACGTACTCCTTTCCATGTTCTTAACACCAGCGTTAGCTGATCATTTCCCGTAAGAGTTTGAGTGATACTAAGTCTCGTTAAGTCTCCAGGACTCATCTCAGTATTCTGGCCGACCTCAAAAATGCTGTAATTTGGATGTTCTCCACTCGAACTCTTATTTTCAAGCCCTTCAGTCCTTTTGTCAATCATTTGGTAACATACCAAGAGCACCAATTACAATCGGTATCACTTTCACTTTCTTATTAAACAGTTTTTTTTCAAAATTCCGTTGTTTTGAGCTTCTATTAGAAGAGATTTAGTTCTCTCTTAAGGTTTCTCTTTCATAGCCACGTGCATGTTTTCTCGGGTGAAATGTAGTTTATTTTTCGATTAAAACACCCATAGAATTGTTTTTATTCCCAATTTTCTCCTGGTTATTTCCATTCTGTAGATCTTTGTGTTGTCAGTATTGTTTTTGGTTGATGGAATCAATCTTACTCAGTCCTTTTTCATGTAATCTTCGTATCGTTATATGGATGCGTCAGTGCAATCGTCAGTGCAGGTAAGCCTTCTTCCGATTACTTGACACATGCATTCTGTCTATATCGTCTCTTGGATGTAAGGCCTTACTCATGGTCATTATTTTTCTTGTTCTCATATCAATTTGTTTAAATTCTTCTCTGGTTGACTTCAAGAATGGTCCTGAGTATCTTACAAAGTGGAAAGCCCAGGTGCTTATCCCTTTTATAAGGTTTATTTCATATAGTTTGGGTTCGAGTATCTTTGTTGTTCACCAGAGATACTTTTTAGTTTTTTTTTCTTTCATCTCTACTTGTTTCATGTTTACAGCTTCCAATATTCCCAAGTATTTGTTGGTTTCCTTTTCCCCTAGCGTTCAATTTTTTTTCTTGATTTTGTGGTTCCATTCGGTCGGGCATGTGTCGTTTCATGCTTTTCATTCTTAGCATAGCACATATTTTGCGAAATTCCATCCCTATGTCCAAACTGCAAATTCTCACTGCACGTATTAGAGTTTATAATTCCTTTTCATTTTGGCAAACAGTTTGATGTCGTCCATGCCCAAGGGTGATATATATTTTCCTACAATTTAGTAAATTTATCCACTTAAGCATTTTCTGAATATGTGCTAGAGTGGCGTCATCGCTAAGACAAATAACTATGGTGATAGTGTATCACTTTGGAATATAACTTATTGGATCTTCGATTCAGCTACTTTTTCTCCTGCTGCCAATTCCATTCTTCAGGTTTTCATGATTTTACGATAAAGTTTATGACTTCGTCTGATATCTTGTACATTTTGAGGCCGTTTATTAACCACCTTGGCGACATCATGTCATATGCTTTTTGTAATCAATGTCGCCATTACTAGACCTTTCCGTCTTGTCTTACTCTCGTTGTGGTCGTTTTGTTCATTGTAGAATAGCTTTCCTGTGCCTCTGAATCCTTTTAGGCATCCTTTTGATTCCTCGGGGTACAATCAATGGCTTGTTAGCGAGTCATAAATATCCGTTCTTATTTGTGCCGTGTGTATTTTCCAAAACATACGTTTGCACATTATGAGTCTCTAGTTGTTTAGGGCGGTTCTTTGAAGGGGTTCTTCTAGATCAAAGTTGTCTTACTTCTGCTCATCCATTCGGGTATCTGTGCTTTTTGTAGGCATCTATTCATTTCTATAGCTAGCCTGTCATGGATAGAAGTCAGTTTTTAAACCAAAATCCATGTATACCATCATGGTTTGGCTTTTTCCAATTCGGTATGTTTATAGTCTTGTTCCGAGTGAATCGCTATGTCTTTTAGTCTTCAGTCCTTCTTCGAGATCTTCTAACTTGTTCTCTGGTTTCTTATTTGTGATATTTTTCGTGATATTCTCAAGGTTTCCATTTATTTTTCCAAAATTATTTGCCTTCCCTTGCGTCCGATTGTTGGTATGTTTTCATTCCATCTCCCTGAACTTGCTGGTGACATTTTTTTGTTGTTTCGGAATAACCTATTTTGATTGTTTTGTTTAAATCTGTCCCGATTTTTTTTAATATTCCTTCTTTCGCCAGTACTTTCTGGTTTATTTCCTCGAATTGTCTTATTTTTTTCTTGGGTTGCTTTTTCTTCTTGTACCAACATGTTTTTACGTTTTTCTTTTATTCTATCATTTTTATTTGTTGTCATATATTTCTTATCTGCGAAAACACACGAACAGAAATTAAAATCTGGTTGGGAAATATTCATTTTTTCCAAACCAGGTTTTAATTACTGTTCGTGTGTTTTCGGGGGACCCCTATTTTTACACTAATTCCATTCATTCATTATTATTATTATTATTTGTGCTGTGTTTATTATTATTATTATTATTATTATTATTATTATTATTATTTAGCTTGGTAATTATTATACGTATCAAGAGGATTTCCATTTTTAAATGAATTGTGCTCAAATGGTTTATGATATTTATATATAAAAATGATATGAAATTCTATTGTAATATTATTCTGTCGTTAGGCGAGTTATCTCATTCGTAGAAGATGGTTGCTTTGATTGGAATCCAAGTCACAGCAAGTCTCTTTAATTGCCGATAAATCTAGTCAGGAGTCTCAGCAATATCAATAGTATTGGTTTCTGCAGAGTTTCGATCAATCCCCAGGTCTTCTCTTTACCCGTCTTCTTTTTTCAGAATATCTTGTTTTGTTCCAATAACAAAAATATTATTGGTTTCACTTTGACTACTAAGTATTTTTTTCAGTTCTCAAGTAAGTTTCTGGCATTTATCAAGTTGAATACCGAATTCACCAGACTATTTTTTCTTGATATTTATGTAATATGCTAATGTAACTTTGTATATATGTAAAAATACTGTTGTTTGATTAAAACAGACAACGACCATAAATATTGATATCTACTCGGCTTCGCAAAGTTCAGCTATTGTCCAGACATTATTGGTTTTCTTGTTATTGCTACTATTATAGCTGTTATTTTAAAGCTGGAATACTTGTTTTTTGATTACCTTGTCAACGTAGCAATTATTTTTGGGTTTGTGTGTTTTATTTTCAGCTGTTTTTCCATCAAAATCAAATCACCCTGTCATCAACAGTGACTGCTAAACTGCTTTCAATTTATTTCAGACGCAACTAACCATGATTATTTAAGTACTCCTGAATAATCATCGTCAAGATATATCTCTCAGATGTCCTGGGATTCATCATCAGTGTTGTTTTTTTAGATTTAATAGGGGGCAACCTTTGTCTTTTAGCAAGCCCAGCTGCTGTTAAGTTTTTACCAACTCTCTCTCTCTCTCTCTCTCTCTCTCTCTCTCTCTCTCTCTCTCTCTCTCTCTCTCTCTCTTGCAGTGACTATTCATGGTCAGATCCTTACTAGAAATTCTGGCTTTTGCTATTAATATACTACTTTTAACTGCATCTGTTATGTCAATTATAGTCAAGTCTCTACAAGGTAAAGTACCTTGCAAACGCCTGAAAGACCATTTCTATTGGTACATAGAAGGCCCTCTAGCGAGAGTTACAACACTGTTTCCCTAGTAATTATTATTGGGCAAAATTCCTTTCAAGAGCTTCCGATAAATACCACTCTCGGGTGACTGTTAAATCTCACACGATCCTCTAGTTACATATTATTGATTTATTTTAACAGTAGTTCAACTCGTCTGAGGTTATTTTTTCGTAAATGTTAAGGAATCTCGTACATTGTCATTTTATATTTACCTATCGACGGAACTAGTAGGTATTATCTCACCGAATAAACATGGATATGAAAGTAATGACAGTGAAAAGGAAATCCACTGTCACCAGATTTTCAGAACTTGAGTTTCAGCGTCAGAAACTGTTTAGTGTCCTAACCAGGACACTTAATTTTTAGCCAAGAGGATGGTGTTAAATGCAATGGTAAACCACTTTTAAATTAGAAGAAATACCGTGCACTACAGACAAAACTTCTAATTTACATAGTGACATTTCTAACTATAAAGTTACCGACGTTCCATAGATTAAAGGTTAGAGCGCTGGACTGCGGAATCGCAATTTCGGACAAATACCCTTGGGAAAGGTATCAATCCCCTTATTTTCCCAAACTATTGCTTTAATTGTACCTCTACTGTCCTTCAAAATAAAGATGGATTTTGCATAAAATAACCCGACCAGATGTATATGTCATTAAATAACAGACATAACATAAAATTAAGCAGAGCAAAAACCTAGTGAGTTCTACCCTGTTTTATTTTTCAGTAAATCTCAGAACTCTGATTTTTATGTAAATGATCTTCAAAAGTATTTGTATCGACATCTCTCAATGGGCGTTTCAACTGAACTCCCTTCAAATTATGAGTTTTCATCATGTTTTATTTCATTTTAGAACTGCAAATATCATTTATATATATATATATATATATATATATAAAGGTAGAATTTCCTCTTTTAAACATGTTTAATTTGATAAGACGGTCACTTTATGTATACTTATTCTATCTTAATCCATTCTAATCTGCGTCGTATGAGTTGTTTAATTTCATGATGGTATAAGTTAGAAAGGCGTCATATGTTTCCCAACTACTTTCAGCTATCAAGTAAAACAGCTATTGGAATTGATTTAGTTTTAAAACTAAAATATATTTTCATCCAAAAAATAATTTGCAAGATATTCAACCACAGTAACTCATAGTTTCTCATGGCTGTGGATTAGAAATTTAAGTTCCGATATGTCAATCCCTCCTACACGAATTTTTACTACATCGGGTAGATTGGTAGAGGAACTCTAAGTGCCTTTGAACACAACGTTTGGTTTGTGAGCACATCAGAACCTTATTCCCATGTAAATTTTTTTGTTTGGTTTATTTATGTTATGGTATATCAGCCTTCTAGGGTTATTGGTTGACTAATCATTTTTTGTAGAAGAACCTTACTGGTACTATTAAAACCATAGCAAAGAAAGGAAGGGGTTCATACCTTTCCCCAAAATATTAGTCTGTAAGTGTACGTAATAGAAAGACTGGAGATCAAACTCGCTTACCAGGAAATAGCAGTGGCACATCTCCTAGCTTGCTTAATATATCGTGATATGATAAATATGTATTTTCAAACGTGGCTGTTTCGTATTGTTGTCTTATTTTTATATGTGTCACCAATTCGATCCCTTTCATTTTGAGGTGTGTTTTGGTTTGGTTTGGTTTTGTGGTATATCAACCATTGTAGGTTATTTAATAACAAATTCATTTTTACATATAAACAATTCAGTTTAGCATAATTACATTTTTTTTGTTTACTCACAGATAAATGTAAAATTAATTCTATTTCAAAGAACTTAGATTAGTATAAGTACGCAGTTTAAATTTCATATCAGTTCTATTTTAACAATTCAGTTTTGCATCAGTACGTAGTTTAAATATCAAAAGAGTTTTATTTCAAGCAATTCAGTTTATCATACATATACATTTTAAGTGTCAAAAACAATTCTATTTCCAACAATTCAGTTTAGCATGAATACACAGTTTAGTTCTATTTGACCCATACATAGGACCATATAAGGTGCTATCACTCTGGGCCAGAATAAACCTGGAAACGATGGCAATAAACGGGTAATCCGCATTCTGCAAAGTTCCAACATTTATGGAGGCGCACCATCAAATTGTTTAGAGTCATATCCTCCATACTAATTGGGGGAGTCTTACATTTCTGCAGGTATATATTGCAGCTCCAACAGACTGAGCCATTTATGAAGTGGATGACGCGCGAAGATTCCTTAAAAAAAAAGAAAATTAAAAGTGTAAAGCATTCTAATATTGCATAAATTAGCATTATCTTTTTTTTTTCGAAAAATATCTGTTAAATCTATTGTCCTACTATACCTCTCGGATCTTCAGTAATATAAAACCGATTTCTTTTTCCACATCATAAATTCAATGTAATACACTCTTACAGTATTCATTTTGCCTGGGCATGTCACCTAACTGCATGTAGTGGTGAGGCTGTACTGTTTTGAAAGTCTGGAGAATGTAGAGTAACTCATTTGTAATCATTACTCTCAGATATGATTTAAGTCCAGTCAACTGAGGCTGCAGAATACACCGATTGCATCTCTGTAAGGTGTAAGATTCCCCCAACGAGTGTTCTGGATATGACACAAAACAATCTGTAATGCTGGAGTTTGTGGGAGTACGGAGTACTCCGTTACGGCCATCGTTCCCTGGTTCAATCTGGCTCGGATCGTTAGCACCTGATATGGTACTATCTATAGGTCGAATAGAAGTATGTTGTGTTCTCGTGCTAAACTGCATTGTTTGATTGGTCTAATAAGTAGATTGCTTGCCAATGGCCCGGAAGACGATGGTTCAATCCCAGGTCGTGTCATACCAAATACTAAAAAAAATGGTTTTTGATGCTGCTCTGCTTATCACTCAGCATTATAAGGTACTGATCAAGAGTAAAGTGGAACAATGCAGGGATTGGAGGTGCGCTCTCTTCTACACTTCGGTGTAGTAGCTATTGAAAAAGGAGCATTTGGGCCAACCTATACTAAGGTCGCCAAATTTACTTACTTTTATATGTGTAAAAATAGATTTGACATCAAATAACATATAATAGTCGATATGCATTTAAACCAAACCAAAGCAAACATAGAAGTGCTGGTTGTACCTATTATGGTCCAAGCCTTCAGTGATTGATTTCAGAACTAATTTGCTTTGTGTTAATAAGCGATTGATGAAAACTGACATTTACTTGACTCTTGCATGTTGCACGTAAACGCTGCTTTTGTTGGCTCTCCTTCATAACATACTTTTTAACAACAATATTTAATCTGCGAAAGAAACTGAGAATGGTAGATATTCCATTAAGAGTCTTTTCTATATAGTCTTTAGTTAGTTTGAATGCTGGAACGATGGCCAAATTTTAGGAGAATGTGTTATATTGTAATGTAATTTTCTTTTGATAAAAAGAACATGATTATTGATTATGGCAACAAATAGTTGCATACTAAACTCCTCGTTTAGTGTGCAAGCCGGACATGATTTTATTGTAAGCTTTAAGGTAATCCCTGGGTGTCCTTTGAAGGGGCCGCTGTTACAAATGAACTGCTTATTCATTCCTTTTATATAGCTCCCTGTGAACCATATTTTTGCTTGATTCAAGTAGAGCTACAGTAGTTCAAAAATTGCTACTTTGTAACGTGACTTGCTCCACATACCACCCAGAATTTCTTGAGTCACATGACATTGGCAGACTGCTGCTGATGTCAGTAATAGAGTTTCTCTTCTGATTTTTGGTACACATTGTGTGAAACCAGTCTCGCCAGATTAATGGTCAGATCCGCTTTTTTTTGATTTATCGTTTTGAATTAGGAGTAGCAGAAGTCAGTCTGAAAAAAAAAGAAAGCAAAGAAAATGTACGTGGTTTTAAAAAAAGCCATGAAGTAGATTTATTGCCCATTCTACCTCTGCATATTTTACGAAACTCGGCTTATCACCAACAGAAAAATAAGGAAATATATCAACAGGCCGACGATTCATATACACGGATTTGGCAATGTTTATTAATCTACTTTGTTTATACTCGTTTGCTATACTTAATCCGTTGTCGCTTTGACATAATATACTGGCTCAAATGATGAGGCATTCTCCCTTTTTTTCCCTACATTCCAATTATTGTTTTTTTACCTGCGAGTTTCTAACTTCTATTTTCTGGTTTCTTATAGAGTTCTGTAATCTTTGTATTCGATGTGTTTTTTATTTCTTGCTTTTCTTTTTTTCTTTAATTTACTTTTTGACGCAGTTATTTTATTTTATTCGGACTACTAAGCGTATTTTACGCATCCCATTATGTTTATTCAAAGACAGCCATCAATGAAATTCCTCGCCTGATATTTTGTGCACTTTGGCTAGAACCGGTCTTTTCAGATATAAAGTCTGATCCGCTGGTTTTGGTTTATCGTCTAGAGTTAAAAGTGGCAGAGGTCAGACTGCCCCCCTCAAAAAAGGAAAAAAATAATTATTGACATGAGTTGTAAGAAAAAGACTAAAGTAGAATGCACAGGATTTATTGCCATTTCGACCTCTGCATATTTTACTAGACTCGGCTCCTGACAAATAACAAAAAAAAAGAAAAAAAAATCATCAAGAACCATGAACAGGGAGACGATGTATATGCGTAGATTTGGCACTCCAAAACTGTTACGTAAAACTAGCAAAGATTGGTGGAATCGTCTGGCACCCTGGTTTAGATGAACTGATGCTTCGACTGAAAACAATGTCTCACCCCAGAGACATTTTCTAGAGAAGGTTTTATTTGTGGTACTGTTAATGCCTTGGAAATAGCAGTTGTATTGACTTATTATGACATTAAAAAGAAACAATTAATGTGAAGTTAATTAAAAACCTTTAGAAAGTGACATGGAATTTCAATCGACAACAGATGACTAGATATAATAAATAAATTAATAAATAAATTGTCTCTAGGATATAAGACAAAAAACAATCTGAGAAAAACTAAAGGAGTATACATGAAAAAAAATTGATTGAGCTGCAATGAAAATACTTCAAATATTTTCATTGCTGCTCAATTAATTTTTTCATTTATACTCCTTTAGCTTTTCATTTATACTCCTTTAGCTTTTTTTCATTTATACTCCTTTAGCTTTTTTTTTCATTTATACTCCTTTAGCTTTTTTTTCATTTATACTCCTTTAGCTTGAGCAATGTGAGTTGCGAATATAAGCAGAAATAAATACATTCAAACAATATTTTCAAACAAATAACATAACATTTCAATCCGCACTGTGGTGTTGTTGGTTGGTTGTTGGGTTGTATTGCAAATCAACCTTTGTAGGTTTTTTTAAAAGCCAAATCCATTTTAAAAAAACCCAGTTCTATTTCAAACAGTTTAGTTTAACATTATTACACATTTTAATTGTCAAAAACATTTTTATTTCAAGCTATTCAGTTTATTCAAACAGTTTTAATTCAGCTCATTCACTTAAATATGAGAAAAGATTTTGTTTACATAGAGTTAAATATCAAAACAGTTTCATATTAAACAATTCAGTTGAGTGTAAGTACAGTTTCAATGTCAAATTCAGCTCCATTTCAAGCAATTTAGAGTAGCATAAGCACGCAGTTTAAATATAAGTACAGCCTAATTGTCAAAAATATTTCTATATCAAACTTTTCAGTTTAGTCAAACAGTTCTAATTCAAACAACTCAGTTTAGCATAAGTATGCAGTTAGGTTCTATTTAACCCATTGATAGGTCCCTATCAGGTGCTACCCTTCCAAGCCAGAGTGGACCAGCATCACAGAAATCTCACCATCAGATTGTTTAGTTTCATATCTAGGACACACATTGAGGGGTTTCACCTGTCTGCAGAGGTGTAGTGAGTGCATTCTACCGCCCCAGCCGGCAGGGCAAGTATCGTGGTGTAATGGATAAAGTGATATAATGACGAAAGTGCTGGACTACTGCCTCGAAGTAAGCGAGTTCCAACACTGGTCAGGGTATAAAGTTTTGGTCGTTTGGTATTGATGGCATATCAACATTTGTAGGTAATCTAATGCAAAATCCCTTTTTATATAAATGATCAGTTCTATTTCAAACAATTCAGTTTAGCGCGGGTAGACTGTTTAATTTCATTTTCAAGCTATTCAGTTTCGTCAAACATAATTTAAACAATTCAGTTTCGCATAAGTATAGTTTTGATCCATACATAGTAAAATGTCAAAACAGTTCTATTTCAAGCCGTTCACTTGAGCATGAGTACGTAATTTAAATATCAAAACGATTCTATTTTAAGTAATTCAATTTAGCGTTAGTACGCAATTTAGTTCTATTTGTGCCATAGATAAGACCCTATCAGGTGCTACTAAGTTGGGCCAGAGTGAACCTGGGAGCGATAGCAATGAAGGGGTGCTCTGCGTTCTCCAAAGCTTCAGCATTACTGGAACCTAACCATCAGATTGTTTAGTGTCATATCAGGACACTCGTTTGGGAGGGTCTTACTGTTGTATAGCCATAATCATAATAACATCTATAACAACAGTACATATACATATGCAAAAACACAGTTGGATTCTCTCGTGAGCAGTTACGAACCATTTATTTAATTACTTGACTTGGGTTTTTCGACACGAGGAGAGAGACAATTCTTAAAAGTCTTTCGTAATCATACTATGCTAACAATACCCCAACGCTCGCTACATCTCGTGGTCCAATCACAATTTCTCAATATCATGGTCGGACCCAACTTCTCAACATCATTATCGGACCCAAACTTCTCAACATCATTGTCGGACCTCAACTTCTTACCATTGTGGTCGGGCCCCAACTTCAACTGTCTGCTATTGAGGCAGACAACCCAACTGTCTGCCTACATCGTCCAAAATCAACTCCAAACAGACTATTTTTCAAAATCTTCAAATTCTCTGGACTATTGCTTCCAGGCATGACGTCATTCGCACTCCAGCCACATATCCTATCAGGTTTTTATTATGACAATTATTATTGTCAAATCCTTTGCGCACGAGCGTAAAAAGTACCCAATGCTATGAACCTGAACTAAGACTCGAATAGTTCAAAGCCCAACCAAACTGAATGAAAAAATATAATTAACGAAAAATGATTAATATAAAAGAATCATTCCGTAATTATATAACATTACACCTCTAAAGAGGTGCAGTCGGTATAATTTACAGCCCCAGCTTACAGGGCAATATAAAGTTAACTTACGGATGAAAACCGTTGATAAATTTCTGAATCCTCTTTATCCCCCTAGCTATAGATTAAATGGTACCACCATTATTCTTCTTCTCAATGGAGGTCTTTGGCATTAAATTACACACAAATGTTCATACGCTGTCAAATAAAGAAACCAAAACCTAACCAAAAATCTCGACACGGAATAGTTTATTTAAGTTATGTATTTAGTAATTTGATACAAAGGATCAAATAATATTGATATACGCCTAGCGAAGCGTGGACGGCTATCGATAGGCTATCGATAGAATGGAAGTTCGATGTATCTGACAAGATGAAATGGATTTTTTTTCCTATCTGCAGCTGTACACGACATGGACGCGAACAAAACGCAGAGATAAAAAGCTAGATGGTAACTAAACAAGAATGGTACGAGCTGTTTCGAACAGATCCTACATGAAAAACTTCACGAAAAAAAAAAAAAAAAACAAACAAAAAACAGCTCGAATGCCACTCACATCCCATCTCCAAAGCAACCAATTAACATTAGTAAGACATGCCAGAGAATCAAGGGCGAACTCATAAGCAACATTCTTCTATGGATCTCTATACGTGGATGTGCCAGTGTTGGCTTACCAGCAAGAAGTTATTCACATCAACTTTGTGCAGACACAGGATGTAATCTAAAAGCCCTGCCAGGAGCGATGGATTATATATATATATATATATATATATATATATATATATATCATCATCATCATCATCATCATCAAGTCGTGCCGCCAGCTCGGATATCCCTGACCCTCTTTCCCCACTTCTCTCTATCATTCATCGCTTTTGGCAGGTCTAAACAATCTGATGGTGAGATTTCTGTGATGCTGGTCCACTCTGGCTTGGAAGGGTAGCACCTCTATGTGCTTTCGAGCGGGTCGTCCTGCATTTGCTTGGCCATATGCGGGGGTCCATTGGAGTACATCACTGATGAGTTCGTCCTTGCTTCTCCAGCAGTGTCCTGTGTATCTGGTTCGTCTAATTTGTATAGTTTTCGTGATGGGAGGCAATTGGTCGTATAGTTGGTGTCTTGTGGGGTGTTGACGCCAGGAATTGTTCAGTATTGCTCTCAACATTCTTGTGTAATTGCCGTCTAGTTTCTTCTTCAGCCGTTTACTTAGCGTCCAAGTAGTGCATCCATATAGTAGTATCAATACAACCGCTGCCTGGGAGAAACTGCGTTTCATGTCCATCATGCTACTTCCCATGTGTACGCATAATATATATATATATATATATATATATATATATATATATATATATAGCGAGAGAGAGAAAGAGAATGACAGAGAGAGACAGAGACAGAGAGAGACAGAGAGAGACAGAGAGAGATTAATTAAGGGAAAATTTTCCAGTCAGTGTGACTTGATGATGATTATATCTAAGAAAAAAAATCTTAATTACTTAAATCATCTTAAGAAAGGTAGTACATTTTTCAAATATATCTATTTATCTATTGATTTATATACTTTCTTATTTACTCTCAACTCCAAAGTGATTAATTAATTAGATTCATCCCGTTCAAAAAGAACTATATTAAATAAACGAGAGGACAACACGACAAACTAAAGAAGCCATTGTTCATTATCTTAAAAACACTTATTCTCCAAGAGAGATCATCTAGTTTAATCATCTTTCAACACAATTCTGCTCTGCAGAAATCTTGGCTTCTTCTTTCAAACGACCCTAATCAGTAACAATTTTTAAAACGATCTAATTCAAATGACAAATTCACGCAAGTTGGCTTTATTTAACATAATTCCAAAGATAGATAGCTTACTGTTATCTTTAACGGCCTATGGCTAGGATTCAGATGATCTAAAATTTTTACATTATGTGTAGATTTTTATCGTTAAGGATTTTCGGACTATTGTCTTCATCTTTATTGTTATTTCCACAACATTTCAGCCAGTATGTCCTCCGGCCTTCTTCAGGTGTTTGTCAATATCGGGAACCTTGACGGAACTTTGAACTACGTCCTTTATTGAATCCACGGGGGTCGCCTGTTCTGTAAAATTCTACAAAATCCTTTCCTGGCTTACAGTTTTAATATTTTATATAATTTTGGTATATTTTATATAATTTTGGGTATATTAATGAATTATCCTTAGAGACTTTAAATATTTAAACAAGTGACTGTGGAAAAATTAAAATTCTAGATTACACTATGCGCCATAATTAAATTAAACACTCAGATATAAAAGAATCTTTATAACTCAGAGACATCAGAAATTTTGTATAAAAACAGAGAGAAATGGAATTTTATGAGGTGTTATTCATCATCAAACTCTGCAACATTGAATTAAGTATACTTCCCCAAAGTGTCCTTATCTTTTGTCTATATTTAGATGGAAATGTTCACAATTTATTACGTATACCAAGCTGATCAATAGCAAGTTATTGGGTAACATATATATCTGGTAGTGTTCTTATCAAGAGGGAATCTTAAACCGTATGTACCAAGAAGTCGAGGACACGTCGCTATCACATGTAAATCGATGCACAAATTTAAATTTCCAAATTAAGAAAAAAAAAAAGAACTATTAAGTAATATATTTTGATATTTAATGAGACATAACTGATTGCGTTTATAAGAACTTCTTCACGCCAGAGATGTAAATGTATATTAAAAGTATCTTAGAAACATAAATCTATGAAATAATTCCTCCGTTAAGATTGACATCTTAAATCGATAAATCTATTACATATCACCCACGTAGATTTAACAACCATGATTTTTCTATATATATTTTTCTTTTTACGCGGAACGATATCAGATACATTAGGTAATATGGGAGTTACAATTCTAAAATCTTTTTTCTGTTATGTGTATTCTTCTATGAAGATGATGAATGATGATAGTAATTCCCGTTTCTAAACAGTGTATATTCTGATAAGAAAGTTATCAAAATGATAACGTGAATCTTGAATTCTTATCATGTAGAGATGGATACTTCATCTCGTTCTAAATAAAAAGAAACTTGACGCAAAAAATGGTGTTGATTCATTATACTGCTTCTAAGATGAAGTACATTGGCCTCCAAAGAAAGGAACAGTTTATCAATTGATGTTATTTTAAAAACGTGGTTATCATGAGAAGTCAATAAGACAACTTATTTTCCTATTATTACAATAAATTTTCACTGCTGTTTGTTCAGTTAGATTTGGCTCGTCAGCAGTCAAACCATGACGGGTCTATATTTATTTGCTTGGTTATTGTCAAGTATCTATTCTTATTCCAGACATTGGTTTTAACCATTTCTATGTCTTCTCTCTTTTCCAAACAGTTCTGAAGTAGCTAAGTTAGCCTTCCGGGTTATATAAAGAATATCTTGAACGGTAAATGTGGATTCCATCTGGATCTGTTACTCTGCAATTTAACATTTTCCTGAATATGTTGCTTTGACTTAACTTGGGTGGTAGACAACAAAATGGCAATCAGGCACATTAGGTATTTGGCCATGAGGATTTCCTTAGAGAGTTTTAAAATTCAATTTTACTTAGCGTTTAAACCAGTAACATCTTGGCCCTACACGGTGGGTTAAGTTGCAACAAGTCATGTAAACTCTGAAGAACTCATGCTTTCAGCAATGTTATCAAATAGAAAGTCTTTAGATTTTTTTCGGGTTATCACTGCTTTTAGGAGGTGCCCGTGGTGTAATGGTTATCGTCACAGGATATGAACACGGCGATACGAGTTCAATTCCTGGACAAGACTGATTGCATTTCACATAGCACTAATACCCTTGGGAAAGGTATGAATCCAATTATTCTCCCTCCAGCTATGGGTAAATAGTAGGGTAGACTAGGTTCTTCAGCCTTGGTGAGGCAACTAGTCTAGGAGAAGGAAAACTCTTAATTCAAACCAGTTAAACTCCGCTTGAAAAATGCTCTTGTGTCATATCCTTCCAGAGCGGAGGGGTTGGGTAAATAGGATCACTGCTTTCAGTAATGGGAGAATTATCACAGTGATGTAATGGCTAAAATGTTGGACTGAGACAATTCCTACGACTTATATTCATTTCTTATATAAGGTGTTTGATGTACTTTTTAGGAGGGCCAACCGATTTGCCGATTGCATTACTTACATAGAAAATGGACTCCTTTTTCAAACAAAATTTGTCTCGTTTGATATCAGGTAGCATGAATTCATTTCTGGTCTTCTTGGAAGTATAGCCTTTCATATTTGGCATTATGCAACGCTATCAATGTTAGAATTTCACAGAACCATTTTTCTTAATCAACGATGTATGAAATGGACTCATTAATTTATTACATGTAATCTTAGAACACCATCATTTCAGAGAATATTTGTCGTCTCTACAATGTTAAATCATTGCAGCTATCAATTTTTTGGTGTCATGTCCACATTTTACCAGGTAGAATTTAGCTCTCTTATGAAAATGTATGTATTGTTCACAAGTACTTAAATTTATATAGCTATACGTCTATACAAGTTTAATAATTAAAGCTTATAGATCACTTTATTAGATGTAAATTCAATACTCCTTTAAACATTTCTGTATTTCCCTTATTACCTACAATCATTTTTATTCAGTTGGTTTCTAAAAAATGCTACGATAACACGCCCTCTGAACAATTATTTGTATAATATTTAGCTTTCTTATTCAACAAGATTTTCTCACGAAATTATTTTTTAATATCTCTATTTTCGGGAGCTCTTATGGCGTCATTTTTTTCGATCCCTTTATTCACTACTAAGAAATAATCATTAATTTTAATTTCGATCTGTCCTGAATTAACATTAAAGTAGAAAAAAATATGGACAAAAAATTCTAAACAATTTACGGCAATAGCATATTGTGAACGTAACATTTTTACTTATCATAACCGAGTTGGCAGTGGTCCAACAGTTCTTCTTTTTCCTCTTCTTCTTAGATTCATTTTATTATCTTTAAAATCGCAAATACAATTAATTTCATGCTTGCAATGAATTGTTGCTTGGTGTAATGATTTCTGTTGTTGTTTTTCTATCTTTTTTTTTAAATAATTATTTTTTCTCAACAATTCGAGTAATGCATCAATTGAATGAAAACGTTTCACCTGAAATTGAAAGCATATATTTAAAATTTTAATCAGGCAAAATCTTATAAAAAGGCATGGGAAGAAAAGAAAAAAAATCAAGTCGTTTACTACGATTTAAAATGCTAAAGGAAAGGAAAACGCCTCAAGATATTAGAATTTTATTCAATAAAATTGGAGGAAACCACAAAAATTGACAAAAGCATTTCAGTAAAATTATGAATTTACAAGTAACAAAGAAAATCTACTTAACATTATGAATTATTAAGGCCATGTTCTTTGAATATTTGACCTTATTTTATATCCTGAATTTTTAATCTAGATAAGATAGAAACAGGAATTGAAGGATTAATATAGTGTAAAAATCTATTGTTTAACTAAAAGCCGAAAAACCCAAGATATTACATTACTCAATACCTGTTTTGATCGTCGATAAAAGAGCATGTATTTTATTGAAATGAGAATGCTTGTTTTTAATCTGCATCCCCAGAATTATATACATCAATCGCTTATACTATAAACGTTGTAAGCCATGGGACAATCTGCAGAATTTCGTCAGCAATTTCGCATTAAACGCAGTCTCATAATGAACGGTATAATCATCAAGCAACCAGAACTAAACCTAACTGCGTCCAAGGCCAGAAATATGGATTATCAAGGGGGAATCGAACTTGCTATCAAAGATCTGAGAAATTAGCTTACGAACTATAATCTCAGGTGTGATAGCCATGATTAAATTTGTGACTGCAGATTTCAAGTGCTTAAATATAAAAACAAAAACTACGCTGACAAAAGGGAAGTTTGTTGACAGTTGATCTGAGATCGGAGAATTCTCTCTAATTTTGATGGGTCCATAGCATTAATTTGTCCTCGTTATACAGAACACACTTGAGTGCCATGAAACAAAACAAAAATATGCTGATTTGATAAACAGCGACTGCTGCACCGTAAATATAAAGTTGCAATCAAGCATAGCACTTTTTAAATACATTGCGGACCAGGAACTGAGTACGTCGTCAAAATATTGAAACTGTTTTTCAAACTTATAATCCAGATACCGATTTCTCGAGCGGTTATATAGGACGCAGAGTATATTTTGTCTCTTATTTAAGGTGAGTGTTAATGTTACCAGTAGCGTGTTGAATGCATTATTAATATAGGTTTTAGTTGTCTAAATTTCTGAGACGAAGCTTGTTGATTTTTATCATTAAGAGTTTTCGGACTATTGTCCTCATCTTTATTGTTATTTCCACAACGTTTCGGCCGATATGTCCTCCGGCCTTCTTCAGGTGTTTGTCGAACTCGGGAACCTTCATGGAACTTCGAACTACGTCCTTTATTGGTTAATTCGTTGATTCTGACGGCATCTCAAACTGTTTAACGTTATTTTATGCCTGCAGGTTCATATTTCTATTCTAGTTTCATAGTTTTACTATTATTTACTTTTGAATAGCATATCAAAGTTCAGCGATTATATTATGGAAAGGCATCTTTTTATAAAAACATTAGTGGTACTATATAACACATATTTGGAAGGGATTAGGACGTCATACCTTTCCCAAAAGTATTCGTACGATAGTGAAAGTTATAGAGCGACTGAAATTCTAACTCACTTACTAACTTGCTTACTTTGGCGCATTATCCTCAAGGCTACGGGGACTTTCTCTTTGATAACGAAGAGTCTTCGTACTTGCTATCTTAGAGAGATTGTTGGCTGTTTGTTTGGGTTTTATGGTATATCACCCTTTGTAGGTTATTTAAAGCCACATCTAAACTTTTCTTTTTCAAGCTATTCAGTTTTATCAAATATTTCTATTTTAATCCTTTCAGTTGAGTATAAGAATATATTTTGTTTGCATACAGTTAAATGTCAAAACAATTCTATATTTAACAATTCAATTTAGTATAAGTACAGTTTCAATGTCAAAAACACTTCCATTTCAAACAGTTCAGTTTAGCATAAATACGTAGTTTAGTTTTATTTAACCCATAGATAGAACCCTATCAGGTCCTACCACTCCGGTCCCGAGTGGACTTGGGAGCGATGGCAATGAACAGGTTCTCTGCATTCTCTAAAACTCCTGCGTCACTGGAACCTCACCATCGGGTTGTTTAGTGTCAGATGCAGGACATTCTTTGGGTGGTGTAACCTCTCTGCAGAGGTGCAATCGGTGTATTCTACAGACCCAGCTGGCTGGGCAAGTAATTGCCAAGAGAATACTGAGAGTGAATCTCTTATGTTTCCCTGAGGCCTAATGTTTATTCATTGACACTGAATATTGTTGTCTCTATTCGTGCAGTGTCCAAGACAAGTTTCCAAAATACATTTGTGTATTGGTTTCTTGAGCTCTTTATTTTGCATGCAGTCGTAGCGAATACGTATATATGTATTTAACATAAAAATAAATGATTTCATGGTCTGAGTAGATCTGGTAGTAATGGCAATATAATGTTATTCTGCACTCAACAGATGTCATGAACTGGATCCCCACAGTAAAGTACAGCTTAGATTTTTACCTAGAACACCATTATTGCGGAGGGTCTCCCATTTCTGCAGAGGATACAGTAAGGAAATTTTTAGGGCAATCGATCGAGTACACTATTTTCGATATTGAGGGTAACCTGTAAAATAGTAAATACTTCATAAAAACAAAATCATATAAATCAAATTTAAAAATCAAAAGATATCAGTGACATGCTTTGACACCAGAAAATTACGTACATCGATATCAAAGTAACCATCTGCCTGTTAACTTATAAATGTAAGTGTACATGCACATTGATTAAAATATTGCATATATCATGAATGTTCTGGTAATATTCTAAAATGACTTATATATATATACATTGTTGTGTCAGCAGTTTTGCAATATTTTTGTAATGTGAGGTAGGATTCGAAAGCTTCCGATGTTTTCGTAGAAGTAGTAAAGGCGACAAACCACACTGGA
>OY757904.1:112534128-112546628 GCA_963585895.1 Sepioteuthis lessoniana
CAATCAATTAATCAATAAGAGTTAGATACTAGCATGTGTTAATCATCGTAAATGCCAAAAAGTAATACAGATTTTGTATTCGTACCTGACAGTACAATGAGAATCACGAGAAAAACTTTACTTTACTTAATGTGGCCTAAATTTAACTAAAAGAGACTTGAGCTATGTACTTGAATTTTTCCGCTATCCAGGGCATGTTTGTATGTAGGATGTACAGTTTTCCAATCAACATATATAGGCCCTCCATTTCAATGACTTTGACCATGGTAAAGATATCGGATGATGCATCGTACCATCAGTGCTATCGTTAAACCGGTTTAAAGACACGAGATTTTGATCCTGCCTTCTGATTTATCATTAACTCAGATCAGTTGCCCATCAAATCTCGAGATCAAATCTATTTCAAAAGTTTACCAATGCCTTGAGTTGAGGTTGTGGATTCACCCATTTACCAATGACATGAGTAAAAATAGAAACTTCGTGTCAGAATTGGAAATTAGTTCCCTAAAACGTTTTCCAAGGTTAATAACCTTTATGCTTCATGGTATTTTCCAAGTGATAAAGATTTTTGAGATGAAAAATTATACTTTCCTCCAATCGATATTGAATATCTGATACTTTTATTCATACAACTGCCGCGATAAGTTACCGTTATCGTTAGTATTGCCAAATCACGAATTGCAACAAAAAGATTCGCTGGCAACGATTCAGTGAAAAAAAAAACAAATAAATGAATAAATAGATGAATGAATGAAGGAATAAATAAATAAATACAATATTTTACTTGCTTTCTCTTGCTGCATTTCAAATTTATTTCTTTTTTTTTTTTTTTTTTTTTTTTTTTTTTGTTAATTCTATACAGGTTCAAAAAGTATTTTGGAATTTGATGTATGTCTTGTGGCGAATTTACTTTTATTTTGAAGAAAAAGTCAATATAAACCTAAGAATCAATTTGGCAGCTTCAGGTTACACTTCCTGAGGTGGCAAGATAGCAGGACGTACATAAAATAATTAAATTGGGAAGTTGCTTCAGGATTTTCTTTCAAAATAAGAGGCAAATTCACGAATAATAGATTAATTCCGAAGAATGATTTTTACATTAAAAATCTACTTTTTTTTAAATGTGGCATGTTACCAAATTGATTTGATTCAATATAACTTCCTTTCAAATCAAAACATAAATACCATTGTTCTCAGTTGTAATAGAAACCAATATGGCGGATTTTAATCAGACCAGACAAAACTGAGAAAAATATTTAAAATTAAAAGCCGGATAAATTTTTGTAAAAAAGATACTAAAACTCTTCTGTTCGTGAATCTACATGTGATGCACATATTTTATTTTTCATAGCATTTATTTCTTTATTGCTTCTTTTTTTTTTCAATTTAACTATTTCTATCCTTTCGATCGTTATTGAGGTAGGGTTTCACTGTCGAAGAAAAAAAAAGGTAAAAACTAGTCAAATATGTATGTCCTGCCGGCGTCGTCGACATTTTCACATGCTTTTCGTACACCCTGCCTTGAATAGCTGGCATCTTGTTCCGGAAACAAAATATTTGGCATCGTTGACTGTGTTTTAGCAACGGTATACATTAACCTATCATTTAGTTTATGGCGAGGAATTGAGGTCGGTTTAAATGAAGAGAACAAAGAAGAAGATTCCTGGCTGTTTTTCAAAAGGAAGTGTGAATTGAAGCTGCAAATGACATTTGGTTTTTTTTGTCTTGTTTTTGTTTTAATGCACTCCATTAGAAATAATGTTTTAAGACACGCATTACTGTTCGTAAAAAGAAACACAAACACACACACAATATATATATATATATATATATATATATATATATATATATATATATATATATAGTAATATGTAAATCGCTAAAGTAACATTTTGGCTGATGAAACGATATTGTGCTCTTTTTTAATTCTTTATAAACAATAGCACTTAAGAAATAATATCGAAACCAAACAAAGAAATCACTAAACAATTTAATATTTTTCTTCGGCATTCAGTGTTTTGATTTTTATGATGCTGATTTGTTATACTAATTACATATGGACATCGAGATATATCCTAGATATGTACGCTTTTGCACAGGCTTGAGTGGCCGTGAATGTTTATTTAGTTTTCCCTATGGAGACGCTATCATAATATTAATGTATTGACTTTGTTGAATAATTCTAATTTGATTCCAGATAAATACAGATATTGTCGATTTAATCATTATTATACCAAAATTTTATAGTGGGTAAGTTTATATTTTGTCGAGTAAATGTTTCTTTTAGTTATAAGATATTACAGTGAAGAAAATAGTTTGCCCATTTTGTTCTCGAGAAGCTTCCATTTAACAGGGCAGTGACGAGTAATAGTCTAAAATTCTGGACTATGTAATCCCTACCATATTGAATGTTACCTTTGATTCATAAAAAATGAATGTTCAGTAAATCGACTGATTAATAAACCACTTTATATTTTCCCGTTTATGTAGCCGGTCTACAAAAACTTTATAACGTCAGAAATAAACCAAAGTGAAACATTTTGTAACGACTTTTCTATCTTATTTATCCTCTTTTAGAAAAAAACCTAATCTCGTTGTTGTTTTTTTCAGCCTGTATTTGTCTCTTAATCTCCTAAACTCTCCCCGATGACACTTAACACACACACACACACACACACGCACACACACACAAACACAAATATATATATATATATACACACTAACAATCTTTGCAAGCAGGTTGTGACACAAGATAACTTTTTTAGCGGAGTTGGAATTCAGAGTTTTCCTTCTCCTCGATCGCTAGCCATGCAAAGCTTGAAAACCCATTCTACCCAATGAATTACTCAGTTTTGGGGAGAATAAATGAATTCATACATTTTCTTAGGGTATTAACGCTACTTCAAATGCAACAATAATGGCCAAAATTTGAATTCAATTCGCCGTGTCCATCTCCTTTGACTGTATCAATTACATTGCGAAGGCCTCCACACATATATATATATAATCGTTCTTCTCATAAATTGACCACTTACGGTAGCCGAAAATGAATATAGAAAAAGTAAAACATACTGTCACAAATGCAGAGAATGACGATGGCTTTCGGATAAAATATGTAAATGACGTAAAATCAGCCGGTTTCCGAGACCAGCTTGAAGTGTTTGGCGTTTCGAGCCATACTGAGAGGTTCTGATATAACCACACAGTCTGACTTCGGATGACTATGTGGTTGAGCGGTAAGATACTAATTCTAACGTAAAGTTGGGTGGGTTTCGTTCCAATCTTGAAGCGTTATGTGTTTTGACACAACCAAAGAGTCTATCTGAGGATAACAATGTATATATATCCCGTCTGACATAATGATAATTGGTACCATCACTTCAGAATTTGGCTGTCCTGCGTATGGCATTTGATGGAGGGGGTTTTATTCTTGGGGGTTTTATTCTTGGATTATGGGAATTTTACTCTCAGGTTTTCCCTGACTCAGAGTCAGGCTCCGATATATAACTCAAATGAACTATTCAGTCATTTACGAGGGATGATGATGATAAATATTATTATTATTATTAAACTAAACTAAACTATACGGCCACCTGCCTCCTATCACGAAAACTATCCATGTTAGAAGAACCAGACATGCAGGACACAGCTGGGGAAGCAGGGACGAGCTCATAAGTGATGTACTCCTATGGACCCCCCGCATATGACCAAGCAAAAGCAGGAGAACCAGCTCGAACATACATACTGCAGCTATGTGAGGATACGGGATGTAGTCCTGAAGACCTGCCTGAGGCGATGAATGATAGAAAGAAGTGGCGAGAGAGGATCAGGGATATCCGTGCTGGCGGCACGACATGATTATTATTATAATTATTATTATTATTAGAAGTAGTAGTAGTAGTAGTAATTGTTTGCAATCATACCGATGTGTGCAAATTATTTGTATTATATAGAATCGATACTGCTATATGGATGCACTAAATGGACTCTAACAAAACGGCTGCTGAGAAGAAGCTAGACGGCAATTACACAAGAATGCTGCGAGCGATCTTGAACAAGTCCTGGCGGCAACATCCCACAAGACACCAACTGTACGGCCACCTGCCTCCTATCACGAAAGCTATTCAAGTTAGACGAACCAGACATGCAAGACACCGCTGAGAAGCAGGGACGAACTCATAAGCGATGTACTCTTGTGGACCCCCACACATGGCCGGACAAAAGCAGAACGGCCAGCACGAACATACATTCAGCAACCTGCCTGAGGTGATGAACGATAGGGAAAAGTGGCGAGAGAGGTCAGGGATATCCGTGCTACCAGCACGACATGATGATGATGATGATGATGATGTAGGAATACTTAATATATAAATTTACCAATGCTAAATACAAATACAAATACACATACTTTGAACCATTTAACATTATAGAAATGATTTCTTACAAGATTGAAAATAAAAATCACCAACAAATTATTCGCTTGAAAATTATACATAGTCCCACGTGTGTGTGTGTGTGTGTGTGTGTGTGTGTGTGTGTCACTTTAAGTAACAGAACAAAAGTATTCGGAGCGACAAATCATGTTTCGTGTTACCGAAATATTTAAAAAACATTCGACTCCAGCTGATAGAATAAAACATGAAAACGTGTTTTAATGTTGCGCCTTGTCATAACTATTGATAAATAATGAACCATTCCATTTGAAGTTAAGAGGATACTAAAGATTAAGAACACAGTATGTCAGAGAGAAATACAGAAAGTAAATGTAATAAGAAAGAAAGAAAGAAAGAAAGAAAGAAAAGAGACAGAGAGTGCTAAAAGTAATACATAAAAAGCTACGCACCATCTTCAATAGAATAGAGAAGAAAGATAAAAAGAAGTGGAAATTAAAGGAAAGATAGATAGAAAAATATTGAAATATAATATAAATATATATACGATCCAGTTTCTACCCGGTTTCATCCTACTTGGCAAACATTATTTTATACGAGATAATATTGAAATAGAAAATGGAAGAAAATAATTTGTTTAGCAAAAGCTAAGACATTTATTTTCCACGACACTTCCATACTTCTGCACGATTTTATCATTTTGTATTTAGATATTCCATCTCTGTAGATAAAATCTTCGATGAAATGGGATACGGCTGAATCACTGCCACCACTACTCTGACATGTATCTCTATCTTTAGTTTCTCTATTTTTGGTCTCTCCTTTTTATGATGAACTTTCTCTTATTATCATCTTTGTTTTTATTTATCTCTTTATTCCTAAGCTGAATTTTTAAAAAATGAACTCATTCTGATTAACGAAATATCATTTTTAAATTTGTTGGCATTATTCTTGTTTATTCACAGTACTTCCATAGTTCTGGACGATTTTTCTCTTTTTCTCATTTAGATATTCCATCTCCGTTGACCAAGTCTTTGATGAAACTTGATACCCTTGACGGTGATTGTAGCCTCCTCCTGTCTAATTGGCCATAGCCATTCCCCAGATCACAGTCAAATTCTCCTGCAGTCATCACTAACATATATCCCAATACCTCCGTTAACTTCTATTTTGACACTTCTTCTCCCCTGACCCATCCGTCTTTTTATCTTATTCTTTTGATTTTTATTCATCTATTTCCTCCAATACTGAACTTTAGAAAAACTCGTTATACAGAGGAAGTCTTCCTAAATTAAAGACGAAATATCAATGCTAAATCAATTGTCAGTGTTTGATTTATCAACTTTTCAACTTATCTTCTCCTTTTTACAGATTTACCAAAATCTACCATTTCTCCATATATATATATATATATATATATATATATATATATATATATATATATATATATATATATATATTTCAACGCTCCCCACAAAGTTAACCACTCTGGCGAAGGAATTTACGGCTGCCACACACATAATGCAAAGCTCTTGGAACGAGTTGAGCACTCTGGTATCCAGTAAGGCAAATATGTAAACAAATGAAAGCTGCTACATAATGCCTTATAATTCTCGAACTGACGTGGTTCGCTTATTGGTTGAGCGGTATGATAACTTAAAACAGTGTGTCTGTGGATGACTATATATATATATAAACCAACTAAAGGAGATAGAGAGATAGATAGATAGATAGATAGATAATATGGTCATGTTACCTTATCTCTGAGGGGTCGGGGGATGTAGCCCGCAATCTTGGCATGATTCAATTTTTTTCTTCTCATTTCTAAACTTTTTAACGCTATGTACACATGTTTATCTATTGGGGAATCTGCAAGTTTAAAATTCAAATGACCTCCGCATAAATCAGTGTCGCCATATAGATTTTCTGCGCATCAACCATTTCAATGTATTTTCAAAATTTATCCATCGCACCCTTCAAATTGTATATTTCTTTGAAAATGTCAGCTTTTATAGGGAAACCGGCACACAAAACATGTTTTTTAAGAATAACTTTATTTGCGTTAATTAGAAACAAAAGATAGAAAATAATTCCTCTGCATTGAGGATCTAATGGATGAAATATTGCTCCCGGCAGATATTCATCTATTCTTTTAGACGTGACATGAAAGAGTTGATAAATTACTCTATTCACGAAATTGTAAAAAAGAAAAAAAAAAGAAAAAGATGTAATATTATCGACACCTGAGTCCTTATGAGATTTACTTCTATTATATTGCATTTCATTTCATATTGTTTGAAGGTATAATTTTCTTCTTCATTGTGTCTTCTTTACTATATACGTTACATATCTGGAGAATAAAAATTATCAGTTTTCATCAACACTGTTTTATTTCTGGCTCTCATATCTATTTAAAAAAGTTTTTTTGTTGTTTTTTTTTTTGTTGTTTTTTAAAATTGTAGTAGAAATATAATCAATTTTGTCATATGTGTAAGTTTAAAAAAGTTGAAGTAGGGTTAGAATATACTAGATCGACAGCACAATGAGTTCCGTTGCAAAAAGGGTCTATTTAGAACATAGGAAACTTTCTAATGAGTTGTTCAACATTCTCTCCTTTATTTCGAGAATTTTGATGGGAATAAGTTTGCTGATCGCTCAAATATAATATTCTTTGAAAATTAAACCGAATATTGATCTCTTCCCTAAGAGTAGTGAAAGTGCATTTTTCCAATATATACTTTGTTATTACATCCTTTTTTTAAGGAGAATAGTGTACTTTCTCCCCCTCCGAACTTCTTTTTTTTTTTCTTTGTCGCCGGCTCTGTGTTTCTGTTCGTCTGTTCAAACACATAAGTACATACAATACACCCACACATACTTACATATTTGTGTGCACGGGTGTGTATGTGTAAATATGCTAATATAAAAAATGTCTTCAGGCGTATATATATATATATATATATATATATATATATATATATATATATATATATATATATAAGTAGTCAGCCCACTATAGTAGGCGGTGACTCAAAGACTCCCATTGCAAAAGTTGTTACTCTTAGATATAATGATGGGTGATATTCCTTTTGCTGGGTTGATCCACTTACCCTTAATCTGTACCCTATAATGCCGAGGGATAAACAAGGAAGCATCGACTACGATTTTTTAAGTATTTGGTATGATTTGACTTGGGATTGAACCCCGGTCCCCCAGTCCATTAGCAAAGACCCTAACCATTATACAAAGGGGCCATTATGCATTAAAATAAATTCGGAATGGTGATTACGTCGGATACTTTTGAAAAGAAAAAGCCGCGAAGAGCCTTCTCACTGTTTCGTTTCAGTTTAAAATTTAGTATAATTCAGAAGATTAACATATCCTTGATGAGTGTTTTAATACAAAAAACAAAATGGTAAACGACATTGTCAAATGTTTCAGCTATTAAATATTAAATCCTATCTTGATTTTTCATATATATATATATATATATATATATATATATATATATATATATATATGCATGTGCGTGGGTGTGCACGCTTTGTGCGTGCGTGTGCGTGTGTGTGTGTGTGTGCGTGTGCTCAATTAGGTTGGCATGTTATTTCACATCCGTGGAGTCAAATGCTTGTCTCGATGAAACTGGATCAGTACGGGCAAGAAAATAACAATCGACGTTGCAAAATGATCTATTTGCATCTCCCGTCGTCTTCGTTTTCAAACATCAACACCGGAGAAACGATTAAAAACGAGAAGTTAAAATGGTATTATAAAGTGGTAGATGTTACTAAGGGGGAAAATGGGCAGGGGTGAACTTTATGTCACTCTAGATCTAAGAATACCTACCAATACGTGTCTCCCAAAACATGCAAATTATGACTTGGTCTCTGTCTACATATATATATAGAGAGAGAGAAAAAGAGAGAGAAAGACAGACAGACGGACAGAGAGAAACATACAAAAAGACAGACAGAGAGAAAGAGAGAGACTGAGAGAAAGAGAAAGTGTGATTTCAGGCGACTGAGCACTCCGTATATATTGTATGTTAGTTTGGCGAAATCATCAGTTTGAAAATTGTTCTCTAATTAAAGTGAATCCGTTCTGATATATATATATATATATATATATATATATATATATATATATATATATATATATATATATATATAACCCTTATCTAGCAAGAGTCCCTATTGTAATGTATTTTTTATAAGATTTAAAAGGGAATATGTTTGAAATTAGACGTTAGACATGACTTGTTTGCAGGGAATTTTTCAGTGTTATGTTCAATTGTCTCCCTTGAAATCAGTTACGACGGGTTTATTAGTTTGCATAGATTGTTTGTTTTTTTTAGAGTCTGTAAGATTAAGTTTCATATTAAGTACAAATGGCACACATGTTTTTAGATTTATTATAAATTTGTGTTCTCTTTTTTCATCAAGGTTTTTTTTTTAAACCTTTTCATTTCTTTCTACGATTGTGAATTGTGCATCTTGTAAAAAAGGTCTCCGTTTTAGTGTAAATGCTGTTCTACTGATATTAGATTGTGCTGATGCATAGATTAGATTCAGTACTAGTAGTTTTTTGACCTGAAACAAAAATGACTATTCTTACTTTTTGGTACCTTTTATTTGGCTGCCTGTGCATTTTAAAAAATTAATCATATTTTTGCTTCTGGCATTAGATTCGTGTTAAATTTTGAAAGTCTTTTTGACTGTAAATCTACCGACAGAGTTGGTTGATTTGAGTCTTTTGCAACTTAGGAACTTAACATTGCATTGTAAGCAAAATGTAAAATTATATTCTAATACGTCTTATCACTTATATATATATATATATATATATATATATATATATATATATATATATATATCATGTCGTGCCGCTTGCAGAGGTATATATATATATATATATATATATATATATCAGTGGCAACTCTAGCCTATTTTTGCTACTCGTGCCGTCCTGCCCTCTGTCAACTTCGCTTCCCAACCCATGGTCCGTGGACCCAAAGTAAGTCATCATTGTTGCTATTACGTGATTCTCCATTGTATAGCACAGATTGACTAACGTATTTGCATGGTGGCTTTTTTGTAAACAATCAAGATACTATATAATTTGTAGTCTTGTTAATACAGTAGATGAGATTTTTTTTTCCTTTCAAAAGTATAGAAGAAAAGAGATGTTCATTACTACGACGAGAAAAATATGTTTATTAGAATAAAGAAATTGATGACAATATACACAGACACAGCTAGTAGTTTCAATTTCGCTTAAAATAAAGATTATTTGTTGAAAATGTATTCAAATAAACAAATTTTAGTTACAGAATGTAATATATGCAACATTCATTAAAGAAATAGAGATCTGTAAGTGAAAAAACGAATTAAAACACGCCGTTTAACCAACATTTACCATAGCGATGATGATGACGTCTGCGATGGCTATAATATGCTATCTCCCTCTCTCTCTCTCTCTCTCTCTCTCTCTCTCTCTCTCTCTCTCTCTCTCTCTCTCTCTCGGTCCCTCTCCCTCTTCCCAAGACAGGCGTCAGCAGGCACATTGTTCTAATTTTTTTGAGTACGGTATTCTGACTTGCTTTTGCCATTGGCTACAGCCAAAAGCGAGATTTCTCTAACATTACTGTTATTATAAGGGTCTTGTGCTTGGCACGGATTACGCGTGTTAAACATTATAGCCGATTTTATGGGATGTTCAATGGATCTTACGGTGGCCGGACAAAGACCATCCGTTCAAAACAGCATCGTTGTATTATTCCCAGATATATTTATGAACTTTTGACTACTTAGTTATCGAAACTTGAATAGATACTTAATTTAATAGAGATCAGACTAAATATGTTTGCTTGAAATTAATGGATGATCTTTAATCCATTTTGAATAACATTGACCGAGTTATTGGTCGTGCCGGGCACGAGTAGCACTAGTCCCATCTCCTTCCCTGATATATATACATATATTATCATGTCGTACTAATTACTGCACGGATATATATATATATATATATATATATATATATATATATATATATATATATATATATATATATATGTGTGTGTGTGTGTGTGTGGTGGGGTTTTTGTGTGGGTGTGGTAGTATAATATGTAAATAATTGAATGAAATACCTATCTACAGATTTAATAAATTTCATTTACTTAAGTGAACAGTTTGTTAAAAAGGAGATACAAAACATTCCCTTGTAAGAAAAGAACATTTTAGAGAGTAAATATTCTCCAATATTTCCATTAAGAGAAGAAAATGTTAATACATTCAATATGGAAGTTTGTGTTGTCTAAATGTAGTTATTATATGTTCTTTTTTGAGTAAATCAATATGTATGGGAGAAAGTATATTTCAATGATTATAACTAAGCAGATATAGCAAAACATATCCGAAAGTCAAATTCTAGACCTGACATGTATTTTGAGAAAAATATTTTCATTAAATGCAAACTTGAAGGAATAGAACATTATATCCCTACTCAAAAGAAATAAATTGGAAAAAAATTAGTAGATTTATTGAAAAAAATAATAAATCAACAGAAGATTTGTTTATTTCATAGCTTACTCCTAAGGTGGAGGTAGGCTCAAATTGGATTTAACTGATTTATCTCAAATTTTCTGTTTTACTTTTGCTTAAAAATATATGTAGGAGGAAAAAATATGTCTTCATTAATTTTGCTTTTTAATCATTCTAATTTGGCGCAGCAAGAGAAAAATTGTCTACGGCAAAATATCAGTAAAATCTTAAAAAGAGCTCGTAGATGCCAATAGGTCATCAAATGCCAAAATACTGTTACAAAAATGAGAGATTATCCGCCGTCATTTTCAAATAAATTTTACCCATCTTATTAGTTTGGAAATCAGTTTATTATATATATATATATAGAGAGAGAGAGCGACAGAGACAGAGAGAGAGACAGAAAGACAAAGAGACAGAGAGACAGAGACAGAGACAGACAGAGTCTGAAAGGATCCCACAACACGGTAATCAGATATTCTGTTTATGTTAACACGAAATGCTTATCTGAACAAAGTGGATTTGCATCACTCGGTGTCGACACCATTTTCTTAATAGTTACAAAAATGTTACCGGCTCAAAACCGACAGACTTTGGAGAAAAGTTTATTGATTAATTGTTGTATAACTTCAGTGTTTAATTCTGAGGAGAGATCCCAACTCACGAATTCTTGAACTAGTAGATTAGTTTTGACCGCTTCCCAAGTGTCAATACTCCATTGACGTTGAGTTTATTTAGATCAGATGCAGGATCTTGGGACCCCGGTTAGATCAGCAGTCTGGCTTGTTTCTGCTGAAGTAAACACGACACTAAAATGCAGCTGCAGACAAATGTGTCCAAATCGACTGTTATTTCGAAAAGGTTACGGGAAATGAAAACCTTATACAATGAGTAACAATATCAAAATGTAATGGTAAAGAGATTCTACATGGAGTGTATACACATTAATTCTTCGATAAAAAAAAAAATCAGAGCACAATACTCAGTAATAAATGTAACGCTGACAGTTACTGAGAAATGTAAAAACCTATCACCATTGATTTCATTGAAAATGTCAAATCTGTAAATACTGTTTCTTATTGCAAATTACTAAGTGAACACTCATCTTATCTATTTAAATACACCCTAACGTGCTGCTAGAAAAATAGACCATAAGCAAATATTGAACATTCTGGAAAGAATCAGCCTCATATGAAAGCTGTACGCTGATGTGTTTTCGATACTTGCAACGTCTTAACTGTGTGGAAGCAAATTACTAACATTAGATAAAGTAGTTGTGCTACATTAATACTTGGAAATATTTTAGCTGTGTGCAAACAATTGAGCTCTGGTTTGTTTTAAAATGTTAAACAACAAAAAATGCCCTTATAATTCTTATATATTTGATACATATATATAAACAAGATTTGGCACGAAATAACAGATTAGCGGTTGATATGTCATAAAACCCAACCAACCAACAATCGTATATTTCTCTTAGTTCAGACTTACGCTATATTAGAATGTCAAAAATCAAAAGCCTAATTGAGAGATCCCAGAATTGTTCTTCAAGATAATGAAAATATGGTCG
>OY757904.1:112551628-112654128 GCA_963585895.1 Sepioteuthis lessoniana
TGCTTGTATAATTCTTCAATAACAGTAAAACTTCATATATATATATATATATATATATATACATGCTTATATTGTTGGGTAAAAAGTGCCAGTACTATAAAGTCTGTTAATAAGTAATACCCCGTAACAACTGTTTTGATAATTACTGTTTCACTAAAACAATGAAATTTTGTTAGCTGTGTTTAGAAAAATTTATAATTTTCTTATAAAATATGGATAGGAATGTTCATAAAATTGTACAATACAATACATTATATGAATGTTCATACACTTTTGGGAGCAGATAAATATAAAGAAAACACTGTTTGCAAATATTTCAAAGGGAAAAATCATTTTATTTCTCGAAAGTAACAATAAAAAGTTGTTGGCGACCTTACTCGAGGTTGACCTGAAAGCTCCCTTTTCAATTACTACTACACCGAAGTGTAAGGTAGGGCAGTACTTCATTCTCTGGATCGCTCGACTTTACCCTTGATCCTTAGCTTATAATGCTGAGAGTTAAGCAAGGTGACACAAAGTATTATTTTTGAGTTTTTGGTATGACTCGACCTTGGAGTAACCCGTGTCTACCCGACCATTAGCGAACACTCGCAATAAATTGTATATATATATATATATATATATATATATATATATATATGTGTGTGTGTGTGTGTGTGTGTGTGTTGGTATCTACATATACATAGGCGCTTTCAAATTTTATTTATATGCGTGTGTAATTGCGAACAAATCATATATATATATATATATATATATAGGTTGTCATCAATAGACAGACTAATCCATTGTATTACGACGCTTCAGTGTAGCTAGACCAGTAAGATGCCTCAACCTGGGATATAAATCATTCGGATATCTTACTCCACAGACATCTTCATTCTTAGCGTAAATGATGGATTTTTTTCACATATACGTTATCGGCTTACGGAATTACTCATTTCCTGAGAAGTGCTATTGCGTTTTAGCGTAAGTTGGAGCCAGCAAATCCCCACTCAACAGAGCTCAACGCACATGGGGGGTGCGTATATATTGCTATTCATAGATGTATATAGGAGCACGCATTAAATACCCAACAAGTTTGATATCCTATATGGCATTCACCAGTTAAACCAAACGGATTATAAAAGAATAGGAAGATGAAACCGTGTCCTTTTCTTTTTGTACTTAAAACATTATTGACTGGTAGGTTAATCCATTACCTGATAAAATAACTATTGATCAGAATTCATTCGAAATTCTATTACTTATCCTAAACAGTGATGATTCGTTCAAGTCAGCATTTTGTGAAAACATTATTGCCCAGAAATGTTGTGCTAATGATCTGAAGAAATGTGACATTGACGGCTAGCATCGTACTTAATCAATCATAGAGTCTTGCAATGAACGATTTAATAGCGTGTTCATTTGAGACGGGAAAAGACGATCAATTCAGTCGAATGCAGTCGAAACTCTCAAGAAAGAAAATAGTTGCAAAAATGCAGCGGTAAAGGCAATAAATGTTCATACACGGACATATATAAGTTAGTAAAGTGCATGATAATATTACTTTTATCATGACATTGGAAAGTGGTATGCTTAGTGGTTATCTAAGTAGGAGTTAAAATGAAAAATTTGATATCGAATCTTGGACATTAACGTTCGCTTTACACTTAGCTCTTATCTTCTTTGGAAAGGCATAAACCTCTCACTTCCCTTTATTTTAGGTAAAAGATTAATCAGACTATTTTAGGCAACTAGTCTATATCATGAACAACTCCTAATTAAAACGAGCAGCACATGACTTAAATATTTACCTTGTGTTATATCATTGGATTGAGTAAAATAAACGTAAGATATTAAGACACATTTACGCAAAGTTGGATTTCTCTATAATAATATAATTATACTAAAAGTATCATACAAATATGTATGTATTTATGAATAGAGATAAAGTTTATATATATGTATCCTAATTTAGGCATTTATTTATTTATCTATTTTTTAACCATTGTCATAAAGCAGTTAGTGAGGAAAAAGCATTATATTTTTTCTAAGTCTCGCTTGTCAGAAGGATATTACCTGTTCCCTTAATCCAAACCTGGCTCAGTGCAAGTGAGTGTACTCATACAAGATATAGAATAAAGACATTTTGCAGTATGTTTACCTTTATAATTCGCCGCGACTGGGAGGGAAGTGGCGTAAGTCGTTTCTCATTAGTCAATACCATTTTTTAAAAAAATTAGCAGTAGAATTTGAATTTTTTCCTTTGTGTGAACTATGTGTTTTTGCATGCCGGGCGTATTTCTACTGCAGGATCGCCGGCTGGAACAAAAGTCTCGGTAGAGTCAATAGGGAGAGCAGGTATGATGTTGGAAGACCCGAAACTTGTAAGGAGCCCAAGAACATCACTGACGAGGCGATTCTGTGCACTTTTTTAAGTGTTTGACTACAACATATATATATATATATATATATATATATATATATATATATATATATCATTGAACATTAAAGACAGTTTTTGTCTAAATACTTTTTGGTAATCCTTTCGAGTTACTGTATCGATCTTATATATATATATATATATATATATATATATATATATATATATAGTTGGTTGAGTAATACATAATTTCCATTTTTGAAGCACAAGTAGTTGCTTCACATTACAAACTTCCACTGTTTTATGCGCAACTGGAAATTATCTGATTAAAGAGCGCTTTCTTCGGTCATTCTTATTTCATTAGTGAAAAAGCGTGCGTCATAATTTAATCTATGATCACACAGCGCTAAAACGGATGAGCTGAAAGTGCATGTTCAAAATGAGGTATTTTCATAGTTTGAGAAAAGCATATACGTTACAGAAACGGTTAAGAACATCCATTTTGTTCCAGACCAAGGTGTCATTACAGACTGTTGAGTACAAAACATGTTTTAAAAATTCTGTTTCTGGCGATACGATATTTAGCGAAGTATCCACCTCAGGATACTTGCTAAACCCCGATAATGATGCCTTTGGAAATTGGGTTTATGTAATCCGCCCAAAACCACTGGAGAATTAGCTCTTAACATCAACAAAAATTAACTACCTTCAGCCATTTGAAAAACATAGGAAAAGTCAGCAAGCTGGGCGTTTGAATTCCTCATACACATAGAATAATATGGGAGATCGCATAACTAGAGTGACAGGTTTCTGTCAAGAAAGATAAATTATCGTTTTTTTAATATCATTACAGGTAACGAAAAACGTTTTTTATCACAATGTTCAACACAAAAGGCAGAGGATTAAAAATTGCGAATCTTTGCAGTTAACCATAATGTTTCAACTTCATATAAAAAATATCTTATCTTCCTACATTGTGAGGGAACAATGATATCTTTCGTTTTGTGTTTTATAATACGATGTGATATTCTTAACAGCTGCAGAGTGGGCAATGAATGTTCTGTAAGAAAACACCCCACACTCATCGAAACGAGACAAGGTGTGCTTGTCCATGATAACTGTTAAATACCCTACTTTTGAACATTAATGGATGTGTCCCATTCCTCATGAATACGTTGGATACTATTGTGAGGGAGGGCAAAATATACTAAGTAGGGGCACCTCTGGTGGTGTAACGGTTAGCAAGCTTGACTAGCAGACCTACATGAGTGAGTTTGAGTCTCATTGGGCGCCCCATTCATTCGGCCTTGTGCCACATCAAAGCAAAGCGCTTTGTAGATTACATTAAATATACTAAGTAGTCATCACGAGTAGTCGTTACCTTCTTCACGCTGCAAGCGTGTATTTATTTTAGTAATGTTATAAAGGTTTGGATTTCATTTCCAACTTCTGCTTTGGTCATTTCTTATTCAATAAATTTTTGTTACATTACAAAATTAAACCATGACCATATTCCCCAAAATCATAGACGAAGAATATAGGATTTGTCTGTTTTTGTTTTTTTTTTTTCGAAAGCATCATCCATAGTGGCCATACCTTTCACCGAGTGATTTCCAACTTTTATGTTCTTTTCAAAATGCTATGAATGACAAGATTCTCGGGAAGAACAGGAGAAATGTTTGTGGAAAATTATTGAGCTCAAAAGTAGATATATTTTGCTTGACTTGAATGAAAAGCTACCTATTATATGGAAAATGTACTTCAAAATAACGGTGAACATGAAAATGATTGAAATTAATTTATTTTTAATTTGTCCATTAGTAAATTATAAGTAAAGTGAAGTTAGCGATCTTAGTCAAGGGCGATCCGACGGCTCCCTTTTCAATAGGTACTACACCGAGGTGTAGGGGAGGGCTCTACTTCTTTCCTAGGATTGCTCCACTAACCCTTGATCCTAACCATATAATGCTGAGTGCTAACCATGGTGGCATAAGGTATCATTTTTTGAGTCTTTGGTATGACTCCACATGGAATTGAACCCCGGTTTCCCAGACCATTGCCCAACACTCTCCTCATCAGGCCAATTGCCCGGTTTGCTTCTCATTGGTTTAGTTGGTAGAGCGTTCACCAATGGTCTGGGTGACATGGGTTCAATTCCACGCCAGGTCATCCCAAAGACTTTTAAAATGGTACTTGATACGTGCTTGCTTAACACTCACCGATATAAGGTACTTATCAAGGGTAAAGTAGAGCAATCCAGGGAAAGGAGTAGCAGCCTCACCTACACCTCGGTGTTGTACCTATTGAAAAGGGGGCCTTCTTGTTGATCGCGACTACCATCTAAGTAAATTATGTCTTACTAAAACGTAAAGTATTTATCAACTAACCACACACACACACACACACATATATATATATATAACCAAAATGATATTGTATCGACTTTGCTGCTCAATAAATCTCTACTTTTTGGATTTCCTTGTTATCAATTTCCCTGTATATATTGTCAGATTACACTCCCTTGTTTACATCCATTTCTATTTGTGTGTGTGTATGTGTGCATGGGTATTTGTGTTTTCCTTTACACAGATAAAGGTGTAAAAAATTAAAACTTTAGCACTTACGAAATCCGTTTAAATATACACTGAGATAAAACCAAGTGGAAGTACCCATGGAGTAGTTTCTAACGTGCTAGATTATGATATTGTAGTAAGCAAGTTCAAATTCCATCTGGGTACTAAGTTCAATTTATGACTAATATCCTTTAGAAAGTTATGAATACTCTGATCACCACAGCAATGGATAGATTACTACGACTACTAGTCTTCTAAAAGTATAGCGTTGTCTTTAAATAATGCACAAAAGTTGATAAGCCATTAATCAAGAAATCAGAACGAAAACTCGATAAAACTACCCAGACCTATTCTATACAAACATCGAGATTTGCCTATCAATTGAAGTGGTGCTTTGACGTGCAAATTATATTTCGGGGGCAAGTCCTATGTCTGCCATCAATATGTTTTAAGAGACTCTGCTAGATGAAAATATATTGCCCCTCATATGTTTTAGCATATTCGATTATCCTGCACGTTTTTAATGTTCTGTCGTCTCGATAGAATGTAATTTGTCTATGACAATAAACGTGGCACCAGCTGCTATTTGCTCGTCGTTATTATTGTTGCTAAGCCAAGGATAGTGAATATTTTAATGAGCAGTTACGTTTATTCACATTGCATATTTGTAAATGCTCTATTTATATTCTGATTGTTTTCTAAACTATTTGCACTTCCATGTTGTCTTTAAATATCCTGGTTTATTAAAAGAGACAGAAATTTTTCAACTTGATGCTTTTCGGAAAATATGTTGTTCAGAAGTCATTGGACTGGCATATTTAATTTTATTTCTGTACAATTATTATTAGGTCAGTCCCATGAGTTTTTCACAATGGAGTTAGCTAGTGATGTTTTGATCTCTTACTGGAGTTCGAGAATCTTCAGAGTATTTCAGCCGAGCGAAACATTGATGTTGACTGTACGGTTTCGATTCTTCCTTTCATTTCAAACACCGCTTACCTTTTTTTTCTTGGCTTTGGGTACAGTTTCGAACCTGTCAACAGCAGCTGGTTTCACCGTCACTATCACGTTTCATAGCATTTTCATTCCGAGTATTTATTTATCATTTTTCTTTCTTTCATTGTAGCGCACATGTACGCTGGGATGGCGAAAATTTTCTAAATGACAAGTTTTTTTTGATAATTAATTAACACTAGGTTTATATATATGGTCGAGATTGGATGATCGGTTTCTTTCTCAAAATCACATATAAATCTGTAAATCCCTTTCTCTGGGACATATTTTGGATATTGCACATATCATTTGATAGAACGGTCTAATCATAATCTATTGCACTTATCAAAGTAAATCATCTTTTCCACCTAGTTGTGCTTCGTCTCATTTTGCGTAAGGTAGCTGTTTTCTTCCATTCTTGTCATATGCTAGCAATCTCCCCAGTTTGTCGCTTGAAGTATCCATACTGCTGTTTGTCTTCCTATATTTGTTCAATAATTTTTTGGGGTTTACAGTCGATTTGATGAGATTTCTGCAATATATATATGTTTCGATAAGATTTTTCGTTCCCCTGAGGTCTTCCTTTTTCATTTTCCTTTCATATCCGCACGTTTGTTGGCGTCCGTGTTGAATGTTAATACCTACTTGGATATGTTGAACATAGTAACGTGATCAATATTTACGCCTTCCTGTAGTCTTTTTATTCAATTTTTAATTTTCCTTCCTTTTTTAAGTCTTTTAATATAATGTGGTCTAAGTGAAATAGGTCTTTCATGCCTCGAGTTCGTTTGCAGCATGGTATTCTAACTGTTCATCGGGATGGATTCCGTTATTTTTATCCGTGTAGTTTTGATTTTCCATATCACTGGTAGACACGTTATTGGTTTGTAGTTTTTTAGGGTTTTTTTTTTTTTTTTGAGAAGTGGAATTTATTTTACTATTTAGGAATATTTGCTTCTAGCAGATATTTGTGCAGTTTCTCAAATAATCTGTCTTGAAGCGATTGACATTTCTTCAGCTAGAAGCCATGTATTCTATAGTGGCTTGATGCCTTCGATTCTCCAAATTTCTTAAGGGTTTCTCGAAGCCATTCGCGCCGTACTTCAGCTTCAAGTCTTTTTTCGATTTCTTGTAAGCCTGACATGATTTCTATCACAAATATTCAGCTAATTTCTAACATACTCTACATACCTCAGAGTGGCTATAGTCTACTAATCACTTTGCCTCCATTTTCTAAATCTGGTTATCACTAATGCACTGATTCAGCGTGGTTACCAACTTACTGTTTACTTCCTCTTATGTGAATGTGTTTAATCTTTTTATTCCACAATTTTTTCACTTTCATGACAAAGTCTCATTTTTTCCTTTTTTTCCATATTCAATCTGCTGTTTAAGACGTTTCTTACCTCGCATAAACTTTCTACAAATTCAGAGTCAACAGATTAGGTCTTCTTCCAAGGATTTGAGGATAATCAGACTATGTAATTACCACTCTATCTGATTATCTAAATTAGTATATAGTTTTCTAAATATTTTTTCATTTATGCCTGAACTTTCATATATATATATATATATATATATATATATATATATATATATAGTATTGTTGCAAACTTTCATCTCCCTTATATACTGAGAAATCAAATTGGTCAATATATAAGCGAGATAAAAGTTTGCAACAATACAAAGAGTTGATAAAACGTAATTTCGAAAGTAATCACAATTTGAACTCAAAAGATTCCATAAGAATTAATATATTTAATAAATAACAAAAAACATTGTTTCATCTGGCATTATTTCTAATTACAAAAGTATCGAACAAATACCTTGTTTATCATGTCTCTTTATTTAACAAAATAAAACTAGTAATGAATAAGATCACTAATTCTAATACGTAAGATTTCACTGTCTATGTTTATACTCACGTGGAATGTTTTCGAAAACACTCCTCATCATAACTCTTTTAAAATTACAAACAGAAAATAAAACTTCAAAAATGTATGATAAAATTTCAAAATATTATTTAGATTTTTCTCCTTTTTATTCGATTTCGAAATTGAATATTATTCTGAACATTTTACTCGATATATTAACAATTCCCAAATGATTGTTTAATATCTAAAAAAACGAAACGTTAACTTTGGAAAAATCATCTGTAAATTAAATCATTTCCCGCATTACTTGTTTTTTCATATACAAGGGTAGAACAAAATCATAGAAATGCCTAGAATCTTAGTATCATAATTTTGACATTCCTATAAAACAATTAAATACTTGTTATTTTTGTGTTTTGTGATTTATTAAATTTTCCCGTCTTATCTTACAAAAATTGCTGTTTTTACAGATATTATCAGAAGAAACTAATCAATATTCTTTAAAATTGCTGATCTGTCAGACTTTAAAAGAGGCCAAATTGTTGGTGTTCGTATGTTAGGCGGTAGTGTAACAAAAGCCGCTGAAGTATTTGATGTAGCAAGAAATACTGTCTCGGATGTAATTAGAGCATTTAAAAAAGAACGAAAAACTTCTTCTCTTAAGTAAAACTCTGAAGCAAAATTTGTCTGAGAGAGACCGTCGTGCTCTTATGCACAATTTTAAGAAGGATCACAAGAATACACACCCGATCAATTCGAGCAGAGCTTAATGAGCATCTCGAGAACCCATTTTCCTCAAATACTGTATGAAGAGAGCTTCAAGGGTGGGCTGAAACTAGAAAATCATAGCTGTCACTACTATATGAAATATAATTCTTAGGTGCAAGCATTTGATTGAAACCATGTTTTTCCATTTATTTTTTACGTACAATTTAGTATTCATGCCTCGATCGATTACAACCAGTTAACATCTTGTATTAGACTCCTTAAAACAATAGACCCTGACTATTGGACCTCTGTATTACCATTGTGTCTAAACATTTTTCTTTTTAGACTTAGTAAAGTTGAAGTATTGGCCCAGCGGTTAGAGTGTTCGCCAATGGCCCGGGAGACCTGGGTTCAATTCCAGGTCGAGTCATACCAAAGACTTTAAAAATGGTACTTGATACCACCTTGCTTAACACTCGGCATTATAAGGTACGGTTCAAGGGTAAAGTGGAGCAATCCTGGGAATGGAGTAGCGCCCTCCCCTACACCTTGGTGTAGTAGCTATTGAAAAGGGAGCCTTCGGGTCACCCTCGACTATGGTCGCTAACTTTACTTATATATATATATATATATATATATATATATATATATATAATTATTTTCCGGTAGCAAGATTATCAACTAGACAAGAAATAAAACTGATAAGTCTATATTGATTCTTAGAAAATAGCAAGCTCAAATCGTTATTAGCAACAGATTGAAAAATATAACGAGTATCGAAGTCATCATATTTTACAAATTTATACTTTCATATTTTTGCTTTAATCATCAAGATCATTATCAAATCTTGTCGGTAGCAAGGGTTTCCCAGACTCTTGCGCCATTCGTTCCTCTCATTCATCGCTCCCGGCAGGCCCTCTAGACTACAGCCCATGTTCGTACAGAACGGTTGTATGTATATTTTTGCTGGTCGGCCATCGCTGATACATCCATATGAAGGTGTTCATAGGAGAACGTCCTTTATCAAATCGTTCTTGCTTCTCTAACATTGTTATGCATGCCTTGTTCGTCTTATTTGGAAGGTGGCCGTACAACTGCTGTTTCGTTGGGTATTGCTTCCAGGATTTGTTCAATGTAGCTCATAGCATTCTTGTGCAGTATCCGTCGAGCTTTTTCTCGATACGTTTTTCAGCATTCATGTGGTGCATCCATACAGTAGAATTGATATAAACACTACATGAAAGAGAACGCGTTTTATTTGATTGAAAAAGATAGACTTCCAAATGATATATAAACAAATAATAATATTTATTGATCTATAATTGTATTTGCATTTTGCAAACACTTCTTATAACTGTATAGGTGGAAGAGTTACAAAGCATTGCTTCACTTAACTGATAAGCGAACTCAACAACTGAAAAGGTTTACATTATACTACGATGACTGAGAAAGTAATGTGAAACTTATAGGAAAGTAATATCGTTTTTATCGATGGTTTCAATCGGGATTTGAAGGTTTTTAAACGTATGTGTAGCCATATGTTTGATATTAAACATAGTATTTAAGGAAAACAACAAATGACATTTATTTTGCAGTTTAAACACACACATACACACACACACACACACATATATATATATACATATATATATATATATATATATATATATATATATATATCTTTAGGAAAAAACAACGAAACCAATCACAAAGGATTATAAATTTATTTCCATCCTGTTACGCATTTTTGAAATTTCCAAAGACACGAAAAAAAATTAACAGGACTTCTTCAGATCTTTTTAATAAAAAAACTAGAATAGACACATAAGAGTGGGAGGGGATAGAAGAGTGGAAGGGGATAGAAGAGTGGGAGGGGATAGAAGAGGGGTGAAGAGTTACCTCTTCATTAAGCCCACTTCCGTTTTAAATTTAAATTTCGGTTAGCAATGTAGTAAATTTATTTAAATTTTTTTTTTTAATTAATATTTTTTTTTAAATTTACATTTAGATTTCAATTACAGATATTTTTAATTAGATTTAAATTTTAACTAATAATCTCACGTAAAGATGCAGTAATAGATATATTAAAACAAAAACAAATATTTAATTTACTTAAATATTTTAACATTTCAAAAATATATATATATATATATATATATATATATATATATATATATATATATATATATATCAAATCGTACTGCTAGCACTGATTTCCGTGAATATATGTCTCTATCCATCCATGACTGTTGTCCGTCAGTCTTGGCATGTCTTTCAAACTATATCCCCTGTCCACACAAAGCTATTGTAGGTAAGTTCTTGATGGTCGGCCAATATTGGCATGTCCCTGTGTCGGTGCACATAGGAGAACATCACTTATGAGTTCATCTTTGCTTCTCCAGCAGTATCTTCCATGACGTGTTCAACTTAATTACCATGATATATATATATATATATATATATATATATATATATATTATTTGTTAATACGCTCAGAATTGGCGTACCTATAATTTCCTGTCAAATTTGAATTTTTACATAATTTTGTCGGGTTCCGTTCATTCGTGTGACATTTTCAGTCATTGAATTTCTCAATAGAACGGGTATAAATAAGTCGGCCGACAGTTGACGTGGATGACCCAAAGGCTCCCTTTTCATAAGCTACTACACCGCGGTGTAGGGGGGTGCTACTCTTTTCCCTGGATTGCTCCACTTAACCTTTACCCGTACCTTATGATGCAGTGTTAACCATTGATCCGTCAAGTACAATTTTATGAGCCTTTGGTATGACTCGACTTGCGATTAAACCCCGGTCTCCTGAACCATTGGCGAACACCAACCATTATGCCGACTTCAACCAAAAGTAAGGAATGAAGGTTTTATGAACATCTTTTAGAATAAGTTTATGGTCCTCTAAGTTATGTGTAACACCTCTACCTCAATCTAACTTAATTACCCTCACGCACACTCTCTTCCTTCATCTCTCTCTCTCTCTCTCTCTCTCTCTCTCTCTCTCTCTCTCACACACACACATATTCATACATACATACATACATACTTTTTTGGGACCGTTACCTGGATATTCGACTGACAAGTAAACCTAGCTTACGCCACCACTTTTCTGTGTCTCTTGTTACTTCAATATATCCCTAAACTTATACCGTGTTCAAAGTTATCTTTTCGTGGTCCCAAATTGGGTCCTCATCACATACCACACATATTATCCTTCTTCCTATGATTTACTTTTATCCCAGTCTATTTTTGTCTTTCTCATTTTCAGTCAGTCAATTACATATATATATATATATATATATATATATATATATATATATATATATATTTCGTGTTTTTCGCCAATTGTCTAATTTAACATCTAATATATATAATTTGTGAGGGAGGGAACGACTTCTTATATTCTTCATTTTGTATATTTTTCACTCAATATAATTTATTATAACACACTTGTTTCCATTAAAATGATTTTAAAAAATCCGTTTCCCTTTTTAACTGTCCTGTACCTTAATATTTTCATCACAGTTTATATTCAATTTGCATGTGCATTTAAAATCGGTTGTTGACACTTTTCTATTCTCAATTTTCTATAGTGTTTTACTCTTTACATACATGTTATCCGTCGTTTTTGTGGAAGCGTGACTTGTGCCGAAATATTTTAACTGACTTTCTAAATCTATCTGTATTTAAATGAATGCTACTCCCAAAGCAATGATGGTGTCTTTTCTGTACCCACCACTACTCCAAGAAACATTTGTGATGTGCTACAAGTCATCTTTAACGACGAACTGATCTAATTTCTCTAGTTATATTCGATGAACTTCACAAAATAGGGTTTTTCAAATCGATCAAGAGTGAAAAAACTATTCTAGATGTACGTTGTAGGGACATGATAGGTAATTATCGCCTTTACAGAATGGGTGTGTCCGTCGGGCTTAATATTCTTATATGAACAAATGCCTTGTATACCATGTTAGCATATCACGGTTAAACTAATACTAATATTGATTTTTTGTAAGTGGGATCTAAACAAAATATCTTCCATAATAACAGCATAACAATAATTTTATTACTGCATTGAATTCGGACACACCCGTAGGAAATATATGAATATCTTATCCCTCGAGCTTTGGGCAAAATAGTCAACAATATTTTCTACCAGATTAGATTGGCATTACATAACTCACGAAGATTTATACGCCATTAAACAAAAAAAACAAACCAAACGAAACCTCATAGTAGCCCTGTGCCCTACCGATACAAACTATGATATTTAAGAAGATAATCACGTTCAAATATTCTACATCGTAGTAAATTTCAAAGATTTCCTGATTATTGTCGCCAGTGCCAGACCTGATTAAGTGTTACTAAAATTACATATATCAGTATGAGATTCCTTTGTTTAAATTATTCTTTGTGTTTGTCTTTCTATTCACTTACTGTAAACGCTAGTTATCTGCGGGCAAGAATATCAGAGAAATGGTTTGCTCGACGCATGTGATTCTGTTACTGATAACTTAATACTATATACGTGTATTAAAATTTACTCGGCGTATTATTATAACATTTACATGTAATAATATGGATACCAACTTCCGTTTACTTTTATTGTCTAGTTTTATATCAGAGGCAGGTATTTTGATTATCAGTCTAAGATTTGCCATACTATCATGTCTCTGAGACTTCTTAATCTAGAAAACAAAAAGACTGCATTATGTTCTGTCAGTATTCCAACATTATGTCTGCATTTTAACATAATATCTTATTTCTTTATTTTAATATCCATTTTCGCTTTGTCACTAGCACTTAGAATGGACTGAACATATTTCCTATAGTGTGTAAAATACCTCCCCAAATCTTGAGATCAGACCGGGAATCTTCTTTTCTGGGGATTTTGGGATAGTTGAATTTCCATTCATTGGAATTACACAAAGATTCACTCTGGAACAGGAGTGATAGTATTTGTTAGGGTCGTATTCATGGGTCAGATATATTTGATTAAAACAGAGTGTATTCGATAAAAACTGGTGCTACAACAACTCTAATTAACATATCCGTTAATTAAATAGAATCTGCAGAGATTATTCATAAAATGTATTTTAAAATCAGTAAAGCGATTTGTATATCCTAAGGAAATGTCATTGCAGAACACAATGATGCTCGTAAGCGTCTAGCACATGAGGCTATTATTTCAACAATTCCATATTATCGTCTCTAAGTTCACCCAATTTCAAATATATCTTAGAGACGGGTTCCGGTGAATATAAATTCTTCCTTTTAATCTAACCCTGTGTTGACCTTTTTTTGTATGAAGCACTTAATATGCACATATCTGGTTCATGTCCTACTTAGTTGTTTCGTAAGAGAATTTTGCAGACTAAGTAGAAATACTAGAGTATGGAATACCGATTTTCCTGTAAAACGTCCTTTTTCACATGACGGAGTCAAATTGTCGATTGCATTCCTCTTGCACCCCTCTAAACAATGGCTGGGAATTCATATGCATGATATATATATATATATATATATATATATACGAGGATTATCAAATAAATTTCCAGACTTTTTTCGTATGGGCACTTTTATTGATAGTACACACGTGAAATTCTAGTCCTCTTCGAAGTAATCTCCTACGGATGCAACGCACTTGTTGTACCATTCCAACAACTTCTGGAAGGTCCCACGGAAATCCTCTTGTGTGAGCGTATCAATTATCTTCGTCACAGCCTCTTTCATCTCCTCAATTGTCTCATAACGACAGCCTCTAAGTTTTTCATTGAACTTCGAGAATCAGCAAAAGTCACATGGAGCAAGGTCTCGACTACAGGAGGCTGAGGAACTGTCTTGATGCCCATCTTGCTCAAATAGTCTGTGACAAGGATGGAATTATGGACTGGTGGATTGTCCTGGTGGAAATGCTACTGACCCGATTTGAAGAGTGCAGGCCTCTCCCCAAGGAATATCTTCCTGAACTCCCTTAAAACTTCATCATAGTAACCCTAACCCTAACCCTTTGGCCAATAAACTCTGGTGTATTGACTTCCTTACTCACATCTCTTATCCTCCCTCAAAGGCTCCCTGCCTCCTTTAATCTCTTATGCCACTCAAAAACTGATGCTCTATTCATGAGAGATAGTCGAAAATCAGTCTGAGGCATTCCATATGCTTCTGTAGCATTTTTTCCAAGTTTAAAACTTAATTTTATTGCATATCGTTCTTCTAAAGTGTCCTCACGTCCAGATTGCATTTTTCAAATTCACCATCTTGTCGTGCCGTGAGCATGGATATCCCAGAACCTATCTCGCCGCCCCTCCCTATCTTTCATCACTTCCGGCAGGTCCGCGATGCTCACTGAGCTGCTGCATGTATGTTTGAGCTGGTCGCCCAGCGTTTGCTCGGCCATGTGAAGGGGACCATAGGAGTATATCACTGATGAGCTCGTCCCAGCTTGTCCAGCAGTGTTCTTCATTTCTGGATCGTCTAACTTTTTAATAGTTTTCGTGATGAGTGGTCGGTGGCCGTACAGTTGCTTTGTGGGGTATTGCCTCCAAGATTTGTTCAATATTGCTCGCAGCATTCTTGTGTCATTGCCGTCTAGCTTTTTCTCCAGTCGCTTTTTTGCGTCCAAGTAGTGCATCCATATAGCAGTATCGATACGACCGCTGCTTGGAAGAAAATGCGTTTCATTTGATCAGTCAGGTCTGACTTCCATATGACTAACAGTCTATTGTAGTTGTCCGTGTCTTCACTATTCGTGTGTCGATGTCTGTCTCGGTTTATGAGGCGCTGTTTCCTTGGTAGGTGAACTTGTCAACTTGTTTTCGAGAGCGACCGATTAGTGTGGAAATGTCCCCTGTTTGATTAAAACAGATATATTCCGTTTTGTGTGCATTGACATCGCGGTCAATGCCTGCAGCGGCCCGTTCCAGACTATGCAGTAGGGTTTCGGCTTGGGCGGGTGCATTTGGCAGAAGCGCTATGTCACCGGCGTAGTTGGCGTCGGTAATTGTTTTTGCGGGGTACCTTCTGCTTCTTTTCTTTGTTAGCTTGAAATCGTTTTCTTTGATTTTATCGATAGATGTTCTAAACACGTAGTCTAGACAGATGATAAAGTTTATCAATCCATGTTCTAAGCACGTAAATCCTTTTATATAAAAATGAAAAAATCACTTCTTTGGTGACATTGTAAATTTTATTTCTCGTCGGGATGGCCATCATCAGATGCAGTTGAAAATTTTATTTGTGTGTTCTTATATTCATTCCGGTGAAATTGGATTTGAAAAAAGAACAAATTAAATAATTTTAGTTAAAATAATATTTTAATATATTTTTAATCATATATTTTAATCAAGAAAATAATTCTGTGGAGATATATCTATCATTTTTTATTCCTACAATGTTTATACAATCCTATAAAAAAACATTTCCCCTGATTTTTATGACCGTTTTTATTGCACCGTTTTTTTTCTCTGTGTAAACAGAAATTTAAGAAGATTAATAGTTAATCATTCATATTATTAATAATTAGTTACATTAATAAAATATATATCACATACTAATTATTTACTTATAAGGATTAAACATTCGATATGAGAATTGCATATTAATTATTTGCTTTTTATGATTGACTTAGCATTCGATATGTTAATTCTTTCCTAACATAATAACCATGAATTTTTTTACAATAATTATGATAATTAGGATTAGTTTTTGTAAATTCATATCAGCATTGAATTATTATTTCTTATAACTCAAATCATATTATTTGATATTTATAAAACCTCATAGTTTCAACGGAAGTATCAATGCATATTTTATCAATAATTTTAAACAAATCTTATGCCACTATTTAATTTTTCCGGAATTTGGTATTTTAATTTTCAGTAATTTTTAAATTAGTGGTAAGTGTTTTTTTTTGCTATTTATACGATTGTCGAAACTTTGTATAAATAAAAATACAATAAATGAGAAAATATCTCAACCGTAATTTTTTTTCTTAATTAAAATCCCATTCTCAACGGAAGCAATATGAGAACACCCAAATAAAATTTGTTTATCTACTGCTTCTGATGATAGTCATCACGACCAGAAATATAATTAAAATTACACCACGGAAGTGAATTGTTTATCTTTATATTTATATAAAAGTATTTTTTTACCTCTTCACGTTGAGCGTTGATGTATTTTTAATCCCAAATTAATTACACATCAATAGCCGTTGACACTGTGCACTGAAATTGGATAATCCTACACCATGGATTTCCTACACGGATTATATATATATATATATATATATATATATATATATATATATATATGTTTCTCTATAAATCCCCACTTTCTATTTGAATTACTTGTTGTCAATTTTTCTTAACAAATTGTGGGATTACTATCCATTATTTTCTTCCATATATATATATATATATATCGAAACTCAAACACAAAATCAAACTCTCAACAGAACCTAGTACATAACAGTTATTCCTGCTGCTGATTGGATATGACTGTACCCCAAATATGTTTTTATAACACTAAACTGAACAATTTGTTTGCCCGCACCATTTTTTATTTGAAATAGTAGTTCTTATTTTGGTCTATCAGTCGACCAGCCACGTTTGTGATTATCTTTCACATGATCTTGAACTATATTTGTTTATTTCTTTTTAAAGCATTGATTGGTGGAATCCCTATGGCGTAGTGCTAACGTCTGAACTGTGACACCATAGTTATTTACTTTGATGACAGACTTCATGCAAAAGAGTTCTGTTTGAAGCTGACGTCATCAAAACTGTCATTGAAGGATGTCTTCATTTTATTTTTACTGAACACAGGAAAGACAAGAGTTAAAGCATTAATGATAACAAAAAAAAAAAAAAAAAACATAATTAGGTGAAATGACATTCTTTTCCTGATATGAAGTCGAAGCATTGATTGTGACTAAACAAGAGTAACCGATAAATATCAAATATTCTTCCAACTCTTTTCATTTTGAGAGATTTTGCTGTATATTGTTTTTTTTTTTAACAAATTTTCATTTGTTCTGTGAACTCCCCGTGGCGTACTTTAAATGCGGTCTTCTTCCCTTGAGGCCGAACGAAATATCTTTATTTCATCAGCGCATATATACTTGTCTCATTCATATACCTGACGAGCACGTCATTCTGTCAAGTGGGAATTCAAAAACTAGTTAATGCTTACGTGTATTGTCTACCTGTCTCTCTGAATGCGACAGGCGTCTTCGGATGATTGGAATGTACAATGTCTAAATATTTGGTAGAAAAACAGCAATGTAGTCCATTGTGGAACGATTGAAAGTGAGTTTACGAGCAACATTGCGTCATCTTAGCAACATTTCTAATATTATCACATGTTTTGTTTTTTGTCTGTGCTTTTGTTTTTGAATTGCAATCTTTTATGATAGAGCAACACTCGCTATATTATTTTCAGCTTAAGTAAATTTAACAAGAATGAACTCTATTAAAAATCATTTTAAACAAGTAAATTAATCATACAAACTTATATTACAATCTTTTAAGACCCAGAAAAATAATAAAGTTAACAATCATTTTAAACAAATAAACACTTCGTAATTATTTGCATTCTTCATGTTTTTGGGGTTTGTTCTTTTATAATTGCGTATCACCATTCTTGGCTTATTTAAAGCCAAAATCATCTTCGTAGAAGACCATTTTTGGTACGATTTAACCAAAAACTATGAAAATAAGTAGGATTATTGTTGCGTTCTGGTTAGTGAACGCTTGTAATATTAAATAAAGGACAAACCACGATATGAGAGGAAATCGAGATATATTCTCAGGAAAAATTATATACAATAGAGAGACTATTAGTAGACAAGAGCATAGGATTAGTGAATACAGAATAAAGATGTAGTCCAACGAGAGTATTGGCTTCCGTTATTACAGTTGCAAGTAAGGTGATCTAGTGCGATCTCTCTCCAAGGTTCTAATACTATTCCTATAAGAAGCTGCTCTTCACCTTCTAGTCTGCTTTATTTCTGTGTAGTGTACACAGAAGGCACAAGGCCTTGAAGTTTTTGGGGAGGGGAAGGGAGCGGTCATACTTTTCTATATAAACTAAGGAGACCTAGCTAGCCACATTCGCCGACCCATTCAACAATACAATAAATATCCATTCATCCATCGCCTTTTGCGCTGCAATCACCAAAATACCACATTTGCTCTATGAAGAAGTCCTACTTAAAATCCCGAGATTCATGAATGATTTTATGATTTATTTACAATGAATGTGATGGGAATGGGAGAAAAACCCCGAAATATATACAAAAACAAAGGAAAAATCCCCCGTTTGGTTGCCCTCCCATCCCCCCGTCTATAAAATTGGAGGCCGACTGTTTTCCGGGGCGAAAGAACCGGAAACAAGTCGGACCTACCCTAGGTGGGACAGGGATCCTAATCTACAGGGGTGAAAAGAATTTAGGGGTCGGGCGCGGTATGGGTTAATACAAGTAGGTGATATGATTTTTATACATATGAATGTTCAAGATCTTCAGTAAACGTGGACTGGGATACGGATTGAGGTACAAAAACAATGGGGATGGGGAAGATCTTGAGAACTAACAACTAGATGACGGGGACAATGACTCTCAAACATACTGCTAACTAGGTACCTGGGTACCAAAAGAAAAAGGGAACAGTTTTACTCACCAGGGGTGGGGTCCCTAAGGACCCGTACCGTAGACGCCATGAGCCGGCAGAGGAGGGAAGGATGACTCCAACGTTGCTCCCTTTCGCACGACCAGGCTCGCTGCATTCACCCACCTTTTGCTGAATGTTATGCGATCCAAGCGTTTTCTATCGCATCTGATTTTGACCCTCAGCTGATGCCGAAAATACAAAATCAGATCACGATGAGAAAAGTTTGCATCGTCATACAATCCCTTGTTTCGCGTCGTCCAAATCACCATTCTAGCTACAGCTAGGATCGCGAGAAACACCACACGCTTCTCACCCTGATACGGAGGAAGAACGTTGTCCACGACGTAACCAACGTCGAGCAGCACGAGCTGTTTGGGTTCGATGCGAGCCGTCCACTCGCCGACGTGATCCCAAAACGGGCGAACTCGCTCGCAGTAGTAGAAGGCGTGCTCAGCCGTTTCTTCCAAGCCACTGCCGCAGCGAGCGCAATCGGGCATGTCTGCCAGGCCCGCTTTGTAGTTCAAGCCGACAAGGGGTAACGCATTTCGCACAAGTCGCCAGGTGAGCGAGAACTCGGAGTTGTTCAAGAAGCTCGATCCTGGCGCCCAATTCCAATGAGAGCGAATCTCCTCCGTCGTCCAGCCGTGCCGCTCGCTGAGAGGATCAGAAGCGGAACCCACCACTAGCTCCCGATATAGTTCTTTTCGAGGCCGTGAAAGGTCACTGGACCCAAGAAGGTTACGAAGGGCCGTTCGGCACTCGCGGACAAACAGTGTTTCGCCCAAAGGCCTACGTCGACCTTCAGCCTTTGGGTCTGACTTTAGGCGAGGAAAAGTCCGACTCGCCTTCAGTCTCCACACTGCGTCCCCCGTCAAAGCTCTGCCCAGGTATGCAAGTCTTTCAGCAAGCCAGTGGCTCTCCAGATCAGGCATACCTAGACCCCCGTTGCGTGTACGTTGGATACAGACCTGCCTACGGACCATCGGCCTTGCACCTCCCCAGAGCAATCTGGAAAGGGATCGTTGCAGCGCCAACCGATTTACCTTAGGCAGAGGAAGTACAGCCAATCGGTAAAGGATCAAGGGGAAGACGTACACGGCGCACGCCTCCGCCCTGCCCTTTAAGGACAACCTCCTTGAAAGCCAGATTCCCACCTGAGCATTCACCTTGGCTTGTACCTCCGACCAATTTCGCTCCAGTTGGAGGCCGGGCCCGAACCACACCCCAAGGATGCGGACGGGTCCGTCACTCCAGCGGAACGGCCCCGGAAGAGTATTGCTACCCCTCCAAGCACCGAGCCGCAAACCTTCGCTTTTGTCAAAATTGACCTTGGCTCCTGCAATCCGCTCGTACTCGCTAACCGCCTTCTTCACAGCCTTTATATCCAGACGGCGGGATACAAACACTGTGATATCATCGGCGAACGCGGAAACCCTTGCCGTAAGAGGGCCAGCAAAAGGGACACCGCGCAGGGCCGGATTTGCCGTCCTATCCCTAAGCCTACGGAGCAGGGGCTCCAAAGCTAGGACATAGAGAAGAGGAGACAACGGGCAGCCCTGCCGGACCGACCGCTCGACCGCGAACACCGTCGAACGCCTTCCGTTCACCTGCACCACTGCCTGAGGGTTGTGGTACATCATGCTAATCCATCTGCGGAACTCCGGTTTGAATCCGGCAGTCTCCAAAACAGTCGCCAAAAACCGATGGTCAACCCTATCGAAGGCCTTGGACTGATCTAAACTGATCAGCGCGGCCTCGGTGTCGTCTTCTATACCCTCTAGGACCTCGCGAATCAAGTGCAGGTTGTCCTGGATCGATCTTCCCTTCACAGCAAAGGTCTGCTCAGAGCCGATCAGATCGCTAATGACAAGCTGTAAACGATTCGCTAAGACCCGGGCCAAAATCTTTAACTCTGTGTTAAGCAGAGTTATGGGCCTGTAATCGTCTAAACCCTCCCAAACATGCCTGCCACCTTTCTTCAGCAATGTGATCACGCCCTTGGTAACGCTACCAGGGATGGCTCCCTGGGCGAACCAATGGTTGAACATATCCGTCAGAATAGGCACAAACATGTGCGACATCCTCAAGTACACTTCGTAGGGCAAACCATCTAGTCCCGGCGACTTGTTGAGGCCGACCTGCTTCAACGCGTCACGGACTTCGCATTCAGTAACCACACCCTCGCAGCTAGCCGCTTCAGCCACCCCAAGGCGGGGAAAGTCGGCAAGATAGCTACGAAACTCCCGGAGCGGGAGATCAGTACAGCGGGCAAAGCGATCCCGAAAGTGCGCCCGAAAGGCGTCACGAATCTCGCGAGCCGATCGCAGCAGTCGCCCATCCGGGGCCTTGACAGAACCGATATACCGATCGGGGAACCTTCGCACTTCTTCTTCACGCGCAGTCGCGTTCGTTTTCACAGCTTCGTTGAGAACTCTCTTTAACCTAGATCTAACTACGTATCCCTTGTAGCGCTCGCTACTCTCGCGCTCAAGGTCCCCCCTAGCTAGCTCTACGTTTAGGGAGTCCCCCCCAGCCACCGCCCGGGAAAGTCTATCGTCTATAGATTTCGCTTCCTTGGTCCTATCTAGGTTGAGCTGTCGACCGTACTTGGTAGCGAAATCTCTAATCCTATGTTTAAGAGATCCCCACCACCTATTCCCGGTAACCGCCCCCACTAACGCCCGCTGAATTAGGGATTCTAGCCGGTCCCGGAACTCCCGTATCTCCAGTAAGGAGGTATTGAACTTCCAGTAACCGGCCAGACTAGGCCTATTTGCTAACCGTAGACTGACTCTAACAAGTTTATGGTCAGTCCACGCTATCAAGTGGAACGTGGGACAACTAACAAAATCAATGTCAGCTCGTCTCACTAACACTCTGTCCAAGTAGGAGCCTACTTTGGCAGAGGGCGAACTATCTAGCCACGTCCACATCTCCCGCCCTGGGTGATCCAGACGAAACCTGTCGACGAGGTCATGACGAGTCATGAGGCCGGCAAGGCTGCTTTCACACCTTCCCACACGCCTAGCTCCCCGCCCGACCTTATCTATCTTGGGATCAAGGATCGCATTCCAATCACCCATTAAAACTAGCCGCTTCGTATCGTCCAGGAACGGCGCCAACCGACGAAAAAAGGAAACCCTCTCCACAACGATATTGGGCGCATAAACCGCAACCAGACGAAACTTGAAACTTTTCACGGCAACATCGGCCACAACCAGTCGGCCCCCGTCACCTGCAAAAACAACGTCAACATCAGCATCAAGGCTGCGTCCAACTAGCAAAGAAACCCCAACGCTGGTACGGCTGCCGTATGCTGAGAAAACGTTAAAATCGCTTTCCAGCACACGACAGTCGGCACCGCAAGTGAAGTGGGTTTCCTGCACTGCAGCAACATCTACGCCGAGAGTTTTAAGTTCACCAAGCAAGCGCGTACACTTGCCCGGATCCCTCAATCCCCTCACATTCAAAGTAGCAAGGTTTAGAGCCATCAATCCCACTTACCTTACTCAGTGTCGACTACGGGCCGGAAATCCTTGGGAGTAAGGATGCCGACGGCCTGACGCAGGGATCCGGTGCCGAGCTCAGTACTTACTCGGTCGTCCCTGGTAATTCCACCGACATCCATAGGGTACCGCAACTTTAGGGACCTATAGAATGATGGGTGAACCAAAATCGGGACCCTGCCAGCACAGAAGGGTAGCATTTTTTTCAGCATTGGATTTTTCGTATCGACCAGCATTACATCCGCCCGGCTGGCTTCGTCAATAAAGTTCCAGAGTTCTTTGGTACGATTGCCAGCCAAGCGGACGAATGTGGTCAATTTTGGTGCGTCCTTGAATAGATGTGGTTTTGTGATGTCTTTAGTGTCAATTTTTTGGAGTGAGCGTAATGGTTTTAATGATTGTTTTAAAGTGTGGTCTATGTGTGGATTGTCCATGATATCTTCGCAGAAGTAAAAAGAGTTTATGGCACGTCGGGCTTCCGTAGAGCGTGCTCTTGGTTTTTGATCAGTTGCTGCTGATGTTGACGGTGTTTGGGGAGAGGGTGTAAGTCTGGTTGCTGAATAGGATCGAGTAAGCATTTTGGGGGTTTTAATTGGTGAAAGAGAGGGGGGTAATGGTGTTTCTGTTGGGATGATAGGGGTGGTTTTTGTTTTTTGTGGGAGAGGAATCAATTGTGCTGGTCTTTGTTTATTTTGGACTGGCGATTTTTCTGTTGTTTTTTCCCCCTTATGCTGAGGTATGGTGGTTGTTTGTGTGGGTTTTTTTGGATGTTTTTTCTCCCCCTCTTTAGTTGGTGAGTCCTCGCTGTCTCTCCTTCTTTTTAAATTCATGGACATATCCATCGGTTCAATGTTTTGATTGTCTTCTTTTGTTGATTGTTTTGCAGTTGATTGTTTCGTATTTGTGGTTGTTAGTTTCGTAGTTGTAGTCAAAAGAGTTGTTGTATCTGTTGTTGCTGGTTTTTTAGGGGGAGATTTTTTCCCTCCCTTTTTTTTGGTGACTTGCGTCCACCCTTCTTCATTTTCTTTAGGGGTTTCTTGTTTGTTTTCTGAGGTTTCTGTTGGTATTATTGCTGCTATGACAGGTGAAGGAGTATCAGTAGTAGTAGCAGTAGTAGTAGTCGTTGTTGTGGTGGTGATTGTTGATTTTTGAGGGCAGTTTTTTGAGAAGTGGCCGATTTTATTACAGGACCAACATAGCGGTTTCCTGCCCTCAACTATGACTGTCATGGTTTGATCGCGGTAACGTATTTTATGGGGAATTTTGTTAAACCCTCCCCTATCGAGGCATATAACGAATACGTAGTCACCGTACGCAGTTCCCCGTGTTGACGTTACTTGTGTGACTTGTTCCACGCCGCCGTATATACTTAGATAGGCGGCGAGGACGTCACCACTCAATTGCATAGATACATTGCATACGGTGACTCGTATTCTTCTTTTGCCTCGATATTCCGGTTGTAGCCGGAAGAAGCGTGTGGTGATGTTACCACCGGCGAGGCTTTTCGCTACTTCCTCTGAGGGTAATAAGACATCCCAGGTCGCGAAACTTCTGCGGCAGAAGTACTTCCCTGGGATGTTTGCTGTTTTGAGAAGGTCCTCAAAAGTTTCCTTCTTAATCCCCGCTAGTCTCTTGGTCTTAATGTCCGTGACTACGAAGGACAGGGTCTTTGGTTCGACCGCCTCGACCAATTCGGGTATTGGGAGAATTTCCCCGTCCTTGAAATATTTTTCATATGTTTCGACCCTGTCTCTTGCGTAGTCACAAGGGGATTTTTTATTCACGCAATGTGAAGACCAAGAGACAGCTGTTTGTTTTGGTTTTTGTGCCGGTGGTATTGTACTTGCCGATGAAGAGAGGTCGAATGGAGCTTCTTCCGGCATTGGGGAGGGTTGCGTTTGGAATATGTCGGTCGGTGATTGCGATTTCATGTTGTTGGGCTCCCCCATAGTTGTGAAAACACAACCAGAGGGAGATGAAACGCGTATGGTGTTACAAAAAATTCAGGCGAGACGAATAAATGTAGAACGATGAATGTTGATAAAAATGGCGGTCGTTTTTTAAAAAAGTTCAACAAAAAAATCGAGTCGCGTTTGACCCTCCTCACAAACAAAGAACAATAGTTTGAGGGGGGTCACAAAACTTTAACAACAATAAAATTCAATAACAATAATTTAAACAAATTTTTTAACAATAAAGAACTTACTTTTTCGTGGTGAAAAAGAACTCAGACAAAAAATTTTACCTTCTGGTCTGCTTTATTTCTGTGTAGTGTACACAGAAGGCACAAGGCCTTGAAGTTTTTGGGGAGGGGAAGGGAGTGGTCATACTTTTCTATATAAACTAAGGAGACCTAGCTAGCCACATTCGCCGACCCATTCAACAATACAATAAATATTCATTCATCCATCGCCTTTTGCGCTACAATCACCACAATACCACATTTGCTCTATGAAGAAGTCCTACTTAAAATCCCGAGATTCGTGAATGATTTTATTTACAAGTATGATTTATTTACAATGAATGTGATGGGAATGGGAGAAAAAGCCCGAAATATATACAAAAACAAGGAAAAATCCCCCGTTTGGTTGCCCTCCCATCCCCCCGTCTATAAAATTGGAGGCCGACTGTTTTCCGGGGCGAAAGAACCGGAAACAAGTCGGACCTACCCTAGGTGGGGCAGGGATCCTAATCTACAGGGGTGAAAAGAATTTTGGGGTCGGGCGTGGTATGGGTTAATACAAGTAGGTGATATGATTTTTATACATATGAATGTTCAAGATCTTCAGTAAACGTGGACTGGGATACGGATTGAGGTACAAAAATAATGGGGATGGGGAAGATCTTGAGAACTAACAACTAGATGACGGGGACAATGACTCACAAACATACTGCTAACTAGGTACCTGGGTACCAAAATAAACAGGGAACAGTTTTACTCACCAGGGGTGGGGTCCCTAAGGACCCGTACCGTAGACGCCATGAGCCGGCAGAGGAGGGAAGGATGACTCCAACGTTGCTCCCTTTCGCACGACCAGGCTCGCTGCATTCACCCACCTTTTGCTGAATGTTATGCGATCCAAGCGTTTTCTATCGCATCTGATTTTGACCCTCAGCTGATGCCGAAAATACAAAATCAGATCACGATGAGAAAAGTTTGCATCGTCATACAATCCCTTGTTTCGCGTCGTCCAAATCACCATTCTAGCTACAGCTAGGATCGCGAGAAACACCACACGCTTCTCACCCTGATACGGAGGAAGAACGTTGTCCACGACGTAACCAACGTCGAGCAGCACGAGCTGTTTGGGTTCGATGCGAGCCGTCCACTCGCCGACGTGATCCCAAAACGGGCGAACTCGCTCGCAGTAGTAAAAGGCGTGCTCAGCCGTTTCTTCCAAGCCACTGCCGCAGCGAGCGCAATCGGGCATGTCTGCCAGGCCCGCTTTGTAGTTCAAGCCGACAAGGGGCAACGCATTTCGCACAAGTCGCCAGGTGAGCGAGAACTCGGAGTTGTTCAAGAAGCTCGATCCTGGCGCCCAATTCCAATGAGAGCGAATCTCCTCCGTCGTCCAGCCGTGCCGCTCGCTGAGAGGATCAGAAGCGGAACCCACCACTAGCTCCCGATATAGTTCTTTTCGAGGCCGTGAAAGGTCACTGGACCCAAGAAGGTTACGAAGGGCCGTTCGGCACTCGCGGACAAACAGTGTTTCGCCCAAAGGCCTACGTCGACCTTCAGCCTTTGGGTCTGACTTTAGGCGAGGAAAAGTCCGACTCGCCTTCAGTCTCCACACTGCGTCCCCCGTCAAAGCTCTGCCCAAGTATGCAAGTCTTTCAGCAAGCCAGTGGCTCTCCAGATCAGGCATACCTAGACCCCCGTTGCGTGCACGTTGGATACAGACCTGCCTACGGACCATCGGCCTTGCACCTCCCCAGAGCAATCTGGAAAGGGATCGTTGCAGCGCCAACCGATTTACCTTAGGCAGAGGAAGTACAGCCAATCGGTAAAGGATCAAGGGGAAGACGTACACGGCGCACGCCTCCGCCCTGCCCTTTAAGGACAACCTCCTTGAAAGCCAGATTCCCACCTGAGCATTCACCTTGGCTTGTATTTCCGACCAATTTCGCTCCAGTTGGAGGCCGGGCCCGAACCACACCCCGAGGATGCGGACGGGTCCGTCACTCCAGCGGAACGGCCCCGGAAGAGTATTGCTACCCCTCCAAGCACCGAGCCGCAAACCTTCGCTTTTGTCAAAATTGACCTTGGCTCCTGCAATCCGCTCGTACTCGCTAACCACCTTCTTCACAGCCTTTATATCCAGACGGCGGGATACAAACACTGTGATATCATCGGCGAACGCGGAAACCCTTGCCGTAAGAGGGCCAGCAAAAGGGACACCGCGCAGGGCCGGATTTGCCGTCCTATCCCTAAGCCTACGGAGCAGGGGCTCCAAAGCTAGGACATAGAGAAGAGGAGACAACGGGCAGCCCTGCCGGACCGACCGCTCGACCGCGAACACCGTCGAACGCCTTCCGTTCACCTGCACCACTGCCTGAGGGTTGTGGTACATCATGCTAATCCATCTGCGGAACTCCGGTTTGAATCCGGCAGTCTCCAAAACAGTCGCCAAAAACCGATGGTCAACCCTATCGAAGGCCTTGGACTGATCTAAACTGATCAGCGCGGCCTCGGTGCCGTCTTCTATACCCTCTAGGACCTCGCGAATCAAGTGCAGGTTGTCCTGGATCGATCTTCCCTTCACAGCAAAGGTCTGCTCAGAGCCGATCAGATCGCTAATGACAAGCTGTAAACGATTCGCTAAGACCCGGGCCAAAATCTTTAACTCTGTGTTAAGCAGAGTTATGGGCCTGTAATCGTCTAAACCCTCCCAAACATGCCTGCCACCTTTCTTCAGCAATGTGATCACGCCCTTGGTAACGCTACCAGGGATGGCTCCCTGGGCGAACCAATGGTTGAACATATCCGTCAGAATAGGCACAAACATGTGCGACATCCTCAAGTACACTTCGTAGGGCAAACCATCTAGTCCCGGCGACTTGTTGAGGCCGACCTGCTTCAACGCGTCACGGACTTCGCATTCAGTAACCACACCCTCGCAGCTAGCCGCTTCAGCCACCCCAAGGCGGGGAAAGTCGGCAAGATAGCTACGAAACTCCCGGAGCGGGAGATCAGTACAGCGGGCAAAGCGATCCCGAAAGTGCGCCCGAAAGGCGTCACGAATCTCGCGAGCCGATCGCAGCAGTCGCCCATCCGGGGCCTTGACAGAACCGATATACCGATCGGGGAACCTTCGCACTTCTTCTTCACGCGCAGTCGCGTTCGTTTTCACAGCTTCGTTGAGAACTCTCTTTAACCTAGATCTAACTACGTATCCCTTGTAGCGCTCGCTACTCTCGCGCTCAAGGTCCCCCCTAGCTAGCTCTACGTTTAGGGAGTCCCCCCCAGCCACCGCCCGGGAAAGTCTATCGTCTATAGATTTCGCTTCCTTGGTCCTATCTAGGTTGAGCTGTCGACCGTACTTGGTAGCGAAATCTCTAATCCTATGTTTAAGAGATCCCCACCACCTATTCCCGGTAACCGCCCCCACTAACGCCCGCTGAATTAGGGATTCCAACCGGTCCCGGAAGTCCCGTATCTCCAGTAAGGAGGTATTGAACTTCCAGTAGCCGGCCAGACTAGGCCTATTTGCTAACCGTAGACTGACTCTAACAAGTTTATGGTCAGTCCACGCTATCAAGTGGAACGTGGGACAACTAACAAAATCAATGTCAGCTCGTCTCACTAACACTCTGTCCAAGTAGGAGCCTACTTTGGCAGAGGGCGAACTATCTAGCCACGTCCACATCTCCCGCCCTGGGTGATCCAGACGAAACCTGTCGACGAGGTCATGACGAGTCATGAGGCCGGCAAGGCTGCTTTCACACCTTCCCACACGCCTAGCTCCCCGCCCGACCTTATCTATCTTGGGATCAAGGATCGCATTCCAATCACCCATTAAAACTAGCCGCTTCGTATCGTCCAGGAACGGCGCCAACCGACGAAAAAAGGAAACCCTCTCCACAACGATATTGGGCGCATAAACCGCAACCAGACGAAACTTGAAACTTTTCACGGCAACATCGGCCACAACCAGTCGGCCCCCGTCACCTGCAAAAACAACGTCAACATCAGCATCAAGGCTGCGTCCAACTAGCAAAGAAACCCCAACGCTGGTACGGCTGCCGTATGCTGAGAAAACGTTAAAATCGCTTTCCAGCACACGACAGTCGGCACCGCAAGTGAAGTGGGTTTCCTGCACTGCAGCAACATCTACGCCGAGAGTTTTAAGTTCACCAAGCAAGCGCGTACACTTGCCCGGATCCCTCAATCCCCTCACATTCAAAGTAGCAAGGTTTAGAGCCATCAATCCCACTTACCTTACTCAGTGTCGACTACGGGCCGGAAATCCTTCGGGGTGAGGATGCCGACGGCCTGACGCAGGGATCCGGTGCCGAGCTCAGTACTTACTCGGTCGTCCCTGGTAATTCCACCGACATCCATAGGGTACCGCAACTTTAGGGACCTATAGAATGATGGGTGAACCAAAATCGGGACCCTGCCCGCACAGAAGGGTAGCATTTTTTTCAGCATTGGATTTTTCGTATCGACCAGCATTACATCCGCCCGGCTGGCTTCGTCAATAAAGTTCCAAAGTTCTTTGGTCCGATTGCCAGCCAAGCGGACGAATGTGGTCAATTTTGGTGCGTCCTTGAATAGATGTGGTTTTGTGATGTCTTTAGTGTCAATTTTTTGGAGTGAGCGTAGTGGTTTTAATGATTGTTTTAAAGTGTGGTCTATGTGTGGATTGTCCATGATATCTTCGCAGAAGTAAAAAGAGTTTATGGCACGTCGGGCTTCCGTAGAGCGTGCTCTTGGTTTTTGAACAGTTGCTGCTGATGTTGACGGTGTTTGGGGAGAGGGTGTAAGTCTGGTTGCTGAATAGGATCGAGTAAGCATTTTGGGGGTTTTAATTGGTGAAAGAGAGGGGGGTAATGGTGTTTCTGTTGGGATGATAGGGGTGGTTTTTGTTTTTTGTGGGAGAGGAATCAATTGTGCTGGTCTTTGTTTATTTTGGACTGGCGATTTTTCTGTTGTTTTTTCCCCCTTATGCTGAGGTATGGTGGTTGTTTGTGTGGGTTTTTTTGGATGTTTTTTCTCCCCCTCTTTAGTTGGTGAGTCCTCGCTGTTTCTCCTTCTTTTTAAATTCATGGTCATATCCATCGGTTCAATGTTTTGATTGTCTTCTTTTGTTGATTGTTTTGCAGTTGATTGTTTCGTATTTGTTGTCGTTGGTTTCGTAGTTGTAGTCAAAAGAGTTGTTGTATCTGTTGTTGTTGGGTTTTTTGGGGGAGTTTTTTTCCCTCCCTTTTTTCTGGTGACTTGCGTCCACCCTTCCTCATTTTCTTTAGGGGTTTCTTGTTTGTTTTCTGAGGTTTCTGTTGGTATTATTGCTGCTATGACAGGTGAAGGAGTATCAGTAGTAGTAGCAGTAGTAGTAGTCGTTGTTGTGGTGGTGATTGTTGGTTTTTGAGGGCAGTTTTTTGAAAAGTGGCCGATTTTATTGCAGGACCAACATAGCGGTTTCCTGCCCTCAACGATGACTGTCATGGTTTGATCGCGGTAACGTATTTTATGGGGAATTTTGTTAAACCCTCCCCTATCGAGGCACATAACGAATAGGTAGTCACCGTACGCGGTTCCCCGTGTTGACGTTACTTGTGTGACTTGTTCCACGCCGCCGTATATACTTAGATAGGCGGCGAGGACGTCACCACTCAATTGCATAGATACATTGCATACGGTGACTCGTATTCTTCTTTTGCCTCGATATTCCGGTTGTAGCCGGAAGAAGCGTGTGGTGATGTTACCACCGGCGAGGCTTTTTGCTACTTCCTCTGAGGGTAAAAGGACGTCCCAGGTCGCGAAACTTCTGCGGCAGAAGTATTTCCCTGGGATGTTTGCTGTTTTGAGTAGGTCTTCGAATGTCTCCTTTTTTATCCCCGCTAGTCTCTTGGTCTTAATGTCTGTGACTACGAAGGACAGGGTCTTCGGTTCGACCGCCTCGACCAATTCGGGTATTGGGAGAATTTCCCCGTCCTTGAAATATTTTTCATATTTTTCGACCCTGTCTCTTGCGTAGTCACAAGGGGATTTTTTATTCACGCAATGTGAAGACCAAGAGACAGCCGTTTGTTTTTGTTTTTGTGCCGGTGGTATTGTACTTGCCGATGAAGAGAGGTCGAATGGAGCTTCTTCCGGCATTGGGGAGGGTTGCGTTTGGAATATGTCGGTCGGTGATTGCGATTTCATGTTGTTGGGCTCCCCCATAGTTGTGAAAACACAACCAGAGGGAGATGAAACGCGTATGGTGTTGTAAAAAATTCAGGCGAGACGAATAAATGTAGAACGATGAATGTTGATAAAAATGGCGGTCGTTTTTTTAAAAAAGTTCAACAAAAAAATCGAGTCGCGTTTGACCCTCCTCACAAACAAAGAACAATAGTTTGAGGGGGGTCACAAAACTTTAACAATGATAACAATATTCAATAACAATAATTTTAACAAATTTTTAACAATAAAGAACTTACTTTTTCGTGGTGAAAAAGAACTCAGACAAAAAATTTTACCTTCTGGTCTGCTTTATTTCTGTGTAGTGTACACAGAAGGCACAAGGCCTTGAAGTTTTTGGGGAGGGGAAGGGAGCGGTCATACTTTTCTATATAAACTAAGGAGACCTAGCTAGCCACATTCGCCGACCCATTCAACAATACAATAAATATCCATTCATCCATCGCCTTTTGCGCTACAATCACCACAATACCACATTTGCTCTATGAAGAAGTCCTACTTAAAATCCCGAGATTCGTGAATGATTTTATTTACAAGTATGATTTATTTACAATGAATGTGATGGGAATGGGAGAAAAACCCCGAAATATATATAAAAACAAGGAAAAATCCCCCGTTTGGTTGCCCTCCCATCCCCCCGTCTATAAAATTGGAGGCCGACTGTTTTCCGGGGCGAAAGAACCGGAAACAAGTCGGACCTACCCTAGGTGGGGCAGGGATCCTAATCTACAGGGGTGAAAAGAATTTAGGGGTCGGGCGCGGTATGGGTTAATACAAGTAGGTGATATGATTTTTATACATATGAATGTTCAAGATCTTCAGTAAACGTGGACTGGGATACGGATTGAGGTACAAAAATAATGGGGATGGGGAAGATCTTGAGAACTAACAACTAGATGACGGGGACAATGACTCACAAACATACTGCTAACTAGGTACCTGGGTACCGAAGAAAAAGGGAACAGTTTTACTCACCAGGGGTGGGGTCCCTAAGGACCCGTACCGTAGACGCCATGAGCCGGCAGAGGAGGGAAGGATGACTCCAACGTTGCTCCCTTTCGCACGACCAGGCTCGCTGCATTCACCCACCTTTTGCTGAATGTTATGCGATCCAAGCGTTTTCTATCGCATCTGATTTTGACCCTCAGCTGATGCCGAAAATACAAAATCAGATCACGATGAGAAAAGTTTGCATCGTCATACAATCCCTTGTTTCGCGTCGTCCAAATCACCATTCTAGCTACAGCTAGGATCGCGAGAAACACCACACGCTTCTCACCCTGATACGGAGGAAGAACGTTGTCCACGACGTAACCAACGTCGAGCAGCACGAGCTGTTTGGGTTCGATGCGAGCCGTCCACTCGCCGACGTGATCCCAAAACGGGCGAACTCGCTCGCAGTAGTAGAAGGCGTGCTCAGCCGTTTCTTCCAAGCCACTGCCGCAGCGAGCGCAATCGGGCATGTCTGCCAGGCCCGCCTTGTAGTTCAAGCCGACAAGGGGCAACGCATTTCGCACAAGTCGCCAGGTGAGCGAGAACTCGGAGTTGTTCAAGAAGCTCGATCCTGGCGCCCAATTCCAATGAGAGCGAATCTCCTCCGTCGTCCAGCCGTGCCGCTCGCTGAGAGGATCAGAAGCGGAACCCACCACTAGCTCCCGATATAGTTCTTTTCGAGGCCGTGAAAGGTCACTGGACCCAAGAAGGTTACGAAGGGCCGTTCGGCACTCGCGGACAAACAGTGTTTCGCCCAAAGGCCTACGTCGACCTTCAGCCTTTGGGTCTGACTTTAGGCGAGGAAAAGTCCGACTCGCCTTCAGTCTCCACACTGCGTCCCCCGTCAAAGCTCTGCCCAGGTATGCAAGTCTTTCAGCAAGCCAGTGGCTCTCCAGATCAGGCATACCTAGACCCCCGTTGCGTGTACGTTGGATACAGACCTGCCTACGGACCATCGGCCTTGCACCTCCCCAGAGCAATCTGGAAAGGGATCGTTGCAGCGCCAACCGATTTACCTTAGGCAGAGGAAGTACAGCCAATCGGTAAAGGATCAAGGGGAAGACGTACACGGCGCACGCCTCCGCCCTGCCCTTTAAGGACAACCTCCTTGAAAGCCAGATTCCCACCTGAGCATTCACCTTGGCTTGTACTTCCGACCAATTTCGCTCCAGTTGGAGGCCGGGCCCGAACCACACCCCGAGGATTCGGACGGGTCCGTCACTCCAGCGGAACGGCCCCGGAAGAGTATTGCTACCCCTCCAAGCACCGAGCCGCAAACCTTCGCTTTTGTCAAAATTGACCTTGGCTCCTGCAATCCGCTCGTACTCGCTAACCGCCTTCTTCACAGCCTTTATATCCAGACGGCGGGATACAAACACTGTGATATCATCGGCGAACGCGGAAACCCTTGCCGTAAGAGGGCCAGCAAAAGGGACACCGCGCAGGGCCGGATTTGCCGTCCTATCCCTAAGCCTACGGAGCAGGGGCTCCAAAGCTAGGACATAGAGAAGAGGAGACAACGGGCAGCCCTGCCGGACCGACCGCTCGACCGCGAACACCGTCGAACGCCTTCCGTTCACCTGCACCACTGCCTGAGGGTTGTGGTACATCATGCTAATCCATCTGCGGAACTCCGGTTTGAATCCGGCAGTCTCCAAAACAGTCGCCAAAAACCGATGGTCAACCCTATCGAAGGCCTTGGACTGATCTAAACTGATCAGCGCGGCCTCGGTGCCGTCTTCTATACCCTCTAGGACCTCGCGAATCAAGTGCAGGTTGTCCTGGATCGATCTTCCCTTCACAGCAAAGGTCTGCTCAGAGCCGATCAGATCGCTAATGACAAGCTGTAAACGATTCGCTAAGACCCGGGCCAAAATCTTTAACTCTGTGTTAAGCAGAGTTATGGGCCTGTAATCGTCTAAACCCTCCCAAACATGCCTGCCACCTTTCTTCAGCAATGTGATCACGCCCTTGGTAACGCTACCAGGGATGGCTCCCTGGGCGAACCAATGGTTGAACATATCCGTCAGAATAGGCACAAACATGTGCGACATCCTCAAGTACACTTCGTAGGGCAAACCATCTAGTCCTGGCGACTTGTTGAGGCCGACCTGCTTCAACGCGTCACGGACTTCGCATTCAGTAACCACACCCTCGCAGCTAGCCGCTTCAGCCACCCCAAGGCGGGGGAAGTCGGCAAGATAGCTACGAAACTCCCGGAGCGGGAGATCAGTACAGTGGGCAAAGCGATCCCGAAAGTGCGCCCGAAAGGCGTCACGAATCTCACGAGTCGATCGCAGCAGTCGCCCATCCGGGGCCTTGACAGAACCGATATACCGATCGGGGAACCTTCGCACTTCTTCTTCACGCGCAGTCGCGTTCGTTTTCACAGCTTCGTTGAGAACTCTCTTTAACCTAGATCTAACTACGTATCCCTTGTAGCGCTCGCTACTCTCGCGCTCAAGGTCCCCCCTAGCTAGCTCTACGTTTAGGGAGTCCCCCCCAGCCACCGCCCGGGAAAGTCTATCGTCTATAGATTTCGCTTCCTTGGTCCTATCTAGGTTGAGCTGTTGACCGTACTTGGTAGCGAAATCTCTAATCCTATGTTTAAGAGATCCCCACCACCTATTCCCGGTAACCGCCCCCACTAACGCCCGCTGAATTAGGGATTCCAGCCGGTCCCGGAAGTCCCGTATCTCCAGTAAGGAGGTATTGAACTTCCAGTAGCCGGCCAGACTAGGCCTATTTGCTAACCGTAGACTGACTCTAACAAGTTTATGGTCAGTCCACGCTATCAAGTGGAACGTGGGACAACTAACAAAATCAATGTCAGCTCGTCTCACTAACACTCTGTCCAAGTAGGAGCCTACTTTGGCAGAGGGCGAACTATCTAGCCACGTCCACATCTCCCGCCCTGGGTGATCCAGACGAAACCTGTCGACGAGGTCATGACGAGTCATGAGGCCGGCAAGGCTGCTTTCACACCTTCCCACACGCCTAGCTCCCCGCCCGACCTTATCTATCTTGGGATCAAGGATCGCATTCCAATCACCCATTAAAACTAGCCGCTTCGTATCGTCCAGGAACGGCGCCAACCGACGAAAAAAGGAAACCCTCTCCACAACGATATTGGGCGCATAAACCGCAACCAGACGAAACTTGAAACTTTTCACGGCAACATCGGCCACAACCAGTCGGCCCCCGTCACCTGCAAAAACAACGTCAACATCAGCATCAAGGCTGCGTCCAACTAGCAAAGAAACCCCAACGCTGGTACGGCTGCCGTATGCTGAGAAAACGTTAAAATCGCTTTCCAGCACACGACAGTCGGCACCGCAAGTGAAGTGGGTTTCCTGCACTGCAGCAACATCTACGCCGAGAGTTTTAAGTTCACCAAGCAAGCGCGTACACTTGCCCGGATCCCTCAATCCCCTCACATTCAAAGTAGCAAGGTTTAGAGCCATCAATCCCACTTACCTTACTCAGTGTCGACTACGGGCCGGAAATCCTTCGGGGTGAGGATGCCGACGGCCTGACGCAGGGATCCGGTGCCGAGCTCAGTACTTACTCGGTCGTCCCTGGTTATTCCACCGACATCCATAGGGTACCGCAACTTTAGGGACCTATAGAATGATGGGTGAACCAAAATCGGGACCCTGCCCGCACAGAAGGGAAGCATTTTTTTCAGCATTGGATTTTTCGTATCGACCAGCATTACATCCGCCCGGCTGGCTTCGTCAATAAAGTTCCAGAGTTCTTTGGTCCGATTGCCAGCCAAGCGGACGAATGTGGTCAATTTTGGTGCGTCCTTGAATAGATGTGGTTTTGTGATGTCTTTAGTGTCAATTTTTTGGAGTGAGCGTAATGGTTTTAATGATTGTTTTAAAGTGTGGTCTATGTGTGGATTGTCCATGATATCTTCGCAGAAGTAAAAAGAGTTTATGGCACGTCGGGCTTCCGTAGAGCGTGCTCTTGGTTTTTGAACAGTTGCTGCTGATGTTGACGGTGTTTGGGGAGAGGGTGTAAGTCTGGTTGCTGAATAGGATCGAGTAAGCATTTTGGGGGTTTTAATTGGTGAAAGAGAGGGGGGTAATGGTGTTTCTGTTGGGATGATAGGGGTGGTTTTTGTTTTTTGTGGGAGAGGAATCAATTGTGCTGGTCTTTGTTTATTTTGGACTGGCGATTTTTCTGTTGTTTTTTCCCCCTTATGCTGAGGTATGGTGGTTGTTTGTGTGGGTTTTTTTGGATGTTTTTTCTCCCCCTCTTTAGTTGGTGAATCCTCGCTGTTTCTCCTTCTTTTTAAATTCATGGTCATATCCATCGGTTCAATGTTTTGATTGTCTTCTTTTGTTGATTGTTTTGCAGTTGATTGTTTCGTATTTGTTGTCGTTGGTTTCGTAGTTGTAGTCAAAAGAGTTGTTGTATCTGTTGTTGCTGGGTTTTTTGGGGGAGTTTTTTTCCCTCCCTTTTTTCTGGTGACTTGCGTCCACCCTTCCTCATTTTCTTTAGGGGTTTCTTGTTTGTTTTCTGAGGTTTCTGTTGGTATAATTGCTGCTATGACAGGTGCAGGAGTAGCAGTAGTAGTAGTAGTAGTAGTCGTTGTTGTGGTGGTGATTGTTGGTTTTTGAGGGCAGTTTTTCGAAAAGTGGCCGATGTTATTGCAAAACCAACATAGCGGTTTCCTGCCCTCAACGATGACTGTCATGGTTTGATCGCGGTAACGTATTTTATGGGGAATTTTGTTAAACCCTCCCCTATCGAGGCATATAACGAATACGTAGTCACCGTACGCAGTTCCCCGTGTTGACGTTACTTGTGTGACTTGTTCCACGCCGCCGTATATACTTAGATAGGCGGCGAGGACGTCACCACTCAATTGCATAGATACATTGCATACGGTGACTCGTATTCTTCTTTTGCCTCGATATTCCGGTTGTAGCCGGAAGAAGCGTGTGGTGATGTTACCACCGGCGAGGCTTTTCGCTATTTCCTCTGAGGGTAATAAGACATCCCAGGTCGCGAAACTTCTGCGGCAGAAGTACTTCCCTGGGATGTTTGCTGTTTTGAGAAGGTCCTCAAAAGTTTCCTTCTTAATCCCCGCTAGTCTCTTGGTCTTAATGTCCGTGACTACGAAGGACAGGGTCTTTGGTTCGACCGCCTCGACCAATTCGGGTATTGGGAGAATTTCCCCGTCCTTGAAATATTTTTCATATTTTTCGACCCTGTCTCTTGCGTAGTCACAAGGGGATTTTTTATTCACGCAATGTGAAGACCAAGAGACAGCCGTTTCTTTTTGTTTTTGTGCCGGTGGTATTGTACTTGCCGATGAAGAGAGGTCGAATGGAGCTTCTTCCGGCATTGGGGAGGGTTGCGTTTGGAATATGTCGGTCGGTGATTGCGATTTCATGTTGTTGGGCTCCCCCATAGTTGTGAAAACACAACCAGAGGGAGATGAAACGCGTATGGTGTTGCAAAAAATTCAGGCGAGACGAATAAATGTAGAACGATGAATGTTGATAAAAATGGCGGTCGTTTTTTTAAAAAAGTTCAACAAAAAAAATCGAGTCGCGTTTGACCCTCCTCACAAACAAAGAACAATAGTTTGAGGGGGGTCACAAAACTTTAACAACAATAAAATTCAATAACAATAATTTTAACAAATTTTTAACAATAAAGAACTTACTTTTTCGTGGTGAAAAAGAACTCAGACAAAAAATTTTACCTTCTAGTCTGTTTTATTTCTGTGTAGTGTACACAGAAGGCACAAGGCCTTGAAGTTTTGGGGGAGGGGAAGGGAGCGGTCATACTTTTCTATATAAACTAAGGAGACCTAGCTAGCCACATTCGCCGACCCATTCAACAATACAATAAATATCCATTCATCCATCGCCTTTTGCGCTACAATCACCACAATACCACATTTGCTCTATGAAGAAGTCCTACTTAAAATCCCGAGATTCGTGAATGATTTTATTTACAAGTATGATTTATTTACAATGAATGTGATGGGAATGGGAGAAAAACCCCGAAATATATATAAAAACAAGGAAAAATCCCCCGTTTGGTTGCCCTCCCATCCCCCCGTCTATAAAATTGGAGGCCGACTGTTTTCCGGGGCGAAAGAACCGGAAACAAGTCGGACCTACCCTAGGTGGGGCAGGGATCCTAATCTACAGGGGTGAAAAGAATTTAGGGGTCGGGCGTGGTATGGGTTAATACAAGTAGGTGATATGATTTTTATACATATGAATGTTCAAGATCTTCAGTAAACGTGGACTGGGATACGGATTGAGGTACAAAAATAATGGGGATGGGGAAGATCTTGAGAACTACCAACTAGATGACGGGGACAATGACTCACAAACATACTGCTAACTAGGTACCTGGGTACCAAAAGAAAAAGGGAACAGTTTTACTCACCAGGGGTGGGGTCCCTAAGGACCCGTACCGTAGACGCCATGAGCCGGCAGAGGAGGGAAGGATGACTCCAACGTTGCTCCCTTTCGCACGACCAGGCTCGCTGCATTCACCCACCTTTTGCTGAATGTTATGCGATCCAAGCGTTTTCTATCGCATCTGATTTTGACCCTCAGCTGATGCCGAAAATACAAAATCAGATCACGATGAGAAAAGTTTGCATCGTCATACAATCCCTTGTTTCGCGTCGTCCAAATCACCATTCTAGCTACAGCTAGGATCGCGAGAAACACCACACGGTTCTCACCCTGATACGGAGGAAGAACGTTGTCCACGACGTAACCAACGTCGAGCAGCACGAGCTGTTTGGGTTCGATGCGAGCCGTCCACTCGCCGACGTGATCCCAAAACGGGCGAACTCGCTCGCAGTAGTAGAAGGCGTGCTCAGCCGTTTCTTCCAAGCCACTGCCGCAGCGAGCGCAATCGGGCATGTCTGCCAGGCCCGCTTTGTAGTTCAAGCCGACAAGGGGTAACGCATTTCGCACAAGTCGCCAGGTGAGCGAGAACTCGGAGTTGTTCAAGAAGCTCGATCCTGGCGCCCAATTCCAATGAGAGCGAATCTCCTCCGTCGTCCAGCCGTGCCGCTCGCTGAGAGGATCAGAAGCGGAACCCACCACTAGCTCCCGATATAGTTCTTTTCGAGGCCGTGAAAGGTCACTGGACCCAAGAAGGTTACGAAGGGCCGTTCGGCACTCGCGGACAAACAGTGTTTCGCCCAAAGGCCTACGTCGACCTTCAGCCTTTGGGTCTGACTTTAGGCGAGGAAAAGTCCGACTCGCCTTCAGTCTCCACACTGCGTCCCCAGTCAAAGCTCTGCCCAGGTATGCAAGTCTTTCAGCAAGCCAGTGGCTCTCCAGATCAGGCATACCTAGACCCCCGTTGCGTGTACGTTGGATACAGACCTGCCTACGGACCATCGGCCTTGCACCTCCCCAGAGCAATCTGGAAAGGGATCGTTGCAGCGCCAACCGATTTACCTTAGGCAGAGGAAGTACAGCCAATCGGTAAAGGATCAAGGGGAAGACGTACACGGCGCACGCCTCCGCCCTGCCCTTTAAGGACAACCTCCTTGAAAGCCAGATTCCCACCTGAGCATTCACCTTGGCTTGTATTTCCGACCAATTTCGCTCCAGTTGGAGGCCGGGCCCGAACCACACCCCGAGGATGCGGACGGGTCCGTCACTCCAGCGGAACGGCCCCGGAAGAGTATTGCTACCCCTCCAAGCACCGAGCCGCAAACCTTCGCTTTTGTCAAAATTGACCTTGGCTCCTGCAATCCGCTCGCACTCGCTAACCGCCTTCTTCACAGCCTTTATATCCAGACGGCGGGATACAAACACTGTGATATCATCGGCGAACGCGGAAACCCTTGCCGTAAGAGGGCCAGCAAAAGGGACACCGCGCAGGGCCGGATTTGCCGTCCTATCCCTAAGCCTACGGAGCAGGGGCTCCAAAGCTAGGACATAGAGAAGAGGAGACAACGGGCAGCCCTGCCGGACCGACCGCTCGACCGCGAACACCGTCGAACGCCTTCCGTTCACCTGCACCACTGCCTGAGGGTTGTGGTACATCATGCTAATCCATCTGCGGAACTCCGGTTTGAATCCGGCAGTCTCCAAAACAGTCGCCAAAAACCGATGGTCAACCCTATCGAAGGCCTTGGACTGATCTAAACTGATCAGCGCGGCCTCGGTGCCGTCTTCTATACCCTCTAGGACCTCGCGAATCAAGTGCAGGTTGTCCTGGATCGATCTTCCCTTCACAGCAAAGGTCTGCTCAGAGCCGATCAGATCGCTAATGACAAGCTGTAAACGATTCGCTAAGACCCGGGCCAAAATCTTTAACTCTGTGTTAAGCAGAGTTATGGGCCTGTAATCGTCTAAACCCTCCCAAACATGCCTGCCACCTTTCTTCAGCAATGTGATCACGCCCTTGGTAACGCTACCAGGGATGGCTCCCTGGGCGAACCAATGGTTGAACATATCCGTCAGAATAGGCACAAACATGTGCGACATCCTCAAGTACACTTCGTAGGGCAAACCATCTAGTCCCGGCGACTTGTTCAGGCCGACCTGCTTCAACGCGTCACGGACTTCGCATTCAGTAACCACACCCTCGCAGCTAGCCGCTTCAGCCACCCCAAGGCGGGGGAAGTCGGCAAGATAGCTACGAAACTCCCGGAGCGGGAGATCAGTACAGCGGGCAAAGCGATCCCGAAAGTGCGCCCGAAAGGCGTCACGAATCTCACGAGTCGATCGCAGCAGTCGCCCATCCGGGGCCTTGACAGAACCGATATACCGATCGGGGAACCTTCGCACTTCTTCTTCACGCGCAGTCGCGTTCGTTTTCACAGCTTCGTTGAGAACTCTCTTTAACCTAGATCTAACTACGTATCCCTTGTAGCGCTCGCTACTCTCGCGCTCAAGGTCCCCCCTAGCTAGCTCTACGTTTAGGGAGTCCCCCCCAGCCACCGCCCGGGAAAGTCTATCGTCTATAGATTTCGCTTCCTTGGTCCTATCTAGGTTGAGCTGTCGACCGTACTTGGTAGCGAAATCTCTAATCCTATGTTTAAGAGATCCCCACCACCTATTCCCGGTAACCGCCCCCACTAACGCCCGCTGAATTAGGGATTCCAACCGGTCCCGGAAGTCCCGTATCTCCAGTAAGGAGGTATTGAACTTCCAGTAGCCGGCCAGACTAGGCCTATTTGCTAATCGTAGACTGACTCTAACAAGTTTATGGTCAGTCCACGCTATCAAGTGGAACGTGGGACAACTAACAAAATCAATGTCAGCTCGTCTCACTAACACTCTGTCCAAGTAGGAGCCTACTTTGGCAGAGGGCGAACTATCTAGCCACGTCCACATCTCCCGCCCTGGGTGATCCAGACGAAACCTGTCGACGAGGTCATGACGAGTTATGAGGCCGGCAAGGCTGCTTTCACACCTTCCCACACGCCTAGCTCCCCGCCCGACCTTATCTATCTTGGGATCAAGGATCGCATTCCAATCACCCATTAAAACTAGCCGCTTCGTATCGTCCAGGAACGGCGCCAACCGACGAAAAAAGGAAACCCTCTCCACAACGATATTGGGCGCATAAACCGCAACCAGACGAAACTTGAAACTTTTCACGGCAACATCGGCCACAACCAGTCGGCCCCCGTCACCTGCAAAAACAACGTCAACATCAGCATCAAGGCTGCGTCCAACTAGCAAAGAAACCCCAACGCTGGTACGGCTGCCGTATGCTGAGAAAACGTTAAAATCGCTTTCCAGCACACGACAGTCGGCACCGCAAGTGAAGTGGGTTTCCTGCACTGCAGCAACATCTACGCCGAGAGTTTTAAGTTCACCAAGCAAGCGCGTACACTTGCCCGGATCCCTCAATCCCCTCACATTCAAAGTAGCAAGGTTTAGAGCCATCAATCCCACTTACCTTACTCAGTGTCGACTACGGGCCGGAAATCCTTGGGAGTAAGGATGCCGACGGCCTGACGCAGGGATCCGGTGCCGAGCTCAGTACTTACTCGGTCGTCCCTGGTAATTCCACCGACATCCACGGGGTACCGCAATTTTAGGGACCTATAGAAGGTAGGGTGAACTAAAATCGGGACCCTGCCCGAACAAAAAGGAAGCAATTTTTTTAAACTTTGGTGGCGCAAATCCGCCAACATTGCGTCCGCTCGACTGGCCCCCTCAAGAAAGTGCCAAAGCTCTTTGGTTCGGGGCCCAGCCGAACGGACGAATGTGGTCACCATTGCGGCACTCTTAAAAAGATACGGGTTGGTGATGTCCTTGCCGTCTATTTTTTTAAGTGATGATAAAGGTTTTAAAGTTTTTTTTAAAATGTGGTCCATGTTTTGGGGCTCGAGGATGTCCTCGCAGAAATGAAAAGCGGTGAAGGCACGTCGGACTTCGTTTGAAGCCGACCGTGACCTTGGCTTGAGTTCTGTTGATGATGGTGATGCTGCTGCTGTTGGTGACTCCCTGGTCACCGATTGTGCCCGTGTAAGGAGCTTAGGGGTTCTGATTGGTGAGAGTGAAGGTGATTTTGGGGAAAGTGGGAAGTCAGAGAGGTGTGCTGGGGTATTTTGATGTTTTTGTGGGGGAGGAATAATTTGGGCTGGTCTTTCAGTTTTTTCGCCCTTTTGTTGAGGTTGGGAGGGTGTTTGGGACTGTGTTTGTGTTTCTTTTGCTGGTCCCTTAATGTGTTTTTTCTCCCCCTCCCCAGCTACCGAGTCATCACTATCCCTTCGCCGTTTTAGGTTAATTGAATAATCCATAGCTTCGTCTTCTTTTTCAATGTTATTTTCTTTGTTTTTCTTTTTTGTTAATGACGATGATGATGATGATCTTGCAGATGTCGATGATGATGATGGTTTGGCTGTGCTTGTGGTAGGAGTACTACTAGAGTCAATTTTAGCAGTCGTGGTGATGTTTGGTTTTTTTGAAACTGTTGCTGTTGCTGGTTCTTTGATGGGGGTTTGTTTTGCTGGTTCTTTGATGGGAGTTTTTTTCTTTTTTCCCCCTTTCACTACTTGGGTCCAGCCCTCTTCTTTGTTGGGGCTGTCCCCGGTTTTAGTTTTAGGGGTTTCGTTTTTGTTTACTTCAGCTGTTGTCGCTGTTGCTGCTATAGTTGTTGTTGTGTTCGTTGTGTTCGTTGTCGTTTCTGTTGTTGTTGTTGTTGTGGCCGGAGTTGTTTTGGTTGTTTTTTGAGGGCAGGATTTTGAAAAGTGCCCCAGCTGCTTGCAATTCCAGCACTGGGGCTTCCTGCCCTCAACAACGACTGTCATTATCTGGTGTTCGTACTCTATTATGTGAGGTATGGATGTGAACCCCCCTCTGTCCAGGCACATGGTGAAGATATAATCACCGTGCGCTGTCCCGTTAACCGACTTAGCTTTTGTGATGTCCTCTATTTCTCCGTGTTTTACGAGGTAGGCAGCCAGGACCTCCTCATTCAGCTGTATCGGGACATTACACACGGTGATTCGTATTTTACGTCTTCCCATGTACTCTGGCTGAAGCCGGAAGTACTTGGAGATGACATTTTCGGCGGCCAGCTTGGCTGCAAGGTCTTCTGATGGTAACAGAACATCCCATGTTGCGAAGCTACGTCTACAGTAGTACTTCGCGGGGATGTCTGCTGCTTTTAGTAATCCTTCAAAAGTATCTTTTTTGATACCTGCCAGCCTCTTTGTTTTTAAATCTGTGACAACGAACGAGATTATTTTTGGCTGTACTTCCTGTACAAGTTCGGGAATAGGAAGTATCCTATTCCCTTGGAAGTACTTCTCGTACTTTTCTCTTAATTTTGAAAAGTCTTTCGGGCTTGGTTTTATTTTTTGTGTCCATGAGGCTGGCAGTGAAGGTACCTTTTGCGCCGGTTGTATAGAGCTGGCCGACGAAAGTGCAGGCCATCTTTCTTCCGGCTTTGAGGGGGGACTTTGATCTGAGAAAATGTCGGGTGATGATGACCCTGGTGAAGTTGGTGCCTCTGCCATAGCTGCTTATGAGGCAGCTAGGAGAGGGTGACCGTCGAATGTTCTTGTTTATATATAAAAAGTGCTTTGAATGATGATGTAGTAAGTCGTTATGTTTTCAAAAATGATCCGAGGATAACAAGCGTTGACCCCCCTCAACAAACAAAATAACAATTGTTTGGGGGAGGGGCAGTCAACAATAATAGTTCAAAAACAATAACAAACAAGTTTCAAAAGGTCCAACAAATAACAATATTTTTTCAAAGCAATAACAATAACAATTTTTAACAATAAAGAACTTACTTTTTTCAAGTGAAAAAGAACTCAGACAAAAAATTCACCTTCTAGTCTGCTTTATTTCTGTGTAGTGTACACAGAAGGCACAAGGCCTTGAAGTTTTTGGGGAGGGGAAGGGAGCGGTCATACTTTTCTATATAAACTAAGGAGACCTAGCTAGCCACATTCGCCGACCCATTCAACAATACAATAAATATCCATTCATCCATCGCCTTTTGCGCTGCAGTCACCAAAATACCACATTTGCTCTATGAAGAAGTCCTACTTAAAATCCCGAGATTCATGAATGATTTTATGATTTATTTACAATGAATGTGATGGGAATGGGAGAAAAACCCCGAAATATATACAAAAACAAAGGAAAAATCCCCCGTTTGGTTGCCCTCCCATCCCCCCGTCTATAAAATTGGAGGCCGACTGTTTTCCGGGGCGAAAGAACCGGAAACAAGTCGGACCTACCCTAGGTGGGGCAGGGATCCTAATCTACAGGGGTGAAAGGAATTTAGGGGTCGGGCGCGGTATGGGTTAATACAAGTAGGTGATATGATTTTTATACATATGAATGTTCAAGATCTTCAGTAAACGTGGACTGGGATACGGATTGAGGTACAAAAATAATGGGGATGGGGAAGATCTTGAGAACTAACAACTAGATGACGGGGACAATGACTCACAAACATACTGCTAACTAGGTACCTGGGTACCAAAAGAAAAAGGGAACAGTTTTACTCACCAGGGGTGGGGTCCCTAAGGACCCGTACCGTAGACGCCATGAGCCGGCAGAGGAGGGAAGGATGACTCCAACGTTGCTCCCTTTCGCACGACCAGGCTCGCTGCATTCACCCACCTTTTGCTGAATGTTATGCGATCCAAGCGTTTTCTATCGCATCTGATTTTGACCCTCAGCTGATGCCGAAAATACAAAATCAGATCACGATGAGAAAAGTTTGCATCGTCATACAATCCCTTGTTTCGCGTCGTCCAAATCACCATTCTAGCTACAGCTAGGATCGCGAGAAACACCACACGCTTCTCACCCTGATACGGAGGAAGAACGTTGTCCACGACGTAACCAACGTCGAGCAGCACGAGCTGTTTGGGTTCGATGCGAGCCGTCCACTCGCCGACGTGATCCCAAAACGGGCGAACTCGCTCGCAGTAGTAGAAGGCGTGCTCAGCCGTTTCTTCCAAGCCACTGCCGCAGCGAGCGCAATCGGGCATGTCTGCCAGGCCCGCCTTGTAGTTCAAGCCGACAAGGGGTAACGCATTTCGCACAAGTCGCCAGGTGAGCGAGAACTCGGAGTTGTTCAAGAAGCTCGATCCTGGCGCCCAATTCCAATGAGAGCGAATCTCCTCCGTCGTCCAGCCGTGTCGCTCGCTGAGAGGATCAGAAGCGGAACCCACCACTAGCTCCCGATATAGTTCTTTTCGAGGCCGTGAAAGGTCACTGGACCCAAGAAGGTTACGAAGGGCCGTTCGGCACTCGCGGACAAACAGTGTTTCGCCCAAAGGCCTACGTCGACCTTCAGCCTTTGGGTCTGACTTTAGGCGAGGAAAAGTCCGACTCGCCTTCAGTCTCCACACTGCGTCCCCCGTCAAAGCTCTGCCCAGGTATGCAAGTCTTTCAGCAAGCCAGTGGCTCTCCAGATCAGGCATACCTAGACCCCCGTTGCGTGTACGTTGGATACAGACCTGCCTACGGACCATCGGCCTTGCACCTCCCCAGAGCAATCTGGAAAGGGATCGTTGCAGCGCCAACCGATTTACCTTAGGCAGAGGAAGTACAGCCAATCGGTAAAGGATCAAGGGGAAGACGTACACGGCGCACGCCTCCGCCCTGCCCTTTAAGGACAACCTCCTTGAAAGCCAGATTCCCACCTGAGCATTCACCTTGGCTTGTACTTCCGACCAATTTCGCTCCAGTTGGAGGCCGGGCCCGAACCACACCCCGAGGATGCGGACGGGTCCGTCACTCCAGCGGAACGGCCCCGGAAGAGTATTGCTACCCCTCCAAGCACCGAGCCGCAAACCTTCGCTTTTGTCAAAATTGACCTTGGCTCCTGCAATCCGCTCGTACTCGCTAACCGCCTTCTTCACAGCCTTTATATCCAGACGGCGGGATACAAACACTGTGATATCATCGGCGAACGCGGAAACCCTTGCCGTAAGAGGGCCAGCAAAAGGGACACCGCGCAGGGCCGGATTTGCCGTCCTATCCCTAAGCCTACGGAGCAGGGGCTCCAAAGCTAGGACATAGAGAAGAGGAGACAACGGGCAGCCCTGCCGGACCGACCGCTCGACCGCGAACACCGTCGAACGCCTTCCGTTCACCTGCACCACTGCCTGAGGGTTGTGGTACATCATGCTAATCCATCTGCGGAACTCCGGTTTGAATCCGGCAGTCTCCAAAACAGTCGCCAAAAACCGATGGTCAACCCTATCGAAGGCCTTGGACTGATCTAAACTGATCAGCGCGGCCTCGGTGCCGTCTTCTATACCCTCTAGGACCTCGCGAATCAAGTGCAGGTTGTCCTGGATCGATCTTCCCTTCACAGCAAAGGTCTGCTCAGAGCCGATCAGATCGCTAATGACAAGCTGTAAACGATTCGCTAAGACCCGGGCCAAAATCTTTAACTCTGTGTTAAGCAGAGTTATGGGCCTGTAATCGTCTAAACCCTCCCAAACATGCCTGCCACCTTTCTTCAGCAATGTGATCACGCCCTTGGTAACGCTACCAGGGATGGCTCCCTGGGCGAACCAATGGTTGAACATATCCGTCAGAATAGGCACAAACATGTGCGACATCCTCAAGTACACTTCGTAGGGCAAACCATCTAGTCCTGGCGACTTGTTGAGGCCGACCTGCTTCAACGCGTCACGGACTTCGCATTCAGTAACCACACCCTCGCAGCTAGCCGCTTCAGCCACCCCAAGGCGGGGGAAGTCGGCAAGATAGCTACGAAACTCCCGGAGCGGGAGATCAGTACAGTGGGCAAAGCGATCCCGAAAGTGCGCCCGAAAGGCGTCACGAATCTCACGAGTCGATCGCAGCAGTCGCCCATCCGGGGCCTTGACAGAACCGATATACCGATCGGGGAACCTTCGCACTTCTTCTTCACGCGCAGTCGCGTTCGTTTTCACAGCTTCGTTGAGAACTCTCTTTAACCTAGATCTAACTACGTATCCCTTGTAGCGCTCGCTACTCTCGCGCTCAAGGTCCCCCCTAGCTAGCTCTACGTTTAGGGAGTCCCCCCCAGCCACCGCCCGGGAAAGTCTATCGTCTATAGATTTCGCTTCCTTGGTCCTATCTAGGTTGAGCTGTTGACCGTACTTGGTAGCGAAATCTCTAATCCTATGTTTAAGAGATCCCCACCACCTATTCCCGGTAACCGCCCCCACTAACGCCCGCTGAATTAGGGATTCCAGCCGGTCCCGGAAGTCCCGTATCTCCAGTAAGGAGGTATTGAACTTCCAGTAGCCGGCCAGACTAGGCCTATTTGCTAACCGTAGACTGACTCTAACAAGTTTATGGTCAGTCCACGCTATCAAGTGGAACGTGGGACAACTAACAAAATCAATGTCAGCTCGTCTCACTAACACTCTGTCCAAGTAGGAGCCTACTTTGGCAGAGGGCGAACTATCTAGCCACGTCCACATCTCCCGCCCTGGGTGATCCAGACGAAACCTGTCGACGAGGTCATGACGAGTCATGAGGCCGGCAAGGCTGCTTTCACACCTTCCCACACGCCTAGCTCCCCGCCCGACCTTATCTATCTTGGGATCAAGGATCGCATTCCAATCACCCATTAAAACTAGCCGCTTCGTATCGTCCAGGAACGGCGCCAACCGACGAAAAAAGGAAACCCTCTCCACAACGATATTGGGCGCATAAACCGCAACCAGACGAAACTTGAAACTTTTCACGGCAACATCGGCCACAACCAGTCGGCCCCCGTCACCTGCAAAAACAACGTCAACATCAGCATCAAGGCTGCGTCCAACTAGCAAAGAAACCCCAACGCTGGTACGGCTGCCGTATGCTGAGAAAACGTTAAAATCGCTTTCCAGCACACGACAGTCGGCACCGCAAGTGAAGTGGGTTTCCTGCACTGCAGCAACATCTACGCCGAGAGTTTTAAGTTCACCAAGCAAGCGCGTACACTTGCCCGGATCCCTCAATCCCCTCACATTCAAAGTAGCAAGGTTTAGAGCCATCAATCCCACTTACCTTACTCAGTGTCGACTACGGGCCGGAAATCCTTCGGGGTGAGGATGCCGACGGCCTGACGCAGGGATCCGGTGCCGAGCTCAGTACTTACTCGGTCGTCCCTGGTTATTCCACCGACATCCATAGGGTACCGCAACTTTAGGGACCTATAGAATGATGGGTGAACCAAAATCGGGACCCTGCCCGCACAGAAGGGAAGCATTTTTTTCAGCATTGGATTTTTCGTATCGACCAGCATTACATCCGCCCGGCTGGCTTCGTCAATAAAGTTCCAGAGTTCTTTGGTCCGATTGCCAGCCAAGCGGACGAATGTGGTCAATTTTGGTGCGTCCTTGAATAGATGTGGTTTTGTGATGTCTTTAGTGTCAATTTTTTGGAGTGAGCGTAATGGTTTTAATGATTGTTTTAAAGTGTGGTCTATGTGTGGATTGTCCATGATATCTTCGCAGAAGTAAAAAGAGTTTATGGCACGTCGGGCTTCCGTAGAGCGTGCTCTTGGTTTTTGAACAGTTGCTGCTGATGTTGACGGTGTTTGGGGAGAGGGTGTAAGTCTGGTTGCTGAATAGGATCGAGTAAGCATTTTGGGGGTTTTAATTGGTGAAAGAGAGGGGGGTAATGGTGTTTCTGTTGGGATGATAGGGGTGGTTTTTGTTTTTTGTGGGAGAGGAATCAATTGTGCTGGTCTTTGTTTATTTTGGACTGGCGATTTTTCTGTTGTTTTTTCCCCCTTATGCTGAGGTATGGTGGTTGTTTGTGTGGGTTTTTTTGGATGTTTTTTCTCCCCCTCTTTAGTTGGTGAATCCTCGCTGTTTCTCCTTCTTTTTAAATTCATGGTCATATCCATCGGTTCAATGTTTTGATTGTCTTCTTTTGTTGATTGTTTTGCAGTTGATTGTTTCGTATTTGTTGTCGTTGGTTTCGTAGTTGTAGTCAAAAGAGTTGTTGTATCTGTTGTTGCTGGGTTTTTTGGGGGAGTTTTTTTCCCTCCCTTTTTTCTGGTGACTTGCGTCCACCCTTCCTCATTTTCTTTAGGGGTTTCTTGTTTGTTTTCTGAGGTTTCTGTTGGTATAATTGCTGCTATGACAGGTGCAGGAGTAGCAGTAGTAGTAGTAGTAGTAGTCGTTGTTGTGGTGGTGATTGTTGGTTTTTGAGGGCAGTTTTTCGAAAAGTGGCCGATGTTATTGCAAAACCAACATAGCGGTTTCCTGCCCTCAACGATGACTGTCATGGTTTGATCGCGGTAACGTATTTTATGGGGAATTTTGTTAAACCCTCCCCTATCGAGGCATATAACGAATACGTAGTCACCGTACGCAGTTCCCCGTGTTGACGTTACTTGTGTGACTTGTTCCACGCCGCCGTATATACTTAGATAGGCGGCGAGGACGTCACCACTCAATTGCATAGATACATTGCATACGGTGACTCGTATTCTTCTTTTGCCTCGATATTCCGGTTGTAGCCGGAAGAAGCGTGTGGTGATGTTACCACCGGCGAGGCTTTTCGCTATTTCCTCTGAGGGTAATAAGACATCCCAGGTCGCGAAACTTCTGCGGCAGAAGTACTTCCCTGGGATGTTTGCTGTTTTGAGAAGGTCCTCAAAAGTTTCCTTCTTAATCCCCGCTAGTCTCTTGGTCTTAATGTCCGTGACTACGAAGGACAGGGTCTTTGGTTCGACCGCCTCGACCAATTCGGGTATTGGGAGAATTTCCCCGTCCTTGAAATATTTTTCATATTTTTCGACCCTGTCTCTTGCGTAGTCACAAGGGGATTTTTTATTCACGCAATGTGAAGACCAAGAGACAGCCGTTTCTTTTTGTTTTTGTGCCGGTGGTATTGTACTTGCCGATGAAGAGAGGTCGAATGGAGCTTCTTCCGGCATTGGGGAGGGTTGCGTTTGGAATATGTCGGTCGGTGATTGCGATTTCATGTTGTTGGGCTCCCCCATAGTTGTGAAAACACAACCAGAGGGAGATGAAACGCGTATGGTGTTGCAAAAAATTCAGGCGAGACGAATAAATGTAGAACGATGAATGTTGATAAAAATGGCGGTCGTTTTTTTAAAAAAGTTCAACAAAAAAAATCGAGTCGCGTTTGACCCTCCTCACAAACAAAGAACAATAGTTTGAGGGGGGTCACAAAACTTTAACAACAATAAAATTCAATAACAATAATTTTAACAAATTTTTAACAATAAAGAACTTACTTTTTCGTGGTGAAAAAGAACTCAGACAAAAAATTTTACCTTCTAGTCTGCTTTATTTCTGTGTAGTGTACACAGAAGGCACAAGGCCTTGAAGTTTTTGGGGAGGGGAAGGGAGCGGTCATACTTTTCTATATAAACTAAGGAGACCTAGCTAGCCACATTCGCCGACCCATTCAACAATACAATAAATATCCATTCATCCATCGCCTTTTGCGCTACAATCACCACAATACCACATTTGCTCTATGAAGAAGTCCTACTTAAAATCCCGAGATTCATGAATGATTTTATGATTTATTTACAATGAATGTGATGGGAATGGGAGAAAAACCCCGAAATATATACAAAAACAAGAAAAAATCCCCCGTTTGGTTGCCCTCCCATCCCCCCGTCTATAAAATTGGAGGCCGACTGTTTTCCGGGGCGAAAGAACCGGAAACAAGTCGGACCTACCCTAGGTGGGGCAGGGATCCTAATCTACAGGGGTGAAAGGAATTTAGGGGTCGGGCGCGGTATGGGTTAATACAAGTAGGTGATATGATTTTTATACATATGAATGTTCAAGATCTTCAGTAAACGTGGACTGGGATACGGATTGAGGTACAAAAATAATGGGGATGGGGAAGATCTTGAGAACTAACAACTAGATGACGGGGACAATGACTCACAAACATACTGCTAACTAGGTACCTGGGTACCAAAAGAAAAAGGGAACAGTTTTACTCACCAGGGGTGGGGTCCCTAAGGACCCGTACCGTAGACGCCATGAGCCGGCAGAGGAGGGAAGGATGACTCCAACGTTGCTCCCTTTCGCACGACCAGGCTCGCTGCATTCACCCACCTTTTGCTGAATGTTATGCGATCCAAGCGTTTTCTATCGCATCTGATTTTGACCCTCAGCTGATGCCGAAAATACAAAATCAGATCACGATGAGAAAAGTTTGCATCGTCATACAATCCCTTGTTTCGCGTCGTCCAAATCACCATTCTAGCTACAGCTAGGATCGCGAGAAACACCACACGCTTCTCACCCTGATACGGAGGAAGAACGTTGTCCACGACGTAACCAACGTCGAGCAGCACGAGCTGTTTGGGTTCGATGCGAGCCGTCCACTCGCCGACGTGATCCCAAAACGGGCGAACTCGCTCGCAGTAGTAGAAGGCGTGCTCAGCCGTTTCTTCCAAGCCACTGCCGCAGCGAGCGCAATCGGGCATGTCTGCCAGGCCCGCTTTGTAGTTCAAGCCGACAAGGGGTAACGCATTTCGCACAAGTCGCCAGGTGAGCGAGAACTCGGAGTTGTTCAAGAAGCTCGATCCTGGCGCCCAATTCCAATGAGAGCGAATCTCCTCCGTCGTCCAGCCGTGCCGCTCGCTGAGAGGATCAGAAGCGGAACCCACCACTAGCTCCCGATATAGTTCTTTTCGAGGCCGTGAAAGGTCACTGGACCCAAGAAGGTTACGAAGGGCCGTTCGGCACTCGCGGACAAACAGTGTTTCGTCCAAAGGCCTACGTCGACCTTCAGCCTTTGGGTCTGACTTTAGGCGAGGAAAAGTCCGACTCGCCTTCAGTCTCCACACTGCGTCCCCCGTCAAAGCTCTGCCCAGGTATGCAAGTCTTTCAGCAAGCCAGTGGCTCTCCAGATCAGGCATACCTAGACCCCCGTTGCGTGCACGTTGGATACAGACCTGCCTACGGACCATCGGCCTTGCACCTCCCCAGAGCAATCTGGAAAGGGATCGTTGCAGCGCCAACCGATTTACCTTAGGCAGAGGAAGTACAGCCAATCGGTAAAGGATCAAGGGGAAGACGTACACGGCGCACGCCTCCGCCCTGCCCTTTAAGGACAACCTCCTTGAAAGCCAGATTCCCACCTGAGCATTCACCTTGGCTTGTACTTCCGACCAATTTCGCTCCAGTTGGAGGCCGGGCCCGAACCACACCCCGAGGATGCGGACGGGTCCGTCACTCCAGCGGAACGGCCCCGGAAGAGTATTGCTACCCCTCCAAGCACCGAGCCGCAAACCTTCGCTTTTGTCAAAATTGACCTTGGCTCCTGCAATCCGCTCGTACTCGCTAACCGCCTTCTTCACAGCCTTTATATCCAGACGGCGGGATACAAACACTGTGATATCATCGGCGAACGCGGAAACCCTTGCCGAAAGAGGGCCAGCAAAAGGGACACCGCGCAGGGCCGGATTTGCCGTCCTATCCCTAAGCCTACGGAGCAGGGGCTCCAAAGCTAGGACATAGAGAAGAGGAGACAACGGGCAGCCCTGCCGGACCGACCGCTCGACCGCGAACACCGCCGAACGCCTTCCGTTCACCTGCACCACTGCCTGAGGGTTGTGGTACATCATGCTAATCCATCTGCGGAACTCCGGTTTGAATCCGGCAGTCTCCAAAACAGTCGCCAAAAACCGATGGTCAACCCTATCGAAGGCCTTGGACTGATCTAAACTGATCAGCGCGGCCTCGGTGCCGTCTTCTATACCCTCTAGGACCTCGCGAATCAAGTGCAGGTTGTCCTGGATCGATCTTCCCTTCACAGCAAAGGTCTGCTCAGAGCCGATCAGATCGCTAATGACAAGCTGTAAACGATTCGCTAAGACCCGGGCCAAAATCTTTAACTCTGTGTTAAGCAGAGTTATGGGCCTGTAATCGTCTAAACCCTCCCAAACATGCCTGCCACCTTTCTTCAGCAATGTGATCACGCCCTTGGTAACGCTACCAGGGATGGCTCCCTGGGCGAACCAATGGTTGAACATATCCGTCAGAATAGGCACAAACATGTGCGACATCCTCAAGTACACTTCGTAGGGCAAACCATCTAGTCCCGGCGACTTGTTCAGGCCGACCTGCTTCAACGCGTCACGGACTTCGCATTCAGTAACCACACCCTCGCAGCTAGCCGCTTCAGCCACCCCAAGGCGGGGAAAGTCGGCAAGATAGCTACGAAACTCCCGGAGCGGGAGATCAGTACAGCGGGCAAAGCGATCCCGAAAGTGCGCCCGAAAGGCGTCACGAATCTCGCGAGCCGATCGCAGCAGTCGCCCATCCGGGGCCTTGACAGAACCGATATACCGATCGGGGAACCTTCGCACTTCTTCTTCACGCGCAGTCGCGTTCGTTTTCACAGCTTCGTTGAGAACTCTCTTTAACCTAGATCTAACTACGTATCCCTTGTAGCGCTCGCTACTCTCGCGCTCAAGGTCCCCCCTAGCTAGCTCTACGTTTAGGGAGTCCCCCCCAGCCACCGCCCGGGAAAGTCTATCGTCTATAGATTTCGCTTCCTTGGTCCTATCTAGGTTGAGCTGTTGACCGTACTTGGTAGCGAAATCTCTAATCCTATGTTTAAGAGATCCCCACCACCTATTCCCGGTAACCGCCCCCACTAACGCCCGCTGAATTAGGGATTCCAGCCGGTCCCGGAAGTCCCGTATCTCCAGTAAGGAGGTATTGAACTTCCAGTAGCCGGCCAGACTAGGCCTATTTGCTAACCGTAGACTGACTCTAACAAGTTTATGGTCAGTCCACGCTATCAAGTGGAACGTGGGACAACTAACAAAATCAATGTCAGCTCGTCTCACTAACACTCTGTCCAAGTAGGAGCCTACTTTGGCAGAGGGCGAACTATCTAGCCACGTCCACATCTCCCGCCCTGGGTGATCCAGACGAAACCTGTCGACGAGGTCATGACGAGTCATGAGGCCGGCAAGGCTGCTTTCACACCTTCCCACACGCCTAGCTCCCCGCCCGACCTTATCTATCTTGGGATCAAGGATCGCATTCCAATCACCCATTAAAACTAGCCGCTTCGTATCATCCAGGAACGGCGCCAACCGACGAAAAAAGGAAACCCTCTCCACAACGATATTGGGCGCATAAACCGCAACCAGACGAAACTTGAAACTTTTCACGGCAACATCGGCCACAACCAGTCGGCCCCCGTCACCTGCAAAAACAACGTCAACATCGGCATCAAGGCTGCGTCCAACTAGCAAAGAAACCCCAACGCTGGTACGGCTGCCGTATGCTGAGAAAACGTTAAAATCGCTTTCCAGCACACGACAGTCGGCACCGCAAGTGAAGTGGGTTTCCTGCACTGCAGCAACATCTACGCCGAGAGTTTTAAGTTCACCAAGCAAGCGCGTACACTTGCCCGGATCCCTCAATCCCCTCACATTCAAAGTAGCAAGGTTTAGAGCCATCAATCCCACTTACCTTACTCAGTGTCGACTACGGGCCGGAAATCCTTCGGAGTAAGGATGCCGACGGCCTGACGCAGGGATCCGGTGCCGAGCTCAGTACTTACTCGGTCGTCCCTGGTAATTCCACCGACATCCACGGGGTACCGCAATTTTAGGGACCTATAGAAGGTAGGGTGAACCAAAATCGGGACCCTGCCCGAACAAAAAGGAAGCAATTTTTTTAAACTTTGGTGGCGCAAATCCGCCAACATTGCGTCCGCTCGACTGGCCCCCTCAAGAAAGTGCCAAAGCTCTTTGGTTCGGGGTCCAGCCGAACGGACGAATGTGGTCACCATTGCGGCACTCTTAAAAAGATACGGGTTGGTGATGTCCTTGCCGTCTATTTTTTTAAGTGATGATAGGGGTTTTAAAGTTTTTTTTAAAATGTGGTCCATGTTTTGGGGTTCGAGGATGTCCTCGCAGAAATGAAAAGCGGTGAAGGCACGTCGGACTTCGTTTGAAGCCGACCGTGACCTTGGCTTGAGTTCTGTTGATGATGGTGATGCTGCTGCTGTTGGTGACTCCCTGGTCACCGATTGTGCCCGTGTAAGGAGCTTAGGGGTTCTGATTGGTGAGAGTGAAGGTGATTTTGGGGAAAGTGGGAAGTCAGAGAGGTGTGCTGGGGTATTTTGATGTTTTTGTGGGGGAGGAATAATTTGGGCTGGTCTTTCAATTTTTTTCTTTTCGCCCTTTTCTTGAGGTTGGGAGGGTGTTTGGGACTGTGTTGGTGTTTCTTGGTGTGGTCCCTTAATGTGTTTTTTCTCCCCCTCCCCAGCTACCGAGTCATCACTATCCCTTCGCCGTTTTAGGTTAATTGAATAATCCATGGCTTCGTCTTCTTTTTCAATGTTATTTTCTTTGTTTTTCTTTTTTGTTAATGACGATGATGATGATGATCTTGCAGATGTCGATGATGATGATGGTTTGGCTGTGCTTGTGGTAGGAGTACTACTAGAGTCAATTTTAGCAGTCGTGGTGATGTTTGGTTTTTTTGAAACTGTTGCTGTTGCTGGTTCTTTGATGGGGGTTTGTTTTGCTGGTTCTTTGATAGGAGTTTTTTTCTTTTTTCCCCCTTTCACTACTTGGGTCCAGCCCTCTTCTTTGTTGGGGCTGTCCCCGGTTTTAGTTTTAGGGGTTTCGTTTTTGTTTACTTCAGTTGTTGTCGCTGTTGCTGCTATAGTTGTCGTTGTGTTCGTTGTGTTCGTTGTCGTTTCTGTTGTTGTTGTTGTGGCCGGAGTTGATTTGGTTGTTTTTTGAGGGCAGGATTTTGAGAAGTGCCCCAGCTGCTTGCAATTCCAGCACTGGGGCTTCCTGCCCTCAACTACGACTGTCATTATCTGGTGTTCGTACTCTATTATGTGAGGTATGGATGTGAACCCCCCTCTGTCCAGGCACATGGTGAAGATATAATCACCGTGCGCTGTCCCGTTAACTGACTTAGCTTTGGTAATATCTTCTATTTCTCCGTGTTTTACGAGGTAGGCAGCCAGGACCTCCTCATTCAGTTGTATCGGGACATTACACACGGTGATTCGTATTTTACGTCTTCCCATGTACTCTGGCTGAAGCCGGAAGTACTTGGAGATGACATTTTCGCCGGCCAGCTTGGCTGCAAGGTCTTCTGATGGTAACAGAACATCCCATGTTGCGAAGCTACGTCTACAGTAGTACTTCGCGGGGATGTCTGCTGCTTTTAGTAATCCTTCAAAAGTATCTTTTTTGATACCTGCCAGCCTCTTTGTTTTTAAATCTGTGACAACGAACGAGATTATTTTTGGCTGTACTTCCTGTACAAGTTCGGGAATAGGGAGGATCCTATTCCCTTGGAAGTACTTCTCGTATTTTTCTCTTATTTTTGAATAGTCTTTTGGTGTTTTTTGGATTACTTTTGTTGTCCAAGAGGCTGGCAGTGAAGGTACCTTTTGCGCCGGTTGGATTGAACTGGCCGACGAAGATGGCTGCGAAAGTGCAGGCCATCTTTCTTCCGGCTTTGAGGGGGGACTTTGATCTTTAAAAATGTCGGGTGATAATGACCCTGGTGAATTTGGTGCCTCTGCCATAGCTGCTTATGAGGCAGCTAGGGGAGGATGACCGTCGAATGTTCTGTGTAGGTGAAAATACGTTGGATGATGATGATATAAGTCGTTATGTTTTTTCAAAAATGATCCGAGGATAACAAGCGTTGACCCCCCTCAACAAACAAAATAACAATTGTTTGGGGGAGGGGCAGTCAACAATAATAGTTCAAAAACAATAACAAACAAGTTTCAAAAGGTCCAACAAATAACAATATTTTTTCAAAGCAATAACAATAACAATTTTTAACAATAAGAACTTACTTTTTTCCAAGTGAAAAAGAACTCAGACAAAAAAATTTACGTTCTAGTCTGCCCTGGTATAAGTAGCTACTGCTATATATGGCAGATGGACAAGTTCATTGTGTGAACAAAGGTGGGTGATACCCAACAATTATACCTTTCCGTAGTGTTTTAGTCCGAGAGGGAACATAATAATTAGACTGGAATAATGAAAGATTAATGATTCGATTTTTCTACATATAAATGAATTACTACCTTGACTAAAAAATATTCCAAACTCGCTGTGTAAAACACTTTGATTCAAGTTCCAAGAAGACAATTTTAACAAACCACCCATTCTTCTTCTTCTTCTTCTTCTTCTTCTTCTTCTTCTTCTTCTTCTTCTTATTATTATTATTATTATTATTATTATTATTATTATTATTATTATTATTATTATTATTATCTTACTTTTTGCTAATTTTTCACAGAAATGTTTAGTGGTGTTTCTTTTTTTTTCAGGAGTATAAGAGGCAGTAAGTTTCCTCAGATTTTCAGGACTCTTCTCATTATTTTAGCCGATCACAACAATCCCATAGTCTGAATGGACTAGAGTCTTTCTTTTATTTTCAGTTGTTCTAATTCCTTTGCCAAGCAATTGGGGACCGTTCCAAGCCTAATAACTACAATCGGTATCACCGTCATCCTCATGTTACAAAACTTTTTTTAGTTCTCTGTTAATTTCCCATTGCTGGAGAAGCAGAGATGAACTCATAAGAGATGTACTCTTATGGATCCCCACACACGGCCGCGCAAAAGCAGGACGACCAGCACGAACGTACATTCAGCAGCTATGTGAGGATACAGGTTGTTGTCCTGAAGACCTACCTAGGGCGATGAACGATAGGGAGGAGTGGCGAGAGAGGGTCAGGGATATCCGTGCTGCCAGCACGATATGGTGGTGGTGATTTTACTGCTTGCTAGTTCTTCACAGGTGACGGATTGACAGAAAGTTCCCTTAAGTCTCAAACTAGCCCAGTCTGCTAGAGCTGCAGTTGTGTAAGACTTCATCCAACAAGTGTCCTGGATATGACACAAAACTATTCGATAATAAACCTCCAGTAATATTGGATCCCCAGAGAATGTTGAGTACACATTTATTGCCATTGCTTCCAAGTAAACTCTGGCCCCTATTTGTAGCACCAAACAGGAGTCAAAAGGAATTAAACTGCGTACTTACGTTAAACTGAAAAAAAATGAAATAGATAATGTAATGGATTTGAAATTATATATCCTACAATGTTTCTAATGCCATAGAACAAAACTAAAAAAAATGATTAATAGTAAATAGAATTATTCATATAGGATAGAAATACTTGAAACGATGTAACTGCGTGAAAAATTAACACATTTAAAATGTTATCAACACAATGTGTTGACAAATAATGCATTCACTAAATATGTATAAACAGAATTTGGGTTTAAATAAAGTACAATGGTTGATATGACATAACACCCAACCAACAACAACAACAAAAGTATCAAAGTGTTTTCAAATTACTCTAGCCAATTTAAGTCGGTCCGTAGTCTTATCTCTCCATGTTTGCTACAGATGGTCTTTGTTTTTGCGGGGGTTCCATTTGGATCAGGATAGGTTTCTCTTTCCTTGTCAATTCAGATATGTTTTGTTCTATAAGGGATTACTCATCTATAGAGCCAATAGGTCTAGAGTCAGTAGTGGACGTGAATTTTTTAAACCAACATCCTTATATGCCATAATGACCTGTTTTCTAATTTGGTATTTTTCAATGAGTAGCTCTCAGCAAGTCCAGATGTATGTTCCCCTTGGAGCCTTCTTTAAGTTCACCAACTTTTTTTTCGTGCTATTTATCCATATGTCCTTTTCATTATATTCTTGCATTTCAATATTTTCCTCTGAATATTTTTTGCCACCGGTTGTAGATTTGTCCCCGTGCGCTCTCCAGGAAGGTAGAATTTTCTTTCGTTATTTTGGAATGTCCTGTTTTGTTTGTATTGCTTGACCCTGTCCCAGTACCTTTTGAGTCTTCTTTCTTTCACAAATATATTTCTATTCATTTCTTTCAAATGTGTTTGAGACTTGCCTGCGGTTGCGTTTTTAGGTCCTTTTCAATGTATTGGGTTCCTGCGCGTTCTATCTTCATTAAGAGTTTCACATGTTATGGCAATTTGTTTATTTACCCTTCAATCCGTATTTCTTCATTCAGGTTTTGCATTTCTGTTCGGATTTCTTCAGGAGATATTTATGTCATCATTATGATTCAATAATTCTTTTTTTTTCGGTTTCTACTTTGACATTTTTCCTGTCTTGATTCCTTAGAAATGGTTAAATAGTCTCCAATGAATTTCTTCTTCTTCTTCTTCCTCTTCTTCTTCTTCTTATTATTATTATTATTATTATTATTATTATTATTATTATTATTATTTCTTGAGAATTTTTTTACATCAGCATTAGCGGATGGATTTTCACTAGGTTTGAGTGACAGCAAGTCTCCTCAATTCTCCAGGACTCTTCTCAGTATTCTGGCTGATTTCAATAATGTTGTGGTTTTGATGGTCTCCATTCGTCCGGTTATTTCCAAGTCCTCCAGTCCTTATCCTTATCATTGGTGGACTGTTCCAAGAGCACCAATTACAATTGGAATAATCATTACTTTCATGATCCACAATATTTTCAATTCCCTTGCAAGGTCGAAGTACGTATCCTTCCTTTCGTTTTCTTTGAATTTTAATCTCTGGACAGCAAAGGTCACAATTCTGCAAGTTTTCTTGTTTTTATTATTATTAAGTATATTTTACTTGAGTTTTTTTATATTAGCGTTTGAAGGTAGTCTTTCGCTGGAATCTAAGTGACAGTAGGTGTCCTCTGCTCTCTATAACACTTCTTCATCCTGTCTATTAACTAAGATTTTGGGGACCGTTCCAAAAAACGCCCATAATGGTTGGTATCAATGTGTGTTACTTTTGTCTAACCAGGTCTAACAGGTAGCTTTTCACCGAAGTTTGAGGGACAGTCGGTCACGTCTTATCTACAGCAGACTTCTATAGATTGTTTCAAAAGGATATTGTCGGAATGATCTCCATCAATCTACTGATTTCTTCTCCATATTTATGGGTACTTCTCTTTCATGTCTCATAATATTTTCAGCTGCTTGGCAAGATCCCTATTTTCATTTTACTCTTTGAGAGTTTTGAGTATGAGTGACAACAATTCTCCTCAAATCTCCAAGTATTCTGGCCGATCTCAGCAATGCTGTAATTTGGGAAGTTTCTATCCGTCCCTCTATTTCGAAGTCCTCCAGTCCCTGAAGCAATCCTTTGGTGACTGTACCGACAGCGCCCGCCACGATTGGTATAATAGACATTTTCATGTTCAACATTTTTTTCAATTCCCTAGAATGGTTGAGGTACATATTCCTCTTTTTGCATTCTTTCAACTCTGTGGTCTGGCAGGACAGCAAAGTCCACACTCTTACAAGTTATCTCTTTTTTGTGGATTATTATAAGATCTGGTCGTCTGGCTGAGAATAGGTGATTAGTTTGTATGTCAAAATCGCAAAGTGGATCACCTTGCCCACCCAGTTGTTCCTAGTCTTATACTCTTTCTGTGCTAATTTGCTTTATTCGCTTATTATGTGATTAATCATTTCGTCTCGATCACCTCATAGCATACATCTGCTGTTTTGTTGCGTCTTATTTATTCTATGGTTAGATATGGCTAGTCTTTATGGCGTTCTTTTGTGCTGCTATTAGAAGAGATTCAGTTTCTCTCTAAAGGGTTTCATTTCCTAGGCCACGTAAGTTTTTTTCGCGTGAGATATCGCTTGTTAGCCGCTTAAAATGTCTCTAGAGTTGTTTTTCTTCCCACTTTAATTTTCAGGCTACTGTCGTTCAGCAAGTCTTCGTGTCGTTATTATTGTTTCATTTGGCTGCACCCAGTCTTCCACAACGCTTTTCTATGTAGTCTTCGAGTCCTCGTATCGATGTGTCAACGCTATCTTCAATGCTGGCAGGTCCTCTTCCTGTGTCTCTTCTTGACACATATAGTCTGTCAACATTATCTCTAGGATGAAATGCCTTATGCATTATTAGTTTTCTTGTTCTCTGGTCCATTTGTTTAAGTTCTTCTCTGGTCCACTTCAAAAATGGTTCTGAGTATTTTACGAGGAAGACACCCTAGATATTATTATTATTATTATTCGAGTTTTTCACACCAGTGGATGTTGATGGTCTTTTAGTGAAATCATAGTGACAGCATGTTTTCTCAAGTCTGCAGGATTCTTTTCAATATACTGGCTGATCTTAACATTACAGAAATCTGGATGGTCTCCACCTGCCCTCTTATTTCTAAATCTTCCAGTCCTTCTATTAAACATTAGGAATTGTACCGAGTACAACAATTACATATCATTATTATTTTTTTATACAATTAACAGTGATGGCTTTGTATTATATTGCTATAGTTTTCAGTATCCGTTATTTTTGTTTTGTTTTATTCTGGTTAAATTCCGTTTATTCGAGATATCTTCATTTAATTGAGACAATTTATTACACAAATATTTTTTCGCGAAAAGATTTCTCTTAAATCAAATGTTTGTATGGATTTGTTATTTTCACCTTTTTCCCCATATTACACTCTCATCAACACACGTAGGAAACAGTGAAATTATATTAAAGTCCGATCGGACATTTGTCTTTTATTTTCATACATTTAACCATAAATTTTAAAGAAGAATGTTAAGGGAAAAAAAAAGAGAAAGAAATAAAAAAAATCTGCTTTAAAACATAGCATTGTTATGGTGGAGAAATTATTTGAGACTTCAGATTCTGATCTGTTGAAAGGTCAAAGTGTTGAATAAGATATGCCGGAACTTCGCCCAAAAGTTGGTAAATGCGGCGTGATAAATCCCGAAAGGAACAATAAATAAAGGAATAAATAAATGAATAAAAATAAGAAGAAAGAAATAATTTTTTTTTTCATTTACACTTTCAGATTTATTCAAGGAAAAGAACACAACAAAACGCAGTGAACGTTTAAATCAATTTTTCGCAGCCATTAATTTTATCAATTAAATTCTTGATAACGGCTTAACGCAATTTGTCAGAATCTGTGAGAAACGTGAGAAAGCAATTCATAATATGCTTATTATTGTTATTATTTTTACCCGTTGAAATTACACACTGATCGTTCCTGGCGGCTCTTTAAGGAAAGCATATGATGGTAAGACTGACTATAATTGTGTTCATTTGCTCATCATTCTTACCAATTTCAATATTGAAATTGAGTCGATGGCTTCAATTCTTCTAATAACTGAAAATAGTCTTTTGTAATTGTGAAGAATTTCCCAAGTCAGCTGTTGAGAGGAAATACAGTTGGTTGTTTGGTTATTTAGTTGTTTTGTTTACGGCGTATTTACCCCTTTTTTCATTTGACGCCTAATTACCTTTCAAATAATTCAGGTTAGTATAAAAATATATTTTGTTTACAAACAGCTAAATGTCAAAAGAGTTCTCTTAAATTCCAAAACAGTTCTCTTTCAAACAATTTCTTTTAGAATAACTATACAGTTTCCATATCAACAACAGTTTTCTTTCAAACAATTCAGTTTAACATAAGTACAAAATTTAGTTCAATTTAAAAACAGTTATATTTTAAACAGTGTAGTTTAGCTCAAATGCGCAGTTTCAATGTAAAAAAAAATCTATTTCAAACAATTCAATTTAGTATAAGTACACAGCTTAGTTCTCGCCCTGTCGGTTTTGTCTTTAGAATAAACCGAGTGCACCTCAGCAGTGGGGTAAAACCACCCCTATTGAGGCCACCTGTCAGCCGTGGGTGGTGACTCGTTAGGCGCTAGGAAGGAACCCTGGTGGTTGAGGAGTCATTGATCCGGTGAAAGAGTGGTCAATGGCTTGCATCACTCCACTTTGACCCTTACTTGGTCTGACGGGTGGTCGGATAAGACTGATCCTATCAATCGGCTGGTCTCGTCATGCCCTATTACACGTTCTTTTCCTCCCAAACGTATTATCCAATGCACTCTTGCAGAACAATGCCCAACCCTTTATTTTATTGGTGCTAGAAGGCGGGTGCTGAGAGTCAATTGTATTTAGAAGTAAGGACTTTTTAACCCTGTTAGATTGAGTTATAAAAATCAGAATTTGGCAGAGGTTCGAAATCTTGCTCTTAATACGAGTATATTGGTATTGTATCCGCGTCTCAACCAAGGCGAATGGGTTCCCCCCTTGATTCATTCCTTTCTCAAGCTGGACTTCATGATGGGAGGTGGAACATAGGAGCAGTGAAAAATATTTAACAGATATGACTTCTTTCTCAAAAAAATCTTTCAAATGTATCTAAAACGAATCGGAATCTTCAGATAATGAAACAGAACCACGTTTTCCTACATTCATAATCATTGAATCTAACAATGCACCGATTACTAGTTTATCATCCTTTATGATTGAAAAAGTAATATCAACAAACTCAACGCCAATTACTGTAAAATATTTTTTAAAATCAAACTATGTTTGTTGAAGTGGAAAAGAGGAAACCTGCTGATTTTCTACTGAAAATGACCAATTTTCACAATATCAGTCTCAAAACTTTCCCGCATAAATCCCTGAGCGTAAGTAAGGGGGTCTTAAGAAGTGAAGAACTCTCCTTATGCACCGTCGAAGAAAGAAAAAGAGAGCTAAAAAAACAAAGTTGTGACTGGAGTGAAAAAAGTATCGATTAAAAAAGAGGGAAAACCAATAGACACGAATACATATATAATGCATTTTAACACCCACAAAATACCCGAAAATGAAAGCTGGCAATACAATACAGAGGGTCGAGCAATACATACTCAACCCATTGTGATGTTAGAAATGCTAAAAATATGATCACCGTGAGGATAATTGTAGAGGGCGTGAAGTGTGAGAGAAATATGGTGAACAAAATCCTGACCATCACATTGATGACTGTCAATTCCAATAGAAAATGTGCCAATTGTGGCAGCGATCATACGGTGTACACAAGATCTTGTGAGACTCAGAGGCAAGAGAAGGAAGTGTTAACTTGAAAACACCAGAATATTGTTTTTATAATGAAGTCTTTAAATTTGGAGTAGGCTCTAAGACCACTAAATATTCCCAACCAGTTAAGCGTAACAAATCTCCATTAAAAAAAGGGTGAGACGATTGTTAAAGCCTTAATCCACTTGGAGCCGCGTGATTGGGAAAGCTTCATCAATAAAATCAAAGCCTTGCTTGATACCACTAGAGCTGCTAATACACCAACTACATCAGTGGATCTTGCAGAAAACAAAGAGAAATCATCCGCACAAACACAGGCCCGATTGGGGAAAAGCGATACTGAGAAGAAAATGGCAATAACACCAACCACACGGTCGATAAAAAACCCAGTAACAAAGTTCCCTACGAAAATTAGATCAAAAGACAAAAGATCCCCAATACGACCTCCTGTTTCTACAGACCGCTCTCGAAACTAAAAAAGAAAACACTTCAAGACTAACAAGAACCAACACCAAAACCAGAAATACAAGAAACAGAAAATGCAGAAACAATGAATGAATTCAGAACTTTATAAAAAATGGAAACAATGAGTAGCCCCCAATTGACAAAACCTAAACTCCAAAAGAATAAACCAACAAACAGCGAAGAGCAAAGGACTAATAATGAACCATCAAATAACTATGTGGAACTGTCCGAATTAAATACAATAAACGATGTCAAACAAAATATTACAGTAGAACTGTAGAGGAATTAGAGCTAGTTACGAATAACTGCTATTAAAAAATATAACCCCAAAGTAGTATGTCTTCAAGAAGCATTCCTCAAAGATAAGAACAAGTTGAACATAAAACACTTTCAGTCATACAAAGATGGACACAAAGCTTCTGGTGGTGTCTCTAATCTCGTTTGGACGGACATACCCCAACAGCAAATCAACATCGACAGTGAACTCCAAGTGATTACTGTCAAAACTACACTTCACAAACCAGTAAATATCAGCTCCATTTATATATCTCCACATGATCCCATAAAAGACGAAAAACTTGATAAACTAATAGAACAAATTCCTGAACCCCGTATATTACTAGGTGACCTTAACAATCGCACTACTATATGGGGGGGTGCCTGAAAATCAACAATAAAGACACTGATATGGAGAAGGTAATCAATACCAACAATCTCTGTATCTAAGATAAAAAATATCCAACTTATCTCAACCCATCAACAGGCTCCTACTCAGATATCGATATCTAATCCTTCAAGCTACATGGATTACACATGAAAGATTCATGACGATCCTTTTGGCTGTGAAAAATTCCCCATAATACTGGAAATCTCACAGACCTCTCCATGACAACAGACCACTCTGCTGAAAAACAAATAAGGCCGAGTGGCAATGATTTAAAGCCTTATGCAAAAGAAGACTTGATTCAAGGCCCAAATAGCACATTTCTAATAAAACATTTCGCTGAAACATTAATGGCAAAGCAAATGAAACTATACCTAAAACCTCACCCTCAATCAGACGCAACCCACGCCGGTTTAACACTGGGTGCAAAATAGCAATCAGACAACGAAATGCTACCTCCGCAAATTCAAATAAGAACCCTTAACAAGCAATCTAAACTCTTTTAAACTGCTCAGAGAAAAGGCAAGGAAAACTATTAATCTAGCTGAAAAGATTAGTTGGCAAAATTATGTATATAAACTTAATTCGTCCACCAAAACAAGCAGTCTGGAATATGATCCGCAAAATTTCTGGCAAAAAACAATCTACTCCCCTCAAACACCTAATTAAAAATAATACACAAGTCACGAATATAAAGATATGGGTAACACACAAATTGAACCTTCTCAGTAAATTCCTCCTCCACAAATTCCAACCCAGAATTTTACAAATACAAAGAAATAGATAAAAGCAAAAGCTTAATTTTAAACAACACTAAAAGTTACAACGAACTCTTTTCATTTTCATAACTAAAAGAATCCATCCAATAATCCCACAACACTGCAGTCGGCCAAGATAAAATTCACTCCGAATTTCTCATACACTTATCTTCAAAATCCTTAGAATACCAATATACTTCATTAAACGACACTTGGAAAAATAGCAAATTCCCAGAATCATGGAAACTTGCTACCATCATCGCAATACCAAAACCAGGAAAGAATAATTTTTACGCATCAAACTAACGCCAAATAGTTTTAACTTGCTGTCTGTATAAGACCATGGAAGGAATGGTCAATGAAAAGCTACTTTGGTTCACTAATCTTTCTTACCAACTTTTAGAGCCTAAGATTAACAATGGATCATGTGGTCAGATTAGAAACCTCTATACTAGAGGCAATTATACAAAAAACATCTCGTAGCAATATTCTTTGACCTAAAGAAGGCGTACGAGATTATTTGGAGATATAGTATCATAAATGACCAACACAATATGAAAGTCAGACTTCCAAACTTTATCAAAGCATTTCTTTCGGGTAGGAAATTCAGAGTCCGTATTGGTTCAACCCAATTAAACATCTAAAATCAAGAATAGGGAGTCCCTCAGGGGAGTATACTGACTGTAATCCTCTTCAACATAAAAATCAATATCATCGACAATTACCTGAATCCTGGAGTTGATAAGGATTTGTTCGTTGATGATTTATTCATCCCCTGTACATCCATATATATACGTACAACAGAACGTCAACTACAACAGGTCATCAAAAAAATAAACAAATGGGCGTGGATAAACGGCTTTAAATTTCCCAATAATAAAATTCAATGCATGCATTTTTGTCATTTAAGAAAAATGCATCACAACCCTACATTACATATGGACACATCAGAAATTCCAGTCTTGAAGAGTACAAATTCCTCGGTGTTATTTTTTATAAAAAGCTATCTTTCATTCCACACACTCAATATTAATAAAACAATTGCTGAAATTATATAGAATCTTAATCCGCTCAAGAATTGATCATGGCTGTTTCATATACAAAGGAACCAGAAAATACTACTCAAATCATTCCAGACAGTCCACTATGTGGTATTGAGACCTGTCTTTGAAGATTTAGAACATCACCATTGGAGAGCCTTTATTTTGAAGCCTAGGAACTACTTCTACAACTTAGATTCACACAATTAGGTCTACAGTAAACGTAAATCCCTACCATCCAATCCGGCTTATGACTTCACTTTCATTCCTAATCAACAAAATCTATTTGAGCAGAGAGAAAATACCATAAAATTATTCGGTCTTCGCATGAAACACATAGTGGAAGATACAGACATTTCACTTACCAACATGATACTTTACAACTATGCTCCCCTCTTGGGCTACTAAAGCAACCTATGGTTATCTTTGATTTAAACAAGCTCCCTAAAAATATACCATCCCCTACACTACCTGGAGTAACAAAACAACATTCAAGAGATATATCCCAATCACTTACACATTTTCACGGATGGCTCCAAAAGCAACAATGGAACCGGATATGGAGCAGTTCTCCACAAGAAAACCTTGAATAAATGCTACCCAAAAGAGGCTTCCATAATATTTTCTGCTGGAATCTGTGCAATAAATTTGGCACTTTAACTAGTTTCAACAAGCAACAAGGAAAAGTTAATCATTCATTCAGACTCCATCTCTGATCTACAATGTCTAAACAATACCAAATTTGACAATCTATTCATTTTCAAGCTTCTAAACAAACTCAATTCCATGAACCATAGCAAAAAAGTTAAAATTCTGCTGGATCCCAAGCCATACAGGGATCCCGGTTATCGATAAATTGGATTCATTAGCTAAAGCTGCTCTCTGTATGGTGTCTGATAAAAAATCAAAATACCATATGCTGGCCTCAAACCAAAAAACAGGCAAATAATTACAAAGAAATGGCAAAATTCATGAGAGAAAAACCCCACAACAAGCTCTTCCAAGTATAGCCCATTTTAAAAGACAGGAAGCTGGATCCTAATAATACCAGAAGAGAAGAAACCACTCTTGAGCGACTACGTACTGGGCAAGACTTACAGTTGCTTCTTGCATATACTAACATTTGTTGTTCATATATTTATGGAAACAACTTATCCAAATATTTACCAATATTTACTGATTAAAACAGTGTTGTGTTTTCTTATGATAGCATTAACTGTTTTATCTCTATAAGTACTGTCTTGTATCCCCGTAACATAATGGCTAAAGTGCAGTACAACGCCTTCGAAGTAAGGAAATCCAAGCTTTAATCACGCTATTACGTTCATCATCAGATTAATACCATTGGGAAAAAGTATGAATCCCCTTATCCCTCCAGCTATGGGTTAAATATTATTGTCGAAGTTCCTCTTCCAGGATAGCTTTAGCATGAAATAACACGAAGATTGATATGTCATTAAACAAAGAGGCAAAACAAACCTCAATCACCACTGGAAACGTAGAAAATGTGGTGTAAGTCTTTATTACCATAACTTCCTAGCCGAATCTGAGTCGGAGTGGAATCAACTATTAGGGGTTAAAGTATGGGTGAAATTGAATGAACCTCTTGTTTACATTTTTGTTTTGTTGCTTTTTGAAAGTATTAAATTAAAATTTTATTTTTAATACATGTTCCTACCATTTTTTTTGTTAAAGAGATATCAACATATCTTTCACAACCATTCATGTAGAAGAACACTTGTGGGACTAAGTAAGCCATGATAGGGGAAATAAATGGTTTCTATATCTTTCCCAAAGTTTTTTGTACGGAAGTGAACATAATAACAAAAATAAAAAAAAAATATCTCACTTATTACGATATTAGAATGATTTTCGAGGGATCAATAAATCGACTTTATTTATTCGGAAATTTTTCTTATTTGATTAGAATGGAGGTGTCATTATATCTTAGAAGCTATCGTGCTTGATTCATATATCGTAATAAGTGATTTGGATTTCCATTTCGGTTATTATATTCACTTTCGTACCAAAAACTTTGGGAAATATATAGAATCCATTTATTTCCTCTCTCATAGCTTAGATAGTCCCACAAGTGTTCTACATGAATGGTTGTCAAAGATTAAAAAAACTATGTCGATATCTCTTTAACAAAAAAAAAAATGGTAGGAACATGTGTTAAGAATAAAATTTAAAATTAAAACTTTCAAGAAACAACAAAGCAAAAAATGTAAATAATATTCCATAAATAAAGTCGATTTATTTCAAAAATAAATAAATAAACATCATATTTTCATAATTTTTTCCAATAAATGCAAACACTCTATTGTTTGGAAATGGGTCATCGCAAAAAATTCAACTCAAGCAAAACCTTTGTTTTAAGGCAATTGAAAATTGTGGCAAATCAAACAGATTGCGCTAGACTTGATCAGATATGTGTCATCAAACTTTTGGTGGCTGAGAAATGCAAACCATTGAAAATTTACAGAAAATTCTGTTATATGTTCGGAGAAATAATTTTTTTCCAATTCTTTTTCAAAAGAACAAAAATGTTTAAAGAAGTTTGAAATAATAGACAGGACAGTCAGACATACAAAGACGAGCTCACCTTAAATGGTGGATTCATTTCATGCACTTATTTTACGGACAGAAGGGTTACAATAGGGGACATGTTTGAACAACTTGGAATTTCTATGAGTACTCTACAGGGAATTGTGCATTGTGATCTTGCCTTTATTGACAGTTGTTGTCGACTTCATGAAATGTACACACTAGAGCAGAAGACAAAACACTGCAACTAGAAAGGTGGAAACCAGGGAAACGTGGGAAAAGCTACCACATCCTCCTTAGATTCAAGATCTGGTCATCTTCTGATTTTCTCTTTTATGGGCCCTTTATATTTTGTTTCCGTGGAAAAAAAGTTTTTGGGCGATAATGAAGCGAAGAGCCCTGTGAGAAAATGGATAATAAATTAATCCAAAGATTTACACGTGGAAAAAAAATTCTAATTTTTCGACAGGAGAATAAATTTAAAAGAAAAGAGATTGTATTGAAAAATAAACTAAATATTTCTCCTAGGAAAATGTGAGCCACTACATTGCAAATTTCACCTTATTTATTGGAGAGCGTTTATATGAACGCATTTTCATAACTTATAGAAATGAAATATCACAGGACAATTTGGCATGCCGTTAAAACCAAGTAATTAATCATTAATGTCATCCTATTCTTAATTCTCTTGCGTGTTATTAATTTTTTCTTTAGACCTGAATAAACCTAATAGCATTGATTTGTATAATTATAATATTTTACTCATTTGAGAGCTTTTAACTCGAGCGTTGGCTGGTATTTTTTCTCTGGAGTTTGTGGGATAGAGAGTCTCTTCAAGTCTACAAGTCTCTTCGCAGTATTATGTCCAATCTTAATAATGCAGTAGTAAAAGTACAAATGCTTTTAAGATCATTGATGATTTTCTAAAACCAAATAAAAGAATAAAAATATTCCTTTAATTGCTTGTCTTTTTTTTTTTTTATAGAATTTACGAATTTAAAAAAAAAGCCAGGAATATAAATAATGACTATTATTTTCTAGGCATTTATTTTATTTTCGTAAATTTATTCTTATTTATAAAAACGAAATAAGAATATCGGAGAACATTATAAATTATTTTCGTTTTCACATGATTTGTCATTTTTTAACTATTCAACATTAATTCGCTACTTTTTTCAGTCTTGATTTGATTTTGAAACTGATCAATAAGGGAAATAATTTTAACGTTTAGTTTCGGTCTCAAAATTTAAAATTATAACAGAAAGATGAATAAAAAGTTATCCGTAAGAGCATGCGATTGACACAATTACGTTTTTAATGAACCGAAGTAAATATTCGTAGACGACAATTAAAATAGTATTTTAAACAAGAGGCTTAAAAAACCCTTTTCTGTAGGTCAGTTTTAATCGACAACAAGACAATTGTAAAAATGTAGAAGGAGAATGAAAATACTGTTCATCTATCACATATAAGATTATTCTTATTCCGGTGAAAATATCACAGTTATAAAACTGAGAGACATTTGTTGATTTTTGACAGTGCAAATTATATCAGATTATTCTGCTCTTAAGCTGCTAGTTTACAACGAAGCTATTTAAAATAGTTTTAATCTGAACGAAAAGAAAATGCGATATGTAATATTTTCAAATCATAAATTTACGTATTTTTGTTTTTGCACTGTAGAATATCAGTTTTTCATACGGAACTAATAAAATTAATAGCCTTCATTTAATCATATTCAATGTAATATATTATTACGATTGGCCCAATTCCCAATCTATTATTTTCTTGAAAAGTTCGTTGAATCATAAATTATACGGGCCAAAAAATATAAGAAAATCTTAGTTGAATATATCAACTGCGAAATAATTTAACATTTTGTTCATGACAAAATTTCCTGAAGCCGGTCAAAAATTGATTCAAATGCTCAATTCCCACGTAGGTGACTTCCTCTCTCCTAAATTGTTCCGGACTATCATATTTTACATCTTATATACTGATATTATTAAACGTGTAAAAGCAAATTGTAGTTGCCTAAGGGTTAAAAATAAAGGCGTAAGTCTTGTGTGTCAGTTCAGAAAGTCGGAACAAGGGAAGAATAAAATAGCTTCAAATACCTCTGTAAACGAAAGAGATAAAGAACCGAGGAAAGAAAGAAGAGAGAGAGAAAGAGAGAAAAAAGTGAGAGAATTAAAGAGCAGAAGGAAAATATAGAGAGAAGAAAAGAAAAAACAAAAGTGATTGTCATAGAAGAAAAGAAAAGAAAAACGTGAAGCAAAGGGAAGAAAAAGAAAGTGAAGCGAAACTAAATAAGAAAGAGAGAAAAACCCTTAAGAAACGAAGTAAATGTTATGATTTTGTTTTATTGACGGATCAACCTTTGAGGGTTATTTAATGCCAAAGTCATGTCCCAGTCCAGTACATTAGCCATTGTACAATGAGGATTCTTCCAGAAGAAAAGGGAAGTGAAAGAATTTGAACGATATATAAAGAAATTTCTTTCGGCGATAACGGTTAAACTAAGACTTTATCTCCTGTGTGTTCGTACTTTTATAGATCAGAAAAAAATCACTAACATTGAGGTACAAATTAGTGCATGGGACTAGGTTTAATCACAATAATTCCAGCTGAAGTAAAAGATATTTATTCGTTGTTCTTTTTTGGTTTATAATGAATTAAAAACATATTTGACAAAATTTACTCTCGAGCAAGTAATGTCTCGTTTTATCATAGCAAATGAATTTCTCATGACTCTGTAGCGAAGCTAGTATCAAATTATGTTTAGCCTTTAAGATTTCATTTCGAAAATATAACATGCCCTTAAAAGAATAAAAAAAAAGAATAAAAAATGAAATGAACAATATGCAACTTTTCTAATCACTTGCGTTGCGTAATGGCTAGCGACACATGGAATCTTGGTGAATCTTAGGACATTTCTCTTCCAAGGACTGCATCTAGAGTTAGTATATAATTGTGGTACTCATTAATTACAGTCATGTTATTTTAGTTTTATTAAAGATATGTATTATAGTTTAATGGTTTATAACAATTTAGAAGTGTTGGATTTAAGCTAGTAAATAATACTTAATAATATATAATTTCATTGTATAATGTTCAACTGATAAGACCAAGGAATCTTTTATTGATGGAAATATCATTTTTAATAAATCAATTCGGATGTGCTTCTCAGTGAACAATATATATATATATATATATATATATATATATATATATATATATATATATATATATATATAGTGTGTGTGTGTGTGCGTGTGTGCGTATGTGTGTGTGTGTGTGTGTGTGTGTGTGTGTGTGTGTGTGTGTGTGTGTGTGTGTGTGTGTGCTAAAACTATTGATGCTTTTAATGAGGTTTCAAAATATTGTAAATTGTTCTTGAATGAAATATTAGAGAGAAAGTGTTTTATTCCGGTATTCAGCAGGAAAAAAAAAAAAAATCAGAATTATTTTCTATATTTACGTATGAAGATAAACTTTTATTTCATCATTTTTTACAAGTTTGAGTTCATGATTCAGGACCTTTTCCTCGTTATAGTCAATAAACAATTATCAAGTTGGACTTAACGGATTTAAAACATATCGATAAAACCTTTCGTGGGGCTCTCTCACTCACAATCTTTAGTATAGTCTGTTATATCATATTTTATATATATATATATATATATATATATATATATATATATATATATATATATATATATATATAACTGGTTATGCCTGACAGGCTCAACACTTAAAGAAACCAATTTTATAAATATAAAGACATTTCATATGTGAGGTATGGAGTTTTATTCAAAGATGTACAGTGTCGTTTTTCTAGATTACCATTATTAATTTCGGTTCAATTTCTTTCTAAAATGTTTTCAAAATTGAAGATTGACAAATAGTATATATATATATATATATATATATATATATATATATATATATATATATATATATATATATATATATATGCAGGTGTATATAATGAAATTGTTCCCTTTCCTTTCAATTAAAAGCATCCATAAAGATGAATGATAAATAATTCAAACGTGAATATTGAAGATTCTTATTTGAAGAATATGTATCCATCATCATTGATATATCTAAGAAAAAAAAACACAATTCAAATGGTGCTATGTGCGATTATCTTGATATAAAAGCCAAGGTACAAAAAAGCAATTTTACCCTTTGTTTACTACGAATAAAACAAGAATCTAATTAATTTATTCAATTTGAATGAATAAAACTGTAGTTAAATTAGAAAAGACAATCATATAAATATATGCAATAAAACATTTCACATATAATATATTGTTTTGAGAGCTTTAAGACATGACTTGATTATATATTTTTGTTTTTTGTCGAATGTTTATTTATAATTGTAAATCAACTAGTTTTAATGTTTTTCTTTATTCAACATTGAATAATTTTGACAATAATATTAGCGTTTTATTTTTAGCTTATTCAAAATTCCCAGAGGTATTTCAAATTCTTTTTAGATGGTTTGAAAGTAAGCACTATCACAATAAGAACAATCCACAAACACACAATTGCATATATATATATATATATATATATATATATATATATATATATATATATATATATGTGTGTGTGTGTGTGTGTGTGTGTACATGGGGAGGTCGGTGTGTCACTTCAAGTTGATATGTTTTAATATTAGTTTGTTGTTTTTTTTTGCCTTTTACGTATGAAATAAAATTAAGGACAAAATTATTAGTGAGCAGTTAATTAACTTTCGTTACCTGCAGCAAAATTAATATTCACATATTTACATGAAAAATATTTCTTCCCGTCCCTGCATGTTTTACCGTTTGCAACTGTACACCGTATCATATTGCCTATTTTCTTATCATGATGAAAATACTACTACTACTACTACTAATAATAATAATAATAATAATAATAATAATAATGATAATAATAATACATCAGAGTTAAAGATTGCATAAATTCAACTAGATGAAAATCTGAATCATTTTTCATACCAGCTCAGAACATCTCCATAAGAACAAATTATACCAAAGTACAAATTTATAAAACGCAACAGAAAATCCCGTATATGTTAAGTGGAGACAGAGCTGGAACTGTAAATAATTTAATCAGCAAATACAGAAAACTTGCACAAAGGGAATACAATACCAGGAATGTTATGATTAGGAAGGTTGCTCACTAGGAATTATACCAGAGTATAACCATATGAATATGATAACGCATGGTATGTGCATAAACCAAGATCAGCACGAGAAAACAATCACTGAGATTTTGAAATACATGCCGATCAAAGAATCCAATGAGAAGACAATATTGAGAGTTGATTATCAAGAAAAAGAAGTTATCAACTAGAGAATTTTACTGTTCCGGAGTAACTCAAAGAGAAAAAAAAAGGGTAAACAGATGAATACTTGGATCTTACCTGGGAGATAAAAAATATTGGGGGATATTTGGGTGATAGCGATAAAAATCAAAACTACTGCAAATAGATCGGACCCCAAAGACTTGGAAAAAATAGACTGGGGGTATTGGAAATCAGAGAACGAATCGAGACCATCTAAACTCCTGCACAGTTTGAATACATAGAAGAGACTTTGAGTACTCAGGAGGCTTGATGTCAGTCTTCTGTAAAACAATGCCTTCATATAAACACAATAATAATAATAATAATAATAATAATGATAAACCTGGACCTGTCTAAGAAAAGGAAACTTAAAGAGAGAAACAGAATCTCTCCGACTAGCACCACAAAACAACGCTGTAAGAACCAATCATATGAAAACGAGAATAGATAAGACACAGTAAAATAGCAAATGTAGGCTATGCGGTGACAGAGATGAAACCATCAATCACATCGTAAGAGAAAGCAGCACATAATCACAGAAGGAGTATAAGACTAGACGCAAGGTGATCCGCTGGGAGATGTGCAACAAATTTAAATTTGGCCTTACGAACAAATGGTATATGCACAACCCAGCAGCTGACCTAGGAAATAACACACAAACTCCTATGGGACTTGGACATACAGACGGTTCACCTAATCTCGGCCAGAAGACCAGACCTAATAATAATCAACAACAACAACAAAAAGAGAAAATTTGCAAAATTGTCGACTGTGCAGTGCCGGCTGACCAGAAAATGAAATTGAAAGAATGCTAAAAGAAGGATAAGTACCTCGAGCTTATTAGAGAACTGAAAAAAACTATGCAACATGAAGGTGACAATTATACCAAATGTGACTGGTGCTTTTGTTACAGTAACTAAAGGATTATTAAAGGGGCTGGAGGTCATGGAATTTGACGGATGATTGCAGACTATCGAAATGACAGCATTATTGAGAACGGCCAGAATGCTGAGAAGAGTCATGAGACTTGAGAAGACTTCCCCTCACTCAAACTCCAGTGAAAGACCATCAGCAAATGCTGATATAAAGAACTCAAATGAATAATCATCAAAAGAAAGAGAATCCGCAAAATTTTTGACTTTCCTGTCCCGGCAGACCACAGATTAAATCTGAAGGAAGGTGAAAGAAGGATAAGTACCTCGACCTTGCTAGAAAATTGAAAAAGCTATGGAACATGAAAGTAACGATTGTGCCAATTGTGATTGGTGTGTTAGGCACAGTAACTAAAGGATTATTTAAGGACTTGGAAGATGGCAGATGGGTAGAGACTATCCAAACGAAAGCATTGCTGAGGACGGCCAGAATACTGAGATGAGTCCTGGAGTCTTGAGGAGACTTGCTGTCACTCAAACTCCAATGAAAAACTATCAGCTAATACTGATGTGAAAAAACTCTAGAGGAGGAATAATAATAATAATAATAATAATAATAATAATAATAATAATAATAATAATAATAATAATAATAATAAGAAGAAGAAGAAGAAGAAGAAGAAGAAGAAGAAGAAGAAGAAGAAGAAGAAGAAGAATATAAAAAAAACTACTAAACATGGAAAAGAATACCTCAGAAGAACGAGAAACTACTCGAAAACAAAGTACATTTCATAAATCTCATTAAAGGAATAAATACCTGAGCATCCTCCTCGTAAGATAATCGGTGCTATTCTTGAAGTGGACAAGAGAATTTAACAAAAAGACGTGAGAAAAGGAAATCTTATGACGTCGCCATAGGTCTTACATCTAATAGATCAAGAAGATAGACTGTATGTGTGAAGAAAGAAGGTTGAAGATAACTTACCAAAATTAAAGATAGCGTCGATGCATCGTTAATCTATTTGAACACTACATAAAATAAACACGTAGGAAGACTGATGACAGCCACCAGAAACAATACAGACAAAACAAGCATCAAAAGAACAAAAATAGCAAGAAAACAAAAATGGGAAAAAAAGCTTCCATACGACAAAAAAGTGAAACCTCTCACAAGAAAGCTTAGAAAGGGAAACCTTCTAAGAGAACCTTCTGGTAGCAGCATCAAACAACGCCATAATAACTAGGTAATCAAAGTTAGAATAGATAAGACGCAGCAAATAGCGGATTTAGTTTATGTGGTGACAGAAACGAAACAACCAATCACTTAATAAGCGAATGCAGTAAATAAGCGCAAAGAGAGTATAAGACTAGACACGATTGAATGGGGAAGGTGATCCATTGGGAATTGGGCAAGGAGTTTCGATTTAGTCATATGAACAAATGGTATATGCACAACCCAAAATTTGTCCTGGAAAATTAGACGAACAAAATTTTCTTGGAATTTATATAAACATAGATCGTCAAATCTTGGCCAAATGACCAGACTTAGTGATTTTCAACAAAAAAGGGGAACCTTCCAAACAGTGGATTTTGGGGTTCCAGCTGACCAGAGAAAAAGACTGAAAGAAAGCGAAAAGACTGATAAGTATGTAGACTTTTCTGGAAAATTGAAAAGCTATGGAACATGAAAGTGAATGTGATATAATTGTAATTGGTACTTTTGGTACAGTCACCAAAGGTTAGATGCTGGGTTTAAAGGACTATGAAATAAGAGGACGAGTAGAGACCATCTCAACTACACCATTCTTGCAATTGGCCAGAATATTGAGAATAATCCTGCAGACTTGAGGAGACTTGCTGTCACTAATAAGAAGAACAATCAAGCAACGTTGGCATGAAAAACTCTTAAAACTGTTTAAATAAAAGAAGAAGAAGAAGAAGAAGAAGAAGAAGAAGAAGAAGAAGAAGAAGAAGAAGAAGAAGAAGAAGAAGAAGAAGAAGAAGAAAACGTACAGCTATATCTTAATTGAATGAAGCAAACTGACCCAGTTCGAATACAAGAGTAATCATGAGTGGATGGAAGGAGATTTTCTGGGTTTTGTGCAAACAACTGATGTTTGACCATACAAACGAATGGTACATACACGTAGCAGAATCTGCCCAGGAAAATAATACATGCATAATTCTAATGAATTTTGAAATGAAAACTGAATACCAAACTCCAGTAAAATGATTGGAAAGCTGTGTTTGTCAGATGAAAAATTGCCGGCTGGTCAAAATCGCTGTACAAGGAAATCACAGATTAATAATAAGGTAAAAAAAAAAAAAAAAAAAAAAATGAAAAATACCAACAAAATGCTTGAGAGCTGAAGGTTTTATGGACTCTATTGAAACCTTGAACGCTGGAATATATACTAGACGATGTCCAGTATTATAAAATTCCCGTTGGAAACAGACGTTCGCCACAAGACGTTTCACCTTCGCAGATCCCTCGAAAGATTCAGATATAACTAAGATGGATTTGTTGAGCAGCGTCCTGCATCATTTTCTTCACCATCTTTATAGACGCATGAACATTTAAACGATTGATTGATTGATTGGTTGATATTAACATTATATCATCTTGTCAATCTTTTTTAAGCATTGAGGCGAGATAATTCCGTTCATTGACTTTCATGTAAACATTATTTATAAGTGGCTCTTAAGAGGTTTTCTTTTTGCTCATGGTCTTATCAAATAAGAATGATTTCAAAACATACCAACTTGATTTATAGATGAAAAATTTGCTGGCACTACCTTTTCGAGTCAAAACGGAAGTGAGCATAAACGCTATATAAGAAGTGTTCCACATTCTCCAGCGTTCCAGAAATTTAGTCCCTCCATCAGATATAATTTTGTGTCATACCCAGTAAAATTTCTTCTTTTATGCCGTGGGATCTTATCCTATTGGTGGTGATACAATCACCATTTTCTATTGAGAGTACTACAGCATGTCGTGAACAATAGCTATTTTGCAGCAAAAAATGTTTTATTAAAGATGCCAAACATGTACAATTTACAAGACTAATCGCATTATGCCAAAGTCTTCCTTATATTACTGCAGTTTACTCAGCCGTAGCCATATATAGCAAGTGAAATCATTGTATTCATTATAGTTCTAGCATTCATAACCTTGAGTTATGTTTGATAATTAGGTTTCCTATGTCGTTCTGGTATAAATATTTCATACATGTTAAGGGCATGCTAATCGTACAATTTCCCCTGGCCTTATTTTTAAAATCGATTGTATTGCATTCAATTGATAAATCACTTAAGGGTGTACATTATTGAAAGGGTTCTGAGCAGCCATCTCTCTTAACTACCAAATAAGTTGTCAATGTTTTAACTCATAAATAAGGAAATGGTTTTAGAACATTATCTTCCTGAACCCTGTTGATGAATCACGACATTATATAATCAAAAATAAAAACAATAAATCAAGAGATTTTTTTATGCATGCATATCTTTTTAAAATTTCAACATTGGTAGTGATTCCAGGGGTAGAGCTTTTCGGACTCAGGCAGCAGAGTTATTCTCCCAAGTCTATCAATTTTGATATAATAAAAATTATCTAAGAACGAGTCATTTGTTCTTGACTTTGGTTTGAATCTACGTTCAGATTCAAACCACCATGAATAATTATATTAATTCACAAACTTCTATAGATTTAGTTCAGTTGTCATGTCACAAAATGTATATTTTGCTGACGTTGTTCATAATAATGTTGCTAGAAGAAACTAATTAGGTAAGTATCTACTTCAAATTCATGGAAACCAATCATAAAAAACAATGATGGCTATATATTTATACATAGTAAAAAGGACGGTGAATATCCAACGAACGAGTGCTCAATGCACGGCTATATAATACAAAATATACCAGCAGAGCAAAATATGTATTTTTGTCAAAAAAAAAAAAGAAATATCGAAATAGTATTCCATTATCATAATAAATTTATTTAGCTTATTAAACTCGTCAGATGTTGTTCAAATAGAGTTTGATAGCGTCAGAATTTATTCGAAACGTTGCAATGCATTACTGAACAATTAAAATGTCATTAAAATATATGGCAATTCAAGAATAAAGTTCTGTTGCATAATGACCCTTGACAGAGCCTGATGTTCCAGTAGTGTAATGTGATTGCAGGACGCAGCTAAGTAAAGAGGAAGGCATCGATGAGTAGGTATAAGCAGCTCTCGTAGGTTGAACCGAAAATGCATGAGCCTTTTGAAATTATATATTCACAGGTACCTATAGAGTAACGGTCAGTCTCAGTATTCCAGCCAGAATATATTCAGTGAGTCATAAAGAGTCGCTACCGGGCGCCGCCAGGATGGGGAGAGAAAGCCCCCAGCAGTAAAATAATCACTCGTCAATCTTCAGTCTATTCTTGTGTCTTTGAGTTCTAGAGAGTCTGCGGAGTTGGGGGAAAGTGGCCACTAGGCGAAGACCGGTTAAGAACACCCCGTTAAAGAAGAAAAGACGTACGGCCCAGAAATTGACTCTGGCGCAGTGTGGTTAAGAAGAAAGGCTAAGTAAGCTATGAGTATGGCACCACGCGGCTAAGAAGAAGTTATATATATATATATATATATATATATATATATATATATATATATATACAATTTGAGTGAGAACTTTTGTGTATACGTTTTTATTACTAGGGTTTAATGTCGACACGTGTCTTGATGCATTCTGCAACGACACTTATGTCTCAATTCCATTAAGTCTTTGGGTTTTCATTCCACAAATGTATGATAATATTTTAGATATATTCATAAGTCTAGACAATATGACCGAAGGAAATTCACAATTTAAACCCAGGCGGGGATTTTATGCAAAGGTCCTATATAAAAATCATATTTATTCAAATCGTTTCTTTCGATTGACATTGAATTTCACATATATCTTTTGGGCTGCCTTTATGGAAAGATAGGATTCGTTCGAAGCAAAATATTACAAATTAGTAAGTGGAATTTGCTGGCAAATGCTTAAGGTTGGGATATCCAGTGACTTGTTTATCAGTCATGTAAGAAAAAAAATGACATTTTTTCTAATATTCTGCTTACGATAGTAACTTAGTCTGATATGCCATTAGGCCAAATTTCCAAATAACCAAATGATACTAACTTATCTCTAAAGTTCAAACAAAAATTGAATTCCTTTTTTTTCTGATTGTCAGTTATACAACAAGTACATACGGTTAAAATTTGATATGCTGAATTTGATCGATATATTGTTCTTGTATTAATAGTGTGTATATTCGGCTCACCTAATTTTTTTTGGGGGGGGGTTTCAAGGGTATGTTTGAGAATACTTTTTGTCAGAGAAAATTGGGGTAACAGAATATCCATGACGTACTGATTTAAATTCTGGTCTGCGACATCATAGTGTGATATTACGGACGGGCACCGTCTTTAAATTGCAGCGGCCTCAAGGTTAAAGAACATTCGAGCACATCAGCTGTCATCAGTCATTGGGTATAAAGGTCTGGCGATCAAAAATGTCACGAACCTCGCTCGTGCAGGCAGAGTGACCTGTAGAGTTCAAGCGTAATTTTAATATAATCAGTCGTGAACTTTCAATGTTCCACTGGTGATCATCGAACCTTCAGGAACCTTTGAATTGATCCATCAAATCGCTATATAAGAAAATCAAGTAGCGAGATTTTGGCAGTTCAAGACATGTTTTCAAACAGGTTTCAACAGAGGCGCACGCCCCAACATACGTCATACCCCATCCTGTCATAGCAACCCGACTGATATGATAAGTATCAACAGGCTGACGATAACAATGCTGCTGTCATCGCCAAGAAAAGGAAGGTGAACCTTTTCTTCGTACGCTAGCAGAAGTGTGCGGTGGGAAAGAGTGATAAAGAAAGAAGACGTTTGATAGCGACAAAAAAGAGAAGGCGAGGAAGAACGCTATTGAACGAACTTTTTAACAACAGTCGGCTGTAATACCCAAGAATAAAAGCGACTACTATTTTCTTCCTTGAGATTCAAGTTTTGAGTGTTTCTTTTCTGCGAATTCATTTCTTTTAGACACAACGTTTTAATAATTTTTGGCCCTATGCTAGAATAGTAAGTAAGTCCGTACTCTAATCCCATTTTTACATTCACTTTCTGACTAATACACAAGAAAAAGTTAAGAAGTCTCTTAGACCCCAGTTATGGGTTAAAAACCTCAGCTGCTACTTCTACTAGGATAGTTTTGGGATTAAATAACCCATGGTGGTTAATATTCCTTAAAAAACAAAAAAACGAGATATCTGGTTCTTAAATGGTGCAACGAAATTCTAATCCATTATTCGACCAGGAAGATGTATTAAAAAATAGCATTTGGCCTTAATGGATTATTGTTACATGATATCATTTAGAATAGTATTTCAATAATAGCTTTGTTACTATGACAATCAAAATGAAAACATGAGTCATAGTATTTCAGTAAAAACAGCTAGATCATGCATTCTATCATTTGTACTTATATTCTATTTTGTCGTATTAGTGTAAGAACATAATGTGTCAAACATCCACTGTGATATGTCTTTTCTTCTTAAGAAAATTTGTTTTTATATTCTTTAAAATAAATATTTCTAAAACTAAAAAATAAAATGATGGGCAAGAAAACAAAATGCAGTCTGAAAGGCCTGAAGATCTATAGATCTTACAACGATCGATATCTATTGATGTCATTAGTCTCAGTGAATCGTTTGAAAACATCACGGATCTATGAAAAAACATTTTTTTGCGTGTATGTATTTACTCCTTCCCTTCGCTTTGCATAGAATTTTACACATAGACAATTTTTCAGTGGAGTACAACAGGATTCAAAACAGAATTTTCCTTGAACTTGACAAGGTGCATTGTCAAAGTTCAAAAAGAATCCTGTCTACTTAAATATTTACCCATATATAGAGGGGGGGCAAAAAGAATAGATGCATTTCCTAAGGATATGATACGGAAAATGATATAGAAATGCCCTCTTAATATATTTGAACATGGGTCGTTGTGTCTCTTTCCGGAGACGAGTACCGTTACACAACGCAGCTCCATCATCTTTGCATGTAACATCAGTTTTAACAAGAAGAAATGTTCTGCATCCATGAATTCAACGTTTACGTAAGTGTTATTAAGTGCAATTATGTTAATTTGAGATTTAAAAAGAATACTTACATAGTTTTATAGAAAAATCTAAGAGCCTGCACATCTCTAAATGTGTTAATGTGGGAATGTTTGTGAAAGCGTGATAGAGAGAGAGAGGGAGATAGATAGATAGAGAGAGAGATGGATAGAGAGAGAGAGCGATATATATATATATATATATATATATATATATATATATATATATATATACAGAGAGAGAGAGAGAGAGCAATATTTTTAGTAAATCACTAACTGACGAACCACTAATATTACGGACCATCACTATAATTGAAAACCAACCAAGTTCAAGAGTCATCTAGTATATAACGGTAGTATTAACCCAAGACCATTCTAATCAAAGCAATCATTCTATTCCAAACTTTCATGATCTCATAGCCTTTCTGTTTAGTAAACACTTCCGAAAGGATGTAAGTTAAATTCGTTTCAAGCTTCGACTAAACAAACACAGTCCATACTTTCAAACGTAACGATTTTGTATGAGACCATCATAAAAGCGAATTGATCGTCATCAAATCAGCCTCTAATTTGATCCCTAACTTGTATTAAGTGTGGGATAATTGTACTAAAGAGCACTATAAGCATGACTTCATTGAAACTTTAGTGTCTCAATTAGTTTTAACTCAACATTAATCGGCTGAAAATTGACCTGAAGAAAGATTGATTTAACTAAAGTGGCATTATCTATGAAGTTAAACCGACTCCGTATTTCTATAATTCCATCCTAATATCTGTTCAATAAAAGCTGCGAGACATGACGATGTTTCATAAATGCTATGGTAGATCGTTTGGTTAGAAAAGATGAAATTTTAATGTTAAAAGTTGACTATTGACTCTCATGGTTTACTAATTTCTTTTTTTTTATCTTTGGTACAATTTACCAACCCCTCCGCTCGGCCAGGATATGACACAAGGTCAATTTTTAAGCGGAGTTTAACAGGTTTGAATTCAGAGTTTTCCTTCTCCTAGACTAGTTGCCTAACCATGGCTGAAGAACCTAGTCTGTCCTACTATTTACCCATAGCTGGAGGGAGAATTATTGGATTCATACCTTTCCCAAGGGTATTAGTGCTATGTGAAATGCAATCAGTCTCGTCCAGGATTTGAACTCGTATCGCCGTGTTCATTTCCTACGGCAATAACGACTACAACACGGGCACCTCCTTTTTTACCTTTGGTAAACTTGGAAACATTTGCAGCTTGGATTTGTCAGCAGTTCCATCGACGTGTGTGTGTGTGTGTGTGTGTGTGTGTGTGTGTGTGTGTGTGTGTGTGTGTGTGTGTTTAATATGGTGTGTTTAAAAACATTAATATTTCTGTGGGAATTCTTTTAAGATGTTTCTAATTTTAAGGTTTCCACCTGTTCACCATTCCTGACAACATATTATTTTAATGTAACTGTAATGGTATACATAATTTCTGTTTTACTTTTCGAATTAAATATTTCCATAGAGATTTTACATTCATTCTTAATCAGCTGGGGAAGAATGCGAAACTAAGATGGTGAGCAGGTGGATACTGTTTAAAATTATATCATAAATGTACTTTAATCCCCTTTTTGTGGGTAATTATGGTTAGTTAAATATATATGTTGAATGGTAAGTATTGTTAGAAGATAAAGTAAGGAATTTTTTGGTTTTAACATCTAATTCCCCATCAGCATCATTTCCTGTTTTAAGTATCCTCGCTGTAATAATGGTCCTTACTTGTTTGTTGTAATTTAAGCGATTGAGTCGACCCGTATCTTTATGTTGGACAGTTTGAGACCAATGATCAGTTGTATATTTGTCGACGAGTCTCTACACTGGTTGATATTAGACTCAGACAGGCAGAGAGAGGGGGGGAGAGAAATGGATATGCTTTCATTTCGATTTGGATCTCATTTATAGTTGTATCGTGCTAAGGAAGTGATACACAGTGAAATAGAGTTAATTATTAATTAACTGAAGTGGTACAGTCCGAAAAATATTATAAGTCTTGAATGAGTTTCAGTTTTATCATTCAATTTTTTTTTTATAAAATAATTCAGATGGGATAACACTTTTAAAGATATATGGTTTTTGAAAGAGGTCAATCTGGCAGGAAATTTCACCTCAAGAAGTAGAACAAGAAGAAAAGGATTCCAGATAAATTAACAGATGCATATGAAAGAAGCACTAGTATCAACTCATCGAAATCATTCACCACGGGTAGGATATTAAACAAGGTCAGTTTTTAAGCTGAGTGTAGATAGTTTGAATTTAGAGTTTTCTTTCTCTTGGGTCAATTACCATGGTAATAAGAGAAATTCAGGCCTTTCAATAAACTGAACATAAGAGTCCATGGAAACAATAATTGCTTCATGTAACGATTCATTTTACAAATATCTTTGCACAAGTTTCCGTGGTTTCCAGTATTCTGATAATAATAATAATAATAATAATAATAATAATAATAATAAGTCACAACCTGGCACCTGTTCTAGAAAATGACTCGCATGAACTCCTATGGGACTTTAACACACAAACGGATCACCTAATCCCTGCCAGAAGACCAGACCTCATAATAATCAACAAAAAATAGAATCTGCAAAATTGTAGACTTTGCTGTCCTGGCGGACCATTGAATAAATATGAAGGAAAGTGAATAGAAGGATAAGTACCTCGACCTTGCTGGAGAATTGAAAAAGCTGTGGAACATGAAAGTAACGATTACGTCCATTGTGGTTGGTGCGTTAGGCACAATAACTAAAGGATTATTAAAAGGCTGTTGGCGGACGGGTAGAGACCATCCAAACGACAGTATTGCTAAAAACAGCCAGAATCCTGAGACGAGTCCTGTAGACTTGAGGAGACTGGGTGTCACTCAAACTCCAGTGTAAGACCATCAGCTAACACTGATCTGAAAAACTCTAAAGGAGTAAATAATAATAATCAAATATACATTTGATAAATAAATGCGACTCTAACTGGTACTAACATTTCAAATCAGAGGATAAATGGGAATAATGTTAACAAAGGAGTATTAAGCAATCCACAGAGCACTAGAGCTTGAGCCATACTACCGGATTCCAAGGTTACCCTATTTTTTTGTTAGATAGCTTTACTGTCAGACAAGACAGGACTATTATAATTAGGTATCATTATACAATTCTTTTTAACTTAAGCACATGGGTGAAGATATGGAATGATTAAGCCAAACAGTCTATAGATTAAAAAAATATCAGAATTGGTAATGAAGAATTTTACTTTGGAGCTTGTGGCTAATATAGTGTTTGAATATTCAACGAATAGTCAAGTCAATGTATTAGCGAAGTACATAATGAATTATTTCATTTGGGGTCGGAATTCAAATACCAATTTACCAATAGCTTCGTTTCTCCAAAGTGTAAATGGTATACAATTACCCACACAACCACTTCAGAAGGTTTGAAGGTCCAAACAGGAAGTAAAAATATTTTTGTCTGGTTTGTTGTTTTATTTTATTTATTTCTTTTCAAAGAGAATCTGTGGTGCTCGACGCTTTTACATTAGTTATTTGTTTGTTTATTAGGGTTTATCAAAAGGTCTTAAATATTTTTGTAATGAGAGACACAATTTGACATCTCTGCATACATTTGTCGAGGTACTGAATGAGATGATCACATTGAAATGTGAGATGCGCAGTTTGTTTGATTCTCTCTCTGAGTGCTATTCACCAGAATACCCGTTATGGCTCGGAACACAGCCTTGAAATCTACGATTTCTGATTTACTTGATTTTTTAGTGAACATCGAGTTTTTAGCAAAATTTCCAAAACAATCGGGTTAATCTACTGTAATTCAAATTTATAGAATAAAACAAAATAATTTCTTTAGGAAATAAAGAGGTGCCACAAAGAATAATTCGGCTTCAAAGATCAACTCTTCATCAACAAGTTTATGGGGATTTTTGATCGAAAAGATAAATCTAAATATGTTTTCGAGTTACTTCTCCAGAGATATGAAACAGCAGACCATGGATATAAAAAAGACAGCTAAATAATTAACCAAAATTCTATAAGGATGGTTTAATGTTATCTCAAAAATGGATAATTATATACAGGGTGTGCCCTGCATTTGAAAAGATTTAATGACAACATAGGGATACAATTTAGTCAGGAGAAATGTGCAAAAATTACATAAACCTAACGTTCACAAGTCTAAAACTATCGTTCTAGATATAGACACGACAATTTACTGAGGCAGAAAATATTTTTAAAAAGTGAATACTTAGGAATTAACAAAGCGCATCTTGACAAATAAAGAACTAATCGAATAGGAAAATAATAACATCATTTTTGCATTCAGTTCAGTTCTAAATAATGACTAGAGTTGAATGCTAAAATGAGTTATAGCAACGAACACCTAGACAATCCAAGATTGAGATACATTTTAATATGATAAACTGGATATTACCTGAAATAAACAAGATGGACGCTAGAATTAGAAGACAAATTACTTGCCACAGAAAGTTTCACCAAAGAGCAGATATAAATTTGCTCTACATGATAAAAATAGAAAATGCTGAAAAGGCTTAATGTTACAAAAATGAATCTACAACACTATCATCACTGGATTAAAATTAGTCTCTAGAACAGTTTATATTCATATTAAAATATTACACAACGTAGGACCCAGGCCTCAGGCTTGGGGGTCATGATCGGCAGATGCTCTCTTGATAGCCAACATGGGAGACACGACGTCATCCTGCGAATGTTGGCTGTTCACAAAAATGACGATTTAAGGAACTACACCAACCAGAAAGTGGAAAACATGACTAGGGAAGACAACATACTTGCACTACACTGCTATTTTAGGAGTAACCCTACACAAAGAGGATATAGGAAAAGAATGATGGATATCTAGCAAGAACATTCCAATTTTTAGATAACTAGTCAGAAACTCGCTGATCAAGTGAGAACAATAATAAAGAAGGATTAGTTTACTGACCCTGAAATTTTAGAAATGAACCAGAAAATAAATGATCAACAAGGTAGTAATAATACATTACATGGCACATCAAATATTTATAAACAAACACAGCCCATCCAAAATGAACCACCAACTTTGGAAAAAAGAAGCCCCAACCAACCAAACACTGCGCTACAAAACAACGCAGAACAAACACAGCACGAGAACAAAAGTTAAATCTAGAAAATGTAAAGGGAATTTTAAGCAGTGAAAAGACCACTTTACCATCATTAAAAAATATTGAATGGAGAATCGTTAAGGCAGAGACAAGTAATGTGAATCGAGTACAGGCATATATATATATCAACCAATAATATAACCGAATTAAGTGAACTAATTTATGCAGGAACGAAATTAGTTTGCGAGAAATTTGGGATCCCCTCAAAATGCACGAAAGTCAAATCAAAACCAGGATTAGAATTTCGACTAGATACTCAGATAAAAAATCTACGAAAACAGGCAAACATGAAAAAACAAAAAAAGACACAGGGATAATTAGGAACAGAAAAGAAAAGACAACACAAGAAAATCTTACAAAAAAACCTTGAGGAAATAAACCAGAAAGTATTAGCGAAAGGAAGGAGATTAAAGAAATATCGACATAGGGTAAGACAATACAGACAAAACATGGCATTCCAAAATAATGAAAGAAAAGTCTATCATCATTTGGGAGTAGATAACAATAAAATATACCAACAACCGGAAGCAAAAGAAACCCGACGATTTTGGACAAAAATATGGCAACCAAAAAACATAACGAAAAGTGAAACTCCAGTGAAAAACCAGGCGTGAAAAACTCCCAGAGAGTACATAATGATAATGAAAAAAGCTGGGGAACATGGAGGTGACGATAAAACCAATTGTAATAGTTCTCTTGGTTTAGTCAACAAAGGATTAATACAAGGACTGTAGGACTTGGAAATAACAGGACGAGTAGAGACCATCCAAACTACTGCATTATTGACATCGGCCAGAAGACTTAGAAGAGTCCTGGAGGATTGGGGAGATTTTTTTTTATCAAAATCCATTGAGAAACCATAAGCTAATGCTGGTGTAAAAATCTCTCAAGAGACTAAAAAATGATAATAATGATGAAAAAAAATTAATAATAATTATAATAATAAGAAGAAGAATAGGAGGAAAAACAATTTTATTAACATTTCCAGCGACAAAGAACCGAAATCTCACACGTCAAAATTGTGACATGGCAAAGAAAGAGAAACCTAAAGAGACGAACTGAATCTCTCGCAATAATAGCTCAAATAAACGCCATAAGGACTAACGATATCAAAGCAAGTATAGACAAGATGCATCAAAAAAGCAAATTTAGTTTATGTTATAACAGATACGAAATGATCAATCATATGATAAGCGAATGCAGTAAATTTGCACAACATGAATATAAGACTAAACACGACTGACTGAGGAAGGTGATCCTGTGGGAATTGAATGTTGAGTTTAATCTTGCCATACGAACAAATTATATATACACGACTCAGTTTTCATCCTAAAAAATGAGACGCAATATGGGATTATTAGATACAAACAGATCATCTTATCTCAGCCAAACAACCTGATTAGTTCTCAACAAAAAATGAAACCTGACGAATAGTTGATATTGCCGTTCCAGTTGACGAGTTAAACTGAAATATAATGAAAATAGAGATAAGTAACTAGAACTTTCAAGAGAACTGAAAAACTGTTGATGAAAGTGATGGTGATACCAACTGTAATTAGTGCGCATGGTTCAGTCACCAAAGAATTGGTACAGCGACTGAATGACTGGAAAATTGGACGACGATTGGAGACCATCCAGACAACAGCATTGTTGAAATCGGCCAGAATACTGAGATTAGTCCTGGAGACTTGAGGAGACTTGCTGTCACTAAAACCCCTGTGAAGAACCATCGGCTAACGCTGGCATTGAAATCTCTAAAAAAGAAAATATATACTAAGAGGATAATGTTCGCACTCATATCACCCCGACCCAGGTCAGATTTCTGAATAATTAACCCTTTGACCGAAGAAGCTAACTTATATATATATATATATATATTCACAATGGTATTTCGAGTATAGCGGTTAAGTTTTATGCGAAAATCACGCATTCTCTATGTTTATAATCTAATGAGATTATGTATTGTAGATAAGCATATCATAAGTTTTGTAATCCAATTAGATAATATGTAATTAGGAAATGAAAAGAAAATATCAGCTTTAGAGCGAGAAACTAATAAAGAAATCATCATCATCATCATATCGTGCTGGCAGCACGGATATCCCTGACCCTCTCTCGCCACTCCTCCCTATCGTTCATCGCCCTAGGCAGGTCTTCAGGACAACATCCTGTATCCTCACACAGCTGCTGAATGTACGTTCGTGCTGGTCGTCCTGCTTTTGCGCGGCCGTGTGTAGGGATCCATAAGAGTACATCTCTTATGAGTTCATCTCTGCTTCTCCAGCAATGTCCTGCATGTCTGGTTCGCCTAACTTGAATAGTTTTCGTGATAGGGGGCAGGTGGCCGTACAGTTGGTGTCTTGTTGGGTGTTGCTGCCAGGACTTGTTGAGGATTGCACGCAGCATTCTTGTGTAATTGCCATCTAGTTTCTTCTCGAGCCGTTTTGTTAGCGTCCATGTAGTGCATCCATATAGCAGTATCGATGTGACCGCTGCCTGGAAGAAACTGCGTTTCATTTTATCGGTTAGGTCTGATTTCCATATAGTCGATAGCCTATTGATAGCTGTCCATGCTTTCGTTAACCTCGTTTCGATGTCCTTTTCGGTTGATTCGACGCTGCTTCCTAGGTACGTGAATTTGTCTACTAGTTTAAGAGGGGTTCCTTCTAGAGTGGAGATGTCCCCCGTTTGGTTATAGCACATATATTCCGTTTTGTGTGCATTAACATGGAGGCCTATGCTTGCTGCTGCTCGTTCCAGGCTATGCAGAAGTGTTTCGGCTTGGTCAGGTGTATTTGCCAGTATCGCTATGTCATCGGCGTAGTCGGCGTCGGTAATTGTTGTTGCGGGATATCTTCTGCTTTTTTTCTTCGTCAGTTCGAAGCCATTCTCTTTGATTTTGTCAATCGATGTTCTAAGTACGTAGTCTAGACAAATGATAAAGAGATACGGAGCCAGCGTGTCCCCTTGTAGTACTCCTGCTACAATGTCGAAGTATTCTGTGTCTCCATCTGGTGATCGTACTTTTACTTTAGTGTTTCTATAGAGAATCGTTATTGCCGCTACGGTTTCTTTAGGTATGCCGTACGCTAGTAGGATTTGTTCCATCTTTCCTCTGTGAATGGAGTCGAAAGCCTTGGTAAAGTCGACAAATATTAATGTCGCTTGTAGGTTCTTTGCCCGTACACCTTCAAGGATTCTGCGGATGGTTAGTATTTGTGAGGTCGTAGATCTATTTCTTCGGAAGCCATTTTGGTTTTTTCTAAGTATGTTGTCGATTTTGGGTTCTATGCGGTTTCGTAGTAGGGCATTGTAGATTTTGGCAGCTATGGATGTAAGTGTTATGCCTCGGTAGTTTTTGACTAATCCGAGGTCCCCCTTTTTAGGGAAGGGGAGTATGCATCCCTTCGTCCATCTATCTATCGGATTTTGATTGTATACTGCGTTGCAGTGTCGGAGCAGTATGTCGTCGAATTGTCTGGTCTTCCATACTTCCGGGGGAATTTCGTCCAGTCCTGCAGCTTTCCTATTTTTAATTTTTCTGAGAACCGAGTCGAGTTCTCCTTGTGTGAACGGTCCAAGTTTAATGTCTAATTGTTTGCTAATTATTCTGGTGATTGGTTCATGCGTTATTTTTGGTGGGTTTCCAAGTAAGTTTTCGAAGTGCTGTTTCCACAGTTTTATTCTTTCTTGTTGGTTTGCTGCTTTAAGTTTTGCTTTGGCTGTGTTCTTTCTTCTGCTCACTTCGTTTATTGTTTGCCAGGCAATTCTAGATTGTCTATCTTCTACCGAGTCTCTAATCTTATCTATCTGATTTTGAATGTATTCTGTCTGTTCCTTTATATATATGCCTGCTAATTGATATTGTGCCGTTTTTAGTTTTAAGGCATTTGTGTTTGTTGGGTTTTTTCGATAGTTTTTGGAGGCTGTTTTCACTAGTGCACGTTTTTCTCTCACCGCTAAGGTTTCCCATGGGACTCTATATTTAGTTTTAATTTTTGTTGGAATGTATTTTGCTGCTGCCTCAAGGTGTGCATTGACGAAATTTTCGTATTCGTCGTTTTGGAGATGTGGGGAATGTGGAGTACCCCATTGCCATTGCTCTCAGGTCCACTCTCAACCGGCGTGACAGCACATGATAGGGTCATATCAATGGACAAAATAGAACCGTTTGACATTTAAACTGAGAGCAAATTATTGAGTTATGCTAGATTGAATTGTTAGGAATAGAATTCTTGGGCCATTCAACAGCGTGTAAACAAATGACAGATGCTTAATTGAATTGTCAGTGATACATAGCAATACTTGAAAATATTTACCAGTGTGCAAAATATAATATTCTCAAGTTCGTTGAGAAATATCATCAACAAAATGTGTTTATAAATCACATATATTATTTATATATTAACAGGCATTAAATAACCTACGATGATTGATATGCCATGAAGTCAAACCTATTACCATAAATGAATTGAGCACTCCCCAGATAAATTGAATTGTCCTTTGTGTGTGAGATTTTCTTGTGGTTCAACTAATCTCCGTATATCATTTTTTTTTTTTACGTTTATTTTTGATAAATGTGATTTTGTTAAAGTGCAGTAATGTTGAGTATTTTAATGGACATTTTGTATTTGGAAAGAGAAAATTCCAACAGATCCGAAGAATGACATATTTCCTTAGCGCTACGATTGCAGAAATAAAAAAATCTGTATTATTTATTATAAATATTTTATGAGGGTATAAACAATTTATGAAAATGCTAGAGACGTAACGGTTATCATTGTAGGTAACGGAATCAGTGACCCCAGTTCAAAAAAGTTGTTTTCCTTCGTACGAATGCTCTTGGGAAAGGCATGGATCGATCTGTTCTCCATACTGCTATACCTACAATAGTCGTATAGAATAGTATGATTTCTTTGTTTTAATGGTATAACACATTTCGGGGTTTATTCAATGAAATATCCATTCTTGCAGAAGAACAGTAGTGGTACTATTTAACGCATTGACAGAAAGCGTCAGGGAATCATACCTTTACCAAGGATTTTAGTCCAAATGTGAATGCAGTAATGTGACTGGAAATCTGACAATACTTACTACAATTTCCCAGTCTAACTAGTTAATCACTGTAGCATGAGGACCCTCGGATAGAATGGGTTCTCTACTCCGTAGGTAAGCTAACCAATGTAGTTTAAAGTAGAACTCTTTGCATTCAACTATCTTGCAAAAATATTGAATCTGCTTTAAAAGCATTTACACAACACTTTCATCACGTGCAAGAGATAACGTAAGGCCATTTTAAAGATGAATAGTGCTGGTTTGGATATAGACTTTTCGTTCTCTTAGACTGGTTGATAAATCAAGATTAAATTACCTAATTTTTCCCTAATATTTATCCATAATTGTCGAGTTGATGAGAAGGCTTCATATATTTCTGAAGAGCATTAGCACTAAGTGAAAAGCAAACAGCTTCGTCTCTTATTTTACCAAGATTTGCCGATTTGATTTCCTTCAACGGAAATCGTCGGCAAGCTTAGCTGCCGCGTTGAGTCATGCCAGAGATAAGACTAATTCAAATCAGATCAGGGAACATTAATTGCTTCGAGTACCAGGTGGCGTTGTGCAACCCGTCGCATGTTATTCGGCCAGGAGATAGCTACCACCGAGCAACTCTTCAATTACTAGTGATACTCATGTGAGAGGTAATCACGAATAGTTTAAAATCATATTTACTCGAGATAATTTAAAACAATATTTACTATAAAAATGAAAACTTTCTTTACTGATAAATATACTAAGATATCATTTGCTGAAAAAGAAAGTGGTAACTCTCTTCTCCAGGTTATACAGATTTTTTCAAGGCGAAAATATTCAGCAATAGTTCGGGACTGTTGAGGATGTTCTAAAGCAGTACGTAATAACATTCATTTTTTTCCTGTCATATTTAGCCCTACATTTGCTCGAAAAGGGAATTAGCTTTCTACAGGAAAGAGTATTAGTTGTTTGCTTATTTATGAGTGATATTGTAAACTGTTTCTATGTAAAGTATTACGTTCAGTGGTGGTGATCAAAGTAGTGATAAATACCAAGGATAATAAGCAGTCAGTCATTTCTGCATTAATTTTTAACTTAAACAAGCAGGAATGATCGATACGTAGATGCATTTGCCTGCGTTGACTGCTCCAGTTTTACTGGTTATGGCTGTTCAGCTCAGCATGTGTCGAATGTAATAAGAAAGTAAGTATTATAGATCGACAGTGAGAATTTCGAATATTCTGTATTTCTTAGGCTTGATTTTTATAGGAAGAATACCTGCTCTTGGATAGAGAGAGAAAGGCTGAAGTAATATTATTGTTGTGATAATTAAGGCAATAAAAATTTAGGTTTTATATTTTCATTAAAATAAAAACAAAAAACAAAGGTTACTGTTCTGGAAATACACCAAATATTATGATTATTTTCCCATCAATTTGAAACATAATTTTATTAATAATTTTAAAATAAGAAGATTTATTTTTTAAATATATTTTTCCGTTTATCACGAATCAATCCTTAATTTATCTGGATAGAGTATAGCAATAATATTCTCCGGCGAAATAAATTTATTATGACGACTTAACCGAGTTTTAGTCTCGATTAAATTGTACTTTATATATATATATATATATATATATATTTATGTATATATATATGTGTGTGTGTGTGTGTGTGTGTGAGTGTGTGTGTGTGTGTGTGTGTGTGTGTGTGTGTGCTAAAATAAATGAATTAATATGCATACAAAATAATGTAAAAAATATGCAACGTAATTCTTATTGAATTTCACTAAGAATAAAAGTAACTCCGAAATGCCCTATACTATGAGCGTAATAGTTTCAGCTGGGCACTAGAAATAGGCTAAAGACTGTTAAAAAAAGGGTTTTTTAAATTTGTAATTAAAATGAAGATTTTGCACATTTGATCTAAACAAAGGAATGTATTAAATGGGATCAAGTCATGTATTAGAAAAAAAAACAAAAACAAAATCATCCTAAAATATTATTAGGTTAGAAGTAAGATAATATACCTCTTCATGTTAAGGGCTTATATTACGAACACTGTATCCTCTTCAGTGACAACCATTCAAAAATATAAAAGTGGTTCCCATGGAATTTGCAGAGCATGATAGAAAAAAAGATAATAACTGAATAAAAAGAACAAACAAAATAAACTCATGGTTCAACGAGTCACATGTCAATGTTCATGTGAAGTAAGATCCTACAGAATTGAGCGCGTTAAATTTTGCTGAAAAACACACACACACACACACACACACACACACACATATATATATGTGTGTGTGTGTGTGTGTGTGTGTGTGTGTGTGTGTGTGTGTGAAGCCAATTCTTGCAGAAGGCATAAATTAAGAGTCTTCGTGGGAGCCCGTGTGACTCTTTAGGACAAAAATATCCTTGCAAATCATATCACATGTGCATCAAAGATTCATATATATATATATATATATATATATATATATATCCTAACTTTACAGAGTCTGTTTCCTCTTTCTGTGTCTTAATCTTTATCCTAGTTCAAACTGGGATCACATAGGAACGAAACCCGTTAGTTGTTCATTTTTATTTTTTAGCCATGAATAAATTTGGTCTTTTTGTCAGTATAAAAAAGTTTGTACTCCCCATGGAATATATATATATATATATATATATATATGGGTATATATATATATATATATATATATATATATATATATATATATATATATATATATATTGGGTAGCGGTTATGTGTACTTCCGTATTATGTATATCGATTAAACATGCTGGGGATTTTTACGTGTACAAATTGGAGATCGCATTAATTTGAGGACTACAGTATTCGAGTGAATACTTAGTTTGCTGGTCTCTTTCTTTAGTTCTGTATCGCGAGAATCGATATTTGCTAAGCCAATTCCAGCAATTGCAAAGACACGCTTCCTAAATCCAATTCTGCATATCAGTGGGCGTGTCACAATTGTTATATACTATGAATAAGTTTTAAGGCCCTAAACACTGATTGGTTTCATTCAATCTCCTGGCGAGAGATACGTGTTAGATTGAACAGTGAAGCACTACCTCGCTATATTGATATGTGGATAGACCAGTTTCCTCCTATTTCGTTTACTTCACATTGTTGTTTCTTTCTGAAATAGATGGTAGCATCTTGCAATAAATTGATACTTTCACTCTTGGAAATCCATTTGTGTGACCTCAAGTCGAAGAATAAGAGACAGTTCTGAAGATTCTTCTGTCAGTGTGAATTCTTATTTAAAAGAAGAAGAAAAAAATCTCACTATGACGTGACAAATCTTTGCACTTGGCCAGTACAAATAAAAAAGGTGGAGATTAGAGAACAAATTTGAAGAGCTGTAGAAGATTAGAAAGCCCACTGGCAAAAACTTATTCATCTAAACAACAAAGGTAAGAGTCGTCATCCGTGCAACTCAACAGATAATAGTTATAGAACAGTAAATTTAACCCGAGGGAAATAAAAAAGAGGGTCGGACTGAAAGTAATACCTGCTGGCATTATTCTGAAATCGAAAGGAAATGTCTTTGTGCCACGAGATACAAGATTCAGTGATTAATAGATGTCAACCCGTCTAGGGTTATTTTCTTCCAAAATGTTAGAGAATAACATTCATTGTACATGAGAGATCCCCTGTGGCGTAGTTGCTATTATGCTGGACGGTAACATGGTGGGTAGTGAGTTCGAACTTGCGTCGGGTTAATAGTTTATTTTCCGAATAATAGTCTTGGGTTATTAGGAATTTGCTTTTCCCCACCGTGTTACAGGTTTAATAGTATCTCTACTTGCTTTTAGTATGTTTTACGCATTAGATAATAGGTTCAGAATACAAGTTGGCATTAGATTTATTTTTAGATTATTTTTGAATTAAATAACCAAAGAAAATTGATTAGTCATAAAACAAAGAAAACATAAACCAATCATTATACATATATATTAACATTTTCTGTTTAGTTCATTCAAAAGAATATTTTTTGTACAGAGTTATTCTATTTACCAACCCCTCCGCTCAGGCAGGATATGACACAAGGTAAATTTTAAGTGGAGTTTAACAGGTTTGAATCCAGAGTTTTCCTTCTCCTAGACTAGTTGCCTCGCCAAGGCTGAAGAACCTAGTCTGCCCTGCTATTTACCCATAACTGGAGGGGGAATAATTGGATTCATACTTTTCCCAAGGGTATTAGTCCTATGTGAAATGCAATCAGCCTCGTCCAGGATTTGAACTCGTGTCACCGTGTCCATTTCCTGCGACGATACCCATTACACCACGGACACCTTTTTTTGTACTGAGTTATATATGATATTAACTATCCCCATGTAATCCAAATATTTTCACAGACTCTAATCATTCAGGGTTTTCGGACTAGTGTCTCCATCTTCATTGTTACATTCACAACGTTTCGACTGATGTGTCATCCAACCTTCTTCAAGTGTTACTTGTCGAACACGGGAGCCTACACATAACTTTGAACTACGTCCTTTATTTAATCAACGTGGGTCGCGTTGTCAGATTCCGTTAACCTTAAGCAGGTACACGAAAAAGTATTCCTGTTTTGTTACTCAGCTGCAGTCAGGATTGAACCTACAACCTCCACATAATTGTCACTGAGAAACTTTGGGAACCAACGCCTCTAACTGTTACGCAATGTGTTCTGCTGGTCACATAGCGTAACGGTAATAGGTTTCTAAGTGACAATCATCTGGAGGTTTACAATCTTGACGGTAGGTGAGTAACCATATTGGAATACTAAACACTAGTACCCCGTTATGGTTTAGGGAAACCGACCAAGTGACCCCCATGGATTAAATAAAGGACGTGGTTCGAAATTCTGTGTAGTCTCCCAAGTTCGACAAGAAATACCTGAAGATAGCCGGAAGTTACATTTGCTGAAAAGTTTTAAATATTACAATAAAGAGGAAGACAATTGCTGAAAACTTTGAATGATAAAAATCATCAAGCATTGTCTCAGAACTTGAGATTATTAATTAAACAAATTTATATATTTCTAAATGATGTGGACCCAATTTGGGACCATGAAAATATAACTTGGAACACTGTATAAGTTTAAGTGTATATTGAAGTAACAAGATACAGAGAAAAGTGGTGGCGAAAGTAAGGCTAATCTGTCAGTCGAATATCCAGTCTCTATCCAATCTCACACGATCGACCGACCAACGTGAGTACTTGGCTTTCGATTAATATAGGATTTGGAAGAGTCCATCAATCGGTAGGTAACGGTCCTATAACACTAATTATACTCATCTCATGCGAATAGTTATTCGTATTGAATAATAGTTATTAGTTCGAAAACAGTAGCTAAGTTTTAATCAACGAAAACAAGATAATATGCCTTTGTGCAAAGGTTTCAATCCTAATATCAGAAGATTGTAAATGTGTAAAATTTCAAGTCATATTTTAACTTTAAATAAGTTGAGTGAGACCATTCGATGGAGGAAAATGTAATTATACATCTATCACTGGAGATGAAATGAATTAAGTTATGCATGAACACGAGGAAAGAAGAGTTCGTATGTTATTCGTACGCGAGAAGAAAATAGAGTTTCCAATGAAGAAGATAGAACAACGTTGGTGCCAAAGAAAAGAAACTAGCTCACCCAACTGAAGACATTCATATGTATTTAACGGATTTGGTAACACCAACATAAATGAAAGGTATAATTATCCATCCACGGGAAAATGACATCCTACTATTTTTTCATCCTTTTTTTTTTTCTGTTGATCTTTATTATGGTTTGCAGATCTTGATCACTGACTAGAAAAAAGAATAATTAACATTTGGGGAAAGTAGAACTCGATTTCCTTTTGCTCGTAAAGCTGCCTTTATTAATCTTATTTATGATGCTTACTCCTCATCACAAAATGTCACCTTGAATGTTGGGATGATAAATAAATAAAAGAGAAAAAATCAAATGCAAATAATAAATAATCTGTCTGTTCTATAATAGACGTAACTTTGAGTTTAGCAAATTTATATTCAAATACTGCCCAGAAGCCTTTTGTTGGATGTATTCTAATTTCCAAAGATAACGATCTCGGTGATTTTCAAGGTTACTGAATAAAAGACATGAAAACCTAATGGAGAACAATACTTTAGAAAGATTAACGTTTTTCAATTTTTCTGGTATCTTAGTCATGATGCTAAACAAAAGATTAAATAAATCTATTATTGTCATGTAGTTTTTAAACGGTATCGAAAAGGATATTTTGATGTCACTCAGTATACGAAATGTGTAAAAATGCCAAGTTCATTTGAATGCTAGGCTTTCTTTGGGTCCCAGACGATCTTGTCATCTCATGGCTCTAGAAAGTTTTATGAGTAGATTTTATATATTTTTCAAATAGTTAAAAATAGCTAACGAGAGTGTATCGAATTCCATCTCTGCTCTGATTACTGACTCCTCGTTTAGTCGGAACACTTGATATAAAACGGAAATAAATCAAGAAGTAAAGTAATATGTGTTCATCGAAATGTATCTTAGTTCAAGGGAGTATTCTTGTATTGTAATGGTTAAAGCGTTGGACTGCGGGATTGTAGTAAGCGAGTTCGTATACCAGTCGCACTATTACGTTCACTTTCAAGCAAATACCCTCGGGAAAGTTATGACCCCACCTTATCCTCCCAGCTATTGGTTAAATAGTTCCACTATTGTTCTTCTAAGAGAATGGATTTGGCATTAAATAACCTACAAATGTTGATATAACATTAAACAAAGTAACCAAACCAAACCTTAGTTCAAGTATGAAGCAATTAATCAACTGAACAGCAAAGACAATACATTAAATGGAAACAAGAGGATCACTCAAAAAAAAAAAATCTCCAACGTTTTTCTAATGAAATGCCTGGAAAGTGCTGACCGTATTCCACAATAAGCTCCCTTGCTAAGCATCAATGGATGAATAACAAAATATCTATTATGTTAATTATCGATGTAGGTGTGAGAGGCGGTCAGATTAGAATAGAGGAGTTTTTAAAAGTTGCTGCTTGTTTGTGAACTTTATCTTGAGGCTAAGTGAAACCGTTCTAAGTCATATTGGATTTAGCTTCAATTCATAAAAAAGAATGACTATTTTCTTGATCGACTTGAAAATAACACGTCTCATCTTCTTGTTCACAAGACGACCAAAAATTTTTAAAAAATTGGAAAATCAGAAATAATGTGAGAGAGATTTTTTATAACCACGTCTCTAACTTTTCCATGCTGGTGGGAACAACCTTGTCTCTTCGTCATTTGTTTATTTTGTCTGTGTCTTTTCGTCTTCTCATTTTTTCTTCTTCTTGAGACGGGTACTATGCAACAATAGGATAGACATAAGTTTGAATATGTTCTCTATATTTTCATATTTATATTGTTTCCATAGAAACACATCAAGATAAATACCATTCTCTTCGTACTAAGCAGATCTTGAGAAAAGTTATATGCGATTCCAACTAAACTGTGGGGTCGACTTTTTGTCGCAGTCACTTAGATTTAGAAATTACACGTTTTGAACTGACGTTTTTGAATGACTTTTTTTTTTTTAATAGGAAAATGTGGCGTCAAGAACTACAGAACATTGGAAAATATGCTTAAGAAAAGTAAATATATATATATATATATATATATATATATATATATATATATATATACTATTGCATTTTAAAGACAATTATTCTTCTTTAAACGTTGCAGTAGAATTAATAATATTAAATAAAAATGCGTTGAATTTGATTTTAAATTTCCTCAGTTTAAATTGGAGAATGTACGAAAAACAATAGCAAAGTAATTGATTGTCCTGGGTATAATCAGGAACCATACTGAATGTGACAATAGATAGAACCCTACGTTCCTTTAATTTGACATATTCAAGTACATTCTTTCTGTTCACAGACAAATGCTGACACAGGTGTCAGGCATTATGTAAAACATACAAATCCTCGGCGCCAACTCTGAAAGGCTTTTATGCCTCTTATCTACAAAATGTTTGCACGAAAGAGAAAAATTCCCTCGGCATCAATAAATGAAAAAAAAAAAAATGATAAAATGATTGAATGCTAAATTAATCTTTTCTTTTTTTCTACTTTCCTTTGATTTTGTAACAAAAAAAAAGATTATATCTTTATTATTCTTGTTTACATCATCTCGTTTTTTTTAGTTTGCGGGTGGGTGGGTTGTTTCTTGTGTATCTAAGCTTGCATTGGCTTGTAATTCGTTATTCCGTTTCTGCTACATTTGTTCTCACCCAACCCAGCGCATCTGATACTCCATCTGGATTTGTCTTCTTTCTATTGATCTATGAACATGACAAGTGGTAGAGCAGCTGGAAATTGCATTTTCTCAGTCTATTCCTCACATAAACACACACAAAGGTATACTAAAGTTATACATAAAGACGTACACGCAAACGAACTCATCTCACAATAGTTGGACATTTACAAAATACCCTTACCCATGGACTACAGACTCAGAAACATCCACATTGAATTACTTCCCAGAGCTCTCAGATAGCGATACAAATAGACAGATAAATAAGCAGACGAAAATAACAAAGAAGTACACACAAACACATGCACAAATACATACATACATACATACATACATACATACATACATATGTGCACACACAAAATTGGCTTTTACACAATATCTATACATATGAAATTACGGCGGCAGAAAAAGCTACTCTCAGGCACATTGCAGTGCACTCGGACAAAAATAAACATAGAGAGACAAATAAGCACACACACACACACACACACACACAAACCTATATATATATATATATATATATATATATATATATATATATTCGAGGGTTGTTCAAAAAGCTCTTTGACCCATCCCGATTTTAGATTTGTCACACATCTCCCACCTTTCAAAGCACCGAATTTCCGAAAGAAATGTAAATGATTTTTCTGATTTCATAAGGAATGGTAGTATTTTACCACGGCAATAAATAATACATTTATGACTCTACTGTTT
>OY757904.1:112661628-112766628 GCA_963585895.1 Sepioteuthis lessoniana
GTTGTATAAATTTGAATTGTTAGTACCTGTATTACAATCACGTTTAATCATTCACAAATCCAGCATTAAAAAATAAGACTTCCAAATCTAAATATTACAGGTTTTCAAAGAGCAAGGAATAATCCCTATCATAGATTGGAAGATAATTTTTTAAAATAAGTGTTTAAAAGTATAAAGACAAACTTAATGAATAGAAGAAATGAATTAATGATTTAAATGTAGATATAGAAATAAATTCTTTGTATAATTTACTTGAATTTATTTAATATAATAACTATATTTAACGCTATTTATCTGTATCAAGTAATTCATTTATATTCAAATATACGAAATGATTTGGTGGTTTTGTATGACAATAATACTAACTAATAATAATAACAATAATAAGACCCATTTGAAGTTGGCAGCCCAGTAGAGACCATCCTAACAACAGGATTATTGAAAACGGCCAGAATACTGAGAAGAGTCCTGGAGACTTGAGGAGACTTGCTGTCACTCATTCTCCAGTGAAAGACCATCAGCTTATGCTGATGCGATAAACTCTAAAGAGTAATAATAATAATAATAATAATAATAATAATAATAATAATAATAAGAAGAAGAAGAAGAAGAAGAAGAAGAAGAAGAAGAAGAAGAAGAAGAAGAAGAAGAAGAAGAATCGCTAACAAGCCGCGAATAGTTCCCTGACGAACAGAAAGGATGCCGCAAAAGATTCAGAGGCACAGCAGAGTTACTCTAAATAGATCAACTCATCCTAAATGAAAGCAAGAACAGACGGAAAAATCTTGCTCAGTCCTTGATAGACTACAAAAAAGCATACGACATGGTTCCGCAAAGCTAGATAATAAACTGTCTTAAAATGAGCAAAATATCACATTAAATTATAAACTTCATCGAAAAAACCATGAAGGACTGGAGAGTTGAATTAACAGCAGGAGGAAAGAGCTTGGCTGAAACAAAGATTCAAAGAGGGATTTTCCAAGGAGATGCATTGTCACCCCTACTATTCATAATTGCCATTATGCCACTAAACCACATTCTCAGAAAATACAAACTTAGTAGATTGCAAGAAAAGATAAACCACGTAATGAAGATGGGTGACATTAAACTATCTGCCAAAAAAAAAAAAAATGGCAACCCTTATACACACAGTTAGAACATACAATCAAGACATAGGGATGCGATTTGGCATTGAAAAAATTGCTCTGCTCGTCATGAAAAGTGGCAAACGACATCTACCTGACGGAATAGAACTACAAAATCATGAGAAGTTCAGAACGCTCGCAGAAAATGAGAACTGCAAATACTTAGGAATCTTGGAGGCAGACACCATCAAACAAGTCGAAATTAAAAACAAAATTAAAAATGAATATCTCAGGAGAACTAGAAAACTACTCGAGACAATGCTCTCCAGCAGAAACCTCATCAAAGGAATAAATACTTCGGCTGTACACCTTGTTAGATACTCGGGACCCTTTCTCAAGTGGACCTGAGAGGAACTTAGACAAATGGACCAAAGAACTAGAAAAGTAATGACCATGCACAAGGCATTAAATCCCAGAGACGATGTTGACCGACTATATGCACCAAGAAAAGAGGGAGGAAGAGGACTTGCCAGCATCAAAGACAGCGTTGACACATCCATAAAACGACTCGAACACAACATAGAAAAACACGAAAAAGGACTGATTACGGCCATTAGAAACAATACTGACAACACGATAGATAATAGAATGACAAAAACTAGGAAACAAAAATGGGAAGGAAAACAACTCCATGCGCGTTTTAAACGACTAATAAACATCTCACACGACAAAACCTGGACATGGCTAAGAAAAGGAAACTTTAAGAGAGAAACAGAAGCTCTCCTAATGGCAGCACAAAACAACGCTGTAAGAACCAATGATATCAAAATGAGGATAGATAAGACGTAAGAAAATAGCAAAAGTAGACAATGCGGTGACAGAGATGAAACCATAAATCACGTAATAAGCGAATGCAGCAAATTCGCACAGAAGTAGTACAAGGCGAAACTCTACTGGGTCGGCTAGGTGATCCATTGGGAAATGTCCAAGAAATTTAAATTTGACCATACAAACAAATGGTATATGCTTAACCTAAATACTTGTAGGGTTTTTTCTCTGACTGTTCTAATCTTGTCTTTATTTAATAGTTCCATTCCGTCAGTTATACGTCGTTTGCCACTTTTTATTACAAGCATGGCATTTTCTATGCCAAATTCGATTCCTATGTCCTGACTGTATATTCTAACTGCGTGTATTAAAGTTTCCAGTTCTTTTTTATATTTTGCAAATAGTTTGACGTAATCAATGTACATTAGGTGATTCATCTTTTCCTGCGATCTACTGTGTATTTTCTGAGTATGTAGTTAAGTGGTATCATGGCAATTATGAATTGTAAAGGTGATAGTGCCTGTACTTGAAAAATACTTCTTTGGATCTATGCTTCAGCTAAGCTTCTTCTTCCTGTTGTCAGTTCCACTCTGCAGGATTTCACGGTTTTCTCAATAAAGTTTATGATTTCGTGTGATATTTTGTACATTTTAAGGCAGTTTATTATCTAGCTTTGCGGAACGATATCATATGTCTTTTTGTAATAAATCCAGGCCATAGCTAGATTTTTCCATCTGGTCTTGCTCTCATTTAGGATATGTTGATCAATGTAAAATAACTCTGCTTTGCTCTTGATCCTTTATGACATCCTTTCTGTTCCTAAGGGAACAAACAGCAGCTTGTTAGCGAGTAGTAAATCTCTCCCATTATTTGTGCTGTTAATATTTTTCACATCATCGGAGGGCAAGTTATGGGTGAGTAATTGTTCCTTTGCTTGGGTCCTTTGGGATCAATGCTGTCCTTCCTTTGGTCATCAATTCGGATACGTGTGCTCTTTGTAGGCATATGTCCGTTTCTACTGCTAGTCTGTCGTTAATGGAGGTGCATTTCTTGAACCAGAAACCATGTATTCCGTTATGGCCGGCGTTTCCAGGATGATATTTCTGTTATTGTCCTTCTGAGTAAATTGATGTTTATTTCTGGTGTCGGGCCTTCTTCGAGCCCTTCTAGTTCTCTAATCATATTGTTTATCCTTTCAGCTTTTTCGTTTTGTTTTTTAGTTGCCATATTTTAGTCTGAAAATGTTGGGTTTCTTTTGCATTCGGTTGTTGATATGTTTTCGTATCATCTACTATTTGTTCATAGAATTTTCTTTCGTTGTTTTGGAAAGGCCTGCTTTTTCTCTATTGTTTTACGCCTTATAGATATCTCTTTAATCTTCCTTCTTTCGCCATTACTTTCTGGTTTATGTCCTCATTTTGAATTGTTGTTTTCTTGTGTTGCCTTTTCCTTTGTGTTCCTACATATTCCAGCGACTTTCCTCTGTTTTATCATTTTTGCTTGTTTTTGAAGATTTTTCCTCGGCGTTTCCAGTAAAAGTTCCAATCCTGGTTTTGATTTTTCATTGTACTTTTTGAGGGATCCCAATTTTCTGACAAAGTAATTTCGCTCCTGCATAGATTAGTTCATTTAATTCGGTCACATTATTCATTGATATATAAGGTAGTACATGAATTATTTTATTCGTTTCTGTCTTAACTGTTCTTTATTCTGTTTCTTAATTGAGCTAAGGTAGTCTTTTCACTGTTCATAATTCTCTTTAAGTTTTTTTTTTTTTTTTGCATTTACCTTTTGTTCTTGTAATATTGTATTTTTTAGTTGTGTGTTGTTTGGTTGTGTGGTATTTCCATTTTCCGAAGTTGGTGTATCATTATGTTTGGGCTGTTTTTATTTGTTGATATTTGATGTGTCAGTTTTTGCATCATTACCTTGTTGATTATTTATTTTTTGGGCATTTCTCTTATTTCAAGGTCAGAAAATCAATCTTTCTTTTATATTATTCTTACTTGATGAAGTTTTTGACTTGTCTTAAAATTAGAACATTCACGCTAGTTCTCTATTATTCTTTTCCTATATCCTCTTTGTCTAGGGTTTCTCCTAAAATAGCAGTTTAGTTCAAGTTGGTTATTTTCTCTTGTCCATTTTTTTGTGTTTACGAATCTGTTTGGTGTCATTCCTTAAATTGTCATTCGTGTACCTGAAAAAAGAACAGTCAACATTTTCAAGATGACGATTGGATCACCCATGTTGGTAATCCGGAGAGCACCTGCCGATCATGACACCCAAGCCTATTGCCAGGGTCCCACGTTGTGTCGTATTTTGTGTCAACATTTTTATCGTGGGTGGTATATTGTGGCCATTATTATTATTATTATTATTATTATTATTATTATTATTATTATTATTTACCCAGAATTTTCATATCAGCCTAAGCCAAAAAATAATAATAGTTATTATTATTATCATTATTATTATCATTATTATTATTACTATTATTATTATAAATAATTTATTTATATTTAAGAATAGTAAATAATTTGGTGATTTAGAATAATTTTATTCGATGTATCGTTTAGTATATACAAACAAATCCTTAACAACTTTATTTTTTTTATTTATTGCAACTATTTGATTTGGTAATAATCTGAAAGTGAGTATTTCTTAAATACTTTCATACAATATTTATTATGATAAACTTGGACATTGACATATAAATTCATACAAATATAAATAACAAAGAATACTTTGCAGTATGTTGCATAATGTTATTTGACTTTTATCTTTTAAATTTATATCAATTTGATTTTAGATTACACGTTTATTTTGATTATAATTTTAAAATTTACGGCAGCATTTAAAAAAAATAGGAATTAAGTTTTATTTTGTTTTTATTTGATGCTGATGTTACTATTAATGTAATTTGTACTATTTCTCTGGTTTTAAAACTCAGTAATATCTTAAAAAATAGGTAAATGTTTTTTAAAAAACAATGCAAAAGCATTATATTTTTTAATATGTAATTATATTTTTACCGTAAAAAATTATATGATTTTTTTTTAAATAAAACTTAATTTTTGAATTCTCATTTTCCTGGGAGAAATGCAAGCGTTTCTCGATTATATTCAAATATGTAACAGTTTTTTTCAACCCGTAGAAGTCACAATATCATTATAGACTGAAATAAATGTATAATGGAATTATTAAATTTAATCTTTTTTGTCTTATATACATATATATATATATATATATATATATATATATATATATATATATATATATATATATATATATATATATAATTTTAATTCGTCCTACTACTTCTATCGAATTTGATAAGTATTTGTCAAGCTTGGAGTATATAATATCACAACCATATACAGACAGAAGAAAAGTGATTACATATATCATATCACATTATATCACCAATTATATCTGAATATAATATATCTATGCCGTATATATCATATATACCACATGACATAGAGCAAGGTATGTATATTTCATTACATCTATAAACAGAGAAAGCGGTTACATATGATATTTACCATTTTCTAAAGACATCAACGGAAGGCACATAATACGATGCAGAATCCAAGTTCATGCTTAATCGTACGCTTTTACTCTGGAATTTCTTTTATTTAGCAAGGCCTCTGAGATTTTCCTTTCTTACGAACAGATAACCAATTCGCAAAGCGTAAAAATCGTGTCCTGCAGGCGCCATTGCATGTCAACCCGGATGTAGTTTAAGTGAATCGTGATAGAACACACAAGCCCTCTCCAAAAGTAAGAATTATGGTGAATATTTCTTGCAACACAAACAGTACAAACTACGTATGGACAGGGTCTAATTGAATTATCAACTGATGAAAGCGACTTAAATGTCTGCAGGGTGAGGAATTCCGATGAACGAGATACGTTGGCAAATATTAATATCTAATAATCTTGGTCTAGAAATATGGATTGCCGTAAGAAGTAATTATTCTAGTTTTTATGCATGCATCGACAAATTTATAGTACTTTTACACTCGCAATATATTGATTTTCTAACATACATATGTTTCTGTTTAAATATCATTTAATATGTACATAAATTATGCATATATTAGATGTGAATAATACAGGAAATTAGCATAGTTGTTTTGTTTTGTTTTGTTTTTAAATATAAAATTGTTCAGATCGAGCTAAGCTAAAAACTGAGTGGGTGAAAATAAAAAGAGAGATAATTAAATAAAACAAAAAATTCCTTCTCCGTTTTTTTCTGATTCCCTCGTTCTTCTTTTTTTTATTGGCGGGGGGTCTTTTATATATTCTTTTTCGTTTATTTCAAACTATTTTTCCTTTCGATTTATACGTACTAGTTTGAGGGCGTTTCCCTTGGTGTAATGCTTAGCAAGCTAGACTAACAGTGAGTGAGTTCGAGTCACACTGGGTACAAATATTTCTAAGGCATTGTCCTACATCTAAGTAAAAAGTTTATTAAATTACTACTAGTCAGATGGCAAATGGTATAAAAAGAATTATACAAATAACATTATTTCGATACAAGTTAGTGTTTTTTTAAACAATTTTTCCACAAAATCATTGTGTGATCCACCTGCATTAACGACGTTGTCTAAAACGCTGCTTGCCATTTATATTTATGAGTCTTCTCTGATGAAAACATTTTGAACACTGCTAATTCTCACTGTTAGTTTGTATATTAAATTCTAAGCAAGGCAGTTACCATTTAAATGGCAGATTTTGGATCCTTCACAGTCACACACCATTACTGTATTTTTTACTATCATCTTTTAAAATATACGTTTCTTCTTAATGATGATTCCAGGAATGCAGTTTGTTCAGCAATACTTCACTTTGGAAAAGTTCTATTTCACGGTCTGGGGAATATGTTGAATATAATAAAATGATTTGATTCTGAATAAAGCATGGAACATAATACTTTCATTTTATGCTTAATAACAGGTCCCTCAGTAAGGTTTAATTCCATCCCACCATTGACTTGATCAGATCACTGCAGAACAAAGATCTTGATCATGGTCTGTTAAACATTGTGATTAAGGGGTCCTACTTCGTCAAGCTAGCGCATGAAAGGTCAGCAGATTAATTGAACTTCAAAGATTGCATAGACTATTCTGCTCTATTAATTTAACCAGGCTTGGGAAGAAGCGATGCGGTACATTTTCAGCAGTATTAAGCATTTCATCACGTACAATATATATATATATAATAAACGAATAGACTAGAGGGGTGCCACTGGCTAAGGTGCTTGCACAGTCACAACGTAATATGTTCCCTTTTGGATTAATACCTTTGGGAACCAGCTGTGCGTTTAATAATACAACTACTGTTCTTCTATGAGAATGGAGTTGACATTAAATAACCTATAAAGGTTGATATGCTATTAACCGGAGAAACTGAACAAAAGCAAAAAGAAGATGATGCGGAAAAACGTGAGTTGGTTTGATCCTCTCCAAGTATAGCTTCATGAGCTTCTTAACAGTGAGTCATGTAAATTTTACTCCCTGTATAGCTTATCGTTAAACTGTATTCCACACACACACAGAGACATACACACACACAAACACAAGCACACACACACACACACGTGTATATATATATATATATATATATATATATATATATATATATATATATATATATATATATATAATTTTAAAATGCAGTATTCTTCGCATTTCTTAATGTCGAAGAACATAGCATTCTAAGAAGAACGAATATCCTGGATATGTAAAATATTTTTTACAATTGAACGCCATCTTGGCGCTTTCTGTGATGCATAATTCAATTCTTTTCATTGTTTCTGAAGGGGAAAATTTGATTTCATATATGCATGTCCAATTAAGAATACTTGACGAGTCCGATTGATCTTTCTTTTTTTTTCCCCATTTTTTTTTCATTAACATGTTGAAAGATTTTTTTCTTCGATAGAACTTTTAATTAGCAAATTATTATGCGAATTTAATTATTGCCAGACTCTAAAAACTTCCACAAAAAAAAAAAAAAAGAGATAGAGATTTCAGTTTCATATTTATTAATCTATTTCCTTTCAGATTCCCTTTCTAATATATCATATTTATATTTCTTTGGGAATCTATTAAACGTTTGTTACAGAATGTTCACTTCATCTGCAACAATTTTGATTTTGCATATCTGTTTTGTATCATAGATTTTCTGTGATGAGTCTTTATAATAGATGAATCCGATAATGATTTCGACTCAGTATGTATTAAATTGTAATACGTATTAATAGCAAAAAAATATTGACGTTACATGTATAATTACGAGACGACTTATCCTAACGTTAGGTCTGGATATAAATATATCCATGATGACGATAATACGTATATTTAAGAAGACATGAAGGAATCTTAATGGTATTACATAGTTATTTTTATCGTTTTGGGATATTTCACTTCAAAAAATGTTATGCATCACATATTTACTCGTTAGAAGGAATATTAACTGGTTTTATCTTATTCAAAAAGTTAATAACTTTTAGGAAATAACTATTTCACAAATCGATGCCTTACTTTCAGTGCCCTATATATATAATGATTCTAACCAGAACCGAGGGTGCTCTGTATAATGCCTCTTTTGGAGAAACCATTCACAAATTTCAAGATTTTAATATCAAAAAACATAAGGACTCTTGAAAAAAAAAAAGCTCCAAAATAACAAGGCTTCGTTTTTATTTAAATACACCTGTTTATAAATTAAAAATTGACCTGGTGTGTTATCCTACACGAGCGGAGGGGTTGGTAAATATGTATATAAGGAGGAGTTTGTTGTTTAACCATTATCATCATTATGAACTCTCTGAAGTGGGTTCAAATCCGGGATCAGAATGATTGATTTTCAAAACGGGCTAATAATTTTGGGAAACTTATGCATCCCACTATCCTAGGTATGGGTAAGGCGGGTTAGGAACTTAAATGTTGGTAAGTGAACCAGTCTAGGAGAAGGAAATCTGTGATTTCAAGCTTGTTAATCACAGCTTAAAATTTGGCCTTGAGTCTCATTATCTTTATGTGTAGGGGTTATATATATATATATATATATATATATATATATATATATATATATAATGAGAATTTGATAAATTAACTGATTATTTGCTTTTTTTTTCATGGCTTGTCACCCTCCCGAGGGTTATTTTATGCCTAGATTTTAAAGGATTCTGTAATATTCCTTTAGATTTATATTTTTCTTTTCAATGATCTCTGAGTCAAGCATATTAGGCACAATGCAACCGAGATTCCACCATTTTAGGTGTAGTTACATAATTATTTTTTTCCTTAATTACATTATAATAATTACCTCTAAGAAATAGAAATTATTTGCACACTGACATATTTAAACCCTAAGAAGTCTTTCCACTGCGGTTCAGAGCGGACCTGGTATTAATGAAAATAAAGGGGTACTCCATATTTCTGAGATCTGAAAAAATGAACTAGTACCATCGGATTCAATTTATTGTCATACAAAGGGACACCTGTTTGTTTGAGGATATACCCTTTCAGAGAGGTTGCAGTCAGTGTATTCTATGTACCCTCTGCAGACTGTCAAGAATTTTACTCATATTACGATCAAGATTTATTTCTAGTTCAGTTAACTTTTAAGGAGGAACTGCAAAAAATTTAAAATTTTTATTTAAACTCAACGGGATAGAAAATGAGTCAAATAAAGAGGGGTGTAGTTTTTGGTAAACTGATTGGTAAAATGAGTTACTTTTTTTTTTCGTAAGTGTGTGTGTGTGTGTGTGTGTGAGCGCATTTTTATGTATATATGAGTATATGTTCTTGTTGTTGTTGTTGTGTGTGTGTGTGTGTGTGTGTGTGTGTGTGTGTGTGTGTGTGTGTGTGTGTGTGTGTGTGTTTGCTTGTTTTGCTCTTAGTTGGATTCTTTTACAATTTACATTCACGGCAATATTTTTTACCTTGAATGAATAGTATAATATTCATTCATACTGTTTTAAGTTATTTTATTTTATTTTTTCCAATGTCTCGTATTTGAGACATATTTCACACACTTCCCTCTACGCCGCCATATGCCCCGTGGGCTTGCAGGGTGACGTTCGTTCCTGCTAATCCACCAGTTAAAGCAGGGCCCACACATGGGCTGTGGTTTGCCAAACGCTATCTAATGTTACCGATATCACCAAATCCCTATCTGAACCTCATTTTAAAGGTACTAGGTGAGTTATAGGTGAATTATTAAAAGCTAACACGGCTACCTGGCCAGCTTTCCCCCTCAAATACGAGGTCTTCGACAGATACAATGCTTCCACAACAAAAAAAATGGACTATGAAAAGCCGTGTTTAGGTTAACAAGATTAATATCAATACTCTTTTATTGAATAAAAAAAGAAAAAAAACAATTAAGGTAAAAGTCAGGAGTCTGTATCTCGGAAGAGCATCCATTAAAATATTCGTATCCCAGACGAGGTCACCATTTAATATCGGTTAATGGCGGAAGGTGAGAATATAGTTCGACAACGGTAGACAAGTTCCTCTTTCGTTCAGGTTTTGGGATTTAGATTTTAGAAGTTTATCATTGGGGAAATATTCCCTCTTTTCTCCTCTATCTTATCAAAGCTATTCTTTCCTCTCGTTATTGAATGCTGCAAGATAAATTTGAATATACCTAAATTGTATGTTACTTACTCGGGATTCTGTGAAGTTAATTCTTTTCTGTTTTTTATCTCGTTATTAGGTTTCCATGACACGTTGGTAGAGGGATAAACGACTTCTTTCTGATAAGACCAAGATTAATAATTATCTCTTTCCTCGTGGACAGCTCTTTTCTTTGGGTATTCGTTTAACGAGGCTCACAATACCTCGGAGTTTGAGTTCATTCAATGGAGAAGTTTTTTATTCTTTTTTCTCTGTGTTCTCTGCGTGGCATGACTTTTGGAATTTGGATTTCTCTCCATATCCCAAATTATTTTCTTAGTTTTTCAACGAACAACAGGCAACTTCTTATGCGTCTTCATCCTTCGAAGAATAAAACGGAAACTGTTTAGTTTCTGTAGTTTCAAAATTTATCACGTGTTGGCGCTTTGGCGGTTTCTCCTCAATACCAATCATGGTCGCTGGTTTGCCTCTCTCCGCCGACGCACAAATGACCAAGAGAGAGTGGTGTTCTCCCATGCCCATGTCACCTTGTAATAATAGAAAGTGTTGAAGTGAGATGATCTCTCTTTCCACTGTTACTATTTGTGGTACTACTATAGTCAGCTAGCGACTAGCCAGTCGCACCTCCTTCCCTCATAACCCATATAATGTATGAGGGTGTCATATTTCCTCGTCACAATATATATATATATATATAAATATAAATATATATATATATATATATGTATATATATATTATGTTTTTGGTATATATATATATATATATATATATATATATATATATATATATATATATATATATATTTCAGAACGTTTTATTTATACACCTAATCGATCGGCGATAATGAAACATCGACAAAAGGTTTATTTTTAAAATGGAGAGTAGTGTGTTCGCCAATGTTCCGGGAGACTGGGGTTCAATCCAAAGACTCCAAAAATGGTACTTGATACAGCCTTGCTCAACACTCAGTATTATAAGGTACGTATCAAAGGTAAATTGGAGCAATCCAGGAATGGAGTAACGCCCTCCCCTCACCTCAGTGTAGAAGCTATTGAAAAGGGAGCCTTCGAGAGACCCTCGACTACGTTCGCCAACTGTACTTACTTAAAACTCATTGGAATTCTTAGTTTTAGTTGTCTTAGGCTTTTTGCCTCGCGTAGAGTAAAGTAATTAACCTATCCTAACATTTACCTTGAAATAGGAGAAAAGAAAACATCGGATCCATGCATCTACAAAAGCATTAGTGAAGAATAAATGTCAAACAGCCCTTTCAGGTTTTGAACTCGGATAGCCGATTCTGTTTCCAAATAATCTGTAAGAGGTGCTCTTAAAATAATTTAACATAAATTCAGCCGAAGTCAACAAAATTAATTAGTAAGTGTTCCTCATTGGTTTTGATTAATTGATAATTTGATTTCTTTTTGGTGAGTCACATCACTTATTTGCAAGTATTGACCACAATTACAACCAGGGCCAGACCACTAGTTAAACGAATGAGCTCTCTCTCTCTCTCTCTCTCTCTATCTATCTATCTATCTATCTATCTTCCTCATTCGCTCAATCTTTCTCTCTCTCATACCCTATATTTCTCTGTCTCTCAATCTCTTTCTCATGCGTGCACACACACACACACACACACACACTATGTATGTTTATCTATAACGACCAGACCTGGCCAGATATGCTAGTGAGAACAGCATGTTGCATTGATTATTTTGCTACCGTACTATGTTTCACAGTTGTAACATTACCGAAGAATTCTAAATTCTCAATTGGAAACTTCTCTTGGAAGTTGTTCGACCAAACTAGACCAATCCCAAAAGAAAGGAAAACAAGATGCAGTCAGTTGATCTGGTTTTCAATCATACAATTATGCTTTTTTATATTTGAAGTACAAAATTATCGGTGTCAGAAGATGTACTTTTAACCACATAATACTTATAACAGCAAATTATCATATAACGAAAAAAATTTTTTTATAATTTTGTGGTTTCAATGACAACAATGGGGAAATCTAGGGGATTATTTTATTGGAATAAATTGATTTAACATCTTTTGGTATATTTGCTGGTTTAAGAAAGCTGATAATTACAAAGGTTTTCTAGAATATTAATGAAAATATTATTCTGAGAGCAATGAATGCTGTTATACAAACACACTTTATGATGAAAATTTATCGTTTCTTATCGTACATTCATTGCTACGAAAAATATTTTTTCTTAGGTAATTCTTTAGGATTAAATGATCTATACGAATACAGTTAATATTGTTTTCATACACTTGCATATTATTTATTTTAGATTAATATGAGAGGAACAATATAATTAAAAAATAACAAACAAATAATAGGTTAAAAATAATAATGTCTTGATTTGAATAGCTTTTTGAATGTTGTGTACTTTCGAAAGGAATGTTTTGTGTGTACAAATTAGAAATGCAGAAAAGTGTAAATAAATTTCTTTCAGTGTATTTTGGAATGAAAACACTTCAAAATAATTATATCTGCAACATTAATAAATTTAAAAAAAAATTTTTTTTCACATTGGAAAATGAGAAATTATAATTCTGTTTTTCCTAAATGGATACCGTAAAATACAAGTTGAAAAGAAATCCGTAAACATATCCTAGATTACTATGAGCTTTTCTTTTATAGTTGTAGTCATTGCAGCACTGATTTATAACGGCGTGTGATATACCATCAATATAATACCCTAGAAATAAGAAAGAAAAAGAGAAAAAAAGAAGATTTCCAAAAGTGTTGAATATCGTAGAAACCCCAGACAGGAAGTAAGGGCGGTGCATTCCCGGAGAAAATACCGTAAAATACAAGTTGAAAAGAAATTTTAGTACCATTATTCGATTCTTTTACTTGTGTTGAATGAGATTTAAAGGCAACTTTGAATAACACAGAGCAACAGTACAAATACAGTATTTATCATATTACATATGTGCGTTACTGGCGAATACGCCTAATCAAGCAGAGACACTACTGCATAGTCTGGAACGGGCCGCAGCTGGCATTGGCCTCCATGTCAATGCACACAAAACTGAATATATGTGTTACAACCAAACGGGCAACATTGCCACACTAGACGGAGCCTCTCTGAAACTAGTAGACAAATTCACCTACCTAGGAAGTAGCGTCTCATCAACCGAAAAAGACATCGATACACAACTGACAAAGGTATGGACAGCTATCGAAAGGCTCTCGATCATATGGAAGTCGGACCTAACCGATAAAATGAAACGCAGTTTTTTTTTCCAGGCAGCGGTTGTGTCGATACTGCTATATGGATGCACCACATGGACGCTAACTAAGCGGCTGGAGAGGAAACTAGACGGAAATTACACAAGAATGCTGAGAGCAGTATTGAACAAGTCCTGGCGACAACACCCCACGAGACACCAACTATACGGACACTTGCCCCCCATCACGAAAACTATACAGGTTAGACGAACCAGACACGCAGGACACTGCTGGAGAAGCAAGGACGAGCTCATCAGCGATGTACTCCTGTAGACCGCCACATATGGATGTGCAAAAGCAGGACGACCAGCACGAAATTACATACAACAACTATGTGAGGACACAGGATGTAACCCTGAAGACCTGCCGGAGGCGATGAATGAAATGGAGAAGTGGCGAGAGAGGGTCAGGGATATCAGTGCTAGCGGCGCGACATGATGATGATGATATATATATATATATATATATGTGTGTGTGTATATATATATATATATATTAAGTAGTTATCTATCATTAAAAGGGTCTGAACATACAATGAAAAATCCTACGTTGACTTGTATTAGGATATCACTGACACCTAGTCACCGGCAATTTGTGACACTCAGTTTTTCGCCTACTTTAGCAGCACTAATTTAGTTCTCATTGTAAAGTACGGCCTACAAATTGACCTTGCAAATAAACTGGCTTAAGAATATCTCAAATGTTTTAGATAAGATGTTTGCCTGCTGTAATAGGTCAATCCGTAAACATATCCTAGATTACTATGAGCTTTTCTTTTATAGTTGTAGTCATTGCAGCACTGATTTATAACGGCGTGTGATATACCATCAATATAATACCCTAGAAATAAGAAAGAAAAAGAGAAAAAAAGAAGATTTTATGAATTCCAAAAGTGTTGAATATCGTAGAAACCCCAAACAGGAAGTAAGGGCGGTGCATTCCCGGAGAAAATACCGTTCTTACGCAGCAGTACCCTGCATACTAAAAGGACGTTATCCACACGGTTGTTATCAAGGTACCAGGCCAGCGTGCCAAGTCCCAGGTCTTCGAATGCAGATAGTGTCTGCTGGTAGCGAGCCAATATTCCGAATCAAACTTTATAAAAATGCTCATGGCACTCGATTTCCTCGATATTGGACTTATTAACTACCAAAACGATTTGTATATTCCAACGTTTTATGTGGAATACGTGACTGTTCTTCAATAGTCTATGAAGACATTCCTCGCTACAGAGTAGCCGTATGAAACCCAAAAACTAAAGTTGAAATCTAAAAAGTATCTTAGTCTCTTTTCTTCTTTCCTTAAGAAATTATTTTGCAGCCCTCTTTAGACGCAAAAGAGGCCAACCTGTTAAATGGAGTGGAGGGGAAAACCAATGGAGTGAGATATTAAACCATAAACTGGCTTCTATCAAGGAAACAAATTACACAAACAAATTCTTCATAGCCCCAGAATACTTTATTAGTTTTACTGTTTTAATATTCATAATTATCCTAACTTTATTTTTATATGTTCACCGACACCATTTGAAGTTTGAGATCCCCGCATTAATCTGCAGGTGTTTCGCTATTTGTTTGGGGTACTGTTTCAATGGTGGACAACTTTATGGTAATAGTTTGGACTTAGCCCTGCCATAAATGTCAGATTCATGTAAGATTTTTTTCAGGCTTAAAATGACTTGTAAGCCGAAAATTTTCTGTATGTTCTGTGGAAGTAGGGTTAGTTGGGTAACCTGGTTAGTCTCGCACTCTGGGAATGACAGTCTTGTTTATAGAGACTGGTTATTTATTCATGCTAATTTGTGATATAAGTTATTCACTTTATTACGTCTAACTATGGATGATCTGGGGTCATTATAAAGTTGTAATTTTTCTCTTTGTGAATTTATTTTTTAATACAATTTCTCCGAGGTGTGAATGGCAATAAGTCTACTAAACTCTTCAGGGGTATTCGAAGTATCCTTGGTTATATTAACTGTACTATATTCTGGATATTTATCTATTTTCTCTGATCTACAGTTCTTCAAATCTCAATTACAAGACTTAAAAGGTTTTCATCCAAGTGCATTTACTATTGTTCATAAAACCTACATGTTTCACTGCTCTGTCATATCGTTGGCAAAATCCATGTAATTTCTGCCTGTGGAAATAAAGAAAATTTACAAGATGGCAATTTTATTGATGCTAATTAACCAATGTTTTGGTTTTCTGGTCGGGATCCGTTGATCCTTTTGTATTGCATTTTCCGTTATTATTTCATTCTAAATTAATTCCTTATTTATTTTCATTTATTTACTTCTGCAATTTAAGATGCAAACCAGAATATTGGAAAAGATGAATTAGCACTGAAGCCAAGAATGTCGACGATAAATTGATAATTAATAACTGAGTCACTAATAAAGAAAAAAATCCAGCAATGATTGCCGTTAATGATCACAAGGTTAATTTCATTCACAAATCTAGATGCAGACTACTCAATCTAGACACACACACACACACACACATACACACACACACACACACACACACAGAGAGAGAGAGAGAGAGAGAGAGAGAGAGAGAGAGAGAGAGAGAAAGCAAGACGCACGTATATTTCAACAGATACACTTAAATATATATATATATATATATATATATATATATATATATATATATATATATATATATATACCCATGGACAGAAATATAAGACCTCCCTCAAAAATGAAAAAATATGTCATTTACAATTTTTTAATTATGAAAACAAGACATATGAAAGATAAGGTTGAGAGACATATTAATTTAGAACAAGAAGAAATTTTGATTCTGTTTTTATGTATATTAGTTTTCATGCTAAATTTTGAAATATATTTTTGACTTAAATATAAGACCATGAATAAAATCTAAAGAAAAAACGACTTAATCCAATTGAAAAAAAAACAAACTATCATATATAGTCGAAGTAATATAACAGCTATTAAAAAAAACGGTTATCTGCAATTACTTGAAAAGTAAAAAAAATATGGAACAAAACCGACTACTAGCCCAGAAAAATTATCACCACAATTCAAGAGAAGGGTTGTTTGCGAAGTAAAAAAGAAAACTTCGTCAACATCAAAAATACCTCAATTTCTAGTGGATGTTCTTTACAGTATTAAAACAATTAGAAGGCATTTAATATATATATATATATATATATATATATATATATATATATATATATATATATATATATATATATATTAGACTGAGTATGCAATAATCTGATAAAAGAATTATTAGCCATACGACTCTTTTGTATGTTGCGGTTTTTTTTCCTTTTTTTGTTTCATTTCTGTTTTATTTCGTTTTGTTTTGATTTTTTAGCCGCATGTTTATTGATAATTTTATTTATCTAAACTTTCGGGATAGTACGTGTATAAAGTCGGACCTGCTAAAATATGTAATCGCTACTGAGTCTCAAAACACAGTGCTACCAAAATGTGTCCGTAGAGTTACAGCATAACGCCTTTAAACAATTCACTGGCTTTGGCGCAAACACTGTGAATCTCACTCTAAGGCTGTAAATCTTTTGAAAGTATTCCTTCAGCATGCAGAAGTCCTTCGTTGATTTGTAGGGATTAACATTTTGAATAATTATAGTTCGAACTTGCAATACTTACAACCTTATCTCGATATTCCACAAATGATATACTGTCATTTAACTGAACTTGACATGATTTAATTAATCGAGTCATTGTGTTCTGGTTTGTACATGTATTTCACGGAAATTATATCCTTGTCCACATTCAGTGTAATAGCGTGTCAGATTCTTTGGTAATTAAAATCTTACAACTTTGAGTAAACATTGTTTTACGAAAAAGCAGTGAATAAAACAAAGAATTATTCCAATAGGCTGCGTGTTCATCTGTCTTTCTTATGATTTGACGATTAACCAACAACTGGTGCACTCGAGGTTAGTGGTTAGGGATAATGATACATATGCTACGAAAATACGTCACATTTCCGACATCATTTGATGGCGGCTTTGTTTGGGGTGGAACTGTTCATTTTGCTTCACTTTTTTTGTGTGCAAACGGGTAGAATGTTCACCAATGGCTCGCGAGACCGGGGTTTAATCCCAAGTCACATCATACCAAAGACTCAAAAAATGGTACTTGATACCGCCTTGCTGAACTCTCTGGATTATAAGGTACGGATCAAAAGTAAAATTGAACAATCCCTGGAATGGAGAAGCGTCCTCAACTACACATTGGCGTCGTAACTAGTGAAAACAGTGCCTTGAATCGACCTTGATTACGGTCTCCAACTTTGTATGCGTGTGTGTATTTGTGTGTCAATTTGTGCGAATAAATGCATATATATATACTTTTATATATAAACATAAAATGTATATATATATATATATATATATATATATATATATGTGTGTGTGTGTGTGTGTGTGTGTGTGTGCGTGTGTGTGCCTGCGTGCGTGTGTATGTGTGGCTACGTGAATGCATATGTGCATATATATGTGCGTTTATATATGCGCTCATATATATATATATATATATATATATATATATATGTGTGTGTGTGTGTGTGTGTGTGTGGACAGGGAAAGAGAGAGATTGAGAGAAAAAGAGAGAGAAACAGACCAGTAAACAAAGAAGATACATGTAAGCATTTGATTAAAACTTGCTAATACAAATATGAATATTACGAAATATATGTGCTAAATTATCATTTCTGCACTCCTTGCGATTTTCACCCGGGAGTTTGTTGATGGTGTTTTTTGTGAGTCTGAGTATACATTAATTTTCTCAGGTTTCAAGGGCTCAGTATTTCGGTCCATTTTAACAATGATGTACTTTGGATGATTCATCCTCCGATTTCAGACACTTCCAGCCCCATTTCCAAGCATTTAGGGACGGTTACAGGAGCACCAATAAAAATATGTATCACCGCTATTCTTATATTCCAAAGCTTTTTTAGTTCACTGGCAAAGTCCAAGTACTTCTCTCTTTTTTTGCTTTCTTTGAAATTCACTGACTTGTCCACATACATGACAACAACTACTATCCAGTAAGTTTCTTTTTTTAAAACTATTTTTATTTCTGTCGTTCTGGCTGGGATTAAGTGGTTCGTTTTGGTCTCAAAAGTCAAACATTCATGATTCTCATTCTCAAGCGCAGAATCTGTTTTATGCATGCAACATTTGGAAGATTGGACAAATTTCAATTCCTTACACTATTCCCTCTGGATCACTTACCCCATCTTGTTGTTCCTAGTCTTATACACTTTTTGTGCAAGTTTACCATATTCACTTATAATGTGATCAATTATTTCACTATATATTATACTGCTGCTTTTATTCTGTTGTACATTATCAATTTTTACCTTCTTACGATTGATCCTTATGGCGTTGTTTTGTTCCGCTTTTTGAAGGGATTCAGGTTCCCTCTTAAATTTTCACTTCCCTAGAAATGTCCATTTCTTCTCGAATACAATTTCAGCACTTTGTCGTCTATTATACGCATAAATTCTTATTTTACTCTTTAAAGATTTGTTTTTCACTAGGGTTAGCAGATGGTTTCCCACTGGAGTTTGAGTGACAACAAATCTTCTCATGTATGCACTATTCTTGTCAGTTTTCTGGCCGATCCTAACAATACTGTCACAAGGATTGTTTCAACTTTTCCTTTTATATCCAGGTCTTCCATTTTTTGTATGAGCCTTTCGCGACAGTACCTAGCGCATCGATCACAATTTGTATCAACTACACCTTCATGTTCCTTAGATTTTTTTTCAGTTCCGTAGCAAGATTTACGTACTTATCTCTGTTTTCGTTTTCTTTCAATTTCATCCAGTGGTATATCGGGAGGAAAAACTCCACAATTCGGCAAGTTTTTTTTTCTTGTTCTTTTGTTTTTTCGCTTAGCCATCCGACCAAGATTATGTGATACGTTTGTATCTCATACTCCTAGATAAGATTTTTTTGCGTCTCATTCTCCAGGACAGATTCTGGGTTGTGCATACACATGGTATGGTCAAATTTCTTGCCCAATTACCTATGGATTACCTCCCCAACCGAGTCTTATACTCTTTCCGAGCTAATTTGAAGCATTCGCTTATTATGTGACTGATCGTTTTGTTTCTATCACCACATTACCAACATTTGATATTTGTTGTCTTATGTACTTTTGCTGTAATATCGTTGGTCCTTATGACGTTGTCATGTGCTTCTAATAGATGAGATTTAGTTTCTCTCATAAGGTTTCTTTTTCTTAGCAATATCTATGTTATCTGGTATGAGATTTCCCTTATTTATCGCTTAATTATCAATACAACTGCTTTTCTTCCCATTTTTGTTTTATTTTTATTGTAATTCTGTTGATGAAGTTTGCATTATTTCCGTCCAGTAGGAGGAGCTTTTATTTGCTCTTTTTGTAGTTTCCGATTCGTCTTAACGATATATCGATACTATCTTCAATGCTAGGAAGTCCAATTCCTACATCCTGTCATATATAGTCTATGTCATCTCATGAAAATCTTTATGCATCGTCATTAGTTTTCTTGTTTTCTGGTCAATTTGTGTACTTCAAGAATGGTTCCGAGTATCTTACAAGAGAGACAGTTGAGGTGTTTATCTTTTCCATATAGTTTGATTTCGAGTAGTTTTCTCGTTCTTCTGAGATCCTGTTTCTTAATTTTATTCTTTGATCCACACTTGTTTGATCATGACCGCTTCCAAAATTCTCAAGTACTTGTAATTTTCATTTTCTACAAGTGTTCTGATTTTTCTTTATTTGTTAGTTATGTTCATTTCATCATTGTCGTTTTTCGCTTATTATTATTAGCTCGGTAAATTTTTCCATGTAACATTCTATCCCTACAGTAGATTATGATGCCTGAATTTGGGTCTCCAGTTCATTTTAGTTTGGCGCAAACGGTATGATGCTATATATATATATATATATATATATATATATATATATATATATATATATATATAAATAAGTGTCAAATTCTAAGGGGCATGTGCAGAATTTGGAGATTACAATATATGGAATTTATTGAAATTCTAAGAGCCCTTTCATTAAAACGTCAAGCGAAAGCCATTAGAAGTCGTTTAAAACAATGTCATCATCATCACGTTGTGCGATTAGCACGGATAACATTGACCCTCTCTCGCCACCTCTCCCTATCGCCCATTGTCTCCGACAGGTCTTCAGGATTATATCCCGTATCGGCATATCGCTGCTATATATAGGTTCTAGCTGGTCGCCCTGCCTTTGATCGTCCACGTGAAGGGATCCACATTAGTACATCACTTATGAGCGCGTCCCTACTTTTCCTGCAGTGTCCCGTATGTCTGCTTCGTCTGTCTTGGATAATTTTCGAGATGGATGGTAGGTGGCCGTACAGCTGCTTCTTTGTGGGGTGCTGCCTCCAGGACTTTTCAATATTTCTCACATCATTCCTGTGTAATTGCCGTCAATCTTTTCTCCATTCGTTTAGTTAGCGTCCCAATAGCAGTATCAACACGACCACTTCTTGGAAGAAACTGTTCGATAGGCTATCGTTCGCTGCCCATGCCTTTGCTAGTCGGGTGTAGATGTCAGTCTCGGTTAGTGAGACACTGCTTCCTACGTAGGTAAACTTTCTACTGGTTTCAGAGAGATACCGTTTAGTGTGGAGATGTCGCCTAAAACAATGTAAATAAGATTAATTAAAAGGTTTGGTGGTGAAAATGATAATAATAGCTCGACCAGAGGGGAGGAGAGGAGAAAAAAACCCTGAGTTTAAGCAAAATTATCTCCCAGCAAGTTCAAGGAGTGCTTGAGGTTTTGCTTGCATAGAGTTGGCCTGTAAAATAGAATAAAAAAGGGCTTCCAGGATAATTAAATGTTGTTTTGTCCTGGCTCTATGCAAGACACCAAAAGACTCATCGTTATAATTAACTAAACAACTATTTAAAGCATTCAAATGCTCACAGATGGCAGAATTAAGCAAATTTGAATGCCAGGATGTTGTGCGATTACGAATATGTCTTGGAACATGTTGTTTGACTCTAAATTTTTTCTTTCACTCCCCCCTGGTCTTGCTATCATTCTCATTTTAAATCTCCTTTTAATTAATCTTATTTACATTGTTTTAACAGACTTCTGATGGCTGTTGTTTGAAATATGTAAGATAAAAGGGCCCTTTGGATCTCAATAAAATCCATATACTTCAATCACTCAATTTTGCATATGTCTTTTAGTATTTGCCTCTTTAAATTCGTATGTGCCTATAATATATATATATATATATATATATATATGTGTGTGTATGTGTGTGTGCGTGTGTGTGTGTGTACGAATATAAAAAAGTGTAACCGCTTCAAATGATGCTTGTTTTTTATCGAATTATTATATTACAGACTCTTTATATTTTCATACCTGTTCATTCTCCTACTGTCATATTTATTTCAAGTTTTCTCCCGATATATTTTCAAAAATAGAAAACTTTTATTGAACGAGAGAAATGAGCTTGTTTTTAAGTGTAGACATAGAGGAAAATTTAAATTATCTTAATTGGGAGTCACCGGAAATAAATAATTGCAAGGTCTATGATAAAGAAATATTAGTAAATAATAGGGATCAACCCAACAGCAGATATCACCAAGACAGGGAAAGATAAATATAGATAAGGGCCGGATGAACACGAAATATTAATCCAAAAATAGGGCCTGTGATTCTGGGGTGGTTAATTCCCCTTGACCATTTTTAGGGTAATTTTTTTAAAAATATTTGACGACTATAATAAATGTCCCCACCTTATCTGGTTTAAGTATCTCGATCCTAGTTGAAACTAGAGGAATATCTAGGATGACAACAGCTGGGTTAATTAACAGACATATTAGAAATAAATGTAAATCATATATGAGATAGCCATTAGTTAAATGATCTTAGTCTGTTTAGAAAAGCACACCTGCCAAGTAGAAGAAACCACAAACAGAAGACAAAATTAGAAGGGACTGACCAGTAGATTAATTCCACTCCTGTTTTTTAATCGTTCTAACATATAACATGTTAACACCCTCTGCTCACGCCTATGAACGAAAGAATTTGTAACTTTGTAATTTGATTTCCACCTTATGTTTTTTATTTTTATATTTATTTTCATTTTTTATCTTTATTTTCTGATTTTTAATTTATTTTTTTAATTTCTTTAATTTCCTTATTTTATCTTCTGAATACGAACTGTAACTCCTCATTCGCATCTATGGGACAATACAGAGCATGTAAAAGAGTCATCTGACGAGACGGAGAATATACCAACAATATTATCCACCGAAATATATTTATTATGACGGCTTAACCGAGTTTGAGTCTCTATCTAATTGTACTATATATATATATATATATATATATATATATATATATATTTCAATGGAAGCCCTGATTAAACATATATATATATATATATATATATATATATATATATATATATATATATCCCTCTTATGTTTTATCTAATTATCTTACACCACACTAGCAGTAAGTGTGGGACATTTTTGCTATATGGCATTAACTTTGCCCAATGCAATTATCAGGAAGACCTATTATCTTCCATTATGAAAATAGAGATGTGTCAATGAATTCGTCAATTTAAAATATTTTACCAATTAATGCTCATTTGCGTTAAACTTTACGGTGACCAAACAGTAGAAGTGACGAAAATGCTATCTAGGTTATCCAATTCTTCAGTGTCCACAGCAACTTAAGTGTCAAATGGAAATTTGTTAACTTTTTTTAACTAATAGAGTAGTATATTTCGATTATAAATTTGCCTAATTACATGAAAAACAGCAATACTATAAAAAATGATTAAATTTGATTCTTTCTGAAATATTTAGTGATTTCTGAGATCATTTTTGGGAATTATTGGATGGATTACTTAACAGAATTATATATAAGTAAAGATAGTAACCGTAGTAGACAGTGGCCCGGAGGCTCTCTTTTTAATAGCTACTACACTGCGGACTTGAGGAGGGTACTATTCCATTCCCTGGTTACTCCACTTCACCCTTGATATTTACCTTATAATGTTGAGTATTAAGCAAAGCGGTATCATGTTCCATGTTTTGAGTCTTTGGAATGACTCGATCTGGGATAGACCCCGGTCTCCCGTACCATTGGCTATCACTCTACTCATTAGGCTAACGGATCATTGTATTAATAGTGTATATGTTCTGTACTAAGATTATTAATTTGTTAAAGTCTAATGTTAAAAAGTTTCAAAAAGTCAAGATGCTGAAGCAAATACTAAATTAATAAATAACGTTTAACGTGTCTACCTGAAGATGCAACAAATACGCGGGGGTGTCCTCGTGGTGTAATGGTTAAAGCGATGGACTGCAGAATCGTAATACGCGAGTTTGTACTCCAGTCGCGCAAATACCCTTGGGAAAGGTATGAACCCCCTTATCCTCCCAGCTATGGGTTAAATAGTACTACTACTGTTCTTCTAGGAGGATGGCTTTGGCATTAAATACAACTTACAAAGGTTGATATGCCATTAAACAAAGAAACCAAACCAAACCAAACAAATACACGTTTCGCTAAACATATCAGCGTTGATCCGGGGAATAAAGTATGTCCTATTCAGGAACCACTTACGTAATAACAACAACGGTTTCGATGCCATACCGGATACATTTCAGGTTGAATAATTTACTTGTTCTGTCTTTAAAGAAATAAATATTGTCTCATTAATGAATAGGCTGATTTATTACTAATCCTATATATATATATATATATATATATATATATATATATATATATATATATATAGAAACACAATGTGTTTTGGAAAAGTTTAATATAGGGACACTTTTCGAGAAATAGTAGCCGGACCAAAAATGGACAAGATGTTTATCGTGTATAGGATAATCATACGAAATATTGTTTGTGTTTAAACCAATTTCATGAAATTCATCCAGAAGGCTAACGAGATTATATTCTTGAATTGAGCTAAAAGTGATGTGCAGATTCTATTAATTTCAGAACTATTCCCTTTGGTCAGATTCTAGAAGTTACTGACTGAGATTATATCTCTGTTGTCGGAATTACTTTTAAAGTAACATTTACTCTAAGGTTTGTTGGTTTCTATATTCAATGGAATATCAACATCTGTGCCAAAGGGATCCTCGTAGAATCCAGTTTAGATATTACTTAATCCATAGTTTTGGGGAGTTCATATCTTTCCCAAAAGTACTACTCTGAAAGTGAATGTTGTAGGCTGACTGGAATTCTAATTTGCTTACTGCGCTTCCGCAGTTTAACACCTCAACAACTTTCCAGAAAGATCCCATAATGAAAAATAAGTAATGATGTTTATTGTCTGTTTTAGGCCAAGAACTTTTCAGTATTGTTTGTAACCAAGAAGTTTCATATTTTAATTAACTTTACTCAACTTTATCAAGTACGTAATAAAACAAGACAAATATGAATAACGGCCAGGACAATTACAAAAAAGTCAACAACTTTCCCCGTTAATCAATCAAATCGATACAGAAAATGAAATGACAATAATTTAACGTCTTTATTTAAACAAACTCCTGAACTGGCAGATATAAATTAATTACCCCACGCAACAACAGCTTCACAGTGTGTCTCTAGGAAAAGAAGCCTGACCCACTCACAATGGAAACGCTCAAACCAATTTTCGTGAGTTACAGTATTAAAATGAAGGACATAACTCAAACCTCATATATATTCAGCTCAAAATGACCTAACGTCAGAGAATAATTATCAGGAAAAAAAAACTTTTGCGAAGCGTCAAGTACAAATACCACTTATTAAAACTTAAAACATAAATCATTCAATATCTTTCCGGTAGAACTGTGTTATACACAAATTCATATAAAGGCCGTCGATCATCGTGCTTTAAGGTATATTTTACACAATATGGCTTCGAGTCGAAGACTAATGTCTGCAGGAAAATAAAAATGGAAAAAATATTCCTTTAAGAAAAGACTCCTTTAATCATTAGCAAACCGTCTTATTGATTAAAAGGGAAATGCCAAAAATGACTTGTCTTCTACCACAACAGATGGTTTTGATTTCAATTACAAAAAATCAGTTGCTTGCGCAATCTTATTTTCTTAATTAATGCCTTTCGACTTCATAATTGATTGATTTTCACGGCATATCAAACCGCCAAGGTATTTTTCAACCAATATCATAAGGAATAACTTTTATTGTCCATTCATATTTACATTTTTGTGTGTTTTTTTTCACAGTCCTATGGAAAACGAATGATGTGAAAATAGTACTTTTTGACCTATGGATAGAACTTCAACTACTTCTACGTGGCCAGTTTTCTGTGGACTTGGGTGTAATGGCACTAAAGCGGAACTACACACCGTGCAGATATTTAGAACGTGACCCTCTCTGTCAGAAAAATTCTAGTGTTAGATCCAGGCCTTAAACTTTATGAATGATATTACCCTTCCTCAGAGGATAAGTCAGGATATTTTCAGCTCCATTCACGACGTAAACTATCCGAACGCACTTTAATAAAAGCATATTGATGTCAACCGTATTCTATATTCAATTGTAAAATAGAGGTAATATTTTTTCTGACTGTCGACATTGAAACTCTTTTAAGCCTGAAGCCTTAGTTGGATTCCTTTAAATTTATGTCAATATTATTCAACATCTTTTGTTATGTTATGAAGAAAGATTTCAGCATATCATTTGTCTCAAAGATATTGGAAAAAATTGACAAAGTAGTGAATAGAGAAACTGATATATATATATATATATATATATATATATATATATATATATATATATATATATATTGAAAGAGAGAGAGGTGGGTTCGTTTGATCTGTTTATTTGGATATCCACGTTTGTGTTTCATTAAATACTTATGCCGAATAGTGAATGAGCAGATTGGGGCTGCGTAGTCTAGCCTACTAGAAATAATAATAAAGATATTCGGCGTGGATTTTAGAAGATAGGGGTAGTACGCTGACAAATCACGAATATTTTTATAAATCGGAATGAATGGAAAATAAGAAAAGTGGAACCTTTTTCTAAAAAGCCAGATATGTTTTATTTCTATAAAGGAAGGAATATTGAGCAGCGTGGATTTTAGAAGAATGAAATCAATACATTGTCTTTTTTTTTTAAAGAATTTTGTAATAAATTGTCACAATGAAAAAGAAGCGAGGAATATTGTGTAATTTTTGGATAGCAGAATAAATAAAAAAAAAAACATTTGAAATTCATTGGTCTACCAGAGAAGGATTGAGAGAAAAGAAAGCTAAAATCGGAGAGACTGCTTGTCAAAACAAAGATAACGTAAGAAATAGGGTTACGGTCGGGCTCAGCCAAATGCACGCCGAGTGTTAAGGGAAAAAATCAAACTTTGAGAGATGGAAAAGTTTGCTTTAATTTGGAAAGTAGTAATCTTATGAAGCATGACTCACAAGACGAGAAAGGCCGCACCCGGCAGAAAGATGGAGAGAGAGAGAAACGTGATGAGAGTGAGGAGGGAAGCAAAACCCTATTGTAGCAGTTGGAGAAGTTGTATGGAGGCAACCGAAATCCCCTTCTGGTGGCAGGCACATGGATCGACTTTTGATGCAGTAGTTAGTAACAGTGAATGAAATTAATTTGTTGAAGATTAATTAATTAAGGAGGTCGTTAATAAGTTACGCCCACTTGGATATAGGAGAAACAATTATATAATGTGTGTTTTTGCCGAAAAGCGACAGTTGCTGAGTTGAATCGAAACAGGAAGGATGTCCTGTGAAAACAGCCTTGCCTCAGACTCGGAGATAACCAGTTTCTCTCTCATCTCAGTTGTTTCTACAAGCTGAAGATAAGAACTGATGTTACGTTTTGAGAATACTTAGCGGATCCAAGTGAGAAAGACTGACCGTGGAATTAGACTGACCGCCGCAAGATAGGGGTTAGGTTCTGAGTCATTTTGCTTTGTATTTTCGGGGAATGGAACATCCAAATAACAACAATTATTTCGAAAGTGTTCTTTGTTCTTTTTCTGACTAAAAATATTTTATTATTCAAATCTGTGTTTTTTCGTTCTCAGGACTTCCACATTTAATTTTTTTATTGTCAAATGATCACCCAGTCAGCTTATTTCGGCTTTCGGTGTAAACACTGGATCCTGTTGTCTGGACCTTAACATTTACAATGTGGGCTGGACGACTGGTTCAGCAGAGATTTGATCACCCACCTGGGAGGGTCAGATGATGAGTGGTCGAGTGAACGGCTGGGTGACAAAATGTGTTAAGAAGAACAATGCTACTATTCAAATGAGATATGAGTGAACTTACGTTTTTCTAGTTCAAAAGTTACATAAAAGGGGTTCTGGAGTTCAACTCACTCTTTTCAAGGCCGTCGACCAGCACTTTAGCCAGTACGAAACGAAGACTCCTTCAAAGAAAAAGTAATAAAAATGACAATAGAATGGAGACCATTCAAACCACACCAGTGAAGACCATCCAAATTACGGCATTACTGAGATCAGCCAGAATACTCATAAGAGTCCTGGAGACTTGTGGAGACTTGCTATCGCCCAAACTCCAATGAGAAATGATCGGATAACGGAGGCTAGAACACTCGAAAAGCAGTAAGAATGATAATAAATGCTCTACATCTCAAAGATGACGTAGATAAACTGTATGTGTTTTGAAACGATGGAGGAAGGGAACTTAGCAGCATTCAAGGTGTAGGATATGTGGTGACAGAGACTAATCAATCATATAATGACTGAATGTATTACGTTAACGCAAAAAGAGTATAAAACTAGAAACGACTGGGTGGATAAGATAAGCCACTAGGAATCGTGCAAAAAGTGTAAATTTGACTTTTAGAACTAATGGTATATGCACAACCCAGAATCTGCCCAAGAAAATAAGACACACTAAGTTCTCTGGGATTTTAAGATACAAACGGATCATCCAATCTCATCAGGATGCCTAGAACTAGAGATTGTCAACAACAAAATAAGAGAACTTTTCGAATTGTTGGTTTTGCTGTTCCGGCTGACCATAGGGTAAAATTGAAACAATTGAAAAGAAAAATAAGTACCTTGAACTTTGTTAGAGCTGAAAAAAAGCTATGGAACATGAAGGTGAAGCTGGTACCAATTGTAGTTGGTGCGCTTAGTATAATCACCAATGGACTGATAACGGTTCTAGAGGACTTGGAAATAAGAGGACAAGTGGAAATTATCCAAACTACAGTATTTTTAGATCGGCCAGAATACTACAGAGAATCTGGAAGACTTGCAAATTCCAGTGAGAAACCATTAGCAAACGCTGGTGTGAAAAACTCTCAAAATAGTGAAATAGTAATAATAAGGGCTAAACTCTGCATATAATGAAATAAATATTAGTGTAATCCAGAACCTTAATCTCATTAATTTTATCCTCAAACTTTTGCTTGTTTCCTAGGATTTCAAAAATCTCTGCCGTTCTATCAAAGTAATATCCAGTGATTTTCGTCTCTTCATCTTATATATATATATATATATATAATTTAATTTTACAACAAAATCTTATATTGTTGACAAAATAAAATTAAAAAAAAAATACAAGAGGTTTATTCAAGTGTCCAGGCAGTCAGAGGGTGAAATGAACAATAGAAGCCGTTATAACAATAATATAACAATTTATTCTAACATCAAAATAATAGGGTATAAGTAAGCAAAAACAAAGAAGACTACTAAAGTCAAATTTAATGCAACGGTGGAGGAGTGAACCATGTATCAAATGAATATTGAGGAACTTGATTTTAGGAAATATTATTAGTATTTTTCTTTCTTTTGTTTTCTCAACTCCTTTATTTCTTTTCTTTGCGTCGGGAGGAAGTAAGTAAATAAAATGTTCAGATCAAAGGATCAATTTGAAAGTTCAACAAGAGAAAATTTAGAGAGGATAATCATAACGTACTTAGCATCTTCGGCCCTTTTCTTTTCTTCTCTTTGATGTCGACCGACTGACGATTTATTTGTCTGAATCTGATCGCCATTTTTCAGTGTTAGTTGACAGATTCTAATTTCATTCGGCACCTCAAGTTCTTTTCACATGGCCATCATATTTTTGAGCGAACACGACAGACGTCTGCAAATACTGAACTGTTGACTGACTGTGTTTTGAAAGATAATTTTTCACGCCCTCCGGTCGTCAACCCGATCAACTGATCAGCCCAAGCCAACCGCAGCGCGACATCGTGCGGCTATGAGCTCCAATGTCGTTTACTCCTACGTTGACTTCAATCTACGCCAGTATTACATTCGGGCTTCTGACTGGGTCATCAAAAAAAAAATAGAAGGCATACGCAAATATATATATATATATATATATATATATATATATATATATATGAAAAAGTGAAAAAACAAAGAATGTAAAGTTTTATATATAGTAAAACAAAATTAATGAATTGCAAATAAATTGTATTAGTCGCACTTTCCCCTTTCAATTTCCAAATAACGTGAACTGAACTTTTTTACTAAAAGCCTTTTGGTAAAATGCAAATGAGAGGGATATAAATGTAGTTTTCATCAAAATTAATTGGTGAGCTAAGTTCGGGCATTGTGGAGTACCCTAAGATATTGCTGGTATATTTAACTCTACAGTGGTGTCATGTATGTGTTAATTCACTCACAAAAGCACAGCGCCAATAGCTAAGAAATAAGATTTAAAACCAATTGATTAAATAAAGTTCATTGCTGAACTTTTACAGAGTTATAAGTTAGTCTAATGCCGCAGTATTTTATCTTTATTTTTTGTGGTCTGCATAAATGTCCTCTTACTAATAAGTGTACCGGGTCACGTATGTAATAAAACGAGAGATAATAATCATTCCCGTAATCTGGTATAGTCATAATATACTACCCAAGAAAAATGATAAATCCGAATCCAAATTCATATGGGACTCAAATTGTATATCTTAGTGTCTTGATCGCCAGGAGCTCCTTTAACAGGCAACATGTTGAAACCAGTTAGCATTCTGCAAATGTTTGCTATTCTACATTCAAGCACACAAAGAACAAAGTAACTACTCAAATTAGAGACACCGACGGAAAATTGAACTCGAGACGACGATGAAAATATTTTAAACTGTTATTTCAAGAGCAGTCTTGTCTAGACAGAATCTGCTACATTAAATTCAGCCAATCAAAGTCTACATGTATAAGATTGACTCATATCAAATAAAAGTTGGAGTTTGAACTTAAATACTGGAAATATGTGGGCAAGTAAATAGTGTTAAATACTAAAAAAAAAAAACTCCCAACCTTGTACTGACACTCTAATTACTGAAAAACAAGCTATCTCTTATCAATCTGAAACAGAAAAATGACACACCACACACCCCAACACCACAGAATACATTTTAAGTTAATAAAGAAAACCATGAGTGAAAAGAAGTCGATATTACAATCCATTAGAAATTAAGGCCGGAAAATTGTCAAACTGAAATCCGAAAAGGCAAATAAAATTATCAACAAATACCCTTATGGGCAACATCTCTAACTAAACGAGCTGATTTATTCAGGAACGAAATTTGTTTGGGATTAAATTGTATGAAGTATAAAATTCATAATTATAAACATTAGATAAGGGAATTTAATGGAGTCTTTTCGTTATTTTGTTCTGAAAATTTGCTAATCTATCATTTTTATGGTGCGTTGTAATAGGGAGATGAAGTAATTATTTTGCATCTTGTACACTGGCTGCAATTATCAAGTCAAAAGAACGCCGTATACCCTAATATTGACCCATAGATATGAAGAAAAAATGGATTATTCATACTTACCCTTAAGAACATTGTCATGGATATTATCACCAGGCAATTTTTTGCAAAGTTCAGCCAGAGAGCAGTGATCTCGAAAATGTGTATTTCATATTAATTTTGACGTAAATATTTCACTGACCCACATATTAAAAAAGAGGACGAAATCATATATGAGGATCATTAAATAAGTTTCCAGACTTTTTTCGTATGGTCACTTTTAGTGAGAGTACACACAAGAAACTCTAGTCCTCTTCGAAGTAATCTCTTCCGGCTGCAATGCACTTGTTGTACCGTTCCAACAATTTCTGGAAGGCCCCATGGAAGTCCTCTTGTGTGAGCGTGTCAATGACCTTCGTCACAGCCTCTTTCATCTCCTCTATTGTCTCATAACAACAGCCTCATAGCTTTGGGAATAATCAAAAGTCACAGGGAGCAAGCTCTGGACTATAGGGAGGGTGAGGAACTGTATAGATGCCCATATTAGTCAAATAGTCTGTGACAAGGATGGAGTTATGGACTGGTACATTGTCCTGTTGTAAATGCTACTGACCCGATTTGAAGAGTGCTGGCCTCTTCCGACGGAACATCTTCCTGAACTCCCGTAAAAACTGAACCTAGTAACCCTAACCCTAACCCTTTGGCCAATCAACTTTGGTGTATTGACTAACTTCCTCCGCTCACTCCTCTCATAATCTCTCACAGAACCCCTGCCTTCCTTGAATCTCTTATGCCACTAAAAAACTGATGCTTGATTCATGCAAGATGGTCGAAAAGCAGTCTGAAGCATTCCAGACGTTTCTGTGGCATTTTTTCTAAGTTTGAAACAGAATCTTATTGCATATCGTTCTTCTAAATTGTCCTCACGTCCAGATTACATTTTTGAAATTCATCAGCTATGACAATCAGGTTTTAGTTGGGTGTATTCCAATTCTTGCTATAGCTGTCCATTTAAATCTGAAATCATAACAATCGGTCGGTCATCTCATAAGATGGATAGCAATAACATACTGAGTTTTCAAGTGTCTACAACAATTTTAAATGCCTGTACAAAAAAGTATGTAAACTTATTGAATTAACCGCTTACATAAAGAAGTGTGTCTAGTATGTACGGGATGCTACATAATCGTAACGAAAAACTGAACCGTAGTCCTATTCATTCCAAAATTTTATATTCCAGTAACTTTTTATTGTGTGGCGTAACTTTTGTGATTTTAAATGATATATTGGTCATAATTAAAAGTTTTCTTCATGGCCAAATATATGCAGTATTTATTACACATGCTGCATTGCACATAGGATGTGATATCAAGAATCATTTTATATATATATATATATATATATGTATATATATATATAGAGAGAGATTTAAGAAAAAACAAAACCGGTCACATTAGGATTATAAACTTATTTCCATCCTCTTATGTGTTTTTGATAAAATAAAATAAAAACACGAAAAAAATTAACAGGACTTCTTCGGATGTTATGCATGAATTTTTGTTTTTGTTTTTGTTTTAGCTTTTTTTTTTTTTTTTAAAGAAATTATTGCTCTGTAATGTCAGTTACATTGAGTTCTTTACCAGAAAAATTTCACTGTTGAATGATTTTGTGGCCTGATAGAATTCCTCCCAACTTCGGTTTAACCGGACCGAATAATACTGATATATATATATATATATATATATATATATATATATATATATATATATATATTAAATTAAATCGCGAGTCGGAAATCTCCTACTAAAGTTTCACCCCAACGGCTCATCAGGGAGTTTCGTACCGTATATATATATATATATATATATATATATATATATATATATATTTGAGGCATTTGAGTAATCAGATGGAGAACTATTTCATTTGTTTTATTTAAACACTATTGGGATTGCGTAATGTCTAGTGCTGTATTTATCACCTGTATTCTTAATATGACAGATTGAATTCTTCATGACATTGTGCCAACGTATTTAATGTAAAAACTGAGTTCAAAGTAAAGTAGTGTTGTTACGCTGACTTTCTAAGTAATGATCTTGGGAGAGGTTTGAACTCCATTATGACTTCAGTTATGAGTTTAATAATACCAGTACTATTCTTCTAAAATGAGGATTTCAGCATTCAATAATGGTGTCTTGTGGGGTGTTGCCGCCAGGACTTGTTCAAGATTGCTCGCAGCATTCTTGTGTAATTGCCGTCTAGCTTCTTCTCCAGCCGTTTTGTTAGCGTCCATGTAGTGCAGCCATATAGCAGTATCGATGTGACCGCTGCCTGGAAGAAACTGCGTTTCATTTTATCGGTTAGGTCTGATTTCCAAATAATCGATAGCCTAGTGATAGCTGTCCATGCTTTAGCTAACCTCGTTTCGATGTCCTTTTCGGTTGATTCGACGCTGCTTTCTAGGTAAGTGAATTTGTCTTCTAGTTTAAGAGGGGTTCCTTCTAGAGTGGCGATGTCCCCCGCTTGATTATAGCACATATATTCCGTTTTGTGTGCATTAACATAGAGGCCTATGCCTGCGGCTGCTCGTTCCAAACTATGCAGTAGTGTTTCGGCTTGGTCGGGTGTATTTGGCAGTATCGCTATGTCATCGGCGTAGTCGGCGTCGGTAATGGTTGTTGCGGGGTAACTTCTGCTTCTTTTCTTCGTCAGTTCGAAGCCATTCTCTCTGATTTTTCAATCGATGTTCTAAGTACGTAATCTAGACAAATGATAGAGAGGTACGGAGCCAGCGTGTCCCCTTGTAGTACTCCTGCTACAATGTCGAAGTATTCTGTGTCTCCATCTGGTGATCGTACTTTTACTTTGGTGTTTCTATTATTGCCGCTACGGTTTCTTTAGGTATGCCGTACGCTAGTAGGATTTGTTCCATCTTTCCTCTGTGAATGGAATCGAAAGCCTTGGTAAAGTCAACAAATATTAATGTCGCTTGTAGGTTTTTTGCCCGTACACCTTCAAGTATTCTACGGATGGTTATTCCTGTTTTCTTGATCTTGTTGTTTTACTGTTAGTCCTTAGGATGACATTGCTGTCACTAGATGCTCTTATTAGTCTTTCTTTACAACTTTTTGTGTATTACTCGATTTCTCGTATTGTTCCATCTACGCACTCCTCAAAGCCTGAGAGCCCACATCCTCCGTTTTTCTTGGTGCATAAGTCTTTGCCATCGTCCTGAATTTCCTGATTATTTTTGTTAATTTTTTACTAGTCCTTTCTTGTCCATTTTATGAACGGTTAAAAGTTCCCAGCTGTTAATTCCATAAATTTTTATTTTGCCATCTAATGATGCCGGGAGTAAACAGGAAGACTGGAAAACATTCGATCAGACTTCTCTGAGTAAAGTCTATAAAAGCGGAGATATTCGCATTTAAAATTTTGTTTTTATGCTTTATAATGGTCTTACATGATAATTCAAATCAGCATATTTTCTTCGAAAAAAAACAAAAAAAACTCAAATTTAAAAATTAGGCCATGAATATTTTATTCTTTTATTTTGATAAACTATTTGACAGGTATCTGAAATAAGGGGCATGGTTATATAGATATTCTTATTTTATGTTTGAAAAGATATACATTAGTTGTTCACATGCGATTCATTATAAGAATATTTTTGCTCAAAATATATTACGTTGTTCGATCAAAAATAAGTTTGCTCTATTAAAATTAGGTATACACAATCACTGTACGTTCCACTAAAATACGTTTCCTTTTAGCGTTATTCTAGAATAAATATATTAATATGCATTCTTTCATTAAAATTCATGAAATATTAATATAAGAAAGATTTTTGAAGTTTAGAAAATAATATTTATTGCGTAATTCTTTCGCCATAGAGTATCAATCACATTTCAAATTTTTTATTGGTTTTCAATTCAATGATAATATAAAAAAAACGCATAAATAGAGACATAAAGACACATAAATGCAGACAAACAGTCATACACTTATATTTCATCTGCACAAAAATCTGCGATAAACAGTCAACAATGTATGAGTAAATAGTAGGGTGGATTAGGCTTTTCAACCTGACTAAGGCAACCCGTCAATGCGAAAGGATATTCACAATAAAAACCAGCTTTACTCCACTTAAAAACTGACGTTGTGCTTCATAAAATGAATGGTGGATGGAATGGGTAAATACAGATTCACTGAGAGAGAGAGAGAGAGAAAGAGAGAGAGAGAGAGAGAGAAATACGTATATATTTATGTATATATATATATATATATATATATATATATATATATATTTGTCTTTGTCTATATTTTCAGAGACATGATTCACGTGGAAATACTTAACGAGATACTTGGACTCACATATATACATAATAAATTTTTTTTCTGTAATCATGTCATTAAAGATGATATAGTTGCAAAAAATGTGAATTCCAACACGTAAGATAAGTCAATAAATTGCAAGAAAGAATTAGATAAACACTATGGTGGAGTGGATTGGCAAAATGCCTAGTTTCACTCCAAATAATTTATTTAGAATGGTTTACGTATAAACAAACTTAAGGACGAACCAAATTTGGGAAATCAGACAAATAATATTTTCCAGATGACTAGTTTCCTACTTACCAAGCCAAATCTTTGGGTAAATCACGTTTTTAAGGAGATACACATTGGCCAGACGTGTAAGCATACATTAATTCGCTTTCACAATATTATTGAGTCTCTTTTGATTCTTGTTAAAAAAAACATTAAATGAATTTACAAATGTTTGATTCACACACACACACACACACATATATATATATATATATATATATATATATATATATATATATATATATATATATATATATATGTTTGATTGTCTTGGAGGAAAATTTTATATGAGTATCAGCTTTATTTCCACAATTTACAATTTTGGGGGATATATAAATCCAATATTTTTGGTGGGTGGGCAACGAAGTGTTCTTTCTAAACTATGCTATGTAAGGGTCCCAAGCTAGACAACATGTACCGACCCATTAACACAATACAATTAACGCATTCATTCTTCACCTTTCATGCAGCAGCCACTAAAATACGACACTTGCTCCATGTGAAAAGACCAACTTTAAAATCAGATGAAAATGTAAGATTTTATTTACAAAAAGGATGATAAATGTACAATAAATGTAAAATGATGATGATGGGAGAAAAGAATTGTAAAAACATAGGAACAAATCCCCGTTAGGTTACCCTCCTATCACTGAGAGGACCAGAAACAAGCCGGGCTTACTTTAATGGGGGAGGGAACTAAATCAATAGGACAAAGGAAACACAGGTTGGGGTGCGATGCGAGAAGCTAATGTGGGTTACAGTGATGGGAATACAGCACAGATATTCCAAGATCTTCAGAAAAGTGGGACTGGATCGAGGTTTACGTGCAAAAAAGAATGAGGGCGAGGAAGATGTTGGAGACTAACAACTAGATGACGGGTACAATGAATTACAACATACTACTAACTAGGGAAAATAGGGGGATAAGAATCCCAGCTTTCCCGGGATGGGGTCACAAAAGAACCTGGACGGTAGTCACCATGCGCAGGAAGAAGAGGGAGGATGACTTCAACGTCTCCTCCTTTCCTACAACCAGGCTCACTACATGCACCTACCTTCTGTCGAACGTTATGTGGTCCAAGCGTTTTCTATCGCATCTAATTTTGACTCTAAGCTGAGGCCTAAAAAAAAAATCAGATCACGATGAAAAAAGTTTGCACCATCATATAATTCCTTCTTTCGCGTCAAGAATCACCATTCTTGTTACAGTTAGGATAACAAGAAATCCCACACGCTTCTAAGCTTGATACGGAGGAAAAATATTGTCTATGACATAACCAACGTCGAACAGCATGTGCTGATTGGGTAAAATGCGGGCTGTCCACTCCCAGACGTTATTCCAAAACGAGCGATGTCGCTGTCAGAAATGGAAACCGTGTTCAGCCGTTTCTTCTAAACTACTGCCACAGCAAAGGAAAATATATTTTCCTGCTTGGCAATATATGATATCAACTCGTCTTCAACTTTCCCGCATGATATCAACTTCAAATCATTACAAATATTCAGATTACTATATATTTTGGACGGTTTGAAGATGATATGAAAAAATGACAATTAGGAGAAAAAAGATCAATAAAATAGATGAAGACATGTTTCCAACCACTTTCTTCAAGAGATAAGACTTCAATTAAGCAGTGTGAGGACGAATAGTATTCCTTTTATGTTGTTAAAGAAGATGGCTTTTTTTTTTTGCCCAAAGCGATTTTTATACGACGACGTGGAATGTAGCAGAGTTTAGATATTGCTGTTTGTCTAAAAGTTCGAAATAATCATTTACTCTCATAACCACAGAATAATCAACATGATCTCCGTTAGATGATTTTATTCCTCTCAGTAACTGATCGGATCTGTTTTCTCGACTGATTCAGTTTCTTCCTTCGACTGGTGTTTATGTGTATGCGATTTTTGGGTGGAGTGCGGGTTATTGTCGTGTAGACGTCGTCCTGAAATAAAAGTACACGTAAGAATGTTTAGCAAAAATTCTGGATTAGACCAATACCTACGGCACAGATCAACCATCAAAAATACAGTATTTAACAGAGACGTTACGCTAAATTTTTATAGTTAGTGGAGCAGGTCTTTGAAACGACAAATGATATAATTATACTTAATTTTTATTACACCTTTACAATTTCAATTTAATTTCTGTGTTAATTTTATAAATCTGTTCACCAAACACGAGTTTCATTTGGAAATGCCAGCGGAGTATCACAATATTTGAATCATTGTTCCTTAAGTTGACCATTCTGAGGTAAAGCTTTGGATTTTACACATGCTGTATTAGCCGACCTTTGTTTTTTAGCGAGTCTTTCAGATAATAATATTTGACTTATACTCCGCAATTTTGTATATATATATATATATATTTATATTCTCTGCCCGGTTACAAAAGTTGCCGGTGATCCCCGGAGTGACAGTGCCATGTAGTCTGTCACTTATTGTGTTTATTTTTAATATCAAAATCCTTTTGTTTTGATATGTTTTTTTTTGTTATGAAAATACATCTTAAATAAGTTCCTGTAAGAAATAATAATAATAATAATAATAATAATAATAATAATAATAATAATAATAATAATAATATATCTCGGCCAGATTAGCAGATCATATAATAATCAACCAAAAAAAAATTGCGAAATTGTGAACTTAGCTGTCCTGGCTGACCACAGAGTAAAATTAAAAGAAAGTGAAAGGGAAGATAAATATATTCACCTTACGAGGCAGTTGAAAAAAAGTGTGGAACATGAAAGTGAAGTTTATATCAATTGTAATTGGTGCTCTTAGTACAGTAATCAAAGGATTGATAAAAGGACTGGAGGACCTGGGAATAAGAAAACGAGTGGTGACCACCCATATTTCTGTATTATTGAAATTGGCCAGATCCCTGAGTAGACTCCTTGAGATTGAGACGAGTGAAGAGGAAAAAGATGCAGAAATTGCGTTTGTATAAGTAAATAGGCCAGTATATATACGTTATTAATTACGATTTTGAATTTGTTCATTTTTGTAACTTATCTTTCAGATTCGCCAGCAATTATTTTTTTAAACATATTCTTCATTAGATCAAACATTGACAGCCTTTATTTATTCTAGACTAAAATTCTTTCCAGCGTTATTTCTATTGTTTTCATCGCATTTGGAGACACTTTCATTCCTTCCCTGATTATAATCATTGCACATCTGAAGAATTCCAGAAATTTGAAAGAAAAACATATTGTACCATAGCCATGATATGGCTATGTGTGAAATGTACATCGAATGTCCATAAAGATAGAACATAGGAATCTCGAAATTCTAAAAACACGTAACGACATCTTTGTTCAGGTACGAAACTTTTTATTACCTTTGAGCTTAAAGGTTTTTTGCCATAAGGAGTGAGATACACATCCTTTCTATTCTGGCTTTTTCATCTAGCCCACATCTCGTGCGACAACTGCCCAAGGCCTCCGCGAGCAAACGAAAGTCAACCCTTCTCGTTCGGTGTCCAGTTCTCAACTCAACTAACTTTCTTCAAAATTCCCAAATTTCTCCGCGCGCTTCGAGTGCGTGACGTCATTTGCACTTGTTAGTCCCGTTTTCCATCTGGGCTATTGTGACATCTCTGGATGATACGTCCGCTCCACGCGCGCCGCCTGAACACCAGTGTTAATGTTGCACCTAAGTAACCCATGCACTGAGGCGAATGGTTCTCAGCCAAACTAAAACCAAAGGCATAAGACGAAATCCCTCGTCCATTATATTACATGCCTTTCCTTCTACAAATAAAATCATTTTTTATCGATGATGACAAATTATTTTCCTAAACTTATGTGCCGCTCTTCCTCATGTCGAACTGATCAACAAAATTTTCAGCAATACAATTTTAACAAAACAATACAACAAAAAACATGCATCAGTTCCAAACTCAAAAGTCACTGAAAATAAAAATGTTTGTAGTGTCCTTCATTTTCTTTTTTCTTTATTCTTTTCTTTTTTCAACCACATTTTCTGGTTCTTTTTTTCTCTGTTTTTTTTTCCAACAGTCACTGTTTCGGCATGTATATGTTTTTAGTGTTTAATTTGTTTGATTTTTAACTTTTTTTTTTCACTCTCATTATTTTTTGTCACTCTCATTTCCCGCTCATTATGTTTTTTACACTTTTGCTTTTTTTCTATATCCATACTCATTACTGCTAACTTTATATCTCCTACTCAGTTAATCTCTGTCATTAATTAATATACGCATTTTAACCCTCCACAATTTAGTAAAGCTCGAAATCAAACCAAGATAAATGTTTCCCCGTTCTTTTTTCAAATTTGATCACTGTCAAACGATCTATCTCTCATATTTTCAACAGCTTACGAGTTATCCGACTTCAACTTCCGGAGGAGACGATTTGTCTTTCACTTTGCTCTCCTGGCATTGGAAAAAAATCTGGTATAATTAATAGTAGGTCAAACAGATTTCGTTGGCCTTTGTAAGGCAAGTCGTTTAGAGGGAAGATATATGTGAATTAAAAGTATCTCGACTCCTCTAAAAAATTACCGTTTGTCTCATCCAGCACGTGGTGTATGCTTGGTTATATATATATATATATACATATATATATATATATATATTTCTATTCAAGACGCCAGGGCTCTTTTCAGTGTTCTGCACTATCTCACCAATGTTGTAGTTTGGAGATTCTCCACTCGTCCCGTTATTTGAAAGTCCTACTGTTCTTGTACAAATCCTTTGGTGACTGTACCAAGAGCACCAGTTCAATGGGTATAATCGACACTTTCAGGTTCCTGAGATTTGTTTTTTCAATCCCCATGCAAGGTCATGTTATTTATCATCCTTTTCGCTTTCTTACAATTTTGCTCTGTGGTCAGCTGGGACAGCAAAGTCCGCAATCCTGCAAGTTCTCTTTTTTCATGATCACCAACTTTAGCTAATGTTTTTACTGGAGTTTGAATTACATCAAGTCTCCTCAAGTCTCCAAGACTCTTAGTATTCATGCTGATTTCAACAATGCTGTAGATTGGCTGGTCTACACTCATCCTCTAATTTCCAAATAAAGACTAAATACTGGAGCCCGTAACATCACAGGCTTTATAAGGATATACAGAACAACAACAAAATCTAGGGAACAAAAATTGGAAGAAAAACTTTTTTCGATGCAGTTCCCATTCTGATGCATCCATTCAATGTTGGAATGTTCCATTCTCTCTTCTTTTCTTGACACGTACACTTTTTATATGCTATCTCTGGAATGTAAAGCCTTCAACATCGTCATTAACTTTCTAACTTCTGGTCCATTTGTCTGATATCCTCCCTTATTCATTTATGAATATTCCGGAGTATATTATAAGGGAAGTTACTCTGGTGTTTATTCATCTGATAAGATTTTTGCTGAAGATTTTGGTTTCAAGAAGTTTTCTCATTCGTCTGAGGTCTCTCATGCTGACTTTTTACTATCTTACAACATTCACCTTAGAGAAAATCTTTTCACAGTTCATTTTTTCTCATAATCTACAATTTTTATGTACAGATCAAATTCCGTTTAGTAATTAATTCGATAGTTCCCAAAAATACCTTCTTATATAATTTTCTAAATCTATTTTCTGAAATCATCCAATTTATTTTTACTTTCCTACAATATTGCCGATTGTAATCTTATTAAGAAATTTGTTCCAAAAATACATTATTTTGTAAGTAAAATATCGAATTAGACTTTATTTTTTAAGAATGACTTGACAGTAAATTTCCAGTTCTCAGAGAAATATTAACAAATTGGAAATTTCATCAATCATTTTGAAAGTTACAATTAGATCACGTCATAACCTTCTTTCGAGTAAAGTAGTTAATCCTATTTTCTCTCCCTATAACAGTGATATCTGCATTTTATATTAATTTTGTCACACTTTTTTTATCTGTTTTCACACTCTAATTTCCATGTTTCGACACTGAAGCCCAGGCATGAGTACAATATTCTATAAGAGGTCTTATTAGGGCTTTATATTTTTAAAACAACATTTTCCCCTTGCAATTTCCTTTGCTCTTCCTAATTCTTCCATCGAAATCCAAACTAAACAAAAAATATATAAATCTACTCTGATCTTTTAAATGAATTCCTATTTTAAATTATATTCCGAGAACATTCATTAAGAGAGCTTTATCCAAAAAAAAAGTCATTATTTCTATAATCACATGGTTAGAATATCCAATCCAAAGATGATATACAAACGCTAATGAGATAAAATAATTTTAAATGCAAAAATTCGAATGTTATCAAATAAAAATAGCCAAATTGTAGCCCACACAGACATAAATCTTTTCCTTTAATATCGTTTTTCCCTATTTTTTCTCTTTTTTGGTTTGGTTAGGTTTCTATATGTGATGGCATATTAATATTTGTTGGTTATCCAATGACAAAGTTAGCCTGGTAGAAGAACAGAAATGGTTATATTTAACCAGTAGCTATGCGTGGGATGAGGGCATTCATGTCTTTCCCAAGTTTATTACTCCGAAAGTGAACGTTGTTCCAGATCTGGGGTACGAATTAAATTCAACAATATGGTAGACCCGCCCGCTAGCCCCCACACTACTTAGACTCCCTCAAACGCAAATAAAATAGGTGCCTGAATATAGCTCGAAAGTAAATCGCAGAGCTAATGTACTTGGAATCAGAAATCTAAAAATCTATTAATTAAAGTGTCATATGATCATGTAATCATCAAAGAGAGTGTCGTAAGCATATATATATATATATATATATATATATATATATATATATATATATATATATGCTTACGACATACAATAACCACTCACCATCGCTGTCATACTTACCACTTCTTTTAGAGTTAAGCAACATATAATTCCAAAATTTGATAATAGCACCGATACTTTCATATCTGCTGAAATACGAATTGACATCTAAATTAAAAAACACAAAATGGCACGTAAAAATAACACCAAGTAAAACCAAAAACGCTTACCAATTATCGAATCCATCAGTATTAAAGATTGAAAACGAAAGATAAACAAAATAGCATTCAAGATTTGCATAAAAGATGGAACGTCTTTAAAAACAATCAGGTAAGCCAAACCACCATTATTGATAATATATATATATATATATATATATATATATATATATATATGTGTGTGTGTGTGTGTGTGTGTGTGTGTGTGTGTGTGTGTGTGTGTCTAAAATATTTTCAAAACCTTATAAACGTAAACATCTAGCTTACTGTGATTTCGAGGGCAGGCTAGTTTGCCTAAATTCAAATCTACAGAGAAGGAAGAGAAAACTAGAAATTAACAGCAACCGAAATATCTCAAACGCACAGCTTTATAATGTATTTATAAGCTAGAAGTGAATAAACAACTCTATGAAATATGAGGCATATAATTAATTAAAAGAGTCTTTTGGAGGAGTTACCTTTGATCACTGAATCTTTTCATTACAGAATTTCTTACAAAGATCGTTTGCTTTTTACGGTTTTTTTTTTCTCGTTTTTATTTACTTTTTTGTTTTGTTTTTAGTAAAATTCAATTATAAAAAGTATCATACAATTTTATTCACACGTTTTGACAAATAGTTACTTGTAATTTAATGAAAAAATCTTAATACATTTCATTCTATGGCTTCATCACCAATTTCTCAACAGAATAGGGACATTTTCAATATAATATTAGCTATGACTGCATCCTTAAAGTAAGCATGAGAGACCTCTTGCAAACGAAAAAACTTCTTAAAACCAAGACATGCAAAATGGATGAATGAATAGAATAATGTAATGGATAACAATCTCTGCTTGCATCGTTTGCTAATATATATTATAATGAATTCAATTCTACAGTTATGTTAGCTTCCTATTCTCACATCGATAACGGATTATAATGATGGTGCATTTTTAAAAATTTAATGAACATTATACTGATAGTTCTCTTTTACGAAGTACTTGCTAAATAAATGAAAAAAGTGAGTATATAGACCAACAAACTGATGGGTCAGTGAGAGATTTAAATGAAAACGCTGTTTTAGTTGATAATCAACTAACCACGAATTAAAAGTTTTTAGTTTGCACTTCATCAATAGCAGTCTTCCTGGCGAATGACTACTAACACACACACATACACTCATATCTGCGTGTATACTCACATATACATATATAATAGTTTATATATATATATATATATATATATATATATATATATATATATATATATATATATATATATATATATATATGGAGGTAATAGTTGATACGAAACCATGATTATTTGAATCTTTCCATTGCAATAGCTTACTAGATAAATACAACATAATGGAATAAAATAATTTGTGCAACGCTTCAAGCAAATTACAATATATATATATATATATATATATATATATATATATATATATATATATACTTTTAGAAAAAACAACGAAACCGGTCACATAGGATTATAAATTTATTTCAATCCTGTTACGCATTTTGGAAATTTCCAAAAACATGAAAAAATTTACAGGACTTCTTCAGATGTTTTTGATAAAATAAACTAGAATAGGAAAATTTTAAATATTCATTCATGAATAATTTCTTTTCCTGATGGAATTACTCCCAACTCCGGTTTAATTGGACCAAGAATACTATATATATACACATATATATATATATATATATATATATATATATATATATATATATATAATACAAGTTGGGTTAAAACCATATTCTTTTCTTTTTTAGGATCTTATATCTTTTCTCTTTATTTCATACCAGTGTGTTTGTAGCAATACCTGTGTTTACCGCTGTTTTTATTATATTTGGTTTATTTCTAATTGTGTTGTCTTTGACGATATTTAAGTATCTTTTAAATTTCTATATATTATATTATTGTTATTAGACATACAATAATCATCTCTATCATTGTCATACTTACCACTTCTTTTAGACTTTTGCAATAACACCGATACTTTTATATCTGCTGAAATACAAATTGACATCTCAATGAAAAAACACAAAATGCCACATACAAAATAACACCAAGTATATCCAAAAACGCTTACCAGTTATCGAAGCCATCAGTATTGAAAACGAAAAATAAACAAAATAGCATTCAAGATTTGCATAAAATATGGAACGTCTTTAAAACAATCAGCTAAACAAAACCATCATAATTAATAATAAACACGCTCAGAAAACATAAATATCGCTAGCAAACAAGACAAAAACAAACAAAATCAGCAAAAATCCTAGAAGACAATCTATCACTGTCACCGCAAAATCTTGAAAGCAGCACCTAGAGCAACATCGGTATCAACTCGACCCTGATACAGAGAAACATGCAATAAACGTAGAGATGAAAGACAGAATCATAAAAAAGAAAGCTCCGTGGTTTTTAACCAAATTTAGATAAAGATTACAGAATATATATATATATATATATATATATATATATATATATATATATATCTTACTGCGTTGTTTCATTAAATTTTATGTGACCCTGGTCAGAATTAAGAATAACATTTATGAATTATTTGGTCTTTGATTCGGTTCTGCCTTTATAGTAGAAAGCATCAGACATAATGACAGCCAAAAAAAAAAAAAAAAAAAAATGAGCCCACCGAACTGTGGACTTTGTCGTTTCCGCTGGCAACAAGGTACTATTTACCAACCCCTCCGCTCGGGCAGGATATGACACAAGGTCAATTTTTAAGCGGAGTTTAACAGGTTTGAATTCAGAGTTTTCCTTCTCCTAGACTAGTTGCCTCACCAAGGCTGAAGAACCTAGTCCGTCCTACTATTTACCCATAGCTGGAGGGAGAATAAGAGGGTTCATACCTTTCCCAAGGGTATTTGCCCGAAAGTGAATGTAATAGCGCGACTGGAGTACGAACTCGCGTACTACGATTCCGCAGTGCATCGCTTTAACCATTACACCACGAGGACACCCTATGGCAACAAGGTAAAATTGATTGAAAGCGAAAAGAGTGCCCACACCTTGCTAGGGAATTGAAAAAACGATGGAACTTAAAACTGACGTTAATATCAATTGTACAATCACCAATGAATTAGTGAAGCAACTGATGGAGTTGATAATTAGATGACGAGTGGAGACAATCCGAACTGCTGCTGTATTGTTGAAATCGGCCAGAATACTGAGAAGATACCAGTAGTCTAGAGAATACTTGTTACCAAGGCTCTAGAGAAAAACTATCTGGTAGCGTTTGTGTGAAAAAAACTCTCATATGAGTTTAAAATAATAATATGAGAAGAAACACCACTGTATGGATATTTTAAGTGATATCCTGGCGAGTTTGCACATGTGAATACCTTGACAAGGCCATAAAAGGACATCTCAAGAGAGCAACAGAATCTCGTCTAATATCACTCCAAAACCACAACAATAAGAACCAATAAGATTAAAGGGAAAATAGTTAATACGCAACGGAATGGTAAATGTCGTTCATGCAGGAAAACCGGGTTTTGCTGTTCCAGCTGACCTCAAAGTGAAAATTAAAGAAAGCGAAAATATAGGTAGAATGATCGAACCCTACAAGGTAAGTAAAGAAAAAATGTAGAACATGAAAACGATTTATGTTGGAGAGCTTTTAACGGTCCAAAAGTCTTGGAAATCGGACAGGGATAATTGGGAAAAGAAGAACCGAAAAGATTCAAACTATAGCAGTGTTGAGATAAAGGAGAATCCTGAGCCGAATCCTGGAAAGAAGACATTCGGCAAATAGCGGGGTATAGCAAATTGAGAGTATATATATATATATATATATATATATATATATATATATATATATATATATATATATATATATATACATTTAAAAAAATTTTTTTGATATTTTTTTTCTTAAATTATCCATTGAAAAATTCTGGATTTTATTTCGGTTGTATATAAAATGTTTACCATTCTTCTCTGTAATTTTACACCACAATCACGATATTTTATCTTGATTTAACTTCCATTGAAACTTTCTTTTTAATCAAACGACGTTACAACTTAAAACACTATTGAAAAATTGCTAGATATTCAGAATCTTTCAAAACTGTGAACATAAATCATCATCAGATTAAAAAAAAACAAAAAACTTTTTTATCTTGAGAATTCTAAGATAAAACATTTATCTTTATTTTTATCATTAAATTTAGTAACGATGGGGAAAAGCTCGGGAAGAAAATTTGGACACCTTTTATATGAATTTAAGCAAAATCGATCCAAATGGCTTTAAAAATATCGAAGATGGATATCATTGTACAAATAAAAATATACACCGGCATACACATACACACAGAGAAACATAGAAAGACACACACAGAGAGACCCAGACTTCCAGACACCCCCCATTATATATATATATATATATATATATATATATATATATTGTGTGTGTGTGTGTGTGTGTGTGTGTGTGTGTGTGTGTGTGTGAGAGAGAGAGAGAGAGTGTGTCCATGTGTCTTTAGATGAAACTATGTGTGCCTTTGATGCATTATTTTGGTGTGAAATAACTTTTATTAAAAGCTTTTGAAGTTTGTGCAACTATATTTCTTTTCTTTTTTTAGAGAATTTTGTACAGTAAACCATTATAGTAGGCAAAACCAATTACATAAATATATGAAGGAAACTCCTAGAATAATTAATTTTACTGGTTCCTGATGCTGCAATCCATCAGAACAAATATCACCAAACCTAAAAACGTAGCACATAAATTTTTTGTTGGTCAACCAGTGCTCTTCGATCGAAAAAAAATGTAATCCATGACAGAATATAGGTTTCATCTAAGACTATGAAATTGAATGAACAAATAAAAACACTTCATAATTTTCTTGGACGTAAATGTATTTTGCAATCAATATCATTCGGGATAATTAAATAAGCCGAAGATTATTAGTTAATAACGGTGAAAGGTTGTGAAAAGACCACAATGTTTGGATAAGATGATCTCAGCAAAATATTTAAACGATACGCTACACAGTCTCCGAAATCACTACGCAGGATTTGAAAGCAGGTTTGGGTTAATGGAAAATCATGTTTATATATATATATATATATATATATGAAGTGAATTAGGTGACCGTAGTCGTGGGCGACCCGAAGCATCCATTTTAAATAGCTTCTACACCAAGTTATAGGGGAGGGTACTATTCCTTTCCCGAGATTGTTCCACTTTACTCTTGATCCGTACATTATAATGCTGAGTGTTAAGCCAGGTGGCATCCAGTATCATTTTTGAGTCTTTGGTAAGACTCAACCTGGGATTGAACCCCGGTTTCCCTGACTAGTTGTGCACAATCTAACTATTATACTAATGGCCCGGTTAATTACTAATAGATATATACTAGATATATATAATTTTGAATACTTTTTATAGATAATATTTTTAAGCGAGCATGAGCCCATTCTTTGAAGATAGTTTAATTGTTTCAAATATTGATACGTATCATTGACAATTGCATTAAACATAAATCAATAGTTTACTCAAAGTTAAATGATCAAACATATATATATATATATATATATATTGGCAACGTTTCTTCATTAATACAAATTTCGTTGAACATAATAGACATTTTCTGTCTACATATTATCTTGTTGATCCTTTCATATTGCCGTATTAATTTTATAGTGTTCGGCGGGAATCAATTGATGTATTTTCCATAATCGTTTATATCCCTAGTACTTTCTGCTCGACTTTGGGCCATCATTAGGGGAGGATCTATTACAGAAGGGATGTAACTTTTTTTGCATACTACCATGTAAGAAGAAGAGCGTCTGTACCGTTGGAGTGAGTAGCATTTACTTTTAAATGTGATTCTATAAATAGTGTCAGTACCTAAAGACATTTAAGTATATTAGCACTGGTTTGAAAATTATTTCTGTTAAATGTGGGTTGCATGTTTCTACTATGTAGTACTTCAAGAATCTGAAGTTTCTATTTGTTATTTTCCTGCCCAACAACAGAATTACGAAAAATTCTCATCGACAACACAACAATATTAGAACATTCAAAAGCCAGGTAGATGAACGTGAAATTTAATCAATTTTGTAGAGTTATGATTTAACAGTTCAAACTCCAGGCTAATGCCGTGGAATCAAAGAAAAACTTTGGTAATTTAGATGGTTAAAATGCCGTTGACCACAGTACACTAATCAGTTGGTTAAAAAATTCGCTCGTGTTGCAAGAACCTAGAAGATCAAGAAGAGTCAGATAGGCCGAGAAATGTTTGATTCATGTTTGATGTTTTATTGGCAATTCCGGCGAGCAGCTCTCGGATAGTATCGAGCGAGCTAAGCATCCCACAGTCCAGTATGGTTCGGCAACTTGTCGACCACGGCAAAAACCTTCGTAGCTGCCGAGTTAGACCACATGGCACTGAAATATAGCTAGGCTTTTTACTTCTGGTCGTTCTTTTTATTCATGATCGAAGGAAGAATAGATTGATAACGCGTTTCCAAAGACGATTAGAGTTAAATGAAATCCAAACATTGTTATTCGGAAGCTGAACCCGCTTATCGACAACATTTTCTTTGATGCTGAATTTTCCACAATCGTTTTATCTGGTTAGTTGTGTTTTAGAGTACGTAAACTGTTGTATTTTAGAGTTTGTAGGTTACGTGTTTAAACGGGTGGGAGCTCATTTATTTGCACACAATTAAATAGTTTAGATGTTTCTATTTAATTCTATTAATGGTATATGCACAATTTAGCATTTGACCTGGTGAACGAGACACATAAATTCCTATGGGGTTTTGACATAAAAAAAAAAAAACAGATCACCTAATCTCGGCCTCATGACCAGACTTTACAATAATAATAATAATAATAAAATAAATAAAAAATAGAAAACTCGCAAATTTGTGGACTTTGCTGTCCTAGCTGATCACAGAAGAAGATTGGAAGGAAATGAAAAGAAGGATTGGTGCCTTACCCTTCTAGGGAATCGAAAAACTGTGGGACATGTGTTGTATATCGTAATACATACACAACTATAAATATACGTGTACAAATATAGGCAGAACATAATCAAACATAATGACGAACTTCAATGAAAGAACGAACGCACTTCTTTATAAAAATATATCTCTCACACTTTATTCTCGATAGGGTGATGTTTCTAGTGTGTGAGAGATGCGCTGGAGACGGGGACAGACTGCTATATTGACCCAAAGTTCTTCTAACCATAGCAGCATTTCTTTCTCATCTTGGATGGGTTGCTCAACCGTGGGTCACTGAGGGCTCAAAGCTCTTTGTCTGCCGCTGGATCTCACTCCGGCATCTTGTTTCCAACTGACCCAAGCCGTCTGGCACCTGATTATATTATTGTTTACGTACACCTGCTTCCGCTGTTCTTCCACCTATTTAAACAGGTGCATCTCTTGATTGACGGCTCGGTCGAGGGTCAATATATAACACATGAAATAACAATTATACCAATTTCGATTGGTTTTTTTGGTACAGTCAACAAAGGGTTATTAAAGGAACTGGAGGACTTGGAAATAAGAAAACGAATGGAGACTATTCAAACTATTAAATTATTGTGAACAGCATAAAATACTGAGAAGAGTCCTGGAGACTTGAGGCGACTTGCTGTCACTCAAACACCAATGAAAGACCATCAGTGCTAGCTGATGTGAAAAACTATAATAATAATAATAATAATCTTTAGTAAAAGATTGAAGAGTTTTACTTGAGCCACAGATGGGACCCTAATGTTATATGATAGCCGAGGGATTTTTGTTCATGCCTTTGAGTTTAGTTACGCTGAGAACCTTTCGGCTCAGCACATGGGTTAGTTAGGTGCAACATTGAAGCAGGTGTTAATGCGGGCGCGCGCGGACGGATGGAGGTGTCACTCAGATGTCATAATAGCCCGAGACGAAACGGGGTGACAGGGTGCAGGTGACGTCACGCAACGGAAGCGCGCGGAGGTTTGTGAGAATCTGAAGAAAATAAAAGAGTTGAGTACTAGACGCCAAACGAGAAGGATCGATTTTTGGAGCTCGCAGACTCGAGGCAAACTTGCAACCTATGAGGGCCGCTTGAGACAGGGGCCAAATGAATAAGACAGCATAGAAAATTGTGTCTCTCCTCCTTACGTCGAAACCTTTAACTCAAAGTTAATAAAAAGGTTTCGTACCTGAACAAGAAGTCGTTACGTGTTTTCGAATTCCAAGATTCCTATGTTCTATCGTAAAGGACATTATATGTCCATTTCGCACATAGCGTTAATTGTGAATATGGTACACCTAATAGTTACAGCCACTTTGAGTCAGAGTGAACCAAAGGCATCTCTCCTTTTCTAGACTATGACTTGAGTCTCACCATTAGATGCAGTTTAATGTTATACCCAGGACAATGCCCTAATTGTTTCTCCGCTTGAAGATATATTAATGAATAAAGGATAAATGAGTTGTAGAGAATTTGATAAGAAATTGTAGGAAATGAATGGCTTGGTAACAACAAAAATATTACATCAACAAATGAAAACCAATAAAACTCATATTTTGAAGGTTGTGTTATAGTTTGTTTAGCTGAAACTTAATAAGATTTTTTTTTTAAATATGTGAAAAAAACGCAATAACCAGTGCCCTTGCATGTTTTGTAAAGGTTGCAAATCACATAAAATTATTTTAAGTGATTTAAGTTTTTTCCACTTTAAAAAAATATATCATATTTTCTTTTTATTATTCGTAAACTAACCATCAATAGTGAAAAGCAACAGGCTAGAAAACTCTAAGTATCTTCTATAAGAACTGAACAATTTTAAAAGGATTTGTGAGAAAAAGAACATCAATCAACACTGTTGGAAAGATCTATCTAAGAGAGTCTGGGGCCAAAATTTACTTTTATATGTGGAGATGAATAAGAGGGATGATAAAAATATATTTCATGTGTTTGTGTGTGTGTGTGTGTGTGTGTGTTGCTTTTTTTTTCAGTTAATAGTGGCTAGTTTCTACTGCAGGTCATCGTCAGGAGAAAATATTTTGCAACGAAAATATTTTGAAAATTCATTTGAAAGAATTAATATATTAAAAAGTGAGAAAAAATTAATTTGTAATATAGCATATACATTCAGTGAATCAATGTTTTTTTTTCTATCTTTAAGTCTTCAAATGGCCATTATGTGATCACTGTTTTCGTATATAAATTTAGTTATAAGTATATTACTTTTACTCCTTTTCAAATTTTTCACACCAGCGTTAGCCAATGGTTTCTCTACGCACTTTGAGCGATAGCAAGTTTCCTCAAGTCTCCAAGACTATTGACAGTATTTTAGCCGATCTCGATAATGCTGTTGTTTGGATCGCCTTCACTCGTCCTCTTCTTTTTATCAATCGTTTGGTGACTGGACCAAACACACCAATTAGAATTAGTATCACCGTCACTTTAATGTTCCACTTTTTTTTTTCAATTTCCTTGCAAGGTTCACGTACTTATCTTTATTTTAGCTTTCTTTCAGTTTTACTCTGTTGTCAGCAGGGATAGCGGAGTTCACAATTCAGCAAGTTATCATTTATCGTTGATTATTTCAAGATCTGGTCGTCTAGCAGAGAAGTTATTGTGTCTCATTCACGAGGACAGATTCTGGGTTGTAAATATGCCATTTGTTTGTATGGTCAAATTTAAATTTCTTGCACAATTCACAGTCTATCAACTTGCCCTTCCAATCTTGTTAAGTCTTTTGCCCTTTTTTGCACTAATTTGCAGCATTCGCTATTTATGTGATTGATCATTTCGTCTCAGTCACCACGTAACCTACATGTGCTGTTTTGTTGCGTCATCTATTCTTGATTTGATATGATTGGTCCTTATGGTGTTTTTTTCAGCTGCTATACCACTTTTCTTGTAAGTGTCACATCATAATATTATCTGAGTAACAGAATGTTTTCCGGACTCTTCTCAGAATTCTAGCCGGTTTTAACAAAGCTACGATCCGAGTGGTCTCGATTCTCTCTAATTTCCATTTCCCCTAGTCTTTTTACCAATTTTTGGGAGCCATTCCAATCTTTTCAGCTCGATATCATCTGGATCCTCATATTCCATTCGATTTTTTAAATCATTCTAGCAAATAATAGTTTATCTTTTCACTTTAAAAAGAAAAAATTAATATCTCTCGACCGCCGGAACGACAAAATCCACGCCGTAACATGTTTCTTATTTTCTTGTTAATCAACAAGATGTCGTATTATTATTATTATTATTATTATTATTATTATTAGGGTTATTTTTACATCATTGGATTCTGATGTTGTTTAGAAGGTAAAGCCTTTTTTCCTGCTATTGTATTGTGATGTTGTTTGAAATGGTTAACTGAAGTGTTTACCCTTTCACTTTCATATAAGTCAACACATGTGGCTTGCAATTGGAGTTCAATTTTAAATATCCTATTAGGACAGACCGCAGCAATGTGGGGATTCATATATTTCCTGCGATAAATTGAGTGAAATGAAAGTAAACAACCCAGGTTCATCGGGTTCGACCTAGTCTTCGTAACCATAATGAACCCTACAAACTGAATTATACAGGTGTCTTCAAAAAGGTAAGCTGCACTGAAGATAAAAAGATGTAAATTACGCACACGTAAATTTATACTAAATATTATTCCCATTCCAATACAGTGGTAAGCCACAGCAGCATTAGAAAAGAATGATTGTGTAAATGCACTAGTCTCAATCGGGCATAAAGTGATTTGTAGGGTATGAAAAATGTTTATATTGTTATCTTTTGAGAGTTTTTCACACCAAAATTAGCTGATTTCTGGTCATTATACTGTTCTCAGTATTCTGGTCGATCTCAACAATGCTGTCGTTTTCATGGTCACTAAAAGTTCTCTTATTTTGTAATAACCCAGCCCTTGTACCAATCTTTTGTGATTATACAAAGCACTCAAATTATAAATAGTATCACCTTCACTTTTAGGTTCCATAGATATTTTCAGTCCTCTAGTAAGGTCTGGGCACTTATCTTTCTTTTCGCTTGTTGACCATTGGTCTCTTTGGTAATTTTTTTTGTACGAATTTTCAGTTTCTCCCTGGCCTTTTATTCAGGTCCTAGTTCCTGAGCAATCGTAATGTAGTCTTATTTTCTGTCACGAATTTCTTTATTAATTTCTTGGTATCTAGTTTTTAGGTTTTCAGAATTTTGCATTTCAATTTGCTTAGGAGGAACTTGCTTTTCAATATTTAGTATTTTGACTCATGTCGGGAATCCTTTTCGTATTCTTCATTATTTACTGTCCACATAATATATCCCGATAAAAAAAGAACAACTTTTCTTTAATAATGTTATAACTTGCCACACAAGTCTTTTGTTTGTTGCATTAAATATAGAGGAGTATGTCTAACTTTCTATCATTATTTTTATATACCTTCTGTTATGTAGGATTGATCAGCGAATACACTTTTGTTTCTTCTTTATTTTTTCGTTGGTGTCTTTTAAATGAGAAGTTACTTTGGTCGCTATTCGTGTACCAGATGCTAAAGCATCCACTTTTCACAAGATGTTAACCAGGTCCTCTATTTTGAATATCAAGTAGGCGCCTACCAATCATGCCCTACGTCGATCAAATTTTTGATTTGTCATTTTCGATGAGTAGTATAATACCGCTGACCAGACTCACAGGTTAATTTAATTATGTGCCCCTGTCTCTGATGTAACCTAGTACTCTTACAAGAAAGAAGACACTTAATCAGGACACATGACTAAATTAAAGCTCTAAAAAATAGTCAGTCAGTAAGAATATATAAAAAATATCATTTCAGTTAATTGAGAAACATTTGAAAACTAAGAATGGCGTGCCATACGTAAGAGGTAGAACAACAATATTCCTAAAATCCTAAAACATAAAGTATATTTTACTACTCTTGATCTCTGTACGTTTGGTATGTTTACTTAGTTGATTCTTGATCTTGGTATGGAGGAAAATATCCATCAATATGGCATTTGTATGTCTTTTCTGTAAGGGCTCAATCATACATAACTAGCACAGTCTTTTTTTCGAAACGATGGAACCCCATGTTTTTCCAGGATTTAAGACGAGATAAAGCAGCCAATGTTTCCGTCGAAAATTTACACGCGACAGCTCAACTCCACAAAGGGAATAAAGGAAACAACAAATTCTAAAATATACAGTTATGTCATTTTTATTCCTTCTTCTGGTTAATCCTATTATGAGGGGAAGTGTAATACTTAACAATATGAATTTAGGGCTTTAACACTTAATATCACAATGTGAACAACTGACGAAGAATTCGCTTTCTATTCCATTCTCTATATCAGTTAATTTAAACACGACAGTCTTTAAAAATTATCACCGCTCTTGAAGACTGACTATTGCTGGCAACCTTGGAATCGCACCCGCACTACTCTGTTTAATTACTAAGTGCTTCCCAAAATACATGGGACCCAGACTTTTGCATTAAAAAAAACGTTACTTGACTTGTATTCCTTAAACTAACGTACCTAAAACATGATGCCTTTTCTACCGACTTCTGACCTTAGTAGCACCAGAGACTTTAGTTTATGATGGAAATTTTTAAAAATCTAAATATTTTCTTCCTATGGAGAAACCCTAATTTTTCTCTTCTATTTTCCACAAAAAGTGTGCCAACTTTCCTTACTCATTTAGCTACCTTTTTGATCCTGCCATAAATACACGCCCGAGTACATACATACATACATACGTTACCACTGCCACACTCACCAAAAGAGATACACTCGTATACGTATATTCTACGTCTACACGTATAAACATTCACTTAGGCATACACGCATCCAGCTCATGCATTTATTTCACCTAAGTATGTGCACCAAGGGACAGAATAAATTATAGTACCGTATTAAAACCCTTTCCAGTTCTACCAGTAGATCGAGATGAAGATCTCTAGTCTTTGAAGATTAAGAGGTGCAATCACCTTCCCCAAGTAGTTGTATGACTCATCTTCAGATGATAAAAACTACGTTAGCTATGTATGCTAGTTCAGGGAAGAATATAAAAAAATGTGTATATCTGCCAAAAGAAAACGCTATGTTGGATACTTATGTTATTTATTTTAACTATATAATAAAGTCGTGAGTGTGCATGAAGTTCAATCGAGGAAAATCGTTCGATGAATATAGAAATAGACAAAAATATTATTTTCATGTGAAAATAAGCAAGTAAGCACATTAACTCTGAAAGAACTTTCATCCAATTTCATATCGATATTTATTTATCTTTGTCACTTTCTTTTTCTTCAGCAAATTTTGAAGTCATGCCTGTAATTGGGCTATGGTTGCTGTAAATGAAAAAAAATGTTGTATGTTTACTTTCCATTATTTTATATATATATATATATATATATATATATATATATATATATACATGCAACTATTTACTTAATGTCTCTGTCTGTTGGTAATCAACAGCTGTTTAAACTCAATACAACATCACGTTCAGTAATGTTTTCTTTAATGTATTTTTCACTTTTTAAAAAATTTCTTAAAAATAAAAAATTTGAATTTCTTTAGCAACGTCAGTCATTTACATGCGTTTTAGATTTAGGGTATATCTATACATGATGACGTAGACGTCTACAATGTGGTAGAACTAACACTTTGATTGAATTTTTTTCTCCAAAAATATTATTTTAACAAAATTTTATCACTTAGAAAATTTAACCAAAATCAAATATTGCATAAAATATACGAAAACGCTTTGTCGTAGCCTATGAAATTGTGATTATTCTGTTAGAAATTTCACGGGGTTTTATTCTATTTTTCTTCGTTACTACTCTGATAATGGGCACCTTACTTTGTGTCATGTTTACACAGTTAGCTTAGCAGACCATTGTGAGTGAGTTTTATTTACTCTAGAGAGACCATATTTCTGCCTTTGTGCCAAACAAATATAATAAATTTGTCGACCGTCGTCGAATGTGACTAGAAGGCTCCCTTTTCAATTGCTACTACACCGAAGTGTAGGGGAGGGCGCTATGCCTTTCCCTGGATTGCTCCACTGTACACTTGATACGTAATTTATATTGGTGAGTTAAGCAAGGCGGTATCAAGTACCATTTTTTAAAGTCTTTGGTATGACGAAACCTGGGATTGAACCCAGGTCTCTAGGACCATTGGCAAACACTTTGTTAATTATGCTTGCTATGATTATGAGGCAATTCAATGTATTAAGAAAAGTTTAATATAAGCCTAAAAATGCATTAAAAAAGGTTATATTTTTGTTAAATGATACAATAATTTTGTTGTCCTTGTGTATCCCACTCTGAATCTTGTATGATTCCAGGAGTTTCTTTTCTTTTAGGAAATTCGCCCGGATTGTTTTCTCACTAGAAATCTTGTATAATGATGAAGATGGAAATAAAAAGAAAATGAAATAATTTTGTGACATTTACAGGATTCGTTGCACTTGGGCTTAAAAAATCATGCAATCGATTGCTGTCATTAATATTTCTAACATATGAGATTGAATATCCGGTTGAATTTTACGTTCGTGTAAAATATTCTTCAATCATCTTACAGAGCAAATGTATGATTTTTAATGGTTGATTATGCTTGGTTAAATTTTTAGTGGTTATTGATTTCCTTTTTCTTCCATTTTTACTAATTTTCCTTTACGGTAATTGGACTTATACATTAATGCCAAGGTTTTCATCATTATCATCATGTCGTGCTGCTCACACAGATTTCCCTAATTCTCTCTCTCTCTCTCTCTCTCTCTCTCTCTCTCTCTCTCTCTCTCTCTCTCTCTCTCTCCCTCTCTCTCTCTGTCCGTCTCCACCATCTATCACCTCCGAAAGATCTTTAAGGTTACATCCTTGGTCCGTAAAAAGCTGTTGTAGATAGGTTTCAGCTGGTCGTCGTACACTTGTGCATCCGTGTGACAGAGTCCTTAGGAAAACGTCACTTATGAATTCGTCCTTTCTCTTCCAGCATTGTCCCGTATTTCTCATTCCTCAAATTTGGATGGTCTTCGAGATGGGTGGTAGGTAAACATACAGCTGCTGTTTTGTGGAATGTTGCTTCAAGGGTTTGTTGAATATAGCTCGGAGCATTCTTGAGTAATTGACGTTAGCGTTTTCTCTATACACTCAGTCAGCAGCGTCTAAGTGGTGAATACATACAGTAGTATGGACACGACCGTTGTTTTGAAAAAAATGCATTTTATTTTATTGGATATCTCTGACTATATATATATATATATATATATATATATATATATATATATATATATATATATATATATATATATGGATCCCTATTGGTACTGAAAGATGTATCAATCTGCAACAATACAAACTAATTCTTTATATATATATATATATATATATATAAGTTGGCGACAATAGTCGAGGGTGACCCGAATGCCCCCTTTTCGATATCTACTACACAAATGTGTAGGAGAGGGCGCTACTCCTTTCCCTGGATTGCTCCACTTTACCCTTGATCCGTACCTTATAATGCTGAGTGTTAAGCAAGGAGGTATCAAGTACCATTTTTTGAGTACCATTTTATATATATATATATATATATATATATATATATATATATATATATATATATATATATATATAAACGAAGAAATATTTGGTTAGTAAGCTATAGTAATGAATATGGTTTCATTTGGATATATCAATCAGTACCAACAGGGATACATGTGTAAGACGAAATTTATTATTTTGATAATATCTGCCATCGAGTTCATCGGGTGTAAATAAAATTAGTTCTTCGGAATTTATATAAAAACATGCAAAAATGGATTTTCATTTAGTTACAGAAATCCGAAGCTAAATATTATTTCGAATGATTCATTTAGGAATAAAATATTGAAAAGGATTTCTAGAAATAAATAAAATAGATTAATAAATGAATACTACATTGTAATTCTATTTGTTTCTTCAAGTATTAATATAGGACAGATATTTACATTCATAGAAGTGGTTTCATTGTCTTTTATAATACGTATATATTTAAAAGGATTAGCTTCCCTTTTCACAAAATGATTATTCGAGTTAATTTTTAATTGAAGGATTACAGAATTGAATACCTCATAAAATACGCGGTAGTCGTAATTAAATAGCTGTAAATTCTAAATGCAAATTGAGTAAGAAAAGATGGTACTACTACTACTTCAACTACGACAACGACGACGTCGACTTCAGATCTGTTTGGATTCTGCTCATTAGGAAGACTTTTAAATCTTTTGAAATCAATTTAATTAAAAAATATTTAAATTCTTTGTAAAATTCAACTAATTTTCTAATTGTAATTAGATTTATTTTATGGTTAGCATGCATATTTGATAATTCATTTATTTAACTGATTAGGCAAAAATATGATTCTTTTCCTTCAGTTAAAAATTCTAAAATGACATTTATTTTCGTTTTGTATTTTCATTCTAAACATTTCCGCTAAAATTCTATGTTGTTCTTGTTATTGTTGTTGGTGTTTAATTAATTGTGAACCAAAATAATTTAAACTAATATATCATAAATTACTTCTGAATTTAATTTTATGCTTTTTCCCGGAATTATAATATTCATATGTTGATATTCATATATTCATTAGGACTTTTAACTGGATTAAAATTATGAATAAAAAATATTAATTATGACTTTTGGAGACAAATGAAGGATATCTTACGCCAGTAAATTTACAACAAACTTTACAGAAACAGAGAAGTTGTCTAGATTCGTGCTTACATCACATAATTCTCGCGTTTAGATGACTGTTTCAAAATTGTAACTTTCTGCAATAATGAGAGCCACGTTTTCAAGAGACGAAATATCACACCGATTTCCTAAACGTAAGTTACAAATTGGAGGTTACAGAATGCTTGATATCAACTTTATATTTAACCGTACTCAAATAAGTACATTTACAACATCAATTTAAGATTTGGATTCGTTGTAATTTCTTAATTTTCTTTTCATTATAAAAACCGAAAGTTGTTCTATGAAAGTCTTTTACTGCTTCCCAAAATTTCCACTGTAAATGGAATAAGTTAACTTCTGCAGGTCATTTAAAAAGTTCGCATATTCATCAATGATTTAATACTTTTGTTGATCAAGAAGAGACAATAGTCAACGCTATTAAGTTTCTATGTTCATTGGAACAAACAAGGCATTTTCCGCATAGACTTGAACAAAGAGTTGAAGTTCCAATAATATTGCAACGAAATGTGGATTAGCCTTAACTTTGAAATGTTACTAGACTTATGGTTAAGATTCTGATGTTACATGGTATTGAACCAACAATTCATTTAGGTTTTGGCCAGGTATTTCTGAGAATTCCCTTATACAATCAGCTATACTATTTTAATTTAGTTGACAACAATTTCCCGTTCAACTTAGTTTTGATACGTCTATTAATAATTCACAAGATCAAACGCTGACTGCAGTGTATTACATTTGAAAGATTTTTCTCATTGACAATTATATGTAGATTGCTCCATGGTTTGAAATACGAATAATGTTTTCATTCATTCAATTCCTAAAAAAAAAACAAAAAAAAAAAACATGTAGAATATAGTGAAGTAGTAAGACTATATAGTGCTATTGCTTTCATTGTTATAATTGTTTTACATGGACGAACAAAGCACAACATATACTGCCTCTTCTGCTTTGTTGTTTGTCATTTCTGAAATGACAACACATTTCCTATTATAAGATTAACTCCAAGCAAAGATTCAACATTTAAGAAGTGTACTGCTTTTTTGATATTTTCTTTCTCCATTGATTTAAAACTAGCAATAAAGGAATCAGATAACATGTAATTTGAAAATCCCAGACTGAATCCCAATCTTTATTAAATTCAAATACTATGATTGTAAAATGTCGACATTCTGGTAAAACCATTGTTAAGTTAAGTACTTTTGTGGCAGTTTCATTTTTTTTAAATTAGAATTGAAAATTTACTTATTATATAATCTGCAAACCCATGTTAAAATAGCAATGATTTCATTTTGAAAGGGCAATGCAGAATGAATTAATTATTCAGTTTTAATATCAGTGTTAGAATAGCAGAATTTCTATAAAATATTGTGCTCGTGAAATTACAAAATTCTGATAAAATTCATGATAATAGGAAATATATTTGTTGCAGTTTTTGGGACTAAACTTTATTGAAATTCTAATGCAGAAGGGACTAAATATCTTATAGTAAAATATCAATTTTTCATTTGAGCTGAAATATTTTGATTCCAAAATTTAGTATTTTCCTGAAACTCTAAGTGACATGAAGAATATTTGTTTCAATCATGAATGAATGAATTTTCCTTACAGAAGAAAACAATCATTAATAGAAAACCCTAGTTAAAATAACAGTCTTACCTGAAATAATGGGATTACGAAATATTGTAATAAAACTCAAAATGATGTGGAATACAAATTGGAGCAGATTTCTTGAACTAGATCTTGTTGGCATTTTTGATGCGGGAAGAACATTAATTGCTAAATCTCTGGCAAAATAATTTTGTTTATATTAAATTGAAATTTTAGGATTACGAATCTTCGTCATTTTCCTTATACTAAGGATGACAAAATATTGATTTTTAACAAATTTGAATTGATTAACAACCATTGCAGAAAGGACATTTTATGTAATTGTAAACTTCCTTCTAAAATGACAATCTTACCATTAATCCGAAATATTATGATTGTGAAATTTAAAAATTTTCAGGAATCTCGTAATAATAGAGAATAAATTTGAGCGAATCTTGAATTTTGAAATGGTCATTGCATAAAACATTTATCATTTAAAAATAAAATACATTTTAAAATAAGTGTTTCCGTTAAATCAAACAGTATTTGAAATTTAATTTTATTTTGAAAATCAAAATATCAAAAAGTACATTTTTAACGTATTGAATTTGAAATTTTGCAATACAAAATCATTTATAACTAAATTGAAAGTCATCAATAGTCTATCGATTATATGGAAATCAGACCTAACCAAACCGATAAAATGAAACGCAATTTCTTCCAGGCAACGGTCACATCGATACTGCTATATGGCTGCACTACATGGACGCTAACAAAACGGCTGGAGAAGAAGCTAGACGGCAGTTACTCAAGAATGCTCCGTGCAATCTTAAACAAGTCCTGGCGGCAACACCCCACAAGACAGCAACTGTACGGCCACCTGCCCCCTATCACGAAAACTATTCAAGTTAGACAAACCAGAGATGCAGGACACTGCTGGAGAAGCAGGGATGAACTCATAAGAGATGTACTCTTATGGACCCCCACACATGGCCGTGCAAAAGCAGGACGACCAGCACGAACATACATTCAGCAGCTATGTGAGGATACGGGATATTGTCCTGAAGACCTACCTAGGGCGATGAACGATAGGGAGGAGTTGCGAGAGAGGGTCAGGGATATTCGTGCTACCAGCACGATATGATGATGATGATTATGAAATGCCGATATTTGATGAATATCAATATGAACTTAATTACATTCGTATCTATGAGAAAATTTTTTTTTTTAATTATTGCAGAAAGTAATCAGTTAATCGTAAACCCAATATATAATAGCCACCTTACAATGAGGTATTAAGATTAGGAAATTCAATACTGAGTTAAAACTTGAATTGACCCCAACCACTGTTTTTGTAGTTTTTTGGACTATACATTGGTGAAAATTGCGATAGAAAAAGGACGTATCATTTAATGCTAAAGTATGTTTTAAAACAACCCTCTATCCATTAAACTGATATGTGTTTGTGAGCTTTGTGCATTTGAGTTAATCTCAATATAATTTTTTAAATCTTTGTCAATGTTAAATTTTAAATTCGCCGATGCAAAATGGAGTTATCATTTAATTGAGAAATGACGATTAAAATTAATACGATTCCATTAAAATGAATTATTTTGAGTTTTCCATTGCAATATCTGAATGAAACAAAGAGGACAGGGGATAAATTTTATGCAAACGTGAATTTTTAACTTGATGATGCTAAAAAGACATATTATCAAATTGCAAACCACATACTATTTCAATATTTAATAAAACTAAAAATGACATGAAACACTTGTAATACATTCATTTAGACCATAAACTTTTGATATTATTCAGGAAGAGATTAATTCTATTTTTAATTTGAAAAGCTTGTTTAAAAAAAGCCTTTCCATTAATTTCATATCTTGTGGTAGTATTATTAAAAACATTTGACGAAACTTGAAAGCAAATACTTTCTTTGGCATTCTCGGATTAAAAAAGCATATTTGTCTATCGTTTTATACAAATCAAGAAGCTAGCATTTAACAGTTTCCAAAAGTATCAGTGTGGGTGAACTTTTATGAGGATGAACATGAAGTCATTAAAATTTCACTTTGAGTTCATTTGATGTAACATACTTACATCAAACTAATTCGATATTCTAAAGTTCCATGTTAGTAACACGGAAATAATCAAAACTAAATGGCAAAGGTATTTATCTGATAAGGACTTATTTACGTAACCACATGTTACGAGAAGTTATTAATCATGCTCAGCATATTTGATACCCGCGTAACACTGGAGAAATCCGTTAATGTACACACAAACACACACACAAACACACACACACACACACACACACACACACACACACACACACACACACACACACACACACATATATATATATATATATATATATATATATATATATATATATATATATATTACGTAAACATATTAAGTAGTTTCATATAGCAAAAAGAAACACTGCCAAAGTCTACAGACTGAAGTGGAACCGTATCCTTTCTGATGATAAAGAGATTAAGACGAAACTTTTTTCACCCACATAAAACGTTTAGTATCAGTATTAGTACGGGTAATAATTTCATTCCCTATCTTCTTTTATGGAAATGAGTACTCTAATTTAAATAACATCTCTCGCTTTTTGTATCTCATTTTCTTTTACTTTTAATTTTTGTTTGCTGCTTATTCCAAAGAAAGTCCATATTTAAAGTGCTCTTTATTTCAAGTGTGGCACATATTAACTCTTTTTTTAAGAAATACCTTTTTTAAGGAAGAAACATAAAGTAACGTGTTTGGGGGGTCCAATATAGCAAATTTGCCTAAATAACCGAAATGCATTAAAATACCCTTTTTTTTCATTCAAGTCAATTATTAATTATCATCTGTGATTGAAATCATGAAGCATTTCCTTGAGTGGAAAAAACGTCCAAACACTAAATTTAAAGAAGCTGCAGTTGAATTAAAAAAAAAGAAAATAATAAACTATTAAAATAAGGAGAATCAGTTAAACTGTGATAATGCAAGCAGTTTGAAGAAATCTCGTTATGAACTCAATCCGAATCATGCATTCGTCTTTGATTAATCTTAAGATATTGACAGAGTCTAAAAATGTATTTGAATTTCATAATTATTCAACTCGAAAATTTGATACACGTTTGAAATGTTCGTTTACAAGAATGCTTCAAAGCATAGGTGTAAAATTTTAGTATGACATTGTATTTGACTGTTTTCATACTACATCCTCCTGGTAAAAATTATGAAATTTTAACTCTTACAGGATGTTTACTTGGGTATTTTGATTGACTTAGGTATTTTGATTTTGGAATATATTATTATAATTATCATTTACCCCTTCAGAGTTTTTCACATCAGGTTTAGCTGATGGCTTTTCTCTGGAGTTTTAGTGACAGCAAGTCTCCTCAAGTGTCCTGGACTCGTCTCAGGATTCTGGCCGTTCTTAGCAATGCTGCAGTTTGGATCGTCTCTACCCATCTGCCAACTTCCAAGTCCTCCAGGGCATTTAAAAATCCTTTAGTTATTGTGCCTAACGCACCAATCATAATTGGCACAATCGTTACTTTCATGTTCCACAGCTTTTTCAATTCTCTAGCAAGGTCGAGGTACTTATCCTTCTTTTCACTTTCCTTCAGATCTATTCTGTGGTCGGCTGCGACAGCAAAGTCTACAATTTTGCAGATTCTGTTTGTTTTTTTTTTTGTTGATGAGGTCTTGTCTTTGGGCCGGGATTTGTATGTTAAAGTCCCATATTATTATTATTATTATTATTATTATTATTATTATTATTATTATTAAACAGATAAAACTAAAAAAAATGTTAATTTATTGCTGAATATTATTATACTTTAAAAAAAACAGATTATATTATTTGAATAAATAAAATAAATATTTTCCCCATTAATTGAGAGATAAATATTGTTGAATACCTCAATGTTGAGGAAGAAAATATGATGAGCTAGTTCTTTTAACTCCATATTTTTTCAAAGATTACTCTAATTTCTACTGATAGAAAAATATTTTCATCAATCTTAAAAAAGAAAAAAAAGAATTATATTTAACTGCGACACGTTTAGAAAACATTTGAAATTTTTTTCTTCATATGCCCACAATTTACTCAAGTTCCTATATTCTTGATATACACCAACGACTGTTATCCCAGAAAAATACAGTTTACTTGGCACAGCGAAGATTTGGTTTGCCCAGCTTTCTGGTACCAACACTTCTTCAGCAACATATGGTCCGTATTATAATACTGGTTTTGTTGCACATACTATTTTTCTGTACTGCCAAACACACGTCATTTTAAACCATTTATGAATGTTTGAGAGAGGAAATCGGCCAGTGTAACCAAATCACTAATTCTTTATACACACACAAAAAAAAAAAAACGTTAACTGCAATAGCATAAAGCCTTTTATTGGCGAGCTATGGAAAACCTCCTACCATAAACACTCAGCAGAAGTTTGGAGGTACATGATTTACCAGTTGCAAGTTAAAGGTCATCTCGAATTCAGACAGTGACGGGAAAGTTTTGAACACTTTAGAGCAGATGTATTTTGCTCAGATTAACCTTATTTACAAAAAATTATAGGTATCTCAAAAAAAAACAAAAAATTCGAAGAGGCAAATATTTTTCTTGTTTTATGATGGACGGCTTGAATTTACACTGAGGTAGAAAACCGGGATTATTTTTGTGTTAATAAAGGTGGGAAATGCATATGTGTGTATGTAGTGTTATGGTTAACGTCGTAGTAAATAGATATATTTTTCTAGACTGTTTGCCTCTCCTATAGCACTGATATTCTTGGAAAAGGCACGAATCAAATTATTCTGCCTCTAGCTAGAAGGAGAATAATATATATATATATATATATATATATATATATATATATATATATATATATATATATATAAATTTGTTTTTTCGATGTTTCGCGGTGTTTTTTACAGTTTTAGAAAAATGTGAATATCAAAACTAGTTTGAATGGCGAAATAAATATGTAATCAGGTCACTGTAGATTTCAAATGAAAGTTGATAAAATTTTCATCAACCTTTGAATATTCATCGACGTTTTCCTTCTTTTTTTTTTTTTAAACAGGAAAGTGTAATCCGAAGAGAAAAGTGTCTTCGCTTATCTATGTTCATGGAATTCATATTTGGTTTTATGTAATATCACAGTTAATTAAATATGTTTGTCTAATTTTTATTATTCAAATGTTCAGGAATTTTCACTTGATCTATAAATTATTTGTACTGATCTATTTGAATTAGAAAGGTTGTTTTTTTTTTCTTTAATAGAATCTATTGAAGATGGTAAGACAATATTTTATGATTATAAAGCAGATTAACACTTATGAATATATTTTCAATTTTATTAGCGTTACTTTTTTCAGCACAATATCCCATTTAATGTGTAAAGTACGAAATAATTATCTGATATTGAAATACGAAGATATTTTTATCTGCTTAGTAAGATATATACAACTTTGAAAAGAAAAACAAAATAACGCGTTTTAAATATTAAAAGCAAACAATGCATTTAACTTAACAAGATACAAAGCAATTGATAAAATATTTATTCATCAAAAATTTAGAGCCTTGTTATTTTTTTTCAGTCCTGCTGAAAAATTAATAAGATAACTCGTAAAAATTTATTTTTGATCCTTTTTATAAAATCTTTGTGATATCTATTATAAAATCAATATATTTATTTCTAAATGATCGCCTGGAAAAATGTTAAAGAGATTTTTGTAATAGGAATTTAATTTCAAAATACATAAAAAATACATATTATTCTGTCTAAAATACACTGAGGTCGCAGATTAACTTATTCAGTAAGTTTATTTTGTTTAAATTTATGAAGTGGTTTGATGTTTAAAAAATCTATTTTGCGTTTAATATAAATAGTAAAATCATTCTAGATAGTAGGAGAGATTTTTTATAGGTTTCCCTTGAAAATGAGTTAATCATAGTAATTATAATGGTATCAGTTCAATTCTTATCTGATTTGAAAGAAAAATAAAATTTCGCAAGGGTTTATATGGAGCCAATAAATTTAGAGAAAACCCAAATCTATTTAAATGACGGTTTCTGCTTATTTTTTCATTTAGACAAGATAGAAATATCTGTAGGTCAAACGCTGAATAGAAGTAAGAAATCATTTGCTAATGGACTTCATTGTTAAGGTTGTGGACTTATGATTTAAGTTTGAATTAAAAAATGTTATAGTCGACGGTGTCCCGAAGTCTCCTTTTTCGATTGCTACAACACCAAGTTGTAGGGCAGGGTGCTACTCCTTTCCCTGAATTGATCCATGTTACCCTTGATCCGTACCTTATAATGCTGAGTGTTCATTAAGGAGGTATCAAGTACCATTTTTTGAGTCTTTGGTATGATTCGACCAGGGATTGAACCCAGGTCTCCTGGGCCATTGGCAACATTGTCAACGCTATTTTTTATCTGGTAATGTCTTTATGATTCAAACTACACAAAAATGTATGTGGTACAAATATTAAAATTTTTTTACGTTATTTAAAGAGATTTTTACAATGTTTTTAAATTGTTGTCATGGTTTTTTTATGTCCGTTTTTTACGACAAGGTCTATTCGATATTTTACAACTGCATATGTGTCATAAAGGATAAATAAAGATTAATTTTAAAAATCGATACTCATCTTTGAAGATTTTTCCGATTTTCAAATTTTCTCCTTCATATTGATGTTATATATTATGCCACCGTTACACGGAGTTTCATGTCTTCACAACTATTCATACCGGCTGATGTAATTGCTCCTCCTAAATAGCATAATATTATACTTCCACAATGTTCTTTAAACGTCCTTTCAGAAAACAAAGTCGTGGCGAATATGCACCAGGCTAATAAGGAAAAGCGGGAAACGGCACATGACAGAAAATATGGAACTACCAAATCAAGAAAACACCCTCGGATAAAAGGAAATATACAAACACATGGGGATATTGGAAGCAGACACCTTCAATCAAACAAGTGGAGATGAAAGAAAAAAAATAGAAAATAGGATATCTTAGGAGAAGGCAAAAGCTTCACAAAATCAAACTAAATAGCTGGAAACTTATAAGTGGGATAAGTAACTGGGCTGTCCCACTCGTAAAAAATTAGACCATAGAATATCTTAAGAGAAGGCAAAAGCTTCACAAAATCAAACTAAAAAGCAGAAAACTTATAAGAGGGATAAGTAACTGGGCTGTCCCACTCGTAAGTTACTCGGGTCCATTCTTGAAGTGGACCAGAGAAGACTTCAAACAAATGAACCAGAGAACAAGTAAGCTAATGACGATGTACAAAGCCTTATATCCCAGATATGGTGTTCACAAACTACATGTGTCAAGAAAAGAAGGAAGAAGAGGACTTGCCAGCATTCAAGATAGTGCTGATGCATAGATACAATGACAGGGAGACTACATAGAAAAGTGCAGAAGAAGACTGATCATAGCCACCAGAAATAATTCTGATAACAGGATGATCAACAGAAGAAAAAAAAAACAAAAAAAAGCGAAGGAAAACAACTCTATGGACGTTTTAAGCCATAAATAAGCGACATCTCACACAAGAAAACTTGGACGTGGCTAAAAAATCGAAACCTTAGAGAAAACGTGAATCTCTTTTAAAAGCAACAGAAAACAATGCCATTTGGACCAATCATATCTGAAGAATTGAACCGGACATTGGCCTAGTGGTTAGAGTGTTCGCCAGTGGCCCGGGAGACCTGGGTTCATATCAAAAACTCAAAAAATGGTACTTGATGCGTCCTTGCTTAACACTCAGCATTATAAGGTACGGATCAAGGGTAAAGTAGAGCAATCCAGGGAAGGAGTAGCGCCCTCCCCTACACCTTGGTGTAGTAGCTATCGAAAAGGGAGCCTTCGTGTTACCCTCGACTATGGTCGCCAACTTTACTTACTTTTTTTATATCTGAAGAATAATAGATAAATCGCAAGAAATTTAAAATGTAGGTTATATGGTATTACGGACGAAACAAGCTATCACATAATAAGCGAAAGCAGAGAATTAGCACAGAAATAGTTAAAGACTAAACACGACTAAGAGGGCACAGTGATCCACTTGAAAATTTGCAAGAATTTTAAACTCAACCACATGAACAAATGGTATATGCACAACCCAAAGTCTTTCTGGAAGAATGAGATGCACAACCCCTTCTGGGATTTTGAGATATCAACAGATCACCTAATATCGGTCAGTTCACCAAAGTTAATAATAGTCCTCAAAAAAAGAGAACTTGCCAAATTGAGGAGTTCGATCTCCTCACTGAACTCGAATAAACATTGAAAAAAAAATGAAAACAAAGACAAGTACTTGGACCTTACAAAGGAGTTGAAAAAACTGTGGAACATGAAGATGTACCTGGTGTTCTTGGTACAGTCACCAAAGGATTTATACAGGGTGTGGAAGAATTGGAAATAAGAGGACGAGGGTAGACCATAATAACTAAAGCATTATGAAGGTCGGCCATTATACTGAGAAGAATTCAGGTGACTTGAGGAAACTTGCTGTCACTCAAAGTCCAGTAGAAAAGCCAACAGTTTATTCTGGTGTGAAAAACTCTATGATAATTAATAAGAACAAGCAATGCGTATGAAATAATTTACACAAAATCTTTTATAGATGAAAATTCTCGACGTTATTACAGTAGATATTGTGTAAAGCATAAAATCTTGAAAATAATCGAATGGCATTCAATACATAAGGGATTTTTGGAGGGAAAAGCAGAATTTTTCTGGTTTCTTTTTCCCAAAAATGTTATGTCTGCTTTCTTTAAAATTGGTTTGTTGCCAAGATTATTTTAACCTTGCTAAAATACCATTACAACAACTTCTGGGATGACCCATCGAAGTCCTCTTGTGTGAGCGTGTCAATGACCTTCGTCACATTTTCTTTCATCTTCTCAGTTGTCTCATAACGACTGCCTCTGAGCTTAGGGTATAAGCAAAAGTCACTGGGAGCAAGGTCTAGACTAAAGGGAGGCTGATTTTGATGCCCATCTTGGTCAAATAGTCTGTGACAAGGATGGAGTTGTGGACTGGTGCATTGTCCTGGTGAATATGCCACAAGAGTCTACGACAATTTTAAATGCCTGTAAAAAATATCTGGAACCTTATTAAATGCACCACCGTATATATATATAAACACACCCGTCCACACACACACACACACACACACACACACACACATAACCATTACTTCTGAAATTATAACTGATATAAATCGATTCAGAACTTTAATAATCCAAGATTGAATGGGGGTCATTCATTAAAAATGTTTTAATTTACCAAAATACATTTATCATCACTATTTGATAAGTAACACACACACATACATTCTCTCACAAGCATACATACCTATATATGTATATATATATATATATATATGTGTGTGTGTGTGTGTGTGTGTGTGTGTGTGTGTGTGTGTAAGGAATCACATGCATGCATACATGTGTACATATAACTTTTTTTTATCAAGCTACTACTGATGTAAGCCCACCTAATTTTTATGCATGAGAATGAATTATTTAAAATTCGACGTATTCACGATACTACACTATACAGAGTGCTGTCTAAATATTAAGAATGAAAATAACATCTGAAAATAGAGTACCAGAGAATGTTAGAGATAGGGAAAGAATGAGTGCAACAGTCTGTCGTTGGGTATGTGAAAGAAGCAGAGATAGGGAAAAGTAAAAGGGTGCATGTAGAATATATAAGGAAAAGATACACATAAAAAAACATGAAAGAAGCAAAAGAAAAACCACATCTGAAGAAAAGAAGTTGAAACCTGGTGGGTTTTATATTAAGAAAAAAAAGGGAAAATTGAAAAATTAAAAAGAAATAGAAAAAGAAAAATAAACCCGACTCTACACTGGGCTTTTCTTGTCAGCAAAGAGAAAGATTTTATATACTGAGAGTCAGTAGAGGTCGCCACCGGTGATATGTGTGGGTAGCCGAGGTGAGGATCTAATGTTGTGTTCGAAAGGGAGGCAACAATTTTTTCACCAAAATTTCGCCAATATCTCATCTTAATTTAGATTCACCATTGTGATTACACGCTGCCTGTGTAATTGCGCGGAAAAGCACGGCAATTTCACAGCTATAAACAAACTTTTAGCAAACGAACAAGAGTGGCGCCATTATGAGATACCCGACTTTAAACTGACGCTTGAGAATTCCAACGAGAACAAAAAAAAAGGAGATTACAGGAAGAAAGAAGATATAAAATAATATTTTTCTTTTATTTTTTCCTCATTATCTCCAGCATTTGGCGTATTCACTGCGCTCTGTATGACGCTGGGTTTGAATATAAGTGTCATTGCGTGCATACGTTATTTGATAAAAAGCATTAAGTGTTTGACTATTTGCCTTCTAAATATGTGTTCACACCAGATGGCGGGAATTAACTTATAAATCATATTTTAAACTCTCTCGACGCCGTTTCCTCAATGCAATATAATCGAGTAATGATTGGTATAATTATACTAACACATCGTGCCTTTTAATAAGATCAATTATACGTTTTGGATGATACGCTCAAAAAGAAGGACCTTTGGACAATTAGAAAAAAAAAGAGATGTTTCATAATATCCACAGGGATTTTAACAATGAGAATCTCCATAAAATATTCCATAAAATTACTTAAAATCCCTAAAACCTGCGCAGTGTCATAACTGAATTCTCATTGGCTCTGTGGTTCATGATAATGTTAACGCATCTGCTTAGGAAGGGGTTCTAATACTCTTACAATTATTTTATATTTATTTTGATGGAGATGGATTATTAGAAAAAAGAAACTCCAAACACTCAAAATTACAATTCAATAGTAAATTAAAAGTTACATTGTTTTTTTTTTTTCTCTCAATTAGATTTAAAGATTTCGTTTGGTTAGAAAAAACAAACGAATACAAATAAGTTACACATTGACCGCAAATTGTCTGGGAGACCGGGGTTCAATCCTCTGTCAAGTCATACCAAAAGCTCAAAAAATGGCACTTGTTGCCGAGTTGCTTAACACTCAGCATTATAAGTTAAGGATCAAGGGTAAAGTGAAGCAATCCAGGGAATAGAGAAGCACCCTCCACAATATATCTGTGTAGTAGCTATTGAAAAGGGTGCCTTCAGGCCACCTCCGACTATGTCCGCCAACTTTACTTACATGAATAGAACACATTTTATACAATTAAATGAAAGAAATAAACCCATAAAGAAAATTAGTAAAAATGATTCTGAAATAAATTTTACTAATTTCATAATTTTTCATTATTAATTATAATCACGTAGACTTCATCTAATATCAAAAATAGGTATTTGTCAATTATCTGTTCCTTTGAAACTGAATTTGTATATTCATTATCTATGTATCTATCTCAATCTGTTCCCCCATACACACAGATATATAGTCATCCACAGACAAACCGGTTCATTGTATCACAACTCATCAGTGTGACTTGACGTGCGAGATTCTTGAATCTGGGATCGAAATCTAGCTGACTTATACGCCAGCACAAGATTCAAACACACAGCAACGCGGAAAATAACGTAAGCGAACGGAATTTAAACGCATATATATCTCTTTTTGTTTTGTTTACATACGTCTCTTTACGGTAGCCGGGTGCTCAATTTATTCAAAGAGCCATGCCTTACCAAAGTGGCGATGGTTAGTTTTTCGCTAGAGAGTTATTTCTATCTATCTATCTATTCCCCTACACACACACACACACACACACATACACACACACAGAGGCACGGAAACACACAGAGATGTCTAATGTTTGAAAAACCGAAATGTTTTACGTTGACAATTAATCAAACTTTAAAGGAAAATATATTTTGAAGATATTGTCGTTTTTCTATTAGTACAATTTCACACACACACACACACACACACACACGCACACACACACACACACACACACACACACACACACACACACACACACACACACATATATATATATATATATATATATATATATATATATATATATATATATAATAGACATAATTATAAGACAATTTTCCTCCTCAAAAAACAAGGAGTATTTCATTACATTAAGTACGATTTTAAAATGTTACATTTCCCCTTGTAACTAGGCCCGATCTTGCCAATAAAAACATTTTTTGCTTGATTTCCTAGTTTGTTCATTAAACAAAATAATTGATTACTTGAATATATATATATATATATATATATATATATATATATATATATATATATATATATATATATATATATATATATATATTCGAGTAATACTTCATTTGACATGTATATCAAAAAATTTATTTCATATATATATATATATATATATACATATATATATATATATATATATATATATATATATATATATATAATTCAATTAGAAGGAAAATCAAGCCTGGTTAAATTGTTATGATAAATTTATTCCAGCGAAGATTATCTTAATATTCTTTGTCTCATTAGATTACTTTACACGTTTAATTTGTTGATGAAAAACAGCAAAAATGGACTACACTCTATATATATGTATGCGTATGAGGAAGAAAACGTATATAAATTTACATTCTCAAGCGAAAGTAAATAACAATACACATGCATCCAGCACTCACATAGATTTATATGAAATTGCACATATATTCTGTATGCGAATAATCCACACGCATTGTCTTCAGACACACACACACACACACATATATTCTATATATATGCCCATTGTGTCTATAAACTATCGTAACAGAACTTACGCTAAGAAATAATTTGCGAGGACAAATCGTTCATTTTGATTTTTAAATATCCTGTTCCTATTTGACAGGCTTATCTGATCTTATTTTTTAATGTACCACCTCCGAAACATCTCTCTTTTATAATCTGTGTTACTTAGATTAATGAATGTATCCTTTAGCTTACTCCTCCTATTGAAACGAGGTACAAATTCCAAAAATCATAAATATACAGAGAGGAGGTGCCCGTGGTGTAATGGTTATCGTAGCAGGAAATGGCCACGAATCCTGAACGAGAATGATTACATTTCACATAGCACTAATATCCAATTATTCTCCCTCTAGCTATGGGTAAATAGTAAGGTGGACTGGGTTCTTCAGCCTCGCAGAGACAACTAGTCTAGGAGAAGGAAAACTCTGAATTCAAACCTGTTAAACTCCGCTTAATAAAATTGACCTCGTGTCATATCCTGCCCAAGCGGAGGCGTCGGTAAATATGATAAATATGTAGATATAAAGGTAATTAGGTAGGTATGGATTTGGGTTAATGGTAACGGTAGTAAAATATTTTAAAAACTAAACAGATTTGCCGTATGATAGAACTGGTCACGGCCCACGTGCACCTGCATCGTTGTATGAAAACATAGAACCAAGGAGTGAGGGAATAGACTCAATCAGCGTTAAAGACAAGGAGAGCGTAGGGATCAATGGAGCATTCATTTGATCTGATCAAGAGTTCAAACGTGGAAAGAAAAATATATCGCTAATATCCATTAAAGAGACTCCAATGTCAATTGTTACTGTAGCGAATGAATACATCTGCCAAATATTGGTGAAATGTTCAATCGCTCATTTACTTCATTGAGAGAAATATAATTATTGAAGTTTTATAATTTTTATTTAATTGTTTTATTTATTATTATCATTTATTGTGAAACATTATTTTTCTCTCTTAGAAGTTTTTTTTTAATAAATATCCAATTTCATATATTATTGAATTTTGGCTATTCGGCTTTTTTACTTTAATTTTGGTTTATGTTCCAAATTGCACGAAAGCAATCAATGCAAAAGCGAAGTGATAATCAAAACGTGAAAACTATTTTCGTGTAATTTATCATTAAGTATAAGGGAATACAATTTAGGCAGAAAAACTTATAGGTATCAGTAGAAAATGTTATATATATATATATATATATATATATATATATATATATATATATATATATATATATATCACATTTTCTACTTACACCTATAGTTTTTCTATACCTTTAGGTATCAGTAAAAATATGTTATATATATCACATTTTGTACCGATACCTATAGTTTTTCTAAGCAAATTATATATATATACCGAAAGTGAGCAGTTGTATTTTTAAACACAATGATCGGTTAGCCTAGCCGTCTAGAGCTGTAAAATAAACCGACTAAATCTCAGCTGAAGAGTAAGACCCAGCCACCAACACTTGTCCTGATAGGACACAAATCAATTTGATGGTGAGGCTTAAGTTCTGGAGATTTAGAGGATGCTGAGTACACCTTCGCAGCCATTACCCCCAGATCCACTCCGAATTGGAATGGTAGTAACTCTTATGGTAACATTTATGGTTCAAATAGAACTAATGTTTGGGTATGACACTAAACTGCATCTAATGGAAAGTCTCAAATTCTGATTCTATGAAGAATGTGCTGTATCCTTTCATGACAATTAATCCTGGATCTGTTCTGACCTAGAATGCTAGTACAATTTAATTTCCCATCTATGGGTGAAATAAATCGGTTTAACTATTTGATTGTACACCAAAAATGGAGTTGTGATAAATTGAACTGTTATGTTTATATGGCAAGGCTTGAAAGCATTTAACTATGTGTACATAAACCCAGCAGGGTTCGACAGAAATATCAGAAAGTATTTAAGTGTATGCAGAAAGATGATTTATATTAAATTGACTTATTTGAATCAGATACGAACACTACAACCCACTTGTCTGTGTGGAAAAAAAATGTCTTGTTAAAAACTATTTGTTTAAAAATTATATATATATATATATATATATATATATATATATATATATATATATATATATAAGGGGTCTACAAATAGATGCAACGCATTTATAAGATAATGAATTATTACTGAGACAATCACGGTGGCTGTCACTTGCAGCACGTCCGGTGAAAAATACATCCTTTGATGAAGAGGCATCAAATCAATGTTGTTGTATTTTAATTGTAATTGTTTGAAAGATTTTCTCTCCAAATAAATAGTGTCACCATGTATTTTTCTTCTCTTGTCCAAGATATTGAGATCGAGGATTAATAGTTGTCATAGTATACTATTCAAATCTGAAACAAAATAGAAGACATTATAAGTAGCAGAATCATTACTTGTCACACATTGAGACGCAATATATATATATATATATATATATATATATATATATATATATATATATATAAAGTAAAGTTAGTGGCCATAGTCGAGGTTGACCCCAAGGTTCCCTTTGAAACAACTACTACACCAAGTTATTGGGAAAGGTGGCATTCCTTCCCATATATATATATATATATATATATATATATATATATATATATATATATATATATAAAGAGTATTGTGCATTAAATGATATAGAAGGGAGAACATAACAAAAAACCAAACAACCCCCAAAAAGCACGGGCACAAATGCATGATGAAATATTTGATACTAAATTTATTGAATAGGAAAAAGATAACATATTAGGATACACAGCCATTAAATCTCCGGTATGAAAAATTTGAAGGGACCCTGAGAGTAATGGCTCTGATGTCCAATGTTTAATGATCAGAAAGGACTTTCGATCACTATCGGATGAAAATCTGTTAAAAAAACAATTGACTTACGATCTTCATAAGGTTCATGAGCTTCAGTGCTATGGACACACATGGAAATCTGACACCTGTTTAAAAATGTTTTGAAATGTTTCTTCCCTATCTTGCCAGCACAATCTTGAAAGACCAGATTGCGTTATATGTCTTTGCACGACAGATATGTTCATTCTTCAAAGGTTTAATATCACTAAAGATGGCAGAATATATCAAAAATTTAAATATTCCCTAGCAGTAATGTGAAAAGAAGTCGAGCATAACATCCAGGAAAAAAACACACTCAGAGCTTGCCATTTGTTTTAACAATTCTGAAACAACTGATGCACACACACACACACACACACACACACACACACACACACACACACACACACACACATATATATATATATATATATATATATATATATATATATATAGTAAATGCATAAAGGAAATTACAGACATTCAAACACATATGAACACATAAATATATGGCGAGAGAGAGAGAGATGAAGAGGGAGAGAGGGGAAGAGACAGAGAAGAATGGTTAACACGTATCTGGGTACGTATTACGTACAAGAGATTAGCACACACACACACACACATACACACACACACACGCATACACGAACACACACACACACACACACACACACATATATATATATATATATATATATATATATATATATATATGTGTGTGTGTGTGTGTGTGTGTGTGTGTGTTTGGATAATAAAGATAAACCTGCCAGTATGTAAATATAGAATAAGAATCAACAAAATATTCGGGTGTATTTTTATATATGGTATGTACAAATGTAAGAATTCTTTTGTTTTTCTTTAAGATGTTTTGAATTGATAAACAATCTTCCCATACTCGCCCGAAAAAAAAATGGAGTATTTAATATCTGTCAAATACCCAGAAGATGGTCTATGAAAAAACGAAAAAAACAAATGATACATGACACATTATCATATATAACATATACATTTGTAGAATATAATTTTTTTATCATTTTACGTTCACACACACAGAAATATATATATATATATATATGTGTGTGTGTGTGTGTATATATATATAGTTCCTTTCCAATGATTAATGTTTGGTCGAATTGATTTTAATAAAAATTAGGAAACATTCTCCACCTGCCTGCTTGCCTGCCTGCTATACCTACCTATGCTTTCCTTGTCTGAAATATTCTTCCTATATATTTACTAGTTAAATGTTTATAGAGATAACATTTCCAGGCTTAAATTATTTTGGAATAATTGGCATAATTTGAAATAATTCTTTGCTCAGCAGATTTTTTCCAAAATTTCATCCGTCTATATTCAAAATGAAATCGTAATTTTACATTTCCATGAAATGACCGTCTTAGACTCCACGGGAATTTAATGACAGAGATAGTTTTGACTGGATCTCACACACTCATATCTCCCTATGTCATTTCTCCTCTCCCACTCTCGTTCTGTCAATAAATCTTTCCCTCTCTCCCTCTGCATGTCTTTGTATCTGTCTCTCTCTTTATATATATATATATATATATATATATATATATATTAGTATCTTCGAACATGAATGTATATTTATTCCCGAAACTCATTTGCTTTAGTTTAACTCAAGCTATGCATATGATATAAACTTTTCGTTCTGTTTATTTATTAACACATTATTGCACAAGAATATCTATCTATCTATCTATCTATCTATCTATCTATCTATCTATCTATCTATCTATATATATATATATATATATATATGTATTTGATTTATATATCTAATGCCATGCAATTTAGTCTGCGACACGTGGTTCTCATGAACAACTATCATCAGGGAGTTAGCAAAACATTTCATTTTGTTAACTACCTGATGATTGTTGTTTTGTAAAAGCCTAATAAAACCCAGGGGTCACCGACTAAATTCCATGGCATTATATATATAAATCTAAAATATATTTATCATTATATAATATAACTATCCTAGATATTGAGGATACTCCATATCATATTGAACTTGGTTCACCACAAACCTACAAAGGGATTTAGTCACAACCAAAACTTTCATAATACACACACACACATACACACACACACACACACACACACACACACACATATTTATATATATATATATATATATATATATATATATATATATATATATATATATATATATATATATATAAAGAGCACATTTATCGTAACAGTTATTGTCGTTAGACATGAAGACGCACCCCAAGTTCAAATGTCTGTCAAGATTTTGTTTTCTTTTCACTTCATGCTGATACCTGAGTGAAAAGCTAAATCACTATATTCCCTCTACTTCCAGGTCTTGGAAAATAATGCGGTAAATTGTGACTCTAGCCCTTGTATGTAAACTTGTTTAGGAAATAGAAAACTCCGAATGCATTACTCTTACTTTTTTAAAAGACTGAGATTGTGTCACTTCCCTCTCTTGGTGAAGAATTGGGAAACATATATATATACATATATATATATATATATATATATATAGCGAGAGAGTGAGATAGTGATAGACCGAGAGAGCATTATATGTGCGGTTAGTCGGTTGTATTCAATGGTATATCAAATATCGTGGGTTAATTTTTATGAAAACTATTTCATATATATCCACGTGAAGCATAGCACATATCTAGCCACAGTGATATCTTTCCACTCCTTCCAGCTCTGGGAAAAAAAGACCAACTTTGGTCGTCCGAATTCAAAATAAAGGAATTCAAAGTTAAATGTTTTTTTGATAGAAGTAGAATCATGGAAAATAAGCACTGATATGAAAGACAAGACACCACCGCTTGCTGATCTTTTTAGTACATCACTAACAGGTTGGTTCCGTCGTGAGAGTTAATGAGAGCAGTTCAGGGCACCGTAAAGAACGGATACCTAAAATTGTCGCATCCAGCTGTGTGGTTGACGTGAGAATTCGGGTGAATAAAGACGTCGAAAATCAAAGAAAGTCTTTGTATTCATTTACTGGGTGTTTCAAAATAGATACAATATGATCATGATTTATTACTGACTCAAGCGAAATGGCGATCTTTAGAAACACGTTTTGTAAAAAAATACAATCTTGGAGCAAGAGACATCAAATCATTGTTTGTTTTTTTTCAATTGTAATGATATCACCTTCCAAGACATGCATTTTATTTAATTTCTTGTGTTAGCGAAAAATCATTTTCATATTAAGGGGTTGCATCGATTCTCAGACAGTTTTGAATTAATAGGTGTTCAAATAAGTAGTGACACAAATATTTTCCTCTCTTGTCCAAAATATTTTTCCTTTCTTGTCCAAGGTATGGTTATGGAAGATTAATAGTTTTTAGTATATACTATTTTCAAATCGTAAAAAAAATAGAACACAACTTATTATGAGTAGAGATATTAGGAGTCACATGGGTGCTATGTACATTCAGGATCTCAATATAAGAACTGTGGACACATAGACCAAAATAAAACCCCTGACAACTCGAAGAAAACCCAGAAAAAAGACCAGAGATTTCAACCTGATAGATATATTAAAGATAAAAAGGATAATGTGCATACAACAAAGCCTCATTTGCTTGCACGAGGTTAAATCCTTTCAAGCAGAGGGTGTCATCGTGGTGTAATGGTAAATGCGATGCACTGTGGAATTGTAATATGCCAGTTTGAACTCCTCTCGTCCTATAACGTTTAATTTTGGAGAAATGCACTTGGGAAAGAGATGAGCCCCCTCATCTTCCACGTTAAGGTTTAAATAGTATCCCTCCGCTCTTTCATGAGGATGCCTACGGCATTAAATAACCCACAAAGATGGATATATCATTAAAACAAACCATTTCAAGCATAGCTATTTAATGTTTGTACACCTTTAACTTGTTTCCAACGATTGCGATACAATGTAAATAGTTCTATTTGCATGCTAACTAAACGGCTGAGGAAGAAACTTGACGGCAATTACACAAGGATGTTGAGAGCAATATTGAACAAGTCCTGGCGACAACACCCCACAAGACACCAACTATACGTCCACTTGCCTCCCATCACGATAACAATACAAGTTAGACGAGCCAGACACGCAGGAGACAGCTGGAGAAGCAAGGACGGACTCATAAGTGATGTACTCCTATGTACCCCCGCATATGGCCAAGCAAAAGCAGGACGACCAGCTCGAACATACATACAGCAGCTATGTAAGGATACGGGATGTAACCCTGAAGACCTGCGAAAAGTTATGAATGATAGGGAGAAGTGGCGAGGGAAGGTCAGGGATATCTGTGCTGGCGGCACGACATGATGATGATGATGGAATGTTTTATAAACCTAGTAAATGATTAAATAGTTATATTTGGCCCATAAATTTGACCTTAACTTGTACTACCACTCTGGGTCAAACTTCACCAGAGGTTAATAGAAATGAAGGCGTATTCCTCATTTTTGAAAATTCCAGGACTGGGGCCTTGCCATTAGATGAAATCGTAGGAAGTGAGATCTTACCTCTCTGCAGAGTCAATCGGCGAATTCTACAGCCCTTGCCGACTTTAACAGTGTTAACAAGCCCATGAAGCTCATCCAAAAATCAAGGAAATAGAAAAAAACTAAGTATTTCATAACGATTCGTAAATTCCCAAAATGAACGATTATTTATGATTATGTCGCGCCGCCAACACTGATGTCCCTGACCCTCTATCGTCACCGGTCTCTAGCCTCCATTGCTCCCGGTAGGTCTTCAAGGCTATATCCGGTATCGGCACAGAGCTGTTGTATATAGGTGGTAGCTGTTCGTACTACCTTTGTCATCCACGTGAAGGGGTCCACAGGAGTATGTCACTAATGAATTCATCCGTACTTTTCCAGCAGTGTCCCGCATGTGTGGTTCGTAAAACTCGGATAGTTTTCATAATGAGTGGTAGGTGGGCGTATAGCTGTTACTTTGAGGGGTGCTGTCTCCAGGACTTGTTCAATATTGCTCGCTGCATTCTTGTGCAGTTGCCATCAAACTTTTTCTCCATATGTTTGGCTAGTGTCCGTAGAGTGCATCTTTATAGCAGTATCGACACGACTGCGTTTAATTTAACGGTCAGGTCTGACTTCCATATGACCGATAGCCTATCGATAGCTGGCCACGCCTTTGTTATTCACAAGTTGATATCTGTCTCGGTTGTGGACACACTGTGTCCTTGGTAGGTGAGTTTTTCCTTTAGTTTCAGAGAAATACCATTTAGTGTGGAGAGGTCACATTTTCAATTAAAGCACATGTATTCCATCTTATCTGCGTTGACATGGACGCCTATGCCAGCAAAATCTTCGTTCCTAGCGATGTAACAGGGTTTCGGCTTGGGTGGGTGTATTTGCCTGAATGACTATATCATCGACTTAGTCCACGTCAGTAATTGTTTGTGCAGGGTAACTTCTGCCTCTTTCCTTTGCCAGTTTGAAACTGTTATCTTTCATTTTATCAATAGACGTTCCAAGCACGTGGTCTAGGCAGATGATAAAGAGGTATGGGGCTAATGTCTCTCCTTGCAGCACACCTACTACAATGTCAAAGTAGTTTGTATCGCCATCTGAGGAGCGGACTTTTATCCTATTAAAATTATAAACTTTAGGAAGAGAATAACCTGATTGCCAAGATTTAAAATTTGAGGGTGTCTGTGAAACGATAAGAGTTACTATCTAAAACGTGGGGGCACCTTGGGTGGTGTAATGGTTAGCTAGGTAGACTTGTAAGCTTTCACGGGTGATTTTGATTCTCATTGGGTGCTCCATTCATGCAGCCTTGTGCTAAGTAAAAGCTAAGTAAATTACTACAATCTAAAACGTGTGATTTAATGTTAATATATACTATCTATAAGAATGAATATACTTTTGATAATCGCTTGTATTTTCTTCGTCTTAATAGTAATAAAAATACGATAAAATCATCATTGAAAGTTTCTCATTTAATTCTTGCCTGTCATTATTTAATAATTATATTATTCTATTATCAACTATTGCTTCTTTGTTAATAAGACTCTTTTTTTTTTCTGTTGATATATTTTCTTTACTTTTAAGGAATAACTGAAAGTAAAGGGCTAATATGATAAAACTAATTTTCGCCAAAGGTCATTAATTATTAACTGTTTATAAAGAGTCATTAATATACGCGTATCTAATGAGTTGCAAACGTTAACATTTATTGAGTGGGGCAAAAGTTCACATTATCGAATTTGACGCACATTTTTAGGGAAAGTATAGAAATATTTCCATTTTACAAAACTCTCTTAAGTACATATTAAAAGAATACATACGAAAAATATTATTTTTACATTAAGTTCGTAAAATTCCCAATTGAACATGAAATGTATATCTTAAACCGGTGACTCATTCTAATGTACACATAACTTACCGGCTGCACAGATGACGAATACACTGCTATGATCCGACTTGAAGATATAAACGACACCCGACAACGTTCGCATACAAGAGCCACCAAAACATCATATGAAAATAAGATGATACTTCAAATTATGAATGAATATGAACGAAACCCTCGTAGTTTCAGAAAATATAGAATCTGCTAAAAACCATCATCAATCATTGTTTATAAAGGCGCGAAAGTGAAAAAAGAGAAGATCTATAGCTCAGAGCCCCATGGGGGTTGAGCACTCTGGCGAAGGAATTGTCGGCCGCCCCTAGCGTAATGCAAATCTCTTCGTAAGAATTGAGCACTCTGGTAGCCGATAGGGTATTAAAAATGTAAACAAAGGCTGCTGCTGCTGTTGCTAAAAATAAAATACCTTAAAAATTCCTTAGCCAACGTAGTCCGCTCGTAGCTGTGTGGTCTGAAACCTTAATCTATCGTAAAGTTAGACGGGTTTCGATCCCGGCTTCGAGCGTCCTGCGGGTCTAGCCACACTGAAGAGTTCTGATAGAACGAAACAGTCTGTCTGTGGATGACAATATATATATATATATATATATATATATATATACTTGCATATATGTGTGTGCGTGAATAGAGAGACAAAGAGACAGAAGAAAGAACAAAAAAGTTCAAGCTTGCTTCACTTACATTTATTCAAAAAGCATACAGGTTAAAATATGTCATTCCTATCTAAAAGTCACTGTTTCACTTCTTAACGACGCTCCCAAACACTAAAGAAATTAAAAAAAAATGTTAAATCTTTCAAATTCTGAACAAACATGTGCAAAGGTTATGTGAACTGAGAGCTTTACTTAAGTAAAGAAGCTGTCAGATCAAATGAATTGCAGAGAACATGTGTAGAACATTTACAAGTTTTTGAAATGGGTTACGTTTGTGATACCGGTTTTAATGTGCTAATACGTTATTTTGTGTAATGAAAGTCTAACTTCTCAATATCTATAGTGGCAATTGTTATCGAATGTGAGTATGTCGTTATCAAATATATGATTCATCAAGCAAAAAATACTTTTGAAAGTGGCTTGAGTTTCAGATATTAAGGGTTTTATTTTCATAGATCCTGTTAATATTGCTGTCATGAGTAAAGTGTTCACCAATGGTCTGGAAGACCGGAGTGCAATCAGAGGCCGAGTCATAGCAATGACTCAAAAAATGGTACTTGATGCCGCTTTGCTTAACACCCAGCATTATAAGGTAAGGTTCAAAAGTAAAGTTGAGCAATCCAGGGAATGAAGTAGCGCCCTCCCTTACACCTCGGTGTAGTAGCTACTGAAAAACGAGCCTTCAGGTCACCCTCGACGAAGGTCGCCAACCAGTATGTAAGTAATTATCTTCTAAAGCAAGACGTCTCACAGTGGTCCATGTAGAACCCCAAGCGAGAAAAAATGTTATCATTTTATTTACATCAAATTTATATCCTTCACAGATGATTTTCTTTGGAAAGCAAAACAATGTTAAAAGCGCTGTTCCCAGTAATAGTATTTAAAGCATACAGTTAAGAGTGTCATCAGTTTGTTCTCGATTGGCTTCATGTTCCTCACAGTTTTTCAGATAGTTAACATGGTCCCGTATCTTCTTGTTTTTGACGAGAGAAGTCACAAGGATATGATTCTGAATTGCAAGGAAGCTGAGATTCCACTACGATATTTCATTTGACTTGTGGTCTAGAATGTCTACGAACTACGCTTCTCCATGTAATCCATGAGGGTAAATACAATTTTGTCCTAGAAAATAAAAGAATAAGGGTCCATAAGACAGTAAGTTTACGATTTTTTATATATAACAATTGAAATATCCGGGGATTATATTGATGAGGTTCCTGATGGCCAATAGTTATATGACGTGCACATATGACCTGTCCAAAACTTAACGATCTTTTAAAGAAACTAACGATCTGGCAGTGACGAAGGTAAAATATTTTCGGCCTCACAAACCAGCAAAATAATATGCAGTTCAAATCAAAACCATCCTTTCCATAAAAAATAATCCAAGTATTACAGGTGTGTTTGGATTTATTGGTTATTGATTCTTTTCTTAAGTAAATTGTATTAAACAATGCTAACTTAGCTGTCTTGCAATTTAATACTCAATTTATTTTGTCCGAATGGAAATTGAATTTAGTTACAAGAGATGCATCAAATAAAACTATTTAGATCTACTCTAAAGTGTACAATACATAAAAAAGATGCCTAAATAACTGGCTATATCCGAGAAAATTCCAGATTTTATATATATTATCATTTTTTTCTTAATGCATGAAATTACAAAGAAAGCTATTCATATTTTTAGTATGCTACAGAATATATATGTCAGCATGATAATTACATTTTCATTTTCCAATAATTATCATTATTCATTTATCATTACGTATTATTCCATTCATTACCATTACACCCAGGTTAACTCTGAGGAGGACTGGTAGCATCTGTTAGGGTCTCATCTATAGATCAAATAGAACTGTTCAAGGATTATCATTATTAGTTATTTGAAACAAAACTTTTATTTGTAAATATTAATGTTACATAGGAATACTAGATAGATCATCTGAGACTCTGGCTCCGAATTTGGAGCAATGGTGAATGTCCATTCATAGCCATTTCTTTAAGATCCAATCTGACCCTGGGTTATAGTACCTTTTAGTGTCACATATAGGGATAATATAGAAGAGTTTAATCATTTAACAGTCTGCAAACAAATTAGGGATGATAAATTGAATTGTAAGTGTTACATGAAAATACTTGAGGTTATTACACAGCATGTAAACGAATGAGTATGTAAGATTTTAGAGGTTTTAACTGGTAGATAACACACTGTTTCGTATATTATATTGGGTTATCTAAAAGAAAGTAACCTAACACAAGATATTCAGTCGGAAGAAAATCAGACAAGTGAATTAACACTGTATAACAATTAATTCTACACATACAAGGAGGGAACTAAGTTCCTGCCCAAAAGTATAAAAGAGTCACCATGCGTTCAAGGAACATGGGGAAAATTCCATACAACAAAGAGGTTGAAGCAGCTTACTGCTTCTCATGTCTAGTTAAATAGGGAGGCATCATCAACGTTGTTGTTAAAGAGCGAACAACTACGTCTACTACTTCTGAAGTCCTGTTCGCAAAATACATGAATTCCCTGGTTAGCCTTGTCACATGGCTCAAAAGGAGCCATGATGCAAGAGAGTTGCACAAACACTGTGACAAGAGAGACAACTCCATTTCGGCTCCCAACAAGTGTTACTGAATAGTATATATATATATATATATATATATATATATATATATATATATATATATATATACAACAAAATAATTCATAACTATTCAGAGAAATAATGAAGAATCTAGAAAAAAATTGAAAATATGATAGAGTTAAGCTCTTAATTGACACAAGAAAATTTATTTAAAGCAAACGACAAACACATATTTTATAATACAGAGTAACCTCATCTAAATTTGACGAACACATGGAGTCTAAGAATGCAAAAATAAAAAAAAAGGTGGTGAATATAAGATAACCACAGTTGGAAAATCCTATACATTCGATAACCCCAACACAACTTTCATGATGAATTAAAAAATCAAGCTGCAATTCAAGTCAGTTTTAAAACTTTTGGTTTTCTCTGCATAAAAGTAACATTAAATCACTAGGAATTAGAAATCTATTTTTCAAAATAATTTTATGAATTATTAATTTATTAATTTTGAATACCATTACTTGAAAGCACTCAATCTTGTGAAAATATAAGTATTCGTGGCCAACGGTGGTATTTGAAACCATGTAAATGTGCGCCAACAAATGAATAATATTACGTATAATTATTAGTATTACATGGAATTACTTGACATCATTTAAAAGCGTGCAAACAATGGATTAATATCTATTATAACCAATCGTATTAGATGGGCATACTTGAACCCATTTTACTATATGCAAACAATTGAGCTCAGTCAATTGTTTAAAAATAAAGACACCTACAATCTATTGGTTTACAAATCATATATATATATATATATATATATATATATATATATATATATATATATATATATATATATACAAGGGATTTGGTTATAAATACCATACAACGGTTAACATTAAATAAAACGTCAAATAAATAACTTATCATTTTCTTTGAAAATATATAAGTAAAAAAATTCGGGTTTACTTATTGTTTTATTTTTACCAGTAATGGATGTGTATAGAACATTTAATGAAAATTGAATATTTTGTTGACTTTCGTAACAGTTTATTATTCACGCTATTTTGTGTTAAAAATAAACACCCAACATAAGTTTTAAATATAAAAGTTCTTTTTGGAATCGTTTTTATTCTTTTCTATACGACTTCTTTTATCTTTTATCTACCTTTCTTCTACTTTTCCCTTTTTATTGCTTCCTTGAACTCCATTCAATCATGTACTAATGCTTGATGTTAAGCCTTATCTTTCTCTCAATTTTATTAACTTTGTTTCTTTCTTTCTTTTATATATTGGATTACTTTTCTCACTCATATATAACGCGTTCATTATAATTTATTTATTTCCTCAATATCACAAAGGAATGGTCCATTATGAGGATGAGTTGATGGTAGAACGTAACAACATGAATTCATGTCTTATCAAGTTAATATCAAAGATATCTCTCTATGAAGACGTAAAATATTTGTGAAAATAAGACAGAAAAAATCTCTTGACTAACTTACCGTATACATCATAAATAAATTCATACCAAACATTTTTTTAGATAATAAATCTTATATTGTTCCGGAAGATTTTATCAATTCTAATGTGATACTATGCAATCAAAACAAGTTATATTAGCATTTTTACAAAATTTGCAACACAAAAACCGTATAGAAAAATAAAACCTCATAAAAAAAAATATATATATATATATATATATATATATATATATATATATATATATATATATATATATATATATATATATATATATGTATTGAATCGTGTTCATTTGTTTATTGCTAACTATTAATAATATTTATATTATTAAAATTAATATTTGAATAATTTAACATCGTGCCTTCCTGAATAAATAAACTATGCTCTACGATGCAATGAATTGTATAATTTCCTACGTAAAATGTATTGTATTATGCATTTCATCCAGATGAAATTTCTCCTGGCGACTTTATATTCGATATCATACTTCGTACAGGAAGCTTATAGCCATGAATTATGATTCAGAATACTATCGAGCTATAAAAATACTAAGTACTTGTTAGGTATTTTTCTTGTTTGATATATATATATATATATATATATAGAGAGAGAGAGAGAGAGAAAGAGAGGGAGAGAAAGAGAGTTGAACAGGCTGGTATTCAAAATGTTTCTTTTAAAAGACCAGTTGGCACACAAAAGTTAGGACCCAAGTCTGGCCTATTATTTTCCCACAGTTTGAGGGAGAATAAACAATGTATTAGCACCATGATATATATATATATATATATATATATATATATAAATATATATATATATATATATATATATATATATATATATATATATATATCATGGTGCTAATACACTAAATAAATTTATACATCACATGATTCTCCCTCAAGCTATGGAAAAAAATTGTCCAGACTGGGATCTTTACTTTTGTACGCCAACTGGTCAAGTAAAAGAAAAAATCTGAATTCAAATCTATTGAACTCTACTTAAAAAATCCGAACTTATATTGTATCTTGATTGTGCAGAAGAGTATATATATATATATATATATATATATATATATATATATATATATATATATATATATTAGGGGGTTCGCTAATTGCCCCTCACCATCCGTCTATATTGACCATCCTCTATATTGCATCATGTCTCAGCAGAGAGTTGATTGATTTAAGTCTTTTTTCAAAGGCTAACTCTTCATTATTCCTGTGTAGGAGTTCATAATAGAAGATTGCTAATGAGTTTACCCTTACTTCTCCAACATTACCCAACCTGTTTCATTTTTTTGAGTTCGATGTTTTACACGAAAGATGGTAAGTAGTCATACTCCTGTTTTATGCAGTGTATCGCTTCCAGGATTTTTCAAAAGAACACGTACCTATAATGCATATTTTGCATCTAGTACAACGTCTCTATAAACATGGAATCCATATGAATGCTAATTTAGGGTGTCTCAATATACGTGTTACTAAAAATTCTACAACTATTGATGATGTGTTCTTTTTTGTTTCAGATCTGAGAAAAGTATACTATAACAACTATTAATCCTCGATCATAGTGCCTTGTACAAGGGAGGAACAAATATTTTCAGTCACAATTTGGAGAAAAAAATCATTTAAAACCGAGCGAGTAAAATTTTGCCGGAAATTCTTCTAAAAAAATCCAAATTTATCGTTGGGTACATAAATTTCAAGGCACAGGGTCAGTAAACAACGTCTACATGAAGGCAGAAAATCCCAGATCTAGCAGGTAGTTGACAGCAAGATGTCTTGAGAAAGTGATTTCCGTAGGAAATTCTATCGGAAAAGGTAAAAAAATCTCCTCCGAAAACTTTCCCTAGAACATGGTCTTTCACTTTGACTGTGGAATAAAGTCAATCAATTTCTGCACTTGTAATCTGCTGTGACCTTTCTGAAGTGATATTACTGCTTTTTAAGACTCGGATGAAAGATGACTTAATACAATTTAGTTAACTTCCAGGTGGTGCATTTATAGTGTAGTAGAACACAGTCACAGCTTGGAATAAATGTCGTCTTATTTTATCAGAAATCATATTTCTATAAGATCGATAAATTCTCTTGTGCGTTCCACGACTTCCCTATGAGAATGTCAATAAACGCATTGTAGATGTGATATTGCTGTTGATGTACAATATGTGCGATCAAACTGAATATGATTGCATTAAAATAATTTTCTTTCAATGACTTGTAAGAATTGGCCTGCTCACTATAATTTGTTATTTAACTCAGAACATTTCATCTTATGATTTTTTGTCTTGTTGGTCATAGAGATCAATTTTTCTTAACTCAGTTATGTTTTCGAGTGTAACGATTTCTGCTCGTTTATCTATCAACTTGAAGATAATTACGACATTAATTACTGCCCAATTCGAGAACAAATCTATGTTTGAAAGCGTGAAACAAAATTCTTTATGTTTTTACATGGTCCATAATTTAATGTCTCACCAATGCAAATTTACACGAAATCGTTCAAGAATCAGTTTTAACCGTTGCCAATACTATTATCCTGGGTACAATTTGCCAAATACTAACAGAAGGTTTTAAAGAGATTTATCTTAATCAAGTCTTGATACAAAAACTGAGCTTCAATTGTTTTCCGTTGATGAAATTGTTGAACCTTAAAATACGGGGAAACTGGTGAAAAACTGTAATCAAGTTGTCGCTTAAAATTATCATGTTATATATTAAATAAACCCCAAAACATATGGGAAGTAATTATAAAAATAATATCCGTTTTTAATTACAGTAAACTGCTTTGTGCATGTCGAACATTTTAAGCCAGAAAATATACCTTCAAAATGAGTATCGACTAATTCGCTTGGACTAAAATTGAAACACTTCCAACTGGGTTATCTTTTGGTTTTAAATATTTGGATCTTAGCCAAACAATACGGCTGGTTGAACTCTAATATGGTTGATATTTTTCGAGCTTAAAGGGTCGTCTTATATGCAGCAATTTATGATATACAAAGTACTTAATACCTGTTCTTTGAATGAAATTCTATGCAAGCGCATCATACAGTTATGTCTAGTTCGCTGCATGAATATAAAAACTGCTTCAAGCTGAAAAGATTCTCGTGTGGGTGTCTAGAAGAAAGTTGAGTAGACCAAGAGACAAAGAAGTGATAAAAGGATGACACTTAGACTAGTTATCTTTATCCGGAAAAGAAAAGCCAGACCCCAGTTTACAAAAATCCTATGCACGTTTAATTCTTATGCAACGATTTCTTTTAGAATCAGTTTCCAAAACATGAAGATGTGAATTTGTTTCCTCTTCCACCAATTAAGGACATATTAGTTATTTTAGAAATGACAGCTCAATCATAATAAAAATGTGATTAGTTCCGATATTTTGGTCGTCACTCGCTGCTTTACAGCTATGTAACATTTTATAAACATCAAAAAAATAGAGAATAAACTTTTGAGGGAAACAATTTAAATTTATAGATATCAAATAGGATAAAGTTTGAAGTCTTCAAATTGAACTTATTCATATTAAGAATATAGTTGTTTTTGTTGGCGACCGTAGTCGAGGGTGAACTGAAGGCTCCCTTTTCGATAGCTTCTACACCATGGTGTAGGGGAGGGCGCAACTCCGTGCCTTATAATGCTGAGTATTAAGCAAGGGGGCATCAAGTACTATTTTTGATTCTTTGGTATGTCTCGAACTGGAGTTGAACCCAGGTCTCTCGGGCCATTGGCGAACACTCTAACCATCATGCAAAAGTCTGGTATAAAATAAAGTTGTTGACCATAGTCGAGGGCGACTCCAAGGCTCCCTTTTCAAAAGATACTACACCGGGAGTAGGGGAAGGTGTTACTGCTTTCCATGGATTGTTCCCCTTTACCCTTGAAATGTACCTTACAATGCTGAGAGTTAAGCAAGGAGAAATCAGGTACCATTTTTTGAGTCTTTGGTATGACTTGACCTGCGCTTGAACCCCGTTCTCCAAGGCCATTGGAGGAAACTCTGTCATTAAGCCAATAATACAACGGAATAATTAATAATTGATCCTCGGTTAGTTGGTGATACGTCAGAGAAAATAACTTTGAGTGAGAAAACCATGGCATCGGTTTCTATACGCGAAATTTCTAGCCTGGGATCTTCTTTATGAATATTAGGCTTATTCAATAGAATGGATTAAAATTAGTTTTTAGCATTTTAGATCATCATCAAGTCACGCTAAAAGCACGGATTTCCCCAACTCTCTATCTCCATTTGTTCCTATCATTAACAGCCCCCGTCAGATCTTCCGAATTACATATTCTGTCCGCACAGATCTGATAAAAATACGTTCCTGCTGATCAGCCAATACTGAAACGTCCATGTGTACGGTTTCATAGTATCTTATGAGTTCGTCCCAGCTTCGCCAGCACACTGTCCAGAATGTCTCGTTCCTCTTACTTGGATAGCTTTTTTTTTCCGATGAAAAGTAAGCGAACGTACAGCATGATATTTCGTGAGGTGTAGCTTCCAAGATTTGTTCAAAATATTTTGAAGTATTCTTGTGTAATTCCCATCTAACTTTTCTCTTACTGCGTTTTGGTGTATGCATAGGTAGTATTTACTCAGCAACAGCTTAGATGAAATCCCGTTTTATTTTATCTGATAGATTAGACTTTGTTATGAACGATAACATTGCGATAGCCGGCCACGCCCTAGCTTGGCGTATATTATCATCATTTTCAGTATAGGAGACATTGCTTCCGAGGTAAGAGAACTTGTCTACTAATTTTGGAGGCCTGCCTTTTTGAGTGGATATTGTTCCTCATTTGAAATGTATGAACTGAATTTTAATTTTTTTTCACGAGGAAGCCAATGCTTCCTTCTGTTACATATCTAAATGAATATGTGTGTATATGTGTATGCGATCGCGCGCGCGCGTGTGTGTGTATAAGAAAGTAAACGGACAAAGATACATATTTGATTAGTTGATGACATGTTATTTATCAATTTATCTAATCTATTTCTGCCAACGCGTTTTGCCCTTACATATTTCTGTGTGTGTGCACGCGCATGCGTGTGTGTGTTTAAAAATAGAAACATTTTTTTAAAAAATGTAAATCACTCATATGTGAGACATGATGAAAGTTGATCAGTTGACGTAGCATTCGTTGAAGGAATATAACCTTCAGGTAACAAAGGGTGAAGAATTGACCTTTTTATGATATATGTTATCAACATCGAGCACTGAGCATTGCATTTGGGAGATGTATGTTAAGCATGGGCGGAGTGACTTTAAATTTAGCAGTGACTGCTTGGCAGTTGTTTATTTAGACGTTTCAGGGTCAATATATATATATTTATATATATATATATATATATATATATATATATACGTGGATCATTAAATAAGTTTGCAGACTTTTTTCGTATGAGCACTTTTATTGACAGTACAAATATGAAACTCTAGTCCCCTTCGAAGTAATCTTCTCCGGCTGCAATGCACTTTTTTGTACCGTTCCAACAACTTCTGGAAGGCCCCAAGGAAGTCCTCCTGTGTGAGCATGTCAATGACCTTCGTCACAACCTCTTTCATCTCCTCAATTGTCTCATAACGACAGCCTCAGAGCTTAGGGAATAACCAAAAGTCACTGGGAGCAAGGTCAGGACTGTAGGGAGGTGAGGAACTGTCTTGACGCACATGTTCGTCAAATAGTCTGTGACAAAGATGGATTTGTGGACTAGTGCATTGTCCTGGTGGAAATGCCACTGACCCGATTTGGAGAATGCTGGCTTCTTCCGACCAAATCTCTTCCTGAACACCCTTAAAACCCCAACATGGTAACCCTAAACCTAACCCTAGCTCTTTGGCCAATCAACTCTGTTGTATTGACTTCCTTACTCCTCCCACACCTTTCATCATCTCTCACAGACTCCCTGCCTTCCTTGAATATCTTACGCTACTCAAAAACTGATGCTCGATTCATGCAAGATGCTCCAAAAGCAGTCTGAAGCATTCCATATATTTCTGTGGCATTTTTGCAAGTTTAAAACATAATTTTATTGCATATCGTTCTTCTAAAATGTCCTCACGTCCAGATTCCATTTTTGAAATTATCAAGCAGTATATTCCAATTCCTGCTGTAGCTGTTCATTTGAACCTGAAATCATAAAATCAGTCAGTCATCTCATAATATGTATGGCAATAACATACTGAATTTTCAAGAGTCTACAACAATTTTAAATGACTGTACAAAAAATGTCAGGATACATAATGAGGGCTCCACGCATATATATATATATATATATATATATATATATATATATATCGTGGGGTATTCAATAAGTTTCCAGAAATTTTTTTATCGGCATTTAAAATTGTATTGTCCATTAGATGTAAAGAAGTCCTGTGTTTTTGGTGTTATTGATTCGTATCAATATTCATATTAGGATGGAAATAAATTTATAATCCTAATGTGACCGGTTTTTGTTTTTCTTAAAGAAATATATATATTCAATTTTGTGTGCATTGGCTGCGGCGGCTGGTTCCAAACTGTGCAGTAGTGTTTCGGCTTGGTTAGTTGTATTTGCCAGTATCACTATGTCATCGGTGTAGTCGGCGTCTGTAATTGTTTTTGCGGGGTGCCTTCTGCTTCTTTTCGTTTTCAGCTCGAAGCCGTTTTCTCTGATTTATCAATCGATGTTCTAAGCACGTAATCTAGACAGATGATAAAGAGGTATGGGGCTAGCGTCTATCCTTGTTGTACTCCGGCTACAATGTCGAAGTATTCTGTGTCTCCATCTGGTGAACGTACATTCACTTTGGTATTTATATAGAGAATCGTTATTGCTACTACGGTTTCTTTAGATAGGCCGTATGCTTGCAGGATTTGTTCCATTTTTCCTCTGTGAATGGAATCAAAGGCCTTGGTAAAGTCGTCAAATATTAATGTCGCTTGTAGGTTTTATTGCCCGTACACCTTCAACGATTCTATGGATGGTTAATATTTGTGAGGTCGTGGATCTATTTCTTCGGAAGGTATTTTGGTTTTTCCTAAGGATGTTGTCTATTTTGGGTTCTATCCGGTTTTGTAGTAGAGCATGGTAAATTTTGGCTGCTATGGATGTAAGTGTTATGCCTCAGTAGTTCTAGGCTAATCTGAGGTCACATTTTTTAGGGAAGGGGAGGATACATTCCTTTATCCATCAGTCTATCGTATTTTGATTATAGACAGCGTTGCAGTGTCGGAGCAGTATGTCGTCGAATTGTCTGGTCTTCCATACTTCCGGGGGAATCTCGTCCAGCCCTTCAGCTTTTCTTTTTTAATTTTTTCTCAGAACAGTTCTTCTTGAGAGAACGGTCCTAGTATAATTTCCAATTGATTACTTATTATTCTGGTGATTGGTTTCCATGTCAATGCACACAAAACGGAAAATATGTCCTATAATCAAACAGGTGACGTCACCATGCTAGATAGAACCCCTCTTAAACTAGCAGACAAATTCACCAACCTAGGAAGCAGCGATCGATTCAACAACAGAAAAGGACATCGACACGCGGCTAACGAAGGCATGGAAAGCTATCAATATACTATCGATCATACGGAAATAAGACCTGACCGATAAAAGTTTCTTCCAAGCAGCGGTCGTATCGATACTGCTGTATGGATGCACTACTTGGACGCTAACTAAACGGGTAGAGAAGAAGCTAGACAGCAATTACACAAGATTGTTGCGAGCAATATTGAACAATCCTGGCGGCAACACCCCACAAGGCACCAACTATACGGCCACCTGTCTCTCATCAAGAAAACTATCCAAGTTTGACAAACCAAACATGCAAGTCACTACTGGAGAATCATGGACGAACTCATAAGTGATATACTCCTATGGACCCCCACATATGGCCATGCAAAATCAGGATGCCCAGCTCGAACATTCATACAGCAGCTATGTGAAGATATGGGATGTAGCCCTGAAGACCTGCCAGAGGGGATGAACGATAGGGAGAAGTGGCGAGAGGGGGTCAGTGATTTCCTTGCCTGTGGCACGATATATATATATATATATATATATATATATATATATATATATATATATATATATTTATAACTTAACCTATCGGCACAAGTTAGATTTATTCAATATTCGATTGCCCAGTCGGCTGGGACTGTAGAATCCACCGAGAGCTTCTCAGTCTTGGTTTAGATGGGACTGTTTTTGCATTTAATCTGTGTATTCATGTTAACTGGAATTGTTTAAAATATTTTTTCACGTTTGAACAGCGAACTTATGCCAAACTGAATTGCTCGAAAACTGAATAATTTGAAAAACAATTGTTTGTACATTTAACTATGTGAATTGTCCTGTTGGCTAGGCCTGTAGAATATAACGACTGCTTTTCCGCAGAGTGGTAAGAACACCACCCCAAAGATTGTCCTTGATATGACACTAAACAATTTCATAGTGACGTTCCTGTAATGCAAGGGTTTTGAGGAATCTGGACTACCATTTAATTGCCATCATTCCCGAGTTCAATCTAGCCTGGAGAGACAGCCCCTGATACGATCTAATCTTTTCGGCAAATAGAACTAAACTGTGTGCTTATACTAAATAAAATTACTTGAAATAAGAATGTTTTGACATTTAAAATGCATGGTTATGCTAAACTGAATTGTTGGAAAAGGAACTGCTTTTTTATGCTAAAATGAATTATTGTAAAAAGAAATGTTTTCGTCATTGAAACTAAACTGAACTTAACAGTGTTGAAATAAAAAAAAATCTTTACTTATACTAAACATAATTTCGAAATAGAATTGTTAGACTAAACAGAAAAGCTTGAAAAATAAATGTTTTTGAAAGTTAAGCTGTGTATTTATGCTAAACTAAATTGTTTTGAATGAAACTGTTCATTTGTATAAAAATTGATTTGACAGTAAATAAAGGTTGATATGCTATAAAACCAAAAGAAACCAAACCAAATCAATATTTAAGACACTAAAGTGTTCTTTTCATTAATAATGACATGCATTTGAGAAGACATAATTCAAGCAGTTCGCAATTTATACAAAGATGGATTGAAAAGGAAAATATAATTTGTAAAATGTGAAAACACTTTTACGGTAGACTATCTTATTAGACTCATTGTTTTTAGAAAATGTTCAACATAATCTTATATTAACTTTTTCTCCTTCAGAGCAGCTCTGTTGATATAGACCCACGGAGGAAACTACCATCGTCACTTTTAAAAAGTGAGTGGAAATTATGCAATGAACGGTGCATTCACTAGATCCTTCGAATTTCATGTTTTTACCAGTTTCCAATATGCGAGTAGAGAGAAAGAGAACATTGACAAAATAATTCAGATCAGTGGAGAAAATTATTGTTTGTACGAGAATTTTTTTTTTAAACTGAGATTCGTTGAAACCAATGGGGTGCTTATTTTGAACATACCCGTGTTCTTAATCACTATATCAAAGACAGGCAGCTGATTAAATTTACTTCGTGCAATTCATTCTGCGCATCAGGTGGCAGTACGATCCGACAGATTCTTCAGGTTCGATGAGTTGTAGAGTCTTTGTAGTGTAGGTGGTCGAACCGAACTAGTTTCATTTTCAATAATTTCTCGGCCATCAAAAAATTATATGTGCCACCGTAACGACTATTAGTGCAATCGTTCGTTGTACCTTCTCGCCCTTCTCTCTCTCTCTCTATCTCTCTCTGTCTTTCTTTCTCTCACCATCAATCTATCAATCAATCTATTTCCCTCCCAAATATATCGGTGTATAGTAAGGTAGACTGGATTCTAAAGTATTGCTCAAGTAACTTGTAAAAGAGAATGAAAACTCTAAATACATGTCGCACTTATTGGAGAGGTCGAGTAAAGATAAATATCTCTCACTCCCTCTCTCTCTCTATATATATATATATATATATTCAACGCATATAGGCATATATTATCATATATATACCTGCTCGTACCTTTATGCATTTGAATTATTGCACTTAACGATATGCCCTCAGAAAGAGAAGTGGTTATTGTGCCACACTTTTAAGGGGTGGAGAAAGGTGATTCTTCCGAGCATGTTATCTTGTTACTGTTGCATCCCTTTGATATTTTTTGCAAATGATAATCACATTACGATGTTCAGTATATTTTTATTCGATTTTGTGTCACAAATTACTTAACTGGTAACATATTCTGAGAGACAAACATCAACTGATTATACTTACAATTCAAGGCCTGCATTGATCAATTTATTTTCTGTTAGGGCCGGTATATCTTTTAAACAAAACAAAATAGGCTCATTACAATTAGAAAAGAAACGTAGCATTAAACACATAAGCATCAATAAAAATTATCGTCATTCATGAAGTAATAGATGGAACCTAACGATAGAATCATCAATTTTTATTTCTTTCACGAGAGAAACTACTTCTAATTGAGGACAATACTCAGTGGTGTGGCAATAAGAAATATCAATGGAAAGACGAAAAGGAAAGTTATATCAGTAATCTCATTACCTTGCTGAAAATAAACAAATTATTACAAACGAAGATAGCCGAATTTCATTTCGAGAACCACAGAGGCTATGAGGTTAACATCATCTATCGTAGTCATCAGATGTTTGGTAATGAACACTAAAATATTTAACGAAATAACATAAAAAGAGTAGTGGTTGCTGACAGCAAAAACAGGAAACTTAATTTGGAAGCTGAATACAATAATAGAATTAAATTAACTAGAGATTCTTCTCTGTAAAGAGAAAGTAATCTGGTGCTAACTAAAAAGCTGCAAGTCAGCTACTTTTTTTAATTAGAGACAGTTTAAAATGCATTTTTGATGTACTTGGAGTAACAAGGTCTGAACTAAAAACAAAAGTACAACGCTTGTCATTTCTTTATCAAAATAAAGATGATGGCTATAATAGTAAAACTATCTGTTGGAAATTGTTTAGGAAACTCATACAATTAGGTACACACACACACACACACACACACACGAATATATATATATATATATATATATATATATATATATATATATATATAATCAATTCTTTCGAATTGCAGGGAATCCCTGGATTCATCTACTCTCGCTATTCCTCATTATCCTACAACATTATGGTACGTCTTCTAACCGGCATCTACTGTCTTCATAGTGCCGAGTGACCCCAAGTATTGGAATTCACGAAAGAACCTTGGTTCTTGGTTCATTTCCTTTTCCTTAACATGTATTCTTCGTCTTACTTGGATGATTTGTAAGATGGAATGAGTTGCAATCAACTGTCCAGGTGCTGTTTTGTAGGATGCCGTTGTCGACATTTGTTGAAAACAGCACGCGTCACCCTCATATAGTTCTCATGTAACTTTATCCCCAAAGCTATTTGATAAAGTCCACCAGGCACAAATATTTTATAGTACTGACACAGCTAGAGTGCGTAAGAATTGCTGTTTTATTTTTTCAGGGAAATTAGATTCCCATGCTCTATTAAACCTGTCGATAGCAAACCATGCCTTTACTATGCTTATGTTGACATTGCTTTCAGTAGATGAGGAATTGTTACAGAAGGATTGGAAATAGTATACCAATTGTAGAGGTTTGTCATTCAATACTGAGATGGTACAATCTCGATTAATATACAAAAACCTTGCTTTAGATTAGCTCCCAAAGTGCTTCTTGTTGCATATTCCAAAAAGAGGAGCGCTATGGAAAAAAGTAATGAGTTGTTTATCGTGAAATCAACACGATATCATTCATTTTGAGGTTTTCATCCACAATCGGAAAGTGATTGCAGGCAGAGTATCAAAAGCTGTAACATGTGTTAAAAATATTTTAAGTAAACGATCAAAACGTCGTCAATAGGAAAGACGTTGTATTTCTCAACAACAAATCAAAGGAATCACCTAAGGAAAATATATAAGCTGGTTTACTCCTTCCATTGTATTCATCAGATCTTGCATATGAGGAGAACATCTTAAAACCGAAACCAGATAAATTTTACGTGGGAGGAATCTTAGATACATGATAAATAACAAAAGTTGGCAAACAATGATGAATATACTATTGATAGTGTTGCATATTGACCCTTATGTAAACAGAGTGATTGCAGGGCGTACTTGTACATCTGTACACAGGAAGGCAACTAAGCGAAGGTGTCATGATTAGCTGAGCGCTCCTCTGAGTCAGCGGTACACAATGCACCTATGGTTGCATACAGCGTAGCCGCAAATCAGAAGTTACCAAGTGCCTAAATCCTTCAGTCATCTCCCTCCTTCGTTTGTGTCTCCACAACTTTAATAAGTTTCGACCCCAACTTGAATTAAAAGAATGAGCGTTATATAATTTTTTAATAAATAAATGAGTTGTTACCTCTTCATTATGCTGCTTTACAAAATCATTATTTTTACTGGTACTGAAGGATAGTTCATGTCCACATGGCATGGTTTTGAACCTGGCATTAAACACGGGACGATAAAGTTTAGCGGCGGATGAAAGAAGAGAAAGAAAAAAAGTAAGGAAACAATATATGCAAAGAACGAACAAAACACAAGAAGAAAAGAAAGGAAAAAAAAGTTGGAGAAAAAGAAAAAACGAAAATGAAAGAAAAAAGGAACAGAAAAACGAATTTGGAAAGAAGAGACGCTGCTATTCTTGGGTACCAGCCAATTGGAATAATGAGTAGAGTGTTCAATCCAAGGTCAATCCGGGGTTCAATCCAAGGTCGAGTCATACCAAAGACTCAAAAATGGTACTTGATGCCGCCTTTGATAACACTCAACACTATAAGGTGAGGATCAAAAGTAAAGTGGAGAAATCCTGGGAAAAGAGTAGCGCCTCCTCCTACACCTCGGTGTAGTAGCTATTGAAAAGTGAGCCTTGCGGTCACCCTCGACGAAGTTCGTCAGCTTTACTTGGGGTTGGAAAAGGAAAAAGAAATGATGGCTAAAGGTGTTTACCTTAATGGATACTTCTAGAAAAAAAAATGGAAAAGGGCGCGAGCGAACCAATATTCGCTTAGTTTATCCATTGAAGAAATACACTGAGAATGAACATTTGTACATAATATATATGAAAATCGTTACAATGAAAAGGAAAGACAATTGAAAGCATACAAAGAAAAAAGACTAGGACACTCAATATTGTAAGAAAACATTTTTTAGGAATTGAAAAAAAAAGGAAAAAAAAAGAGAAAGACACAATTTTTAGAGACAGGGAACTTGCACCTTGGGTCAGGAAGGGAGGGAAGAGGAAGTCACATTTCCTAAAATAGGTGTCAGGAACATGAACATTTTTCTGAACTTTATTGTCATTATTTTTCAGTTGTAAACTCTTTTTGTTTTGAGTCGATGTGTATTCTTGAGAAAAATTTTCTCAATCTCTGAGAAGAGCATAATCGCTTGAATTTAAGATGACATTTATAAATTTATTTCCCCGATTCATTTCATGAAAAATCCCAAAGCTAATGGGGAGATTGAGTTTGATTGTAATTTTGATTTTGGTTTTGATATTAAGAAGTTACATGTGTGATGTTAAATTCAAGCAAAGACATGCATGGGTTAAGTGAGCGTCAATTCGGAAATTGGAGCGTGGTTTCCACCTATGATCGTATGGTTATGCATCGAGGTGTCTATTTGTACGCGAATACGGAGAGAAAAACAAACTTTTGAACAAATTGGTTTGGGAAGGTAAAATCGTCGGAAGCAAAAAATTGATTAAGCGGAGGATCTATTGCTAATAGATGTTTTGGCACAGTATATTTTGGTTGTTTGCTTCATGCATGTCGATTTATAATACCATTTTGAGGTATTAGTAGGGGCCATGGTTATAGTCTTTGTTTAATTTTAGCGGAATTCCCCAGTTGCTGTAGGTAGGATCCAATAGAGTAGATGGCTAATGCATAGTCATTGGGAATCCATCCAAAATGTGTTGCAATACGAGGTCTGTGATCATAATTTTGGGGTCAAAGATTGGTTCCGTTGTGCTTTTAGTTTCCTCAAAGTATTGCAGAGAAAGGTCCTATGTTTTTTATTTTTTTTTTACTTGAGAGATGTTATTGTGTTTTAACTTTGATTGATGAATATAATATTGACAACCAAGCCCGGAAATAATAAAGATTAATTTAGATAATCGCTAAAAGTAGGTAATTGTCGTAGAATGAAAAGGCAGAAAAAGAAGCATTATGAAAAGGCAGAAAAAGAAGCATTATGATAATTGTATCTTTTTCTTTTCTTTTTTTGCTATTATTGTTCTTTAACATTCTTTGGAAAACATGGGTGAAGAGAGAGATAGAAAAGGACGTGAGGAAAATGTCTACCAGTAAACATTTTAAAAAATGAGGTTGGTAGGAGTGTTGCATATTAAACATTGACAGAGCTGGATGTCCCGGCTACATAAACAAAGTGATTGCAGAGTGCACCTGTGTAAACAGTAGACATCGATGCGTAAGTCAACTGGAAAAGTATTGGAGTTATTAAATCATAAATACATAGGTACCCACAGATTAACAGCCAATCTCAGTCTTGCGAGAAGAATAGATAAAGTCACGCAGACTGGGCGACAGTGGCCCCTGTCCAAAGTGTAAAAGAGTCAAAGATGTAAGGTCCTGAAATAAATACAGTGTGGTATGGTCAAAAAAAGAAGTTATGGGTCAATATAGCAGTGTGTAAGTACCTAAGTCCTTTAAGTCCTCCGTATGTCTTCGTCTCCCCGTCGCGATCTCTCTCTCCCTCACACACTCTTACACCAGTTGCAACTCCTTTTGAGAGAAACAAGAAGATGTACATTTTCATTAAGAAAAGTGTTATAGACGTTCTTCCTGTCTGATTCCTTCGTAATTCATAATTCTTCCTTGCAATGTCATATAACATTAGAAATTAAATCATTCTTTAATTATGCATGAATAAAAAGGAAATTAATTTTGACATAAACAAACATAGGTGTGTATGTGTGTGATTGTGTGTGTGTGTGTGTGTGTGTGTGTATGTGTGTGCCGAGTAAGGTTTTAAATTAATCAGATGGTATGAGAAAAATAAGAAAATTTCGAAAATCATTCTGATATGTCGCTATTATTGATGACACTATATCAGTTGGGACACATGTTTTTGATGATGCTATATCGATAGAAAAAAAATTTTTTTTTCATCCGCTGATTAATTAATTTTAGCCTATCCAAGACTAATCTAGTTACAGCGACTTATACCTCTATCATTTGTAAGTTAGAACGTATAATGAACGTGATTAAATATCGGTATAAAATAACTTCATATGTGTTGACTGTTTAAAATGAGGAAGGTATTTCAGTCGATATATATATATATATATATATATATATATATATATATATATATATACTAGAAATGTTAACGAAGATAAGTTAATAGTGCTTAGTGACTGTCACTTTCTCAGCTATAAGGTCATCAGACTAAGTCCGTTGGTTGGTTGGTTGGTTGGTTTGATTTAAGGTATATCAACCTTTGTATGTTATTTAATGCCAAATCAATTTTTATGCCAATAGACGGTTCTATTTCAAACAATTTAGTTTAGCATGAGTACACAGTTTAATAGTCAAAAACATTTCTATTTCAAGCTACTTAGTTTAGTCAAGCACTTCTAATTCATCTAATTCAGTTTAGTATAAGAACAGATTTTGTTTACTTACAGTCAAATGTCAAAACAGTTCTATATTAACCAAATCATTTTAGAGTAGGTACAGTTTAAAAAAACAGTTCCATTTCAAATAATTCAGTTTAACATAAGCATGCAGTTTAAATGAAATAACAGTTTAATTTTCAAAAATATTTCTATTTCAAGCTATTCAGTTTAGTCTAACAATCCAGTTTAGCATAAGTATGCCATTAGTTCTATTTAACCCATAAATAGTGCCCTATCAGGTACTACCAAGATGGGTCAGAGCGGACCTGGGAGCAATGGCAATGAAGGAGTGCTCCGCATTCCCAAAAGTCCCAGCATCACTGGAACCTCACTATCAGATTCTTTGGTGTCTTATCATACACTCATGCGAGGGGTCTTACCCATCTGCAGTGCTGCAGTCGGTGTATTCTACAGCCCAAGCCGACTGGGTAAACAAAGTCCCAGTTATTAACAATATTGTGTACGACTCATTATTCATTAACAATTATGTCAAACTATGTAGTCTGCCATTTGATTTTTGCGTATATTACATGAAATTTAAAGTATATTTATTTGATTGAGAATTACGCTTTCTTATTCTTATGTATGTTTTTTCTTTGTATCGTTGTATTTTTTTTTTTTTTTTTGCCTATAGATATAAATAATTAAAAAGGTTTAAATACTCCCAGTAATGATACTCTTACTAAATTATTCATGCAACTAAAGAAAAAAAATTCAACTTTCATCCTTATCAGACATAATTGGTCTGTCACTGACATTGAGCACTTTTTTATATATATTTAGAAAAAAAATATTCTTTGAATTATATATTCTTTGACAGAAAAAAATTCCTGATAGTTTCTCTGGCTTATTTTGAAAAAGCGTCAGTGTTGATGACTTAATTTATGTTCTTCCAAGTTAATTTCAACTCCCCACATCACCCTGAAAGAGTCGGCTGTCACAATTATCAAGAAACACTAGAAAATTACGGAAGAAGAAAAATAACGAAACCCTATTTATGGTGTGTTTATTTGTAAAAGATATTTCCACTCGTTTCAAATTACATATATCATTGATTTAGGTATGCCAGAGGAATGGATTCCCTGAATTCGCTCTCACCATCCGTACTTATCGACCTTTGCTTTTTGTCTAATCACCACAACCCTGACAGTGCTGATGAGTATAATTTTTGCTGGTCGACTAACATTGGTATGTCCATGTGTAGAAGTCCATAAGATATTGGTGCCTCTGATTTTGCCCTTATTTCTCCTGCAGTGCACAACATG
>OY757904.1:112771628-112834128 GCA_963585895.1 Sepioteuthis lessoniana
CTTGCGATACATAATTTTTGTCCAGATGTATTTGAAGTTTATTTAGGCATTGGTATTTTTCCCAACCTATAGTGATAATTTAGATTACCTTAAGCAACGTATCAAAACAACCGGTTTTACTTTAGATGAAGATAAGTTAACGTATGTCTATCAAGAAAGTAATCATTGCCTTGATATATTACGAGAAACTTGGATTGTTCTAATCGTGAAGGTGTAAGTGTCGGTATTCAATACTGTATATCATGAGTATAAATATCTTAGGCTTTTTCAAACAATATTTCTCAGGTTTGGGCTTTTCATTTATAGCTATACTAAATTTATATCTTTACCAAGACTAAAGTCCGCTTTCATATTAACTGTTGTCGTTCGAAGAATAGACACCTCCGTGTACCTACCAAATGAATACAGCTCAGAGGGAAACTCTCTCTCTCTCTCTCTCTCTCTCTCTTATATATATATATATATATTATACATACACACACATATATATATATATATATATATATATATATATATATATATATATATATATATATGCGTGACAATACGTATGATTAAATTAGTATTTTAATAAAATCAATTTGAGGCATGGGAAAAGGGCATGTTTTTCTTCTTCTTCTTCTTCTTCTTCTTATTATTATTATTATTATTATTATTATTATTATTATTATTTTTATTATTATTATTATTATTATTAGTAGTAGTAGTAGTAGTAGTAGTAGTAGTATTTGTAGTTGTAGTAGTAGTAGAATTCGTTCTGAGTTTTTCACACCAGGTTCAGCTAGTGGGATTTTAGAAGAGTTCGAGTGACGTCAAGTCCCTCTAGGTTTCCTAAAATACCTATGCGCATTCTTTCAGATCCCAACAGTGTTCTAGTCTGAATGATCTCGATTCTTCCTTCGAATTTTGGCAGTTACATTTCCCTTTCTGAATCTCTGGGGACCCTTCGAGCGTGTCAACTACAATTGATATCACCGTCACCCGAATGTTCCAGAGATTTTAAGTTCCTTGGTATATCTTTAGCCGTTCTCAGAAAAGTCGACTGGGCGATAGAATACAATGACTGGATCTCTGCAGTGGAGTAAGCCCAACGAAAGAATAAACTGGTATGACAGTAAACAATCTTAAGGTGAAGCTCCAGTAATGCTGCAAATTTGGGGAATATGGCATACACCTTCATTGCCATCGTTCACAGGTCCATTCTGGCCCGAAATGGTTGCACCAGATTGGGTACTATCGATGGTTTAAAATAGAACAAACTGAGTGCAAACAAATGACTTCTGCTAAATTGAATTGTTTAAAAGGAAACTATATCAATAAACTGTGTTTAAAATGATAACTGATGTTAAATTGTTGGTGATACATAGCAATACTAGGTAGCATTGACTGTGTGCAAATCAATGAGTCAGGTTGAATAGTGTAGAAACAACAGCAATACTAGTTTGCCAAAAATTAGTTCTAAATCATTTGAAAATTAAATTACTGACAAACCATTCTTATACATTTCATGTATACTAATCAAAATGTGTGCAAATGAATGACTGGTGTTAAATTGTTACTGTAACATAGCAATGCTTGAAACTATCTAATTGTGTGCCCAAAAAATCAGCCCAGGCTCTTTTATAAATATTATCAACAAAATATGTTTACAAATAATATATATATATATATATATATATATATATATATATATATATATATATGTAAACAGGTTTTGGCATTAAATGACATATAATCGTCGGTATACCATAAAACCAAACAAGAAAAGAAAATCAGCCTTTTCCTTTCTTTTATTTTTTCTATATGGTCAGCTGGAACGACAAAATCTTGTTGGAAAATTCTCTTTTTTCTTTTTAGAATAAAGCCTCATTCTGGTCTGCTAGCCGGGATTAGATAATCTGTTTACATCTAAAAATCCGAAAGGATTAATGAGTCTAATTTTCTTTGACTGATTCTAGTTTTTGCATTTTTCATTTGGTAATATAGTCAAAGTCAAACCTTTGGTACAATTTCCAGTGGATCACATTTCCTATCTTGTCATGTCGATTCTTGTACCACTTCTGTGCAACTAGACTGCATTCACTTGCAATAGCTGTAACCGTTTTATTTCTTTTTTCTGCATAATCAACAATTGCTGTTCTGTTGCATTTCATCGATTTTTGCTACTTTATATATTTAGTCTTTATGGCGTTGTTTTATGCTACAATTAAAAAAGATTCAATTTCTCAGTTTATGTATCCCTTTCAAAGCCGTAGACATATAATCTCGTATGCAATTTCGCTAGTTTGTTACTTGAAATATCCATGCATTTGATTTCCGTCCATTTCTGCTTCTTAGTTTTTATTGTTTTTCTGTCTATATGCTGCAATTGTCTGCAGTAATTAACCTTTCTTTGCTCTTCGCAATAGAGTTCACAAGTCTTTTTATTGATATATCAACGCGATTCTCAGTGCAGACTAGTTCTCTTTCTCTTTTTCTTGATACATAAAGAATGTATATGTCATCTCTTGGATATAAGACTTTGTGCATTATCTTCAACTGTCTTGGTTTTGGTCAGTTTAGTGTAAGTTCTTCCCTTGTTCATTTACCAAGACATTTAGAAAAGGGATAGCTTTTGTGTTTATCACTGATGAGATTTTTGCAGCTTTGCTCGGTTTCGAGGTTTCTCCTCCTCCTCCTCCTCCTCCTTCTTCTTCTTGGGAGTGTTTTGCACCAGGATTAGCCGATGGTGTTACACTAGAGTTTGAGTTATGTCAATTCTCCTCAAGTTTCCCGTACTCTTCTCAGTATTCAAGCTGATCTTGATAATGCTTTAGTCTACATTGTCTCCACTCGTCATCTGTTTTCTAAGTCTTCCCGTCCCTTCACAAAGACTTTGGGGATTGTTTCGAGCGAATCAGTTACTATTAGTATCAAAATCACTCTCACGCTCCATATTCATTTTAGTTCTCTAGCATTATCTAGTTACACATCCCCATTTTCATTTAATTTTATTTTTTTATTTTCTGGTCCTCCGATACGGCAATGTCAGCTCTTCGGCAGGGAGTCTTTTTCTGTTGATTATCATTAGGTTTGGTCGTCTGGCTGAGATTATGAGATCTTTTTTTTTTTTACCTCAGAATCACATATAATGCATCTCATTCTCCAGGACGGATTCTAATTTGTGCATATTGTAGTTCAAATTTAAAATTCTTGCAAAATTCCTTTCCGCACCCAGTTGTTTCGGTATTTTTTGCATTGATTAGCTGCATTAGGTTTTCCTTTCTGGAAGTCGGAAATTCGTATATTCAAATGAGCTATCAAGCGTCGAACAGACCGGTAATGGTGCAGAGCAAGAGCGGTTACATTTGCCGTTGGACTGTGCCTCCTAGAAGCACTATGGTTTCCTTTTCTGCATACCATAGTTATTGACTAGAAGAATGTAGATAAAATTACTGTGTATGCTGTTAGTAAGAAGGAAATAGAAAACTGATAAAGTCTTTGAATGTTGTCTGCATCACTAAAAAGTGAAGAGCTATTCGCCCGCATGATAAACTGGAACAGTGAAAAAAATAACTATACAAGTATATTTCCGTTGCTTTTTTGGTGGAGGTGGAAAGAGCTATCCAGTGTCTTCTACAGTTTTGACCGAACTCTGCGTCAAGCTAATGGTTTCATAAGAATAAACCCAGAGGTTGATGTAACTTGGCCAGCTAAAATGTGAGGATCACGGACGATTTTACTGCAATCAACAGTCATGACCAAGTGGATACTTTTGAATGTAAAAGCTAATAGTGTTTATTGAACATTGATCTTTTTTTTTTACTGAACACCTTTCTGAAGAGCATTGATTTTTCTAATATATATTTTAGTATTTTTCATAATTATATCACATTTTTTCAGTGTTATAACTTTGTACGAAATATTTCATTTCATGCACTTGTAATTGGGAAATGGAAAGAAAATATATGATACTACATTCTGACTTACTTCTGGTTTAAAAATTCTAAAATTGGTGATACATTATATATATATATATATATATATATATATATATATATATATAAAATTTAATATTAATTGCTCCACAAGAGAATTTACTTCCTGAAAAGTACGTTAAACGTCAGAAACACATGTTGAATAAAAATAAATAAGTTCAAAAATTATTATTTCGTGGTCATAGTCCTTTTAATCTATTTATTTATTCTTTCGTTTGGACCAAGAAAAAGTTGATAGATAGATAGGTATTAGAAGCAATGAAGATGGCAGGATTTAAACAATGTATCCATTGTCTGCGCAAAAGTAATACTAAAGGAATTTAAATAGAGGCAGTTTCCGTTTCTTTTCCTTCAAATTCTCTTTCAAAATAGATGCATCTATCTCTTCCACTCATTCTGTCTTTAAGTCTTTAGTGGAACCGATTTTGTTATGTTGCATTGCTAAGGCAACCAATATAAGACAAGGAAAACTCTAAATTAAAGCAGCAGAATTGCATTTGAAATTGACCCTGTGTCACATTCCTCTCGTGACAGAGGGGTTAGATAATTATATCAACTTTCTTATTGGAACATCTCCATATACTCAAATGTTATTACAAATGATAATACTTTTGATACATACCAATACGTAATTTTATAATTTTCCTTATATGATAACGCCGTTAATTTGATATCTTTTATAATGGGAAACGCACCGTTAACCATTCCTATCGTTCACTTCAAAATATTCATTTTGCACTTTGCCTGCTCTTAAAAAGTGCGTACAACTGTTCACTGTTCAAGAAACGAGTGCCATTCTCAATGAAAGAATTGCCTCTTCCGTTCTACTCAATGTTATCTGTATTTATTAAGCGTCATTAAATTTTGAGAGTGTGTGTAATGGCATCTCCGAATATGTGATAAGTTAGCGTTCATCTGAAGCGATGAATAGCGAGTAAATTAAATTTTCTTTTCGTTCTTTATTTTCTTTTTCTATGAGGAAATGAATATTGCAAAGGAGATGTCGAGTCGGTTATAAGCTTATTTGAGATTATATATAAATGTGTTTATGTGCACGTGTGTGTGTGTGTGTGTGTGTGTGTGTGTGTGTGTGTGTGTGTGTGTGTGTGTGTGTGTGTGTGTTCAGCTGTCATTTTCATTTTTGTTGTTGCACTGAACATTTTAAAATGCATTATGACTCAGTTTCATGTCTACCACATTCCCCAGTTCTTTAATTTCTTTATCTTTAGTTTCTTCTTCGTCGTATAATATAGATCTTTTTGCCAATTCCTAACCTTTTTTTTCTCATATGGCTATCTACACTTTCTAGTGCTTAATTCTTTTAAGCACATAGTTAATGCCCTAACATTTTGGATTTTTCTTCTTTCTTTTTTCTCACAGTACTTATCTTTATTCATCAATTAACAACTCAATCTTGAAAATCACGTCATAGAAAAGAAAAAAAAAAAAAAAAAAGAACATATCTTATGTCAATCTTTCATTTGCTTCAGCAACATTGAGACGAGGAATTCAAAATTCTGTGACCTCAATAAGAATTCGAGCAGAATGTGATACAGGGTCATTTTTAAGCGGAGATTGGCTGATTTAAATTCAGATGTTTCTTTCTCCTAAAGTTAAAAGAGCCTAGTGTACCCAACAACTTATCGATAGGTCACCGAAGAATATTTTGATTCAAAACTTTACCAATGTTACGTAGCCATAATGAGCTGGCATAATGAAGGTATGAATGACCATAACACACGGACATAAAAATATGTCTATTTATTCTTTCTTACGGTCTAAACTTCAGTAAGTGTGAGAGAATCAGAGAGATGAAGACAGACGGTCCTATTTACACAACTCCACCGCTCGGGCAGCATATGACACAAAGTCAATTTTTTAAGCGGGGTTTGAATTCAGAGTTTTCCTTCTCCTAGACTAGTTGCCTCACCAAGGCTGAAGAACCTAGTCCGCCCTACTATTTACCCATAGCTGGAGGGAGAATAATTGGAGTCATACCTTTCCCAAGGGTATTAGTGCTATGTGAAATGCAATCACCTGTCCAGGAATTGAACTCGTATCACCGTGTCCATATCCTGTGACGATAACCATTACACCACGGGCACCTCCAGGATGAAGACAGACGGTGGACTGCTATATTGACCCATATCTTTTCAGATAAGATGAGCCATATTCAGAGCCCACTGAGCACTTCGTCGGACTCTCGGCCTGGGTGTGCTAGGGCAGTTGCTCTGTCTCCTCTTGGCACTCGCTTGCGGTGACTCTCGTGACTCTGTGTCCCTGTGACTGACCGTGACTGTGTGACTGCCCGTGAATGCCTGACTCTGTGTCTGCCCATGACTGATTGTCTGACGTGAGTGCCAATGTATATATAATTTTCCCACTCCCAAGCATTTCCAGTCGTCCACTCACGTGACTCACTTACAGCTGTCGACACACGTAGCTGCTTACACCAACTGATCGCTGTCTAATTGTTTACACAGCTGGAACATCCGGGTCTAGCAAAGGTCAATACGTAACTCACCACTTCAATTTTTTTTTTTTAAATGACAACCAATGGACATTTTTAGCGTCCCTCTCCATCTCTCCCCACTCTCATCTTACAAAACCTGCAAAAGGACAATAACAGCAAAAAAAAAAAAGACTATTGTATTGCATTCTAGAAGGTGACCCTTCCATCATGCAACACCCACCCGTTCTAGCTATTATCTAAATTATCTCTATGTTATTTCTTGGCGCATTCGCTATCCCACATGTATACATCACTGGTTCATCGCAGTTATACATCTCGTTACACTTCAATTCATTGAGGAGACAAAAAATATAACGGGATGGACCAACGCTTTTGTTTCTAAAGTACTGGTCACAAACTGCATGACGCTGGAGGTTCCAGCAAAACATTTTGCCTAGATTACTTATGATAACCTAAGTTAACATTTGTTTGCGCACGCCATATTCCATTTTTTTAAAAAATGAATATCTCCACAAAAGTATGGCTCGTATGTAGCCATCCTTTCTTACCATTTTTCCTGTTCTAACTAAGACAGCACAATACTAGTTTCTCCTAACTTCCAAAAGTAAGATAGCACTTCCTGGGGATTCTTTTTCCAGAGGCTTAAACTTTTTCTGCGTTCGTCGACCCTTTTTTCCATTTTTTTTTCCACTGCCTGTAGTCTATCTCATTTCCCTTTTTCACGAATTAACAAATGTACTTCCTTATTTAACCACTTATTTATCTATATTCCTCCCTCAAGCTCGATCAGAAGCCGAGTCCGGAATTTAGAGTGCATACCACGAAACACTTACAGATTTTACACGCATACATTTTAATTGCCAACCATAATTTCATATAATATAATCTTCTCCATAACATATGGGTGCGACGCGTTTTATCTTCGACTAATACAATAATCTGGTATCTTACTAACATCAAAAAGTTTTCACTCCCATTCAAGGGGTAGATTCAGAAAACTTTGGTGTGCCCTCTCATCAACACCCCAAAATGTTCGATCTTTTTGTCTGGGGATCCTCACAAAACGCAGGTCTGGTGTCTTATAAGTATCCAAAAATGTCCATCCCATTCTAGGATTTCCACAACGTTTTCGATCAATCTTTGGACCGACATTAACATAAAAAACCGATACACTTGCCTAATTATGGATCAAATAGTACATGAACCTTCCATTGACCTTAAATCACAGTCACCAAGAACATTCCGGGTTTTTAGAATCAAAAACGAACAGAAAGAAAATCTCAATATCAAATTCCTATGGGTTACGATAAGCATTTACAAGGTACTGCTCAAGTTCATTCATAAAAGATTTGTTTACATTATAAAAAAAAGCGTGCATTTTCAATCCACTAACAAAATCCATAAAAAGTTAAGATTGTTACGTCCCAGTTATTGAAGATTTGAAGATATATAATTACACAAACGTTTCCTTTTTTGACTTACCACTGCAGAACCGTTCTCCCATAGCCCACAGGACAAACTGCCTGCATGTCTCTTTCCCTTTTTTCTCTCACTTTCTCTTTGGAAACCCTTTATTTCTCTCTCAAACCAAACAGAATAGTTTTAAACTCCGATATATAAAACACGGGACTCATTGAGTTTTCCAATTTTTTCTTCTTGTAATTCTTTAAATAATATTGGATACGAACTCAGGAAACTTTAAAGATACGCAGAAGAAAAAAAAATCGTTTTCATAAATGAATAAAAAATTTATTTGCTTTTAAATCATATCACGCTGTTGTTTTTTTTTTTTTTCTTTTCTTTTTCGTTAATGAATTTAATCAACCCGTACATTCGGTAAAGGAAAATATTTTGAGGGGAAAAGTGTCTTAAACAGATCAGATTAATGATCACTGCAAATTACTCTGAATATTAAACTAAAGCATAAGCGTATTTAGATATCTCCAACTACCTATTATTTGTCTGCTATTGTAGACAACTGGCACTAAGATCTCCATTTGGAATATATTCAGGAAGGCTGAGCGCAGTTTCTTTTAGATTAGCAGAATGCCCCCCACCCTATATATATATATATTTACATATATATATATATATATATATATATATATATATATATATATTGTCATCCACAGACAGACTGTTTCGTTCTCTCAGAACTCTTCAGTGTGGCTAGACACGCAGGACTTTGGCAGCATTTCTTCGGTAATACAAATTTCATTAAACCTAATAGACATTTTATATCTACGTATTTTCTTCTGGATCCGTTCGAATTCCCGTATTACTTTTATCGTATTCGGGGGGAATTGATTTATGTATTGCCCATAGTTGTATGTATCCCTAGCACTTTCTGCCCAAATCTGGGCCATCATCAGTGGAGGATCTACTACAAAAATGATGTAACTTTTGTTTTAGCATATTACCACTATGTAAGAGCGTCTTCACCGTCGATGATTATGGCGTTTGCTTTTAAATGGGTTTCTATAATTAGTGTTAGTAGCTAAAAACATTTAATTACATTAGCACTGGTTTGAAAATTTATTCTATTAAGTGTCTATTGCATGTTCACTACATATTAGAAACATGCAACCGACAAAAATTGCTAACTCAATTGGTCATATCAATTTATTTATTTTTTTACACACACACAATCACACACACACACACACACACACACACACACACACACACATATATATATATATGTATATATATATATATATATTGGAATTAACAGATTGTAGCAAAAACATTTCCAAAGTAAGATAGAGCCAAAATAATGACCAAATAGAACATTTTTCTGACCTCCTCATGTCAGTCTCAACAGCGTGAGACGCGTGTATTTGTAGAAGTACACAATCTTCAGAAACTGACATCAAAAACTGAGAAAGCATTAAATTTTGTTTATATATATATATATATATATATATATATATATATATATATATATATATATATATATATATATGTACGCTTGTTTGTGTCACTGCCAGAGTTTGTTCCACCGTGTGTCTGTCTATGCATCTCAATAATATATGTTCTTATCGTTATATTACGATTAGTATTTATTAAATAAATCGAAAGTTTTAGTCAGCCTAATGATAACATATTTAATTACTGAACGTACTCCAACAGTGCGAGAATCAAAGAAAAGAGAAGTCAATTGTATTTTAGCGCCGACTGTATTGAAAGTAGATAGATATCGGCAAGCTTTTTTTTGTCACTGGAAAATGATTATACGTAAACTTAATGACATCCACACTTTGCTTTACTAATTTCCCAAGCTCACAAATCGAATATTCAGATGTTAAGAAAATGAGTTGATCATTTAATCAACCTAACTAGCCATTTCCTTCGTACAATATGTTGTAAAAATTTCCATTATAAGTCGGTTTGCAATATACTGAAAATCAACATTACAATCATTCCAAGAATCAGGGTTTAGTATTGTAAAGCCGAAAAGTTCCCATGTATATATATATATATATATATATATAGAGAGAGAGAGAGAGAGAGGGAGAGAAAGAGCAAGTAAGAGAGAGAGGGAAGTAGTGAGGGAGGGAGGTAGGGTTTGAAATTTAGTAAAATACCTTATTTTATATTCTCACCCTAAACATTTTTTCATACAAAATAATTATTAAGTCTTACGGTTTTATTTAATCGTTCTGATGTTTTTGTTCATCTATTTTTTTTCAAATGTTATATAATTATTCTAATAACTTTTTCAAAATAAGGTTATTGTGCTTTATATTTTGAAATTATATAATTTACCTTTATACCTTTATTTTTCTTGATAAAATATCCTGAGAAGCTTTAAAATAAATAAAAAGTTATTTCACATTTAGACCTCTTAACATCGTTCCGATCTTTATGCTCGCTACTTTATATATATATATATATATATATATATATATGTGTGTGTATGTGTGTGTGTGTGAAGTATGGGAGTAAATAATGAAAATTCATCTGACAATATAGAGAAAAATTGAAAAACAAGGTCATCCAAAGAAAAGCAGCTAATGTAAAGGAATATTAACGTTATAATCTTTTGGTTCTAATGAACCATCATCAGGACTTGTAAAAATATTTTATTGTAGATTATTTAATGCCAAATTTTTTTTCATACATAATAAATATATGATTTCAAAATACGTTTTATAGATAATTTTTTAAATCAGTCTGCTGTTATCCTTTTTAATGCATTTAAATGGCTTCACTTATTTCTACCTAATACAAATAATTCTATTTATTATTAATCCTTTGTTAGCAAACAGTTTAATAATATGGATAATACAATGAAAGAAAAATGCCCTCAGGGTGTCTGTAGCGGGGAGGGAGAATATATCACCCATCTTACTTGCTCCTACGGTAACGATCTGGATATGTACCCGGCTACAACGTGTGATTGCGGTAGAAAATTCAACAGCTTGCGAGGAACACGAATCCACAAGGCGCGCTGGTGCGAAGAACGTAATTCTCCTGCCGGAGAATGTAAATCGATTGATGGGCCTATGAGTCAGGTTTACCCCCACAGTATTCACAAGCCCATTGCTGACCATCAGCGTCCTGGAGACATTTTTTGCAAGCCAAGAATTTAGTGGCCCAAGAGTAATCAGATAGCTACCTGGACTAACTTAGACCACGAGCTTTCTTTTTACTCACCACCCATCTTGAGGGCCCATTGATCAACAAATAATATCTTTTAGCGGAATTATATATAACGTTTGTCTCGAGTGCTTTTGGGCAGTAACGCATAAATGAAAGAAAACGAATCGAAAAGATAACGGATATAGAAAGGATTTCAACACGAATGTTATACACGTGTAACCACCATTCTCGTGTAATTACGCAAAATCAAGAAACGGTTGCTATGACATCTAACGGCCGTAAGTAAACGCTTTTTTAAATCACAAACTGCACCAAAATGAAGATGAACGAACGTCTAATGTAATGTCCGCTTTTAGTTGATCTTATGTATACATAGGTTTTTTTTTTAAATACCCTATCCGGTGGCAAAAGCTGCTCGGTAGCGCCAGGAGTGGCAGTACCGCCTTAAGCTACCGAAATTGTGTTATCACCCTGGATGGCGGCTGATGAGGCTAGGGTATCGCACGTGCTTCCACACGTTGTATGATGAAAAAAAAAAAATATTGCTACGTAACACTAAAAAAGTGTTTATACACAGTTAAATATTAAGAAAAACAATTCCGTTAAAAAAAGCATTTTAGTAAAGTATAGTTTAAATCTCAAACAGATCTATTTTACCCATGGATTCGACCCTAGCAGATGCCACCTCTTTGGGAAGCGATAGCAATGAACGAGTACTCCGCATTACCCAAAGCTCTCGAATTACGGAAGCCTCACCATTAGAGTACTTATTGTGATATCCAGGAGACTCATTGGGGAGTCTAACCCTTTGTAGAGACGCAGTCAGTGTATTCTGGAGACTGACTGACTTGGCCCGAAGGAATAGTAACAAGCCTGGTATTAAGAATTAATAACCAAAACTGTCTGTGTATAAACTGAAATATGAGGGTTGTATATTATATATAAGGACGATATCATTTTTCCAGCAACATACCTCACTGTATTTCGTACGGGATGACCGAATATAAGTTATATCTATAATCAAAACAAGTGTGTTATACTAGGTTACCGAGAAAAATTGACATTGTTTATTTATAATACTGTTTCTCCATAAAATGTTTTTTTCACCGTAACATCGTGGCATTTTTGTGTTGACATGTATGTATGCATGTATGCATGTAAATTATGGAAGGAAATAATGAAAATGATCCGACAATATAGAGAAAAGTAAAAAAATTAAGAAAAAGATAATCCAAAGGGAAGCACATAATGTAAACGAATGTTAACGTTATGACGTATGTTAGCATTAAATAGAGAGAGAGAGAGAGAGAGAGAGAGAGAGAGAGAGAGAGAGAGAGAGAGAGAGTGTGTGTGTGTGTATGTGCGTGTGTGTTATAGATTAATGTGTGTTATACACTAATTGTTTCTGGCCCTGTCGGTGAAGCCGTGGAATACACCGTCTGCATCTCTGCAGAGGGGTAAGAATCACCCCCAAAATGACCTTGACAAGACACTAAACAATCTGATTGCGAGGCTCTAGTAATGCTGGATATTTGGTGAATGTAGAGTTCCCCTTCATTGCCATCGCTCAAGGATCCACTCTGAACCGGAATGGTAGCAGCTGATAGGGTCATCTCGCGGGGTAAAAATATACTAGTTTGACATTTAAACTGAGTTAAAAAAAAAAAAAAAAAAAGAAAAAATGAATGCTAAATTGAATTATTAGAAATATAACTGCTTGATCATTTAGTTGTAAGTAAACAAATGACTGATGTTTAATTGAATCGTTATATATATATATATATATATATATATATATATATATATATATATATATATATATATATATATAAAGCAATGACTGGAACCATTTAACGGTGTGGGAAAAAGAGTTTAGGCTCTTTTAAAAATGTTAACAAAATCTTTTCAAATCATGTATATTTCATATATATGTATAAAGAGAATTTGGCATTCAATAACCAATCATGGCTGATAACCCATGAAACCAAGCCAACCCAAACCACAACAAAATAAAACAAATAGTTTCACTACACTCATTTCTCATGCAACCCTCACAAAGTTTCAAGTATAACAAACATCGACTCAGGTTTGATGGGATTACGTGTTTAATGGTATATCAATTTCTGTGGAAAATGTAACGTTAAAATACTCTTTAGTGGTACCATTTAACCCTTAGCTTGATTGGTGGGGAATTAAGGGGTTCACGTTTTTCATTTGGGTTTACTCAGTGAGCATAATTGGGCAACAGAAGTTCGGAAACGAATACAACGATGTCATTGACCAGCAAATTATATATAGTAAGACAACGGGTATGCTTAAGATCAACTCACACATGAATGACTATTACATAGAATGCTGCAAACTAGTAAGATATTGCGAGCTATTCTGAAATATCGTATATCGGCTGGGGTTGCAGAATACACCGACTGCTTCTCTGGAGAAGGGTAAGACTAGCCAATGTATGTCCTCGAAATGACATTACACCATCCGATAGTGAGGCTTCAGAAGTGTTGGAGCTTTGGGGATTGTTGACTACCCATTTATTGCCATCGCTCCCTGGTCCACTCTGGTCCTTATTAGTAACGCCTGATTGGGTACTATTTTTGGGTTGAACAGAACTAAACAGTGTACCTATGCTAAACTTAACTGTTTGAAATTCAACCGTTTTTGACATTTAAACGGTGTATTTATTGTAACTTGAATAGATTGAAACAGAACTGTTTTGACATTTAAACTGTGTTATTTTGCTAAATAGAACTGCTTGAAATAGAACTGTCTAAGGCGTGGACAGCTATCGATAGGCTCTCGATCATATGGAAATCAGACCTGACTGATAAAAGGAAACGCAGTTTCTTCCAGGCAGCGGTCGTATGGATGCTGCTATTTGGATGCACTACTTGGACGCTAACTAAACGGCTGAAGAAGAAACTAGACGGCAATTACACAAGAATGTTGCGAGCAATATTGAACAAGTCCAGGTGGCAACATCCTACAAGGCACCAACTATACGGCCACCTGTCTCCCATCACGCAAACTATACAAGTTAGACTAACCAGACACGCAGGAAACTGCTGGAGAAGCAAGGACGAGCTCATAAGTGACATACTCCTATGGACCCCCGCATATGGCCAAGCAAAAGCAGGATGACCAGCTCGAACATGCATACAGCAGCTATGTGAGGATACAGGATGTATCCCTGAAGACCTGCCAGAGGCGATGGATGATAGGGAGAATTGCCGAGAGAGGGTCAGGGATATTCGTGCTAGCGGCACGACATGATGATTTTGATGATGATGATATGTATAAATATGGATTCAGCATTGAAAAACCTGCAATGGTTGATACGACATAAAACCAAAACAAATCACTGTTTATTTCAACATACATCTGTTATATTCAAACGCGAACTCTTTAAAAAATAAATGGACGAAAAATAAGACCAATTGCAATAGGTAGCTACAGCTGCAAATATATTTCACTCGCATATTTCAGGTAATAAACGATGTAATTATTTTGCTTATAAATCCGTATTTCTGCTTATCTGTCTGTTCAAAAATTGTGGCATCAGTCGTTTTAGGATATGAAAAGAAAAACGTACCGGTAGATTAGAATTGTATAAAATAACTCAAGCAAATATAGAATCCAATAAAGAAAGAAAAACAGCAACCGCAAAAAAAAACAGAAACATAAACTATATGAAAACTTAGACATAAATAAACAGAATGTAAAGAAATTGAAAAGGCCATCGTGGACGCAAAGGGGCCAAGACGGTGTAGAGAAGAGGAAAATCTCGTATTTTGGTTTGGCGCGCAAATTTATTTCAACACTTAATTTCACCCAATCAGGATGACTTATCCTATTCAGCCCGGACCTTCATATCCGGCTTGCAAAATGGTTGAGCGGCCAAACCCACTCTCTTTGGCTTGAGACGGCGACCTGAACAGACGTTCCTCTGGCCGTCCCTACTTAGCGATGCTTTTTAGTTAGACAAGCCGCCCAGTGTAGATATCTCACTGTGGCTCTAACACCAGCAGCAGCAACATTAACACTCACGAGGGAACCATCTAATTTATGGATTTCGTACAAGGAATCCCATTTGAATATGAATTGGATGCATTCAGCATGCCTTCCACAAGCACCACTTCATGTCACCCCAAAAATTGTCTATGTTGATCTGAGCGTAACTCCGATCTCGACACTTGTTCCCTTTTCACCTCTGGTCCACACATGGAGACAACGCAGACTCTCTCCCAAATACCAGATACAAAACTACACGGTGACTCTAAACACAATCCCTCACGCGTCCCGCAACACACGCTGCCATATCAACATCCCGCTACGCCATTTCGTCTCCAACGCTAACAAGCCTAAACTCCACGAGTCTTGCAGCACCAAAAGCAAACCAAATATTCAAAGCTGCAAATAAAAACCTTTCGTTGTTGTGTTGTTAAAGAAAAGTTTCGTAATTCATTTGTGTTGCCTAAAAAAATATAGTGTTTGGGAAATTAACAAATTTCCCGAAACCGCTATAAGGGACAAAAAGACAGAGCTAAAAGACATGTACAATAAAGATGTAAAAATGAAAGGAGAAATAGATAGATAGATAAATAGTAAATGAGAGAGAGAGAGAGAGAGAGTAACACTAAATTAATGATTCTTTTTTTTTTTTTGTTACTTTGATATTAGTGAGTTATGCTGATTAGAGAAAATATTCAGAGCATCAAAATAACGGAAGTGGGTGTCCTCGTGATTTAATGGTTTAAGCGATGGACTGCGAAATCGTAGTGAGCGTGTTCGAACTCCAGTCACGCTATTACGTTCACAATCGGACAAATACCCTTAGGAAAGGTATGAACTCCCATATCCCCCCAGCTATGGGTTACATACTACCACTAGTGTTCTTCGAAGAGAATGGCTTTGGCATTAAATAACCTACAAAGGTTGATATGCCATTAAACAAAGAAACCTAACCTAACCCAAAATAACGGAAGTTCTCCTAACTGTTTAGTGAGATTAGACTGTAGGAATTTTTTCTATGTACGTAGTGCATTCAATAAACTTCAAGATTTTTTTTTTTTTTTTTGTACAGGCATTTAAAATTGTCGAAGAACTTGAAAATTCGCTATGTTATTGCTATACATCTTATGAGATGACTGACAAATTTTTCTGATTTCAGGTTCAAATGAACAGTTACAGTAGCAATTGGAATACACCCTACTAAAGCCTGATTGTCACAGGTGGTGAACTTCAAAAATGCAAGAGGACTTCCATGGGGTCTTCCAGGAGTTGTTAGAACGGTACAACAAGTGCATTGCAGCCGGAGGAGATTACATCGAACGGGCCTAGAGTTTTATGTGTGTACTATCAATAAAAGTGCCCGTACAAAAAAAGGTCTGGAAACTTATCTCATGATCCTCTTATCTCTCTCTGTGTCTCTATCCCTCAGCAGATAGGAAGACACTCATATACACAAGGTTATTTACTGGGCTTCGAGTTAACACAACACCACTAGATTAACTGACTATTTTCCAATTTGATATACTACGTAAGAAATTGTGATCAAACGCACGCACACATACACAATCAGATGGATATATACATAACCTAGCAATCACACACAAACACACACACACACTTATGCACACACACACATATATACACACAAACACACACACACACACACACACACATATATATATATATATATATAGTCATCCACAGACAGACCGTTTCGTTCTATCAGAACTCTTCAGTGTGGCTAGACACGCAGGACGCTCGAAGCCGGAATCGAAACCCGTCCAACTTTACGATAGACTAAGGCTTATTTGCATGTATATACATTAGTGTGTATGTATATAATATGTTTTTGTCAAGGTACGTGTTGTATTTATTAAATAAATCAGAAGTTTTAGTCGACCTAAAGATTACATTATTAATGACTCAAGATACTCTAACACTGACAAAATCAAAGAAAAGTGTAATCAATTGCATTTTAGCGTCGACTGTATTAAAACCAGATATATATCGGCAAGATTTCTGCTTTTCTTGTCACTAACAAATGATTTTTACGAAAACTTAACAACATTCCCTCTTCGCTTTACTAATTTCCCAAGTTAACAAATTGAATGTTTCTGGCATTAAGAAAATAAATTGATCATTTAATCAAACCAACCTGCCATTTGCTTCGTAAAATATGTCATACAAATTTCCAATAGTTGTCAGTTTGGTCCATATTGAAAGCACATAGAGAGGTACTATTTACCAACCCCTCCGCTCGAGCAGGATATGACACAAGGTCAATCTTTAAGCGGAGTTTAACAGGTTTCAATTCAGAGTTTTCCTTCTCCTAGACTAGTTGCCTCACCAAGGCTGAAGAACCTAGTCCGTCCTACTATTTACCCATAGCTGGAGGGAGAATAAGGGGGTTCATACCTTTTCTAAGGGTATTTGCCCGAAAGTGAACGTAATAGCGTGACTGGAGTACGAACTCGCGTACTACGATTCCGCTGTTCATCGCTTTAACCATTACACCACGAGGACACCCCATAGCACTTAGAGAGGTGATTGCTAGAAAACTGAAGTTAATGTAAGTACTAATGATGGAAAAAAAGCTCACTCACATATACACCCCCTCCACACATATGACGAAAGAACACGCTATAAAAACATATATTAAAACACACATACACACTGATACAAACACACACACACACACACACTTAAACTCACACAGATGCTTACACATATACAAACACGTGGGTATACACAAACACACACTTATATGTAGTAAATGTAAAAAAGAGGCACATTGTAATCTATATGTATATATAGAAATGAATGCACACACACACACACACACTCACTTATATATATATATATATATATATATATATATATATATATATATATATATAAGGATCACTAAATAAGTTTCAAGCCTTTTTTTCGTATGGGCTCTTTTATTGATATTACACACAGGAAACTTTTGTCCCCTTTGAAGTAATCTCCTCCGGCTGCAATGTTGTGGTTGTACCGTTCCAACCATTTCTGCAAGGCCCCATGGAAGTCCACTTGTGTGAGCATTCCAATGTCCTTCGTCACAGCCTCTTTCATCTCCTCAATTGTCTCATAACGACAGCCTCTGAGCTGAGGGAATAACCAAAAGTTACAGGGAGCAAGTTCTCAACGATAGGGAGGCTGAGGAACTGTTCTGATGCCCATTTTGGTCAAATAGTCTGTGACAAGATGGAGTTGTGGACTGCTGCTTTGTTCTGGTGGAAATGCCACAGACCCGATTTTAAGAGTACTGGCCTCTTCCGACGGAATCTCTTCCTGAACTCCCTCAAAACCTCAACATAGTAACTCTAACCTTAATCGTTTGGCCAATCAACTCTGGTGTATTGACTTCCTTACTTCCCCCACACCTCTCATCATCCCTCACAGACTCCCTGCCTTCCTAGCATCTCTTATGCCACCCAAAAACTGTTGCTTGATTCATGCAAGATGCTCCAAAACAGTCCCAAGCATTCCATAAGTTTCTGTGGCATTTTTTTCCAATTTTAAAACATACTTTTATTGCATATCGTTCTTCTAAAGTGTCTTCACGTCAAGATTGTATTTTTGAAATTCACCAGCTGTGACACTCAGGCTTAAGTAGGGTGTATTCCAATTACTGTTGTAGCTCTTCTTTGCAAATTGAAATCATAGAAATTAGTCTCACATCTCATATCTTATATAGTAATAACAGTGAATTTTCAAGAGTCTTCGACAACTTTAAATCCTGAACAAAGAAAGTCTGGAAGTTTATTGAATACAAGACGTAAAAGATATTTCTAATGATACCTGCAGTTTTCATCGATTCATTCCTACAATAGTTGATATGCGATAAAAACAAACCAAACCAAACCAGCTCCTTCCCCTCATATTTGAATTACACCCATGCAAAATTAGTTATTATATATGTCAACACCAATTTTTTGGTGAACAATAGATTTTCAAAATCAACTTTTAACCTAGTACATACCATAATACTTTAACAATGTGAGAATGTTCCCTCCAAATTCAATTCCCTGCAATCTTTCTCTCTCTAGCTTTCTCTACCTTTCTCTCTCTCTCCTTGTTTCTCTCTCCCTCCCTTTATATATATATATATATATATATGACAAAAATGAATAAATATGCACGTTCTTACTATGATCGTAAGTTTTATATGTTTTCTACAGAATAAAAAAAAACACTATCATGCAATGAACATTCGTAAAACTTAATTTTCTTTAAACCAAAGGTATCATTTCTTGAAAATTTCTTTAGGAAAATCAATCACGCACATATTATTATTTATCATTAAGGGTTTTCGGGTTATTGCCTTCGTCTTTATTGTTATTTCCACAACGTTTCAGCCGATACGTCCCCCGGCCTTCTTCAGGTGTTTGTCGAACTCGGGAACCTTCACGGAACTTTGAACTAGGTCCTTTATTCAAACCACAGGGGGTCGCCTGTTCATAACCGGGTACAAGTGTTAAGTATTCCTGTTTTATTACTCGCCTGCTGTGAGGATTGAACCTGCAACCTCCAGATGATTAGAAGCTTAGTGAACCAACTCCTATAACATGTGTCCTGCTGGACAATTCAGAGTGAAATTTTGGGACTTATAAACTTAATGTTCTTAATTGACTAGAATTACTACTATTGTGTATGATTTTTTACCTGTGCTCATATTCATTTTTTTTTTTTCTTTTTAATTAACACTTGTACCCAGTTACGGCTAACGGAATCAGAACTGGCGACTCCGTGGTTTCAATAAAGGACGTAGTTCGAAGTTCCATGAAGGTTTCCGAGTTTGACAAACACCTGAAGAAGGTCGGAGGACATATAAGCCGAAACGTTGTAGAAATATCAATAGAGACGAAGACAATAGTCCAAAACCCTTAATGATAAAAATCAACAAGCTTTATCTCAGAAATATCGACAACTAATTTGATTATTATTATTATGCAATATCCATAGCCAAATTCTATAGGATTAAGAATGTGAAACTAAGAAAAAAAATTAAACATGTTCTAATTACAAAGACTTGTCTACAAGAGAAGATCTTTTAACCTCGCTCTTTTTTTAAAATTCTTTGTAACATAATTATACTGTAGAGATGAGTAAGAAACATACCTCGTAATATAAGTTAAACTAATTCTGATTTTTTTAAAAATGTGCCAGCCAATTATTAAATGGGAGAGAAATAAATCATGACTAAAATATCGGTGCTACATGAAACTACATTCTTCATTCAAAGAGCACGATCATTTTTAAAATACTTGATGTTCCATGGTTCGATCGGAAAATGCCAATTCATATTTTCCAGGCTTTTAGAATCAGCAATAAATTAAGAGATTTTTCCGTGACCCTGTGTTTGATTAACCCTTTCCTAATGTAAAAGGCGTTTCTTCGTTTCGTCTTTGCCTCCTTCATCGTTTTTTAGAAGTATGATACTCCACTTTATATACCATGTATAAATTCTTATCTTGCGACATTCTGAATTATAGGATAATATAACAGGTTCGTATCATACATGAGATATACGTATATTTTGTATGTTTAAATAATTGACCTAGCGTAGATCAAAACCTTTGTACGTCTACTATTTCCGGTCGCAAAAGTCAATAAAAATCCTGTTTCCATTAAAATAGAGCAACATTCATAAACCTCTTGATCGATCATGTAACTGAAATATCGAATTTTTCAGTTTTATCTTCACACCGTCAAATTACATCATTTTTTTTTACTTAATTGATATTGTTCGGTTTAGTGTAATCACTACTGAGTGACCATAATCAGGAAATTACAATCAAAAAGAATTTCTGATTTGAATAAATTTAAATTTTATCAACATTTATACGAATGCAAAAGAAAAATATTGAGCAAAAATATGATAAAACATTTAATTGACATGTTTTAGCAAGTAAATGGGAAATCAATTTGTTTACAAAACAAATGAAAGAGAAGAAAAAATGGGAAATACGAGAGATAAGTCACTTGGAAATTATTTATATTATAGAATGTTTTTAAATAGAATAAAAAGGGAACTACGACAGGAGGCCTGAAATCTATTTGTTTTAGTTTTCAAAAATGTATTTCTTTGTGACAAAATAAGGTTTACAACAAAATAGCGAATACAAATTAGAAAGTAATTGCCAGCTTTGCCTTAATGTTCGATTTTTTGTTTAGAAATATTTCTTTTATTTTCTTTCCAGCCACGTATTTTCATGATTGGACCAGAAATGCACGATAATCTGAGAGTTGAATAGAATAAGTTGCTAATTTATTAATCTCAAATGAAATGAGATACCAACTAGGAATGCTATCATTACTAAAAAAAATTAAATGAATGGATTCCTAAGAAAACAAAAATACTAAATTAAAAACAGAAAAACTAAATCGAAAACCGTTGCATTGAGGAAAAAAAATAAAACAAAACCGATAACGAAACATAAATTGCCAAACCGCCCAAGTCTACTTTATTTATACCACTATATGATTAGCTATTCTATTTTATTGTCGTTCACTAATAAGATTAGTTATTGTTTCAAAATGCTATCGGTGTAAACCAACTGGATCTGAAAGATGTTGATCAAAACTTATTATTTAAAACAGTAAACAGTCTTTTCCAGTATTGTCATCGTCATATATTTCCAACAAAAATATCTATGGAATTTTTTTATAAAATAAAATGTAGGTTTTGGAGAAATTGCTGAGGTTTAAATTAATGTCAGTCTCTCTGCTAGACGCCACAATAATAGATGAATAGCAGTAGTTTTATGACTGAGCTTTTTGATCCTGGCCGGTGACCTAAGCGGTTTTCACCCCAGTATAATTGAATCTTGTGATTAACCCAATTTGGATTCATCTACCTTATACAAGATGCTATCCAATGGCTTTTGGTGATGCAAGCTAAAAGGAAAAAAAAAAGGATTTCTTCCAAGCTTTCTTTCCATGATTTCTTCTACTGCATGGATACACCACATGGATGATAACGAAACGCATTGAGAAAAGCTACATGGGAACTACACAAGATTGTTACGAGCTATTTTGAACAAATCCTGGAAGCAACACCACATAAAGAACAACTGTACGGCCACTCACCTCCCATCTAAAAAATATCCAAACAAGATGCTCAAGACAAGCGGCACATGCTGGAAAAGCATGAATGAACTCATAAGTGACGTTCTTCTCTGGACTTGAACACATGGACGTGCCAGGATTGGCTGATCGAGAAAAAATTTACATCAGCTCTGTGCAGACACAGGATTTAGTTTAAATGACCTGTGAGGAGCAATGGATGATTAGGACAAACAGAGACAGATAGACAGAGACAGACAAAGTCAAGGAAATCCGTGCAGACATAGCGACCTGATGATTAAATCAATTCATAAATACAGTAAATTTAATATGATATTTTAGAGTAAAATAACATTTATCAAAAAAAAAACATAAAAAAAACATTAGTAGGTCCTATAATAGTATCTTGTCATTTGTGTTCATATTCCCACAGTACTGTATTTCCTCCAGAACCACCTAAAACATTACGAAAGCCCTAGTAAATTGGAAAGAAAAACTATATATCTACAAACATATATGAACCTTCCTTAGCCTACCGAAAATGGAACACGTATGACAAAATGTATGATGAACCATTTGATTAGATCAAATCTGAGAGGTAACACAATACGCGAACTCAGACAGCTAATACTTGAGTATAAATAAATATATATATATATATATATATATATATATATATATATATATATATATATATATATAAAGAGAGAAAGAGAACGAGAGAGAGATGGAGAGAGAAAGAGAGAGAGAGAAACTTTGAACTACCTTGGAAGAGTGAAACGATTGGAGCAATTATAAAATAACTCATAACATAATTTTTCTGATAAAAAATTACTAATAGCCTGTACAATATTAGTCACACTGACTGCCTCGTGATAATTTTGTCATAATATCAGATTAACACTAAATTATCTTTAATTGATATTTTCTATTCATTCTGTTTTTATTAATTCGTACGTTCTGAATAATTTACAGATTTTCATCAACTAATCACTACTATGAGGTTTGATCAATTTTCGAATGATAAACATAAGAACTGTTTATCAATTGTTTGACGATATCGAAAATATCGTCCATTCAAATAAAACACAGTTTGATATAACTTTCTATTTATCTGTGAATTTTTTTTTCTCATGTTTCTCTAATTTTATATTTTTATTTTTCCTTGGCTTTAAAGCAAAAATAAAACAATTTTTAATGGCTGCGACTAACAGAACGGAATTTATTTAGGATAAATATCTAAAGCAAGATCCAAACCCATTCTCACACTCCGATATCTCATATGGATGACATCAAGATGGTTCACAGATTAAAAGACCAACTCAAAAACATGAAGATTGTTCTAACCAACTATAATCAAGAAAAAATAATTCCTACCAGGATGTCATGCTTTCTTCGTCCATCCGAACATTTTCCTGAATGACATAAATTGTGAGGCTTATATTCGTATATTAGTATTTTCCGTGGCATATACATGTGAAAAAAAACAGGCTTTTAGGATTTGAACTTCGTCAAAAACAAGGAATGATTCGAAAACTTTCTCGATAAAAATCAGAACAGGAACTCTACACAATATTTCTAATAAGCCAACTGACGTAATTCAAAAAAACAAACGCTGATTCATTTATCAAACGGCCAGCTTTTTCTTGTCACAAACAAGCAACTTTTTCTTGTTATACAAATTTTCCCAAATTTTTATATTTTTTACACTTTTTACACATCTATCGTTAATTTAACATCACTAATATAATCCCTCAAAGCCCTGATGATAGTTCATAAGAACTGAAAGGCTATAGTGTCGACTTGATTTCTCAATAAATCTCTCCTTCTGCTTGGATTACCTTGTTATCAATTTTTCTTTACAAATAGTCTGATTAAAATCCATTATTTTCTTCCATTGATATCTATGCATAAATATAGAAGATATTTTGATAAATTTAACAATAGTTTCATAACGGATAGCCTTGCCTTCAGCAGTGATAATGTTAGTTACTCTTTACCAAAATAAATAAGCATGAAGAAAGTTTTTAAACTGAGTAAAATGTGAAGATTTCTTTTTATTCCAGAGTATAATTCGTAGAAAAAATCACTGGAATTGTTCTGCCCTGTTGGCTGAGCATATACTACACTAATTGGGTTACAAAATAGATTTGGAGCGCTCATAGTGTATTGGTTATGATCATAGAAAATCCATTTGGCTACTTGACTTCAAATCCTGGACGATGTTGTTCGCATTTCATATAGTACAAAGCCAAAGAAATAATTGCATCCAATAATGCGCCCGTAGGTTATAGACAAATATTTTGGCATACTCTTTATACTTATGTACATAGATTAGTGTCAAAGGAAACTTTAAATTCAAACATTTTCACATTTGGTTAGAAATTTAAACTCTCTCAATTCCTACCCATTCGGAGACGTTGATATATATATATATATATATATATATATATATATATATAAGCTTTCAATCGTATAATGAAGAACGAAATCGTGAGTCATCTATTTGAATGGTTTGAATTCTTTCAGCAGTGTTCGTGCATTATTTAATGCTAAAATCATCCTTGAAGAAGATAAGATACTATTCAAGTCATAGTTGGGTGAAATCAAATGTTTTATATCTTTACTAAAATTATGTATCAGGAAAGTGATCGTATTGCGTAATCGTATTTCGGACTCACTTACTTTGATTCCGCAATCCAGCATTTTAACTATTACGCCTCGGGAATTGCCTAATCTATTTGAGCCACCAACTAGCGATGAGCTGCGGAATCGTAGTACGCGAGTTCGTACTCCAGTCGCGCTATTACGTTCACTTTCGGGCAAATACCCTTGGGAAAGGTATGAACCCCCTTATTCTCCCTCCAGCTATGGGTAAATAGTAGGACGGACTAGGTTCTTCAGCCTTGGGGAGACAACTAGTCTAGGAGAAGGAAAACTCTGAATTCAAAACCTGTTAAACTCCGCTTAAAAATTGACCTTGTGTCATATCCTGCTCGAGCGGAGGGGTTGGTAAATAGTACCAACTGTGACCCAAGAAATCAGTTTGAATTCTCAGAGTTAATGTTTAGAGGTCACATTATCAGTCAGCACGCGGAACATGGTTTAAACAATTCGTTATTTTCAGGGAATGTTCGCCATTTCCACCTGTCTTTTAATTTCCCATAAAGATGGCGTGGTTAAACGTGTCATCCAGAAAAAAAAGTCAGGTGTGCACTCAATATAAATGGTTTCCGTATTGTTGTTATCCAAGCAAAAGAGAACGGAAACAGTTGGGGTAGGGAAGAAACCCACGAGAGAAAGAGACAGATTGGTTACACATGGTGACCACAGCAGAAATTTCGGCGGCCGATGATAGAATACGACAAACGAAAGTAAAAGGTTAAAAGATTGGCGCTTACCGAAATTAAACACAGAATAAACGTAAATCTATATTCAAGATTTATGCCAGACTAAGTCTTCGTAAGAGTAAAGACTATGTAACAAGTTTATTCTTTAGAGGGAGTAGTATTCCGCTAAAAAAGTATTTTAAATACGAAACTAATCTGTGTCTTTTAATAAGGTTCGAGTAATGGTAAGTTGCTGAGTATGGACTATTCCTTCATAATATTTCCTCCCAGTTCGACTCTGTTAGAGAGATGTACTACTTATTTGGGCCAAATATATCTATTAAAATATGTATTTATTAGAAAAGTCCATACTCCCACCCCGCCAAAAAAAAAAAAAACAACAGAAAAATGTAAATATGAATGTCAAATGAATGTGATCCCCTAACTTCTATTCATAAAATAAACCTAAATGGGTCGACATGGAGTTAAAATTAAACAACCCATTAATTGAAAAAAGTTATTCGATGGGAAGAAATGGTTATCAATATATTTGAAATTCTATCTACTGCAGTGAATTTGATCTTCAGTGAATGTTTAAAATCACCTACCTTAACTGCGAAGAGATTTTTACTAATGATCACTCGATGATGATATCATAGAATTGCCAGATAGTATAAAATTAAATGACGCGAAGACCTTTTTCTCTCTTCATTTAAGCTGTGCTGGTAGCAAGAACTTAATTCACCTTCCCAACTCTATAACACTACAAGTGTAGATACGTATACCACTTGCTTTCGGAAACACATTATCTCTCTTCGAGACAACAAGTATTCTTCAATTATGCTTCCTTTGAAATGTTATGGGAATTGTGCCATCATCTTACGTTGGTATTTGCTGATAAGCATATACGTGTATATGTGGTATTACCCCCTTTATCTGATAAAATGAATTTCTCCTAATGACCGCTAGATGTCGTTGCCAAAACAATAAATTGGATGATGAAATGAAAATTTCATTCTCTCCTATTCGTAAAATACACGTACTTAACTGGTAAAACCTGTCTGGTCCTCCCGTACATGAACTTCTCGTCCACAAGTAATCTTGTGTCGTATTAAACATGACAATATATAAATGTATGTAATTTATTAAGCTTACATTTACTGAAATTACATATCTCAAAGTTACTTTACCTAAACGTACGTATGATAAGGATATTTAAACGTATATATTTCCTTGGATTTTTTTTTTCAATATTCTTCTTTTAGGTAATGAAATACATCGTTACTTGTACGCAATTCTTCTTTTATTTATTCTTGAAAGGCAGCTTTCGTTCTCTAATCATTATGACTGTAGCCAAATCAATCGAATAAATTTTTGACTATAAATAACATGACAACAAATTACATAGCATATGAAATTACTTGTGCAATAGTTCTGATCTTCAGTGGCTGTGTAAGATTACTTCCATTGCTCATCGCAAAACAATTTTCGCTAAAGACGTCTGGCCCATGTTTGGATCAATCAGTAAATGTTATATATTGACTAGAGAAATAACTATTCAAACCTCGGCATTTTTCTATGATAAACTAATAAGAATTAATACATGATTATATTTTTGTCAAAACAAGGCCAATTGTTGCAGAAAACTTGAAAATATAGAACAACATCTCAAAAAGAGTATTAAGCAAACGCAACTGACAAATATGAAATTATTCAAATAATATTTCGTATCTCTGTAAGGAAAAATATACATAATGTCACGAAGAGTAAAGTATTATGTGGGAATAAAATTAACACTGATACTCATAATATCAACACTTATAAACAGAAAAATTGAAAAAAAAACAAAAAAAACTACAAGGTGTTTGATGCACCAGTTACTGCGACAAACTGCAGAGAAAAAACTAATGACTATTTTGAATATCCGAGAAGAAAATTAATTTAAGTCATGGTGATCCTGGTTGTAAGTAATTAAAAGTTCGTCAAAAAGAAATTTGAAAGAAACACTGTAAAGTTGTCCGAAGTTTATTCCTGTCTAAAACAAACATTTAAAGAAGGCTGGCTAGTTGTATTTTATGGTAAGTGGTGTATTCAATAAACTTCCAGACGTTTTTGTACAGTCATTTAAAATTGGTTTAAACCCTTGAAAATTCACTATGTTTTTGCTATACATCTTATGAGATGACTAATCAATTTTCATGATTTCAGATTCAAACGAACAGCTACTGCAGGAATTGGAATACACCCTACTAAAGCGTTATTGTCACAGCTGGTGAATTTCAAAAATGCAATCTGGACGTGAGGACAATTTAGAAGAACGATATGCAATAAAATTATGTTTTAAACTTGTAAAAAATGCCACAGGAAGGTATGGAATGCTTCAGACTGCTTTTCGACCATCTTGCATGAAATCGAGCATCAGTTTTTGAGTGGTATAAGAGATTCAAGGAAGCCAGGGAGTCTCTGAGGGATAATGATAGATGTGGGAAGAGTAAAGAAGTCAATACACCAGAGTTGATAGGCCAAAGGCTAGGGTTAGGGTTACTATGTTGAGGTTTTAAGGGAGTTCAGGAAGAGATTCCGTCGGAAGAGGCCAGCACTCTTTAAAACGGGTCTGTGTCATTTCCTCCAGGACAATGCTCCAGTCCACAACTCCACCTTGTCACAGACTATTTGACCAAAATGGGCATCAAAACAGTTCCTCAGCCTCCCTATTGTCGAGAACTTGCTCCCTGTGACTTTTGGTTATTCCCTAAGCTTAGAGGCTGTTGTTATGGAACAACTGAGGAGATGAAATAGGCTGTGACGAAGGTCATTGACACGCACATACAAGGACACTTACATGAGGCCTTCCAGAAGTTGTTGGAACGGTACAAGTGCATTGCAGCTGGGGGAGATTACTTCGAAGGGGACTAGAGTTTTATGTGTGCACTAACAATAAAAGTGCCCATATGAAAAAAGTCCGGAAACTTATTTAATGATCCTCGTATATTAATCTTTATAGGTTATTTAATGCCGAATCCTCGCTCTCTCCATATATATATATATATATATATATATATATATATATATATATATATATATATATATATATAATTTGAAAACAAAACGTCTGTAGGTGGCATTTTTAAGAATAGCTGCAAGTATTGCTATTTAACAAAAATAATTATATTTGATATTGATATCAATCCTTAAGAGATTTAACATGACTATTTTACCAATAAGTGGGACACTAACTAATACTACAACTGTTAGACATAGTGGACCTGGGATTAATGGCGACGAATTGGTACTTCTCATTCACCCAGGCTTTAGAATTGGAGCCTCTCAATCAGTTGGTTTTATAACATGCCTAGAAAATTCTTTTGAAGGAGTCAACAGAGACGCGGTTGGTATTCTGCAGCCCTAGGCGATTGATCTCCTTAAAGAAAGGCCGAGGGTATAAATTACGAGACAATCTAAATATACAAGCCAAATTGAGGATAGAACTTTGCGTGCATGAATGAATAAAAATGATGCTTCTTCATCTGAAGCCTTAATACGAAATGAACCATGCAGTTGGTGCAGGTATCGGCAGGAAATCAACAGAAAATATCAAGGAGATAATTGGACTTTTTTGAAAACTTCCTGTCAAACTTTTAATAAAAAAATATCCGTAAATGAACTAATACTAATGACAGCAATAATAGCAACAACAAGAAAGAATAAATAAAAATGATTGACGATTAAGTCACACTGAAAACACTGTTTTCTGCTTGATTACTGAAACTAAGTAGCTATGACCCTGTTCAGTACTCAGGTGGTCACCAATTAATAACAGCTGATATGGTAATCACGTTGAGATCGGTATAAAGAATGATTAGTAACGACGCAGCATAAAAATCGATATAAATCACGTGCTCAATATAAAAGCAAATGAAAAACAACGATTTGCTAGTATATTGATAAGAAGTAAAATGCAAAGATTCCTGGAATATTTAAAAATAAATGCGGAAAAAGCGAAGTACGAAAATCTCTCAAGTTCTAAAGTACATAACAAAATGCAATATGTAATTTAAAAAAAAAAGTCAAACCTTTTTGAATATTGATGTGCACATTGTCACTTCATCTTGATTTAAAAAAAAAACTCTCTATTCTGAATGCTTATTAAATAATAAAAGTAAATTCAAGTTGGCGACCTTAGTCGAGGGCAACCAAAAGGCTCCCTTTTCAATAGCTACTACATCGAGTCTTAGGGGAGGGACTACTCCTTTACCTAAATTGCTCCACTTGACCCTTAATACGTACTTTATATTGCTGAGTGTTAAACAAGGAAGTATCAAGTCCCATTTTAAAACTCTATGGTATGACACAACCTGGGATTGGAGCCAGGTCTCCCGGACCATTGTTGAACACTCTGGCCCAATGAGCCGGAATATAGTTTGGGGACATTTTTTTTTCTTTGTTAAGCTAAATTAAATATTCGCAAATGTTCTAGCATATTTGTAAGGAACAGTATGTCAGAAAGCCAAGTTTCATTTTATTTTCTTTGGTATGACGCGACCTGGGATTGAACCCAGGTCTCCTGGACCATTGCGAACATTCGCCCCACTTTCCAAATTATGAATTCGTTTATTTTGGTTAATTTGTTTCGAAGCATATGAAGTTCGGTGGAATATTTAAAGCCATAGCTACCCTTGTAATGATTAATCCATAGTAAGGTGAATTAGAGGACGCAAACATGCGTGTGTATGTGTGCCCACACGTGCGTGTGTGACTTTGTTCATTACAGTATCGCTTATAAACAAATGCACCTCAATTAATTTAATGAGTTTTTGAGAGATTATTCGACCAAAATGAATATTATGAGGTGAATCCCTGGCAAACCCTGCAGAAAGACACTGTCACAGCAAATAAAAATTTGGAGCAGTTTAAAAACGTTTATTTTTCGCAAGTCTATATATGACATTTTCCATTCGAAGTTAATTTTTTCTTGGTGTCAGAATTCCAGTTCTAAAGAAGTTGGGAGTTAATAATTTCATATATATATATATATATATATATATACATATATATATATATATATATATGCGTGTTGTTTTAATGTGTATGTGTACACGCATATATGAATGTGTGTGCATTATAAAAAAAGACTGTAAGATCAAAACCAAACTGTATAAAAAAAGAACTATAATAGAAATATTCATTGGCAAGACTCGCTTTAGGGATATCTATTGAGAATAAATCCATTATTTCACTAAAATGAAACTAAAACATGCCTTAGTATATATATATATATATATATATATATATATATATATATATATATATATATATATTAGTATGTGTGTACATATAGGTATCTGCACGCCCTCTCTCTCTCCCTCTTTCTCTCTCTCTCTCTCTCTCTCTCTCTCTCTCTCTCTCTCTCTCTGTGTGTGTGTGTGTGTATAGGTATGTATTATTCCGTGTGTGGATTTCTGGAAAACACCGAGTAAAATAAATGCATTTGTGCGTGCATGAATGTACACCAAGAATGCTCTATGTTAATAAAAAAAACATAAACAAAAAAGGTCCAAATTTGTATGGATATCACACAGTATTCTGATGCATGAAAGCTGCATAGTGCCCTTCGAGGTTCAATTTGTCGCATCTGATCGATTGACAATTCTGGATTCAGTTTCCCTTTCATGGTTACAAGAACAGAAGATCTTTTCAAATACCGCCCAGCTTTTATCACCTCAAAGAAAAAAGTAGATCAAAACATCATTTACGTCATTTTGTCACCTTTTGTAGAATGCCATTGCTGATAGACCCTTTAATGCCTCGCACAAAAGAAGCACGTATTTCCTATTGTCAATAATTCAAAAAGGAACGAAGAGCCACTTTAATATATAACTAATACTGTTTCTCATGTCTACGAGTAATTCGTGATCTCGCTAGGTCGTGTTTGGACTCAATGGTCGTTTAGTAGTAAATTATTCGGGGTCCAGACTTACTCGCCAGAGACATCGGTTCTATAGAAGAATAAAGAATGAAAATAGGGCGGGGAAAAAAAGGAAATCAGTTAGCAGGAAAGATCATATTGCGAGTTGACGACATGGAAAATTCGGAGAGTGCTGCGTGAAATAAAGCACATGAATAAACGAATGAAATAAATATCTACAAAGTAAAAAGTAGAATAAAAACATGAAAGGAAAGTTGAAGATAGTGATGGTGTAAAAATGATTAATTTAATGCAATGAGAAATACATGGAAAATGGAAATTATGAAGAATAGTACAAAATAAATGAGCGGAAATGATGGGATTACCTTCAAAACATAGTTACTTACTCATTAAGATAGTGAATAGAGTTAATAATTTAGGTAGAAGATTTACAATATATATATATATATATATATATATATATATATATATATATATATATATATATATATAAGGGTGGTTAACAATCTAATCTCAGAGGACTATATTTTTAATATAGAATATATATATATATATATATATATATATATATATATATATATATATATATATATATATATGTTGCTCACTTCTTTGTTACTTTTCTCTTAAATGAAAGACATTATTACTTCTGGATGGAAATTATAGGATTATAGTGCTTTACATTAAGTATTATTTACAACCAGTTTTTACAGCACTGAAAAATTTCATACGAAATCTATTATGTGTAGTAGTCTAAAAGAAAGTAGTTATATACTTATGCAATTTTGTTTTTGGATTGAGTCGGATTTTAATTTCCTATTTGATACAAAGAGTCCTATGCTTTATAATTTAGTAAAAGTGGATGTATAATGCAGGTGTGTGCGTGTGTGTGTGTGTGTGTTTTGTGGAGTGGAAGGCTATAAAGTCTTGACTCTAAACTTTGTGGAACTCTCTAAATTCATTCGTCAAAACTGCCATTACTTTTATTACCCGTTTGTAATCCAATGTGCAAAATCATCTAAATAATGAGTCAGATATTATGATAAACGTTGTGGTTTGTGTCTTCAGTGGTTGGAACATTCATTGTCGAAACCATTCTCAACGCTGTTGATCAAGTGAGACCTGAAGAAACAGAAGACATGTCCTGACAGAAGAAATAACATTTGCCACAACACATGTTACCTAGATTTTGAATGTTTGTCATTTACCTAGTGGTGTTTTTTTCCCAGAATCACAACTCGAACCCAATATCTTTAACTCTGAATGATCTTGCGTTATGAAATATTTGTATGATTCCGATTCTTATTACATATTGAAGTGTAATATCATCGTACAACATTCCAAAAGCGTGACAAAAAGAATAAAATGGAGGTATTGTGCTGATAGATGTGCAAAAGAAACACACGAGGGTTATGGAGACAGTAATAAATAAATGACAAATAACGTTATTAGCATTGAATTCGTATAAATGTATATTTACAGCTATTGCACTAATGCAAAAATGCTGGAGCGATAAAATGCACCGTATAGCTTCCCTGCAGAGGGGTAAGACTCCACCCACAACCAGTGTTCTATAAATGAAAGTAAACAGTCTGATGGTGGGGGTCCAGTAATGTTACAGCTTAGGGGAATGGTGTGTACCACGTTATTGCCATCGCTCCCAAGTTCACTTTAACTCTGCGAGGTAGGACTTATAAGGGTCCAATCTATGGGTCAAATAGAACTAAACAATATAGTTATGTAGCATAGGACCAAAATCCGTTGTGTCTAAAAGAAATTAGTTCGCAAAAAAGAAACACTCAAAACTTGACTCTCAAGGAAGAAAAATAGTAGTCGCTTTCATTCTTGGGGATTACAACGGACTGTAGTAAAAAAAAAAAGTTTGTTCAATAGCGTTCTTCCTCGCTTTCTCTTTTTTTTTTTGTCGCTATCAAACGTCTCCTTTACCTTCGTGTACTTCAGCTAGCGTACTTAGAGAAGGTTCACCCTCTTCTTCTTGGCGATGAGGGCAGCGTTGTTATTGTTAGCCTGTTGATACTTTCATATCAGTCGAATAGCTGATAGGCTGGGTATGACGTGGGTCGGGGCGTCATGGACCTCTGTTGAAACTGTCTGGAAAACTGCCTTGAACTGCTAAAATCTCGCTACTTGGTTTCCTTATATAGCGATTTGATGGATCAATTCGAAGGTTCCCGAAGGCTCGATTATCACAAGTGAAAACAGAAGTGTAACACGTGAAAGTTCACGCGTGATTATATCAAAATCACGTTTGGACTCTACTGGTCACTCTACCTGCACGAGTGAGGTTCGTGACATTTTTTATCATCAGACCCATGTATCCAATGACTGATGACAGCTGATGTGCTCACGCGTTCTCCCACCTTGAGACCGCCGCAATTCAATGACGGCGCCCGTCCGTAATATTACACTTATTCAAAACTGAATTGCTTCAAATAGGACTGTTTTGACATTTAAAATGCGTACTTATGCTAAACTAAATAGTTTGAAATAAAACTTTATTAGTACAAAAATGTATTCGTGATTAAATAACCAGCAATGATTGTTATTCCATAAACCCAAACAAAACCGAACTAAAAAAAGAAAATATGGTGTGAAATCGATTCATACGAGAAATAATTTTGCAATTCTTAGTTTAGTTTGATAAACGACTACTGCAGTGGAACTGAAGTAAATATTACATTAATTGCATTGATAGATTAGCTCGCTGAGCATTGTGTTGTGGATGGCCTCGGATACATCTGTATTAGTATTCTACTTGATGCGAACTGTTTTGTGTTCAGTGAAGATCAAATACATAACTATCACATCATTTCTGCAGAATTACTGCTCTAAAGTTGACAGAGATAGAAAAGAGATAAAGTGATGACGACAATTTTATAGATATGGAAAAAGTTAAACACCGAGTTGCAGAAAAATACTACTAACTTAATTAACAGTGGTTCAATTTCTGTCTTGCATGGTTTCAAAAACAAGAAGTCGTGGAGTATTAAGGAGTCAATGAAGGATCTTACGGTTTTAAAAATTGTCGGCCAAATCTTCTGAGAATGGGTTCACTAGCCCCAAAATCTAAGTTGTTTCTGGTTCAAAGTCATTAAATTCCTAACTGCCTGACCCTTTTTAAAATCCCCAACTCTCCTGTGTGAATATCTTGTGCATTCAGTAAACGTTCCCTTGATAGACCTCTTGCTGTTCATCCCGCAGCCAGGCCCCAGGTTTACTGAAATAGAGAGACGGCAACTACATCGCAGTTAGGTTATCATAACACACTTTACGTTAACCAGACATATAAGAAAGATATACTAGTGCAAAATGGTTCAAATAAAACAGAAACTGCTCGTTTCTTCAGTGTTTTTCAAAAGCAATTAAAAATGACTACAAAACGTGTATCTCTTGTGAGAACAATGGCCTCAAGGAAGGAAGGTCATAATCATTAAACTCTCGACAGCTTATATCAAATAATGAGTTCTCTGAAATTGGTGTTTCAAACTTAAAGTCCTGCCTATATGAAAATGTATTTTTATATGCTACTTTTAATCCTGGCCAGCCATGTACGATTGTACGCGTATGCATTACCTAATGCTAAATATAACTAGTGTTAGCGTATGATCGTAGTCAGGAACAACATTTAAATACACATTTAAAACATTGAGGTTCGCTTTCGAAGTCTTTTTGATGCTTTTTTTATTCAAATTAAGATAAGATATTAACCTAGGATTCTATAAGTAATTAACAAACAAGCAAGCATAAGAAGATAATTGTATATTATGCCTTGCATCGAGTTTGAGAGAAAAGTTATTCAAAGTAAATTCAAGATTCGAATAAGATGTATCATTTTGCATACAAAAAATTCTATTGCACTATTTGATCTTGTAATTTGTGAAATACCACTTATGAGAATGGAATCATCTGCTCAAATTCCCCATTATACGAAAGCAGAAATTCCGCATGCAGGAAACCGTGCTTAACAAAAGACTCCTTTGTTATTCTAAATTGAATACTAACTGCAAATAACGGAACTTAACACATTTTAACCATTAGGATATGCTTGTTAATATTGGATTCTTGCCTTTGATGTTAAATGCATTGAAGAAAAAATATATATGATAATCTTAGCCATTTTATATTCTGTTTGATCAGTAAAACTATTTTTTCATTCTTTCAATTCATTAAACATTTATGGTCCACAATGTTTGTTCACCTCAACAAAATAATGTAATGAAATCGTATATGAATCCGTTTTATTCTATTTTTATTTTGCTAAGTGATTGGAAATATTGGTAGCCGTACTCCTTGTCGTAAGAATCAAATTTGCTACATTAGCAAGGTAGTCTGAATTAGGTTTCTTAACAAACAGTTTATGACTTGTCGCCGACATATTATTGCGAGAAACCAAATTTCTAAGATTTTCTCATGAATGCTTGAATGATTTACAATGGAGAACACAATTTGTGTAGTTTTGTAAAAAAAATAAAGACTAAAAAATCACTCAACAGTTATGCACCGAGATCAATCTTGTGTATGAATTTGGTTGGTCGATTGGTTGGTTTTATTACATGTCAACAATTGATGAATCATTTGATACAGTGAGTCAAGTTTTAGTCGAGGGTGACCCGAGAGCTCCCTTTACGATAGCTTCTACACAAAGTGTCGGGGAGGGCGTTACTTTTTTCCATGAATTGCTCCACTTTACCCTTGATCCGTACCTTATAATGCTGGGTGTTAAGCAATGAGACATCGAGTACCGTTTTTTGAGTCTTTGGTATGACTCGACCTGGGATAAAACCGAGGTCTAGCGGGACATTGGCAAACACCCTGACCAGCATGCCATCAGTTTTTATGAAAGCAATTATGCTCTTTCAAATAAATAATGATAATCATTAGTAAACATTTATACGTTCGAATAACTATTCCTAATAATAATAATTTACACGCAATCAGATTGATCGAGATAAATATTTCTAGCAATTAATATTTATCGTTTATCCACACACACAATTATAAGGTTCTAAGCATTCCTATCAAATGCTAAGATTTTGCACACAGGTATATGGTAACAAATATTCCAAACTCATCATCATCATCCTGTCATACCGCCAACACGGATCTCCCAGGCCCTTTTCCGACACCTGTCTCTATTGTCCATCGCACCCGGAATGTCTTCAATGCTAGATACTGTATCGGCTAAGAGCTGTTGTATATAGGTTCTAGCTGGTCGTCTTCCTTTTGCTCATTCATGTGAAGGTGTCCACAAGAGTATATCACTTGTAAGTTCGTCCCTAATTCTCCAGCAGTGTTCCACATGTGTGGTTCGTCTAACTTCGATAGTTTTCGTGATGGGTGGTAGATGGCCGTACAGCTGCTGTTTTGTCGGATGATGCCTCAAGGATATGTTCAGTATCGCTCACAGTATTATTGTGTAATTGCTGTCAACCCTTTTCTCCATACATTTAGTCAACATCCATGTAGTGCATCCATATAGCAGTATCAACACGACCTCTTCTTTGAAAGACCACGTTTTATTTTATCAGTCAATTCTGACGTCCATATGACCAACAGCTTATCGATAGCTTTCCATGCCAGCAGCTGCTCGTTCCAGACTATGTAGCATGGTGTCGGCTTAGGCGGCTGTATTTGCTAGAAGTGCTGTGTCATCGGCGTAGTCCACGTCCGTAAGTGTTTGTGATGGGTGTATTCTGCTTCTTTCATTTGTCAGCTTAAAATCCTTGTCTTTCATTTTATCAATATACGTTCTAAGCACTTAGTCTTGACAGATGATAAAGAGGTATGGGGCTAATGTTTCTCCTTGCAGCACACCTGCAACGATGTCGAAGTAGTCTGTGTCACCATCCGACGAGCGAATTTTACTTTCGTGATTTATATAGCAAAATTCCTTACGAAAACTAATATTTCATACATAATCTTATGATTTCATGTAACTGTAGAGAAAAAGGATATTACTGGGTTGGCAAGGTAATCCATTTGGAATTGTAAAAGAAATTAAAGTTTGACAATGAGAAAGGAAAATATGCACCAAAGGATTCGTACAATGAGTGGATGGTTGGAAATACGAAGACGAGTGAAGACTATGTTTAACTAAAACATGGTTGACTTCGGCAAAAATACTGAGAAGAGTCCTAGAGACTTGAGGGGACTTGAAGTCACTCAAACACTGGTGGGAAAAACTCGATAATAATAATAATAATAATAATAATAATAATACGTGTGAATAAATAAGAATGATAGGTATGCAGCTTTCACTTCAAAAGTATTTTGAAACGGCAGATGATACCAGACGTAATCAGTGCACTCAGAGAAATCTCCAAAGGTGTCGAAAAAGGACTGGGAGACGTAGAAATAAGAAGACCAGTAGAAACCATCCGGACAACAGCATTATAAATATTATGCAGAATACTGAAAGGAGTCCTGGAGACTTGCAGAGAGATGCTGTAACTCAAACTCATGTGAGAAATCATCAGTTTACGCTGCTGTGAAAAACTCTCAAAGGAGTAAACGGCAACCACAACAACAGCAAGGAACACTATGTCTGAACTATTCTATCGAATTCAGGCGAAAGCAAAACTAATCAATTACAAATTTTTATCAGTCTAAGAAACCCAAACAGAAATCCAAAACTTGAATGTGAGATGAGACTAGAAAAACAATTTTTTAAAAAGTTCAAGAACATGCAAAAGTAAGAAAACATACGCGAAAAAACATAGGAATACAAAAGACCGAAAATTTATATCAGAAGAAAAAACTGACTATGAAATTGAAATATATACCAGACTGAGTTTTAATTAACAAGATTCAATTATTTTCCCATCGAGTGGATCTTTTCGTTCTAGAGGACCAAAATGAATTTCTAAAAAGCGGTGGTGGACAAATACTTGGATCTAGCAGGACAGGGAAAAATCTATAGAACATAAAGTTAAAAGTGACATCAATTGAAAAGACAACATGAAAACCATAGAGACAACTACATTATTGAAATAAGCAAGAAATCTCTGCAGTTACCTGAAAAACCTGAGGGGACATGTCAGTCAGATTCTCTTGAAAGACTGTCAGTTAAAGCTGGTGGGAAAAAAAACATGAAAGGGGAATAAATGAATAGATAGATATATAAATAATAATAATACACGCGGATCACCTAATCTCGGTCAGAAGACCAGACCTAAAAAAGAAGAGAACTTGCAAAATTGTCGACTTTGCTGTCCCGGCTGAACACAGTAAAAAAACTGAAAGAATGTGAAAAGGACCTTGCTAGGGAATTGACAAAACAATGGAACATGCAGGTGGCAATTATACCAATTGTAATTTATGCGTTTGGAACAGTAACTAAAGGATTACTAAAGTGACTGGAGGACTTGGAAGTTGGTGGATGATTGGAGACCTCCAAAAATACAGCATTATTGAGAACGGCCAGAATACTGAGAAGAGTCCTGGATACTTGAGGAAGCTTGCTGTCACTCAAAGTCCAGTGAGAGATCATCAGGTTACGCTTATGTGAAAAACTCTAATGAGTAAATAATAATAATAATAATAATAATAATAATAATAATAATAATAATAATAATAATAATAATAATAAACGAGTGTGTGGGTAAGTTGATCATCTGGGAACTGTGCAAGAATTAAAATTTGACTATACAAATGAATGGTATATGCACAATCCAGTATATGTACTGTAAAATGAGACACAAATTTCTCTAGGATTTTGAGATAAAAACGGATCACCTAATCTCGGCCAGGCATTATAATAATAATTATAATCAATACCAAAAAGAAAGAGAACTTGCAGAATTCGTGACTTTGCTGTCCCGGCTCACCACAAAATAAAATTGAAAGAAAGTTAAAAGAATGATAGATTTCTGACCTAGTAAGGGAATTGAAAAAAAAACAACTTTGAAATATGAAAGTAAAGGTTATACCAATTGTAATTGGTGCTCTTGGTACGGTCACCAAAATAATAGGTACAGGGACTGGAGGTCTTGGAAATAAGATGATGAGTGGAAGACCTCGGCACTGTTGAAATAAAATAGAAATCTCTTATATTTTCTAGAGACCAGAGGACACACTAAGACATTCTTGAAATACCACCAGTTAAATTTGGTGAGAAAAACTCGGAAGGAGTATAATAAATCAATCAACAAATGAATGATTATTGTAACCAAAGACTCACTAGAACGGAGAAAAAAAAACAGGAAGAAGACAAACAAGAAAACTTCACGCTTTACCATTTCAAAGAAATCTCGACAAATTGTATGTATTGACTTCAAGATGTTGCTTTGATCTGACTATTTCGAAATAAAATCTTTTTTTATTTTTTGTTACTGGTATTTTCCTAGTCTGTAAGTTTACGCTGTTTAGAAGAAAATGGATATAACTTCTGTTGATTTAGCGGAGCAGTAGAATACAAAGGATTTACTAAGAGAGGAGGAGAAAGCGCTGGTAAGTAATACACTTAATATATAATGATAGGAAAGACAAAAGGGAAGAAAATTCTTTGTCAGATCACAAACTTTCTGAAAAAAAAATACCAGTATAGAAGGTCCCCCCAACCAAGTCAGAAGCGAACGGAGAGATATATACACAGACATTGTTAGAGAACTAAAACAAACTATGGAAATTGAAGGTGACGGTGTTACCAATTGTAATTAGAGCACATGGAAATATCACGAAAGGATTGACAAAATGAATGGAAAACGTGGAAATAAGAGGACAAGTGGAGACCATCCAGACTATGGCATTATAAAGATCGGCAAAAATACTGAGATGAGTCCTGGCCATTCGAAAAGAATTGCTGTCTCTCACTTCATAGAAAAATCATCAGCCAACCCTCAAGGATTAATGATAATACTGTATAGAATCTGTCATAAAAATGTGATATGCTAAAATGAAAAGTGGATACATCGGAAAGAATATAATTGCTAAATCAAGAATGAATCAAAATGCTTGCAGAAAAGGAAAATTACAAGTTCATGGGAAAGTTGGACGCAAGCGCAATAAAATAGGTGGGGATGAAAATTTTAAAAATGAAGAAAAGACTTCTTCGTATGAACGAGAAAACTTCTGGAAAACAAGCTCTACTGCAGAAATCTTATCAAAGGGATGAACACATGGACAGGCCATCTTATAAGATACACACGACCATTCTTAAAATAGACTCAGAAGGAATTCAGTCAAATCGACTTCAGCACAAGAAAGTTTATGACTATACACAAGGTCTCACAGCTGACAGAAGATCTAGACCGTCAATAGGTTTCAAGGGCAGAAAGAGGAAGATGATTCGTGATCTTTGAAGATTGGTGGTATATATGCACTCGAGGACACGCAATCTACATTAAAAAGTGGAAAGAACAAATTGCAGAGGCCAGTAAAGCATTGACAACATAAAGTCAAATAAAATATTAACAAAACCTCGGAAACAGAAATGGAAAGAATAACAACAGTATGCATATTTCGCGGAAAAACTGATAAAATTTCACCCGGGAAAACCTGAACATGTATAAGAGTAGAAAACCTTAAGATAGAACCTGAATCTCTTCTAATAACAGCTCAAACAATTTCCCTAAGGACCAATTATATTAAAACAAAAATCGATAGTACACAACAGAATATCAGGTATAAGTTATGTTATGACGAAGATGAAATCATCAACCACATCATGACCGAAAGAAGCAAACAAGCGCAAAAAGAGAATAAGACTAGGCCCGACTAGTGGATAAGGTGAATTGTGAAAGAAAGTGAAATTTGACCGTAATAGCAAATTTTATGTGAACAAAGCATAATCAATTCTAGTAAATGAGACGTAAAAAAATCCCATGGGAGTTGGCTAACAAACAAATCACCTTATACCGACCAGATGATTCGACCTAATGTAAAACAAAAAAACAAAAAAACAAAAACAAAACAAAAAAAAAACGAGAATTTCTTACGGGTATATTTTGCCGTCCTAGGGAACAATAAAGAGAAAAAAGACGAGCAGGTGTTTAGACCTTGCAACAGAACTAATAAATCAGTGCATCATGAGGATGACCGTGATACAAAATATAGCTCTTGCTCGTGCAACGCCATTATTACCTTAAAAAGAGGACTGGAAGAGTTGGAAAACATTGTATGAATCGAAGTCATCCAGACTAAAGATTGTTGAGATCGGCCAGGATCATGAAAACTTTCATGGAGACCTGGGAGACAAGTTATCATTCAGAATTTAATGAGAGATCATCAGTTAACGCTGCTGTAAAAAAATCATTAGGAATATTATCCTAGTACCAACATCAATAGACAAATAAAGGACAATATACATAAGTTGACGTTAAAACGGTTATGCGGAGGATACCTAAAACGAGAAACAGAATCCATATTAATACAAGCTTAAAATATAACCATAAAATTAACTCTATATTACCTTAAACTGAGAAATGTTGAGAACTACAAATGTAGGGTATGTGATGAGGAAACGGTTTTGCGGAGGATATCTAAAACGAGAAACAGAATCCATATTAATACAAGCATAAAATATAACCATAAAGTTAACTCTATATTACCTTAAACTGAGAAATGTTGAGAACTACAAATGTGGGGTATGTGATGAGAAAACAATTTTGCGGAGGATACATAAAACGAGAAACAGAATCCATATTAATACAAGCATAAAATATAACCATAAAATTAACTCTATATTACCTTAAACTGAGAAATGTTGAGAACTACAAATGTAGGGTATGTGATGAGGAAACGGTTTTCCGGAGGATACCTAAAACGAGAAACAGAATCCATATTAATACAAGCATAAAATATAACCATAAAATGAACTCTATATTACCTTAAACTGAGAAATGTTGAGAACTACAAATGTAGGGTATATGATGAGAGACTAAACTATCAACTACACAAAAAATGAATACAGCAAAAATAGTACACAAGTTGTAAAAATGCATGCACGCCTGTCTGGGAATGATAATCCACTCGGAATTGTCAAAACGACTTTTATTATCAAATGTTACATGTACAAAGTCGAAATAGTTCTATGAAATGAGAAGTATAAAATGTTTTGGATTTTAGAGTTACAAACGCATCACCCAATCAAGAACAGAAGACCAGAGGTATTTTTTTGTAAATACAAAAAGAACTTGCTTATCAGGTGACTGTGTGACGTACCTGAACATTTCATTGAAAATTGAATGAATGAATAAATAATGGAATAAATAGATAAATCAAACACTATTTCCAAGTAGGCAGACCAAGTTATTGTGGTAATTAAAAATGACTAGGGAAAACTGGAGATCCAAAATTCGGAAGTGAGGCGAAGCGAATGTCTCTTCCACTGACTCTGGGTGTTTTTGAGGAGCTTGTGTCCTTTCGCGAGTTGATGGCAAGAAGTGATAAGATAAAGGCGTAAGTAGAACATGAGCCACAAAGATGTAAGGGGAAGAATGTTTACGACTCCCCAAGTTGTGGGTGCGCTCAAAAAGAGGCGTTCGTCAACGTGTTGCCACGGCTGGGTCACAAGGGATTTTTAAAAAATCACTTTAGTACATCTACGGTACAACTTGGCCGTTCCGACAGATCACTGACTTGAAATTAAAGAAAGTGAAAAACTAGAAAGCCATTCGACCATGCGAAAAAAAAAAATTAAAGTTTTGGAAATTAGAGGAAGATTTGGAGCTCTTGAAATTTCGGCACTTTTGAGTACTATGATGAGTCCTGTATACTTGCTGTCACTTGAACTTTTGTAAAAAAAAAAAAAATTACAAGGAGTAAAATCTTTATAATAATGTGAGCAACAATTGATAAACGTATGATTCCATCGTTTCTCGAGGCGCCAGTTCTCGATCACGGAAATTGTAAAAGTCCGGATGGAGTAACGATCTTCCCATTCGCTGGTAGCAGGTTCTTGATAATAGTCGCCACTTGTTGAGACTTCTCTTGCGGCAACTTGATGATATCTGCAACCTCCGGTTCTGTAGCCCACCAAGCCGAGGAATGAAAATATCATTTCCTGGTCGATCGCCTTCGAGACATCCGGCATATTCGACTAACCACCAATCGTTTCAATCTGACAAATCAGCGCTGTGGAATCTAGGCCCAGCGTCAAATCGTGGGAGACAACCAAGCTATTTTACTGCTTCTCCATCGGAAGAGCTCAAGACAAAGCACGGGGCATCTTTAGCACTGGAATCCAAGCTAAGAAATAAAAATAAAATGAAATAAAAAATACATTAAAAAATAATTTATTAGTGAATAAATTTGTGTAATTTTTGGGGAAATTTATAATAAACTCTATACTAAGAAAACGCAAAAAGGAGACTATCGGTTGACTGAGGTTTTAGGGTCAGGAAGTCATCAAGAGGTTAGAGAATTACATTCATCTTTTACAGTTTATTTTTTTGAAAATTATAATGAGTTTTTTTTTTTCATGCATTAACATGATATCAAATATTGTATTGCAATAATAATGATAATAATTTACTCATGGTTAAAGAAATATAGCTTGAAAAAATAATTCTTAATATCAATAATTTTCAATAATATAGCATCAATCATTCCTAGTGTATACAGGTAGTGTTTAATTACTTATAGATTATACCCTCTCAGGTACACATCCCTTCGGGTCAGATTGAACCAGGAAGTAATAGCAATGAAGAGGTACACCATTCTCCCCGTATATTGATCACTGGAGTTTCCTGATAAGATGAAGTTTATTGAAATACTCAGGAAATCCCATATTAAATGGGTCTTATCTTCTGTAGGGGATAATATTAACTTATGATAGGCCCATTCCAAACGCTGGGCAAAAAGAAAAATTATTATATTTCTGTTAATAGCACTCTTTGCTTTTGTAGATAGAATGAACACATTTCAGAAGAGTCTCTTCTTAAACATATGTGATGTAATGGCTTCTATTGACGGAACTTTGAATTGCAGGTGTATCAGACCTTGACAGAGAAGTAAGTTACGAGTGAGAGGTGATACGCCGTGAAGCAAAAAGAATTGAAGAATTCACTGAATATGCAACCAAGAGAAAAGAAATGCATAACTGACAAGCCTCAGCTGACGAGTTCATAATTATCGAACCAAATTCTTGAAAAATAATGTGTTTTCGTCCATTAACCAGTGGCGAATATGTGAGGTTTGAGAATATGAATTTTAGACAGTTTCTAAGTGTAAAGTAAGTAAAGTTAGCGACCATAGTCGAGGGTGACCCGAAGGCTCCCTTTTCGATAGCTACTACACCAAGGTGTAGGGGAGGGCGCTACTCCATTCCCTGGATTGTTCCACTTTACCCTTGAACCGTACCTTATAATGCTGAGTGTTAAGCAAGGTGGTATCAAGTTCCATTTTTAAAGTCTTTGGTATGACTCGACCTGGAATTGAAGCCAGGTCTCCCGGGCCATTAGCGAACACTCTAACCGCTGGGCCAACGAATATTATATGACTTATAAGAAACCATCCCTAATACCCACTGACGTGGAGAAGCGGCATATAAATCAAAGTTTATATCCTTTCTTCCATCTACTGGGCAAAACCACATCACTTCGTTTTTTTTCAGATCAGTACAAAAAAGAATGTAACGTCTTCGAAATAATCTTGTGTGTGTGTTTTTGCGACCAATGCATCCATTGTAACATCCTACAATCAAATGATAAACTTTTTTAAGTCGCCCGAAGTTATTATCATTTGTTATTTAGAAAAAAAAAATTCAGTTAAAAAAATCGACCTGTGACAATTTATTGTTCTTTTGAATACCATTACAATATGTCTCACGTTCATTCCCAGGTTAGTTTACGCTTTATGACTAATTTTGACCTCTTACTATTGGACGCATGGGAATATTCCCCAATAACCCTGAAAAGAGACGGAGTGAATTAGAGCTTTGAGGAAGGATTGAAAACGAGAAGACCTTAACGTTTTTGAAAACGGCTAGAATATTGAGAAAAAGCTTGCAGAGGTTATAGTTTTTTTTTTTTTTTTTTTTGGTGGAGTGATTTCTTTGTTTGATTGTATATCAGTCTCCGTGTGTTTCTTTAAATTCCAAATCCATCCGAATACAATGAATAACGTAGTAATATTTAATCCATACCTGGAAGACAAAGAAATCAATTTTAATGAAAAATCCTAAAAGCTGCAAGCTACAAAACTATAGCTGTGTTTGCCATTTTCTCAATATCTCACAAACCATCAAAATAAGACGAGAAAATCAGGCGCTTTGGGAGAGGTAAGGACAATCTCATAAATGAGGTTCTCTAATGACCAGTTACACAAGACTAACCTTTGTTGGTTAACCATCAAAGATTTATTGTTATCATCTCCGTGCGAACATGGGGTTCTGTTCAGAGAATTTTCAAGTACGATAACTGATAGGGATGTATGGCAAGTGAGAATCAAAAGAATCCGGTCTGGCAGCATACCTTGCTTATGATTCTGATCTTTTTTCTGGGCAGAGAATTAATACTGTTTGTTTAGTCTATTATATAATGAATATAAATTGCTTATCCTGTATATCTTTAATGTTTCTTAACCGTACATAGAGGGATTTTAACCAATCCGTAAGAAGTTGGTTCATAATAATCGGCTGCTTGGAATATGTCTGATTTTTTAATGAACTTTTTTTTTTAATTACTTTAAACAATATTTTAATCAGTCAAAATACAGTTCATGAACATGTATACATTTCTGCTATCAATAAACAAGTTTATTAATGTGGGTAGAATGAAGCTGTAAAGGTTTTGATGCCATGAAATCTTTAATTGCAGTTTCTACTTCTTTTGAATGGAATCTTTTTGGTATAAAAAAGGGGTCCAGATACTTGAAGAAATGGTAATCGTAGTGTGAGAGATCAGGAAAATTGGGTGGAAATACGTAAGTCTTATATCCCGAGTAAATGAGCGTTTTTTTTTAAATCCTGTCAACGTACTGCTGAGCCTTGTTATAAAAAAAGACTATGGTCAATATTGAATTTAATCCAAAATCAATGCATTAGTTCTTTTCGCATGTTCATGATATAACATTCAAAATTTAATTCTGAGAGAAATGATAGAAAATAAGCAAAAGTAATTTTTAGATTATTAGGAATGAGAAATATTTCATAGAATGTTTTTTTACTATGATACGTGAGAACAGAATTTTAATATTTCATACTGAACTCATAAGTATTTTCGAAATGCTTAATGTAAATACATTTTCCTGGTTGATGTAAAAATCTTTCTTCATTTATATGGAACAAATAACAGATCTTGTTTGGATACTGAATCATATTTTTAGTGAAATGTTCAATTTTTAAGTACTATTTATACGTAAGATCACTATCAAACGCAGAGGAATAGTTTGTTTTTTTTTAATTGTATATTTAAGTAATGTTTATTTTTAGTATGGCGGGTGAGATGCATAATTTATCCCCACGGCTCTTTGTTGTCTATCATTGATGTGTTCATACGATCTTCTCATTTTATCTCGTTTTCGTATTTTTTTCCTACCGCCGGAAATAATTTGTAATGTTTTTTGCAATGATGGGTTCATGTCATTAGATATTCGGTCTTTCACTTGTCATTAGATCGTGTTCGTCCGTTTCTTGTCTCTTGATACCGGTGCAAACAATTGTACACCTGTCAATTACGCTCTGCCAACTCGACGAAGAACGTTTTTGCGGGGAGATAAACACAGCCGCTGGAACAATTAAAGTCGACTTCATTGCGGCTATTAAATTCTAACTGCAGCAGCCAGTAGCAGCAAAGTCGAGTTCAGTGCAAATAGTTTATTTTATTACCTACGAAAGCGCTTTTAGATTTTATGCTGGTATCGTTTTTAGTTATGCGGAAACTATGAGAGCTTCTAATGTTTCTTTTATTACATCACAAGTTTTGTATGTAACACTTAGTATTACAGGAAGGATTTATGAAACATAGCAATCTATTGTATTACACCAATTGAAATTATATATATATATATATATATATATATATATATATATATATATATATATTGTCATCCACAGACAGACTGTTTCGTTCTATCAGAACACTTCAGTGTGGCTAGACACGCAGGACGCTCGAAACCGGGATCGAAACCCGTCCAACTTTACGTTAAACTAAGTTTCAGACCTCTCAGGAACCAAGCGGACCCCGTTGGCTAAGGGAATTTTTAAAGTATTTATTTAGCAACAGCAGCAGCCGTTTATTTACATCTTTTATACCCTATCGGCTACCAGAGTGCTCAATTCTTACGAAGAGCTTTGCATTACGCTAGCGGCGGCCGACAATTCCTTCGCCAGAGTGCTCAACCCCCACGGGGTAGCGTATATATTGTCATCCACAGACAGACTGTTTCGTTCTATCTATCTATTAACCGAATATCTATTGACGAAAAAATTCTGCACAGGCAGACAAACAGACAGATAGACAGACAGACACACACACACAAACAAACAAACACACACACACGCTCACACACACACACTGTGTGGTGAGTGTCTCCGTGTGTGCGCGCGTGCACGAGCGTTAAGTTATATATATATAGATACATTTTATTATATTTGTTAAAGAAAAGCTCAAGTTTTATTATTGGATTTACCGTTCTACCTCAAACACATAAGTATAACATTGCGACAATACCTGTAGTACGTTGTGTTGATGGCACCCTAATAAATATCTCACCTTTTCCCCAGGGTACGATTTCTCCTTCACGTTATAATCACTGGAGAATACATGAACTTATTAAAAGATCGTTATCAAAATTAGATATACGGCATGTTAAGATATTTTATCACTGTATGTCGAGATACAAATTAATAGATATAAAAATCTATTATAAAAAAAGTAAACCTTTCCAGGAAGTAAAATGAACAATCCTCTACCAGTTACCAATGTCATTAAAACCTTTCGACGAATAACAAATCAAAGCTTTTCAATGTTGAATAGTTCTTAGAATCCTTGTTAAATAATTGACAACGTTTATCTTTTATTGTGATGCTCTTTTGTTAGGTTTGAAAAGATTCAAATATTTAAGTTGTCAGTTAGTGTGATTAAAGTTTGGGATCGGCTGAGAAGTTGATTTTCAAGGGATTAGAAATTCACATGATCTAATATTTAGAGATAACTTTATTTTAGTCAACAACAAAAACTGGTTACCATTTTTTTTATCCCGTAATGAGTGCAATGAGGTAAAATGTTAGTCGTTGTAAAATGAAGTTATGTGCGCATAAAAATTTAGTACAGTTAATCATAACGGTGAAAGTGTTTGGACTGTGTGGACAAGAAGACGACGAATACACAAAACAAGCTTGCAGCAGAAGATGACTTGGGAAACAATTACCAGTAGTGATGATTCGGAGAAAAGGTGATGTAACATTCAGCGTTATCCATAAAGCCATATTCCAAACACCTAGAATTTATCCGATATATATATATATATATATATATATATATATATATATATATATATATATATATATAAAGAAAAATGACTGCATTGGTTTCATTAAAAATCTATTTCTGGTCGTGATAACCATCATTAGATATCACACGAAAATAAATTATTTGTGTGTTCTTATATTGCTTCGTTGGCTTTGTTGGAAGAGTGTTCGCCAATGGTCCAGGAGACCGGGTTTAATCCCTGCTCTGGTCACACCAAAGACTTTTAAAATGGTACTTGCTACCTCCTAGCGTAACACTCAGCATTATAAGGAACGTATCAAGGGTATAGTGAAGCAATCCAGTGGAAGGAGTAGCACCCTCCCCTACACCTCGGTGAAGCAGCTATCGAAAAAGGAGCCTTCGAGTCCCCCTCGACCACGGTCACTAACTTTACTTAATTTTTTTATATTTCATCCAGCGAGAATAGGATTTGAAAAAAACATCAGTTTTTTAATTATAACTTTTTAACTAATATATTTTTAGTTAATTTCATCATATTTTTTATCAAGAAATGTTTTACTGTGGAGATAGTATATCCATTATAATTTTTTATTAATACAATGTTCATAAATTCCTATAAAAAAACAGAAAAAAGTCAATCCTAATTTAGATACTACTAGAAATTTGAAAACCTAAATCCGGAAAAATTAATTTTTTGCATGCGCCTTATTTCAAATTATATATGAAATATGCATTCATACTTCCATTGAAACTATTACGTATTATAAATGTTAAATGCAATAATTTGGGTTATCAGGAAATAACAAGTCAATGTTGATGTTAATTTACAAAATTCTATTTCTAATTATTAGAATTATAGTAAACATTCATGTTAATTATATTAGGAAGAAATATTATGTTAATCGTAATAAGCAAAGAATCAACATGTAATATATTTATATATATATATATATATATATATATATATATATATATATATATAATTATGAATGGAGGAATTGATATATTAAGTTAGAAATTACCATGACAAGAAAATCCGGCACACACCTACACGTTACATACCGAGCACTGAACAGCTGTTTCGACCCGATGAATGGTATCGCTTATACGTAGTTTCGCTTATACGTGGTTTCGCTTATACGTGGCATGAACCAGTGGCCCAGTGGTACAGTTTCGGCATCTGCATATTGTGGTTGTTGGTCGGATCTCCAGTGGTGGAGATCACGGTGTGCACTGCTGATGAGACCTAATAAGGTCGAAACAGCAGCTTAGTGCCCGGTATGTCACGTGTAGGTGTGTGCCGTATTTTCTTGTCATGGTAATTTCTAACTTAATATATCAATTCCTCCATTCATAATTATAATTATATTTCCTGTCCATGAGGCTTATGTTGTGAGGACTCGTAACTCCGACTTGAGAAGACGTAGCTCCGGAGGTGGCCGTGCCTGCTTGTAGGAAATACGTACCTATAAAAAAAGACACATTAGGTCAAGTGGTCGCCCAATTTACCATGACTTGTTATTTCGGTTTTGCTTATACGTGGCATGGACCAGTGGCCTTGTGGTAGAGTTTTGGCTTCTGCATACTGTGGTTGTTGGTTCGATCTCCAATGGTGGAGATCACGTTGTGCAGTTCTGATAAGAACAAATAAGGTCAAAACAGTTGCTCAGTGCCCGGTATGTCACGTGTAGGTATGTGCCGTATTTTCTTGTCATGGTAATTTCTAATTTAATATATATATATATATATATATATATATATATATTTCCTAACTTATAATGTAAATAAATTAAATATTTGTTTATAACAATTTAACATATGCCTATCAGCACTATATTATTAAATGTATTCTCAAAATTAAACAGTCAGTTCATTAGAAATGTGTATTTAAAAAAGAAACAAAATACGCTCTATCTCTCTTAAACAATATACACATTAGAAGTACATTTTTAGATTATCTCTATAAATATGTCCTTCTAAAAAAATGTTAAATACAATTTTACGTAAAAAAGAAGAAAATCCGATAAAAGAAGACATTAATTAAGATAACCTTATAAATGACAACCTAAAATATAAAAAGACCTAATAAAAGACAATCTGATGTAAAAACAAACTTATCAAAATTTACTGACATGACAGCATTAAAATCAACGTTTATTTCTTTTTAAATGTCCTAAAATTGAAGAAAACACTTCATAACATTTTTTTCTCAGTATTGAATTATTCCATGGTAATTTCCTGAGCACGACTTGAAAAATGTCACAATTATTTCTTACAATTGCGTCTAGTTTGTCTAACGTATATTTTGAAGGCAAGATATTCAGATTAGGTTTATTTTTTAAAGATGTTGCCTTTGCTGTTATCAATTTATTTACTGCCAAATAAATACACAAAGTTAATCCTGAATATATGTCTTATTTCCATAATTATTGCGAAAATAGTATTATAGTCAGTTCTTAAACTTGTATTCGCAATAAAACAATATCAGAATGTTTGGAATGATTACAGATTTTTCTAAAAAGCTTTTAAGGTTAGCGGCCGCGAGTACCTACCAGGGGAGGAAACATACATATTTTTAAACGTAATTACTATAATCACTTCCAAATGAATGCTAGAAAAAGACTTAAAAACAGAGATTTAAAACAATGAGAACACAAAAATTAACCCATGATATTACCAACAAATCATGGAACCAATATAATCCATATAAAAATGGATATATTACAAAACCACTCTCGGACAATTAAACACTTATTAAATTATAAAGTAAAAGCTGATTTTTCATGAAAAGCACACACACACACACACACACACACACACACACACACACACACACACACACACATATATATATATATATATATACCACTTATATGCAGAAAGGTATGAACCCCCTTATCCTCCCAGTTATGGGTTAAATAGTACCACAACTGTTCTTCTCGGAGAATAGATTTGGAATAAAATGACCAACAAAGAAACCAAACCAAACCACATATATGCAATGTACGAATAAATACATCAGCGATTTTCCCATGAAAAAGTAATGTACAAATAAACATCTAAGAGAACTGAAAATAAGCAGTAGATTTACTGCTATCTTACTTAATAGGAAGATTTAATTCAACAACTTCTATCTAAAATAAATGAATCACAAATAAAGAAAGAAAACAGAACTACGTTGAAGTCTTTACAAAGTATCGTCTATCGCTCCAAAGTAAAAAAAGAACAAACAAACTTAATATAAGTAAAAAGAAAAAAAAATGAACGATATAGCTATGTTTGATGACAGATCAACCTTCGTGGATTGGTAAGTACGAAAACTAGAAAGAGGTGGTTGATATCTTATCAATAGTTTGGGGAGTAAGTGCGTTTATACACTTTCCATGATAATTACTCCAAACGTAAAAGGAATATCGTGACTAGATTTCGCACACTCTTACAACGATATCTCAGTCCAGCACATTAGCCACTGTTATACAACGACTTTCCTAAACGATATAAATGTATTGCAACGCGTAGAAGTTTTCTGTTTAGCTAACAGTTAATATAGTTTGGTTGAAATAGCAGGTTATCAATACAGTTTAATATATACAGTGGTTCCGAAATAAAAGTTGCATCAAATGCATTAAAAAGCTAATATTAATTCACTCGTCATTTTGTGACATGCGTATGATTTTAACCTTCTTAGATAAATTATTCTACTCAAAAGAAGGGGAAATTATATGCAACCTCCTAGCATTCAGTACCTAGGTCCAGAAGAAAAATCATCACACACACACACACACACACACACACACACGCACACACACACACACACATACATATGTATATATATATATATAACATTTTCTCCGGATAGAAAATGGGAATTCAAAATAAAACCCCTTTCTTGTTTATAACCTACCTGCAGGGTTTGAGGTCAATTTGGTTAAACATGTGATCTGGCATATGCCCATTCGGATATTATCTGAAGGCAATAGTTGCACTTTATTTCATGTGAATATATATATATATATATATATATATATATATATATATATATATATATATATATATATATATATATATATATATATATATATATGAAAAGATTTAGGCGTTGCCTACTGGTTAGCTGGTGAGTAAAATAAAATAGAATAAAAAGTAAGATTGGCAATAGCAAGAGTATACTAAAACCATTTGAGTTTTCCTGTTTCGCTATAACTTTTTTTTTCGCTTTTCAATTTTATTTCAAATTGAGTTTTCCTCGGTGAAAAAGTTTAATTCTGCTATACCGTTGACTTACTTCTCATGATAAAAAAAGAGTTGAATTCATTGCACGTTACTTGTTGGTAATTGGTTCACCAGGTGACATTGAACGTGATTGTGATTTATGATTTCGTTGAGTTTATTCTTTTCTATATCTTTCATACAAGTTTCATCTTTAAATTTTCATGGACCTACAGATACTAAAGGGAAGAACGGAATTTATATTTGCGCGCACGCGTGTGTGTGTGTGTGTGTGTGTGTGTGTGTGTGTGTGTGCATAAATATTTGTAGAATCTGTTTATGCATAAATCTCCATTTCCTTATTACACACGTATTTTCATAATCTCTTTACCCTCTCTCTCTCTCTCTTTTTCTCTCTCTCATATGTATATATATATTTTCATACAAATGTATCAACACACACATTAGTATATATATATATATATCCGAGGTGCATAGTTTCTATACTTTTTTTCGTATGAGCACTTTTATTGATAGCACTTTCATTGATAGTACTATAGTCTCCTCCAGCGGCAATGCACTTGTTGTACTATTCCAACAACTTATGGAAGGCTTCATGGTAGTCCTCTTGTGTGAGTGTGTCAATGACCTTAGTCACAGCCTCTTTTATCTCCTCAATTGTCTCATAACGACAGCCTCTGAGCTTAGGTAATAACCAAAAGTCACAAGGAGCAAGGTCTCGACTATAGAAGGCTGAGGAACTGTCTTGATGCTCATCTTGGTCAAATAGTCTGTGACAATGATGGAGTTGTGGATTGGTGTATTGTCCTAGTGGAAATGCCACTGACCAGATTTGAAGAGTGCTGGCCTCCTCCGACAGAATCTCTTCCTGAACTCCTTTAAAACGTCAACATAGTAACCCTAACACTAACCCTTTGGCAAATCAACTCTGCTGTATTGACTTCCTTACTCCATCCACATTTCTCATCATCCCTGACTTCCTTGAATCTCTTATGCCACTCAAAAACTGATGCTCGATTCATGCAAGATGGTCGAAAAGCCATCTGAAGCATTCCATGTGTTTCTGTGGCATGTTTTCCAAGTTTAAATCATAATTTTATTGCATATCGTTCTTCTAAAGAGTCAGATTGCATTTTGAAATTCCCCAGCTGTGACAATCAGGCTTTAGTAGGGTGTATTCCAATTGCTGCTGTAGCTGTCCATTTGAACCTGAAATCATAAAAATTGGTCAGTCATCTCATAAGAAGTATTTCAATCACCTACTGAATTTTCAAATGTCCACGACAATTTTAAATGCCAACACAAAAAATTCCTGGAAACTTATCGTATGCACCTCGTATACATATATATATATATATATATATATATATATATATATATATATATATATATATATATATATATATATATATTGGGGTTATTGACAGAGATAAATAATAAATATAAATACGTACATAAAGGTATGAAGATTATTAACAAGAGAACATCTGGATTTTTGAAGCATGAAAATCTTTACTATGAATCCATAATTACGACCTAGGCTTTCTATGAATATACTCTTCTTGATCTCTTCAAAATGAGATTGTCTGTGCTATTTCTATGTCTCCAAAATATTTGTATAAGAACTCAATTTTATTTTTAATTTATTTTTATATACATATCTTTACTTCTCACACTCAGCCTTTTGATTGTCATATAATCTCATTGGGAAGATACATACTCTTGCATTTTATTTGTAACAAGATAACAATAAAACTAATATTTATGCTTCAAAATCCCTTTTAATTTTTTTCCTAATCTATAATCTTAATATTTTTATGGGGCATAAATAGAAACGCTAATTTATAATCATACATTATAATATGTATTTCTAAATGCATATCTGTCAGTGATTGTACGTATCATTTACAATTCAAGTAAATTAAATCTGTAAATATATGCAAAAAGAAAGGCTGGCACATATAAACATAATTCTATCTATGAGTACCTGTTTGTGTTCAGGCACATGTGCCTATGTACTTGAAAATTTTTGTTATTACACAGTCCAGTGTATGTGTGTGTATCTAGGAAGAAAATATAAAACTTAGCGGTAGATGGATAATAGAAAAATATGAGCATCATCATCATCATCATCATCATCATCATGTCATGCTGCTAACAAGGATTCCCCCCGCTCTCTCTCTCTCTCTCTCTCTCTCTCTCTCTCTCTCTCTCTCTCTCTCAGCAGTCGTCTATATCATCCATTGCTTACAATAGTTTTTCTAGAATACATCCTGTGTCCGTTAAGAGCTGTTGTTGATAGGTTCTAATTCGTCATTCAACACTTCCATGCCAATGTAAAACGTTCCATAACAGAACGTCGTTTGTGAGTTCGTTCTTTCTTCTCCAAAAATTTCCCAAATGCCTTGTCCGTCTTATTTGGGTGGTTTTATAAATGAGATATAGGTGGCTGTACAGTTGCTGGTTTGTGAGATGCTGCTTCCAGTATTTGTTCAGTATAGCTCCTTGCATTCTTGCGTAATTTCCATCTAGCTTTTTATTTTATATCCTTAGTAAGCGCCCATGTAGTGCATCCATAGAGTAGAATTGATTCGACCGCTGCTTGGACAATATTGTATTTTCTTTTATCGGATAAGTTTGACTTTCATATGATAACCTATCCATAGCAGTCCATGCTTTTCTAGTCACATACTGGTGCCTTTTTCAATAAATGAGACGTCGATTCCGTGGTAGGTGAGCTTATCCACTAGTTTCAGAGAACCCCCTATTTAGTGTGGAGATGTACCCTTTTTTTTAATAAAAACCTATTTACTCTGTTTTATCTGTATTGACGTTGTACCTGTATTTGCCAGAAACGGTTTGTCATATGCGATGTTAACTCCCTTAATATTTTATGCGGGAGATCATCTACTTCTTGCATTTTCTTAGATAAAAACTATTTTCTTTCAATAGATCTATTGATGATCGATGAACGAACTCAAACACATTATGAAATAAATGGGGTTAATACATTCCCAAGCAGAACACCATCAACAATGTTAAAGTACTTTGTATCTCCATCTGGTGAGCGAAATTTTACTCTCGTGTTTTTATAGAGTATCATTCTGGTTGCGACGGTTTGTTTGGGGAGACCATGAGCCTGAAGTATTTGCTCTATCTTCCCTCTGTGTATGGGGTCAAATGCCTTGAGGAAATCTACAAATAAGTCCACCACGACGATCCTTGCACAACCTCCATTTAAAATTCAACAGATCGTAAGGATCTCATGTTGTGAATCGGTTTCTCCGAAAAAAAAAATTGATTCTTCCGACGGATTTTCTCAATGTCTTGTTCGATTCAGTGGTTTCCACTCCATTTCTCGCTTTACTTGCCTTTTATCTTAAGACTTTCTCCCTCCCCTTTGTTTATAGTTTTTCTCCCTAATCTTATTTATTTCCTTATTTGCTTTAATGTAGAAAAACTAAAAAAAAATGTTTCTTCTGTTGAAATTCTTTGAATAAAAATGAATAAAATATCACAACTACTAAACTTTTGTAAGTGTTGGATTTATCAATCTTTCCACTTATTTTTATCATCTTGTCAGATTCACCACAATCTATGAATTCAACAGACTCTCGGAATTGATAATAACACTCTCCACAAAAAAAAACCGGCGAAAACACAAAAGTTACATTATCGCAGCTCACTCCCATTAGAACAGCAGTGTTTATCTACAAAGACGCATAAAGGAGAAGGTAATGCACAATACAATTCTACAAATTCTTTCATCACATTGTTTACACCATGTACAAGAATTCTTGGAAGCATCCAAAAGCCTTTTACATCTCGATGTCCAAGCACTATATAACGAAGCCAGAAAACTAAACGTAGAATTACGTACACACAACAACCTAATGAACAGGATGTCCCAAAAAATCCCCTGGATAATAAAAAAAAAATCCAAACACACCCACTCCCACAAACTATCCGACAAACTTTCTCGCCTTCTGGATGAAAGTAAGTGGAAACAAATCTGACGCGCGGAAATAGTCCTAAACTTGACTTATTTTCAGTTTACCGCCACTGAAATTGAAGCCTCGGCCAAGGACTAAAATTTTATGAAAGATATACTCAAGAACATCACCGCCTATATCATACTAAGCAACTACTGGAACTGCGACACGGAATATTCCAAGGGTTCCATCCAAGGAATCATTCTCACCTTTGTCTCTTAACAAACCGAATAATCACTCCTCAAAAGATATACTCAGGCACCACTCAGCCTAAAGCAAAGCCAAACATCATCATCTCACCTGCCGACAAATATGGTGACGTTGTAATCATAAACAAACAGAGGTACGTTGACAAATTCAATTCATTTCTAGAAGACACAGACTTCTATGAGATATCTAATTTAACTACCATGAACAAAGATATTATTTCTTTCAACAAACTCTTTAAAGGAAACGTTAAGAACCAAAACACCAGGACATCCCTCATTGAACACCACTCAAAAACCCCAACATTATATGACCTCCCCAAAATCCACAAACCAAACACCCCACTACGATCCATTTTTCCGGCATCGGTTGTGCCACCAACAAAACAAATCGCGCAATCGCTATAATACTAACACCCATTCCTCGGTACAATAAACTCCTCATTTGTTTTAAACCCCAGGGATTTATTTAACAAAACCAAGGACATAAATATACGAAACAATCTAAACATTTAGATATAACTTTTCTTTATGCAAATATACTCTTCAAAAATGTTTACTCAAATCATTAAAATCATTTAAATAGCTCATGACTATTCAGTTAACGTGGAAGAGCTTTGTTTTAAAAAAATATACATTTTCAATGATTCCTTAAATGCTATAGATACGTCATGGAAATGAACATATGATTGCAATTGGAAAACTACGTAACTAACAGAAAAAAACTGAGTGGATTTCTCGAATGAGTTTAGTACATGATGCAATTATCTAAAAATGCAGAAAGTTGTCTGTAGAGGAGTGCCATCTATCTAAGTGCTTACCAGAAAATGCACTTGCAAGCAAACTCTAACCTCTTAACTCGGTTTATATCCTTTAAGCAATGGCCTTTTTTTCTCTTTCTATTTCTATCTGACAATATATATATATATATATATATTCATTTTTTCTCTCCGAGGAAGAATATATTGTCGGCCGCCCCTAGCGTAATGCAAAGCTCTTCGTAAGAATTGAGCACTCTGGTAGCCGATAGGGTATTAAAAATGTAAACAAAGGCTGCTGCTGCTGTTGCTAAAAATAAAATACCTTAAAATTCCCTTAGCCAACGTAGTCCGCTTGTAGCTGTGTGGTCTGAAACCTTAATCTATCGTAAAGTTAGACGGGTTTCGATCCCGGCTTCGAGCGTCCTGCGGGTCTAGCCACACTGAAGAGTTCTGATAGAACGAAACAGTCTGTCTGTGGATGACAATATATACGCTCCCCCATGGGGGTTGAGCACTCTGGCGAAGGAATTGTCGGCCGCCCCTAGCGTAATGCAAAGCTCTTCGTAAGAATTGAACACTCTGGTAGCCGATAGGGTATTAAAAATGTAAACAAAGGCTGCTGCTGCTGTTGCTAAAAATAAAATACCTTAAAATTCCCTTAGCCAACGTAGTCCGCTTGTAGCTGTGTGGTCTGAAACCTTAATCTATCGTAAAGTTAGACGGGTTTCGATCCCGGCTTCGAGCGTCCTGCAGGTCTAGCCACACTGAAGAGTTCTGATAGAACGAAACAGTCTGTCTGTGGATGACAATATATACGCTCCCCCATGGGGGTTGAGCACTCTGGCGAAGGAATTGTCGGCCGCCCCTAGCGTAATGCAAAGCTCTTCGTAAGAATTGAGCACTCTGGTAGCCGATAGGGTATTAAAAATGTAAACAAAGGCTGCTGCTGCTGTTGCTAAAAATAAAATACCTTAAAATTCCCTTAGCCAACGTAGTCCGCTTGTAGCTGTGTGGTCTGAAACCTTAATCTATCGTAAAGTTAGACGGGTTTCGATCCCGGCTTCGAGCGTCCTGCGGGTCTAGCCACACTGAAGAGTTCTGATAGAACGAAACAGTCTGTCTGTGGATGACAATATATATATATATATATATATATATATATATATATATATATATACAGTGTGTGTGTGTGTTACAAATACAAATGAGTTAATAGGCATACACATATTTAAATTGCATATTTTTTTCGAATCAACTGAAAGAAAATCTTCCGAAGGCTTGAGGCAACCACTTCTCTAATTTATACAGTGTGTTTTGAAAATCGTTCACTATTTCAAATGTGATATAACGGCGGCCAAGAGAAACCTTAAAATGCAAACTGATGACAATTGCACCGTGAATTTCAAATGAAACTACTTCAGTTATTTCCCTTCGTCCGTGTTACAATTCATTTTCCTCATCCTTCTCTTATTTCTAATTGAGAGTTAAAAGTTTAATGAAAACGGTATTGTGACATATTCGATTGACTGCCGCGAAGATCTTATTGAACTCGAGAAACTTCGGTTGTAACGGGGAAAACACCTGTTCGACAAAATTCAGGTATATCTATATGCAATGATTTAAATTAAACATTTTCTTACAAAATAATTACTGCAATGAAAATAAATCGCAAAAAGTAAAATGTTTACCATACATTAAACTATTTTACAAATTTAATTCATGACGAAAATAAACAAACCCGCATGATCGCTGTGTTAATGATTCTGTGGGCAAAACAGAAATAGAAAATTGGAATTAACTGTTTAAAACGGAAATGAATTATAATTTTGTTGGCCTGGGATTCGGGTACAAGCAGTAAAAGAGCATTTAGTAAATACATGCTAAAAGCTGGCGTGTGAAAAATAGAGAAAGGTATCTTTATATATAAGCTGCAACGAGAAACCCTGAAGTAAGAATCATTCTTTATGATTTTAGTATTGGTGGTCCGTATCTTCTGAAAATGGGGTCAACATTTCCGGCTGTCATAATAATGTATTTATTAAGACAATGGTCATGTTTTAACAGACGTAAAATGATATAACCAATATAGAAGATACAATATTCATTATATTACAACCAAGTAAACGCAGGCAGTCCACGTGGTATTATAGCAAAAGTGCTGAGCTGTAGCCTTAAAGTAAGAGATCTAACTCCACTCACCCTATCAGGTTCACTTTTGAACAAAATTTATTGAAAACAAAGACAAATTAGTATAAAAATAAGATAGGCCATCAGAGCTTTTCAAGAGATAATCTAAAAGACTATATTGGTTGTATTTGACAAGTCACCAATGCCGATATGTTAGGAAATAATTGGTTAAATCTTCTTTAGTAACTTCGCTTATCCGACTCATTTTAAAATTCGAATTCGTCGGGAAAAGGCAATAATGTTCGGTAAGAGAGTAGACCCAGGTGTAATATAAAATGTGTTGAAGGTATTAGGGAGTTCTAAGATTATATTGAAATCAGTTATGAGTGAAAAATACAAATTAAAATAGCCTATAGTTCATAGGGTTGATCAAGTCCATTGAAACTCGGAAGAAATAAGACAATTTAATTCCTCAAATTTGAAAAAGGTTTTTCGAAAGAATATTAGGCTAATGAGAATTTGACATTAAGGTTGCGCAACTATCATAAACAGCCCACACCATCGATGTGTAGTCACCTGAATGACTATAAATTGGAATTTTTGACAGCTCAGACACTTATACTGAAGAGACATTCGGGAAAAGTTTTCGTATAAAAATCATAATAGAGAGAGAGAGAGAGAGAGAGGCCGTAGACTGAGTAGGGATACGTCCACTTCTATTATTAGACCTTGCACTAGACTCTATATTTTATTTTTCTTTCCTATTCATTTTCGTTTTGTCACAACTATATATACCGCCACAAATTAAAAAATGGCCGGATCACCTTTTCACGACAATATTTTTCCTTTGGTAACATAAATCTTGAGTAACGATTTGGGGATGTGACGTTTATGGGGGTCACTTTTTAGTTACAAATCTATCTATGTATCTATGTATCTATCTATCAATCATGATCTCCATACCCTTTATAATAGGCTTGAAATAACCCTTGGAAGTTTGCTATGCGGTTAAATCAATCTCACACACACACACACACACACACACGCGCGCACACGCACACACACATATATCTATCTATATATATATATATATATATATATATATCATCATACCGCTAGGATGGATATCTCTGACCCTCTCTCGCCACTTCTCCCTATCGTCCATTACCTCTGGCAGGTCTTCAGGGTTACATCCCGTATCCTCACATAGCTGCTATATGTATGTTCGAGCTGGTTGTCCTGCTTTTGCTCAGCCGTACTTGGGGGTCCATAGGAATACATCACTTATGAGCTCGTCCCTGCTTCTCCAGCAGTGCCCTGCATGTCTGGTTCGTCTAACTTGTATAGTTTTCGTGAAGGGAGGCAGGTGGCCGTATAGTTGGTGCTTTGTGGGGTATTGCCGCCAGGACTTGTTTAATATTGCTCACAACATTCTTGTGTAATTGCCGTCTAGCTTCTTCTCCAGCCGTTTGTTAGCGTCTAAGTAGTGCATCCATACAGCAGTATCGACACGATCGCTGCCTGGAAGAAACTGCGTTTTATTTTATCGGTCAGGTTTGTTATCGATAGCTGTCCATGCCTTCGTTGGCCTCGTGTCGATGTCTTTTTCGGTTGATGAGACACTGCTTCCTAGGTAGGTGAACTTTTCTATCAGTTTCAGAGAGGTTCCCTCTCTTTCTCTCTCTCTCTCTCTCTCTCTCTCTATATATATATATATATATATATATATATATATAAACCATATTCAAGTTATTTGTAGTTATCTTGAAATAATAGAGGAGCAATAAACAGATCCTATCTTTAACTAATGTTAATATAACATGTATTTATAGTTTATCATTAACAATAGCACACACACACACACACACACACCAATAGCATATTCAAATATTCTGATCGAATAATTAACTCCTAAATAAAATTTATGTATATAATTCCAAAATCTCAATTTTATATATATATATATATATATGTGTGTGTGTGTGTGTGTGTGTGTGGTCTCCTTTGGAGGAATGAATAATGAAACAACAAAGACAATGAAAAGTCGCATACACGTGTATAAACAGTAGGAGGAAAAAAGAGAAGAAAGGTAATTTTAGTAAGATAAGAATTTTGGTTGAGATAAGAGAAAGAATTGGTAGGATATGATACAGGCTGCTATATTTGAAATTGATATCGTTTAAGGAACTTTTGTTAATATTGATATAAAAATTGCACCCTCATCATCCTCCTTAAAAAAGATATTTGTGTTTACGCGCTTACACTATTAAAAGAAATCCACCTGTTACGTAAAATCTAGTATATGTTCAAATTAGGATAGGTTAATTTAAAGGAACACCCTATTCCTGATTTCTTCTTTTTTCTAATACTTT
>OY757904.1:112839128-112860376 GCA_963585895.1 Sepioteuthis lessoniana
CATTAGAAAACCCTGAAAGATATCATAAGAATTTTCCGACCTCATTTACACCCCCGAACCAACTTCAATACCCGATGTTTGCACATAATGATAATGATGACGAAGAATACTTAGTTAAATGTGTGCATAATTAAAGAAGTTCTGATAATGTTGTATGTCCCGGGAATGAAGCTGTCTATGGGTCACGCCACTTCAACGACCTCAGCAAACATGTAAGGCGTATGTGAGCGACTTACATAGCCCGTAATCATCTGAAGACTGCATTTTCCTTTCCCATCCAAACTAATACATTTAACTGAAAGTTATCGAACAACCAAAGAAGTATGATTTACCCTACACCCCTGGCCCGTCGTAAGTACTTTTTAAATGTTGATATAAGGATTGAAAACACTAGTTCATTTACATAAAGTAACTGATAGCTTTTGGCGGATGAAAGCGATCCTCAGGATTCGCTGTGTACTTTTTTCACAACTCAAACCAATCCCTATGACAAGTTAGTAAGCTGTCTCTTTGATTGAGTCTACAATCTGCATCCTTATATGACTTCCCAAACCAGCTGCAAACCAACATATTTTGCCACAGAATTGATACGTGTTTCCTATAAACTGCAGCTAAAAGACTTCTGTGTGCTTGTTTCATAGAGTCGACAGTAATAGAATGACTAACATGTTCGGCTTGGGACAAAAAAGATCTCACTAGAGCTGTTATACACATGTTCCGGTACTGAAATGGCTGGAATCGAGATTTAGTTTTGCTTCCAGACTGCTCGTTTCAAACTGGAGTGGTAGATCTTCCTGCTTCAAAAGCTTAACATTAGTAGATCACTTTTTTCCATCTTGATCGATTCAACATCATCTGCTCTCAGTAACTAATATATACTGAGCGTTCGAAATTCATCTGAATATATATATATATATATATATATATTGTCATCCAATGATATACTGTTTCGTTGTATCTCAAATTTTCAGTGTGGCTAGACTCGGCGTACGCTTCAAGCTGGGATCGAAACCCGAGCAACTTTACGTTAGACTTAGTGTCATACCACCCAGCCTTAACCGACATACGTCAGCTCGTGAATTATAAGGAATTATTATGTTGTACCTTTCATTTGTTTACATTTTGCCTTACCGGATACCAGAGTGCTTAATTTATTAGAATAGCTTTTTATTACACGAGTGGCAGCTGTTAATTCTTTCGCCAGAGTGCTCAACACCTGGAAGGGGAGCGTACATAGTTATATATATATATATATATATTTGCGAGTTTTAATTCAATCCTCCGAACTTAACTAAATGATTTAACTTTTTTCCCGAATTGTTAAAATTTAAGATTTAGTAAAAACAGCGTTGTCTACGTTATACACGGTAGGATGTGTTCAAGAGCGTTCACTGATAAAAACTATTTAAATTTCTACTCCAAATCCAAGTGTCATATAGATGAAACAAATTTTTTCATAAGATCTGCAATCGAAAATTATTTCCGACATGATTTACAACGTGAGAGTGATACGTGTATGTCTAACAACGTACGATAAACTGACCTAAACCCATTCGAACAGAACGATATCTGAATTCTTTTCATATACATACCAGGTTGTATAATCGCCATCTTAGTAAAGATTTTCAAACTTTTCTTACCTCAAAAGTGAGAAAAAAAAATCATTAATTCCATTGAATTTATACTTCTATTATTCATTTAAATCTTTTTATTTTATATTAATTTCTCTTAATCACGTTATATTTTCAGCCATTTTTTAGTGTTTCCATCATTTCTATTTCAAAATCTAATCAATCCTACCAAAAATCTTCTTTCATTATATATGGTGTCAACTGAGTTTAAAGATATGTGCCTAGTTATTCATCAAATGTCTTTGGAGGAAAGCAATTGGATGTAAATAATTTAAAGAAAATTTGAATGCACCGTAAGAAAAAACTGCAAACACACACACACACACACACACACACACACACATATATATATATATATATATATATATATATATATATATATATATATATATATATATATATTCTGGTGTCTTTACTGAACAAATATTTTAAGTGAACACTACAACTTCTGGAAAGTAATTTTCTTGCAACGCAAGATGAAAAATCCTCGGAGTATGCACCTGTTTTACAGAGAATTATTTTTTGATTTATTTGACTGGTTCTCGTCATTATATGTAAATATATGATATGTGCATGTGTCTTTGTGAGTGCGTTATTAAGTGAAAGAAGTATTTTTTTTAGAAACCAACTGTTAAATTCATCTAACAGTTTTCTCCTCACTCCCTCTCACTGTATACCTATATCTATATCTGATTGAATTCTAGTGAGGATATTTCCGTAATGCCATGTGTTCCCTTCCCTTATCTATTGAAAACAGTGGAACAGATTTGGTATTTTGGACTGAGTTACTTAACCACTATAGGAGAAGAAAATTCTGATTTTAAACCAACTTTACCCCACATGAACAAATGACTGTTAAATTTACCTGTCTGTTGTAAAAATCCTTGTTTAATAGATGCATGAAAAATTAATCTTATACATTATTTTGGATCACAGCCGAATATAGGTTCTTTCATTTCTATTTATGTAATCCTTCCGACTCCTTCAGGATAAACTTTATATTATATTTTATTTTATTTATTTTATTTATTTATTTTTTTCTTCTTTTGTTTTTATTTATTGCCGAAATTGGTGGTTTGACTAACATTCACGACGATGTGCATTCATTTTCTCCTTTTTGAGACAAATGCAGAGCAATAAAGATAAGACCGTAAGCATTTAAACTTTTCTAGTCTAGTGGTGTTTTCAGTTTCCTTCACTTCATTCAAATCGGAAATAAGAGAGTCTTGACCATAAAGCAAAAGAAATGATTTATTCTTCTTATGTAAAATTAATATTGTTGAAAAAATGTAAATCATTCGTAACATCTATTCGATTCCTTTAAATAAATCCTATATATAGTTTTGGAAATAGCAATCTATATAAATAATTAGTCGGTTGTTTTCTTTTTTTCGCAACTCAACTCTTTAAATTAATTTAATGTCGAAATGAATCTTTTTTTGCAGCCAATTAGATCGTTTTCAGTAAGGAAAGATAATAATCAGAAAACAACTATAACTTGGAATAACTGTTTTGATACAAATGGTTTCCATACAAATACTTGTTTTGAAGTGTTCTTATTGAATACTAATAATTGGTACATAATCCAACCAATCCTTGAAGGCTTTTTCTCGATTCATCTGAGAACGGATGACACAACAAAACCGCAGATGTATGTTATGTAGTGATAGAAAAGAAATGACCAATCACATAATAAGGGAAAGCAGCAAGCTATCACCGAAAGAGTATAAGAATAGGCAAGACTTGGTGGGTAGGGGTATTAAATGGGAATTATGTGATAAATTGAAGTTTGACCATACGAAAAAATGGTATATGCACAACCCAGAATCTGTCCGGGAAAAAGAGACTTACAAACACCTCCGAGATTTTGACATAAAAATGGATCACCTCATCTTGGCCAGACAGCAAGACCTTATAATAATCAATAAAAAATACAGAACTTGCAGAATTGTGGATTTTGCTGTTCCGGCAGACCGCAGCGAAAAGAGCGATATGTACTTCGAACTTGCTAGGGAATTGAAAAAAAAACTTTGGAACATGAAAGTGACGAGTATAACAATTTTAATTGGTGCTCTTGGTACAGTCACCAAATAATTGGAACTAAAACTGGATTACTTTGAAATAACGGGATGGGTGGGGACTTTCCAAACTACAGCATTGTTTAGATCGGCCAGAATACGGAGAAGAGTCCAGTAAACTTGAGGAGACTTGCTGTCACTGAAACTCCTGTGGAAAACTATCAGCTAACGCTGATGTGAAAACCTCTCAGGGAGAATAATAATAATAATAATAATAATAATAATAATAATAATAATAATAATAATAATAATGAACCTTAAAAGAGAAACTGAATATCTCCCAATAGCAGCGTAAAACAACGCTATAAGAACCAATCATATCAAAACGAGGATAGATAAGACGCAACAAAACTTAAATTTAGTTTATGTGGTAATAGAGATTAAACGATTCATCACATAATAAGGAAATGCAGCAAATTAGCACCGGAAGAGTATAAGACTACACACGACTCTGTGGGCAAAGGGATCCACTTGGAATTGTACAATAAATCTAAATTTGATCATATGAAAAAATGGTATATGCGAAGCCGAACATTTGTCCTGGAGAATGAGACACTCAAATTACTTTGTGGTTTTTAATTACAAACGGATCATCTAATCTCGGCCAGACGACCAGAACTCATAATAATTTATAAAAAAGGAGAACTTTCAGAATATCGAACTTTGCATTCCCGGCTGACCACAGAGTAAAATCGAAAGAACGTGAAAAGAAGGATAAATACATCGAGACTTGCTAGAGAATTGAAAAAAACTATAGAATGGGAAGGTCACGAATATACCAATTGTATTTGGTGCTCTTGGTACAGTCACTGAAGGATTAATAAAGGCACTGGGGGACTTGGAAATGTGAGGACGAGTGGAGTCCATTCAAACAACTGCGTAGCTGAGATCGGCCAGAATACTGAGAAGAGTCATGGAGACTTGAGGGGACTTGCTGTCTCTCAAACTCCAGAGAAAGACCATCGGCTAACGCTGACATGCAAAACTCTGAAAAAGTGAATATCAATGATAATTATAAACTGATCACCTTTTCTTGACAAGACGTTGGGAAAATCAACTAATAAATAAGAGAGCTCGCCAAATAGTGAACTTTGGCGTCCCTGTTGAACACAGATAAAAATTAAAATAAAGTGAAAAGAGATAAATACCTCGAACTTGCAAGAGAACTAAAAAAAGAAAACAACTATTGAATATGAAGTTTAGGTTGATACCAATTGTAATTGGGGCTCTTGGAAGAAACACCAAAGAATTGGTTGAGAGACTGGAAGATTTGAAAATGAGAGGACAAGTGGAGACAATACATACTATAGCATTAAGATTGGCCAGATTACTGATAAGTGTCCTGTAAACTTGAGGAGGCTTGCTGTCACTTAGACTTGAATGAAAAACCATCAGCTAACGATGGCGTGAAAAACTCTCAAAGAAGTAAGTATAATATGATTTTACCTAATTATTCCTGTTTGATAATGATTATCTGCCTACGTATATTAGTATAGTTCATATTGTATTGGTCATGAGAATGTTTCATATATATAATATATATATATATATATATATATATATAATATATATATATATATATATATATATATATATAAATATATATATATATATTTATTCATCTGTCTCTGTCTCTCTCTGATTCTGTCTCTCTTTGTCTCTCTCTCTCTCTCTCTCTCTATATATATATATATATATGTGCATGCTATTGTGTGTTTCTACATATATTTGTATAAATGTATTTATCTAGCCAAATAGAGGCATTCAGTTAATATCTTCAAAAATTTATCAGCCTTTATATCTATCTATAATTCGGTATGTTTTTTATGCAAATACAGCTTGTTCTACTTACATATAAATAAACGTGAATAAAAAATAAGAGAAGAAAAGTGAGGGTTTTTTTTTCTTCGAAGGCCACCACTTTCTTATGAAAAAAAAAAGCTATATTCTCTGCATTTACGGTTCTCATTATGATCGAATATCTTTCCTTTTATTCTAAATACTTTCCTTTTCACATTTCGAAAAAAGGAGCGACGAACGATTTGAAAGCAATCAAATCTTAATCCTTTTCTTGACATTTCATTTACTATCAGAGTGTATCTATGATGCCTACACGCTTGCTTGATAGGCGTTGGTCAGAGAGAAAGCTTATTTCCAAGGACACGTGTAGTCTTTTTTACATTTTCAATGCCAGATTTACCGATACACAAAATCACAATGAATATAGTCTGTCAAAACATTCTTTATGTTTAGAGTTCGTTTTTTTTTTCTTTTTTCGGACTATAAACACTTATATGCGGGTGCTTCATGCTTACTGTTATGCACTTTGATAGTGACTCTTTCATGGGATCTCAATGAGAACTTAACGTTCGTCATCACTCGAGCTAAAAACATCGTAGATGCATAGACCCCCCCCCCACACACTAAATTGCTTGTAAGTTACAACGTACTTTTATTGACTGCTTTATCATTTCTTGCCTGCATTAGGTATGTCCAAACGTACAAACTCAGGAAGGTTTACTAACCGCAAAACATATCGTCAATGGAAAAGGAATTGGTAACACTTGTCAAGATCCCTGCCAAGGTCGCGTTTCAGTTCACGCTAATGCCCTATGAAACGGCATGAACCTACATTTTATCCTTCGAGCCACTGGAAAATAGTATCAATGGTTGGATTATTTAGACTTATTAATGCAAGCGATAAAGCTGAAGGAAAACTCTGAACGTAATTCCGATAAAAACCATATAAAAATTCACAACATTTGCAACAAAGTGGTTGAGCGTGCGCACACACATACGGCCTCTCTCTTTGTTTCTCTGTCTGCCTCTCTCTCTCTCTCTCTCTGTCTCTCTCTCTCTTTAGATATCTATAAATATATATCTGAAGTAAATGGGAAAAACAAACTAACCTAAAAGTAATGAGTTTTATTATAAAGGAAAGTCAACACTGGAACGTTTCGGTTTTAGTAAACCTCCATCAATTACGAGAGAGCCCACCCACTAAAAAATCTTATTAAATGACTTAATGGATAAATGATTTTTTTAATATCTATTTTTTTCTTTTCCGCTGTTATTTTATTTTATCAAAACATCAATCGGTTATATAGCAACACTTGATTCACCATCTTAAAATCATGATAGGGATTTACTAAATTCAAAATGTTTTAATGTTGCCTTTACTTTATAATAAATTCATCTCTTTTGGAGTACTTTGCTTTTCTTTTTTCTCCATACTGGATTCATTTCCATTATTCGCAACTAAAGAAACAATCAATGGGCTATATATATATATATATATATATATATATATATATATATAATGAGGATATATATATATATATATATATATATTATGAGGATATATATTTATATATATATATATATATATATATATATATATATATATAATGAGGAGATAACTCTTCACCCCTCTTCTATCCCCTCCCACCTTTTTCTGTGTCTATTCTGATTTGTTTTATCCAAAGGATCTGACGGAGTCCTATTACATTTTTTTCGTGTTTTTGAAATTTTCAAAAACGGGTAACAGGATGGAAATAAATTTATAATCCTAATATGACTGGTTTGTTGTTTTTCGTAAAGTATATATATATATATATATATATGAAAAATTATCACGAAGACATACAAGGCAGATGTTTTAGCGCTTTTCTAAAACGCACCTGCTAAAGTTGAATCTGCTGTATATCTTGGAGAAGGCAGCACCAGCCTCTTTCAGAACTCGGATAAAACAAAATTCATGCGTTTTAATCAAAGTAGTGCCATCTCCTCATTAACTTACTAGCTTTTGACATAAGAATTTTATTACACATGCGACGGTGGAAATATATCGTCAAATGGAATATATATCTACACATCCATAGCAATGTCATGTACTACAAGTGACAGGTTATTGACCATATGGATATGTATTTGCAGAAAAAATAAAACTATATTTTTTTCCTATCTGTGGCCGAGCCAGAACTCTAATTTGGCAGCACCACCTGGAATTTAATAAAATGCTTCGACAATCACCTGATGGAAACTTCATGAAGATTCTTTGTGTTTTATGGACCAATCCTGGAGGTTTCTCCCTACAATGGTGAAGCCTGCAGCATCTCATGCACCATCCAAAACGAACAAATCCTGGCCACTGATGGGGGAACAGGTATAGACGCTTAAGTAACGTTTTCCTGTTATTAGCCGTATAACAGAGAGTTGAATTGGTTAGCTGTGTATGAACATTGGAAGCCATGTACATTACTATCAAAGAAATATGGCCAATGGATAACAAAAGGAATCCGTGGCTATAAGTAGGACTTGATGAAAAAGATACATATGCGCACACGGAAACAGATAAGCACTCACTCAAATACAGTTACACACATGTATATGAGCGTAATAGTATATGTATTTAGTTGGCATATTTTTTTAAAGATGACCTACGAAGATTTAAATTTGGGGTTTTTACTCGCCTTTTCATGTTCATGTATGTTATGACTTAAAGTGGGACTAGGAATGCGTAAATATTGTCCGAAATCTGTGTTGTTATGACAATTTTACATGTTTATCAGATATTCTGTGGTCATTTTTCAGGTGTCAACATATACATATATGTCTGCGTGATTTCATGGCTCTGGTTTTGTGTGTGTGAGTATATATATATATATGTGTGTGTGTGTGTGTGTGTGTTTGTGCTTTTATAAATATATTACACAACCTGCCCGCCTGAGAAAGATGAGACACAAGCTCAAGTTGAAGCGGAATTTATTAAGTTTTAAGTTAAGTTTTCTTTCTCAATTCTCACCAGTTGTCATGTCAAATTAAAACGTCCATTTTGCCTAATTATATAACTATAGGTGGAGGTAGAATAGATGGATTCATAACTTAACAAAAGTATTAGCGCTATCGGAAATGTAATCAGTCTTTCAGGATTCAAACTCGTGTCACCATACACATTTCCAATGATGGTAACCATAAGTGGATGTATGCATATATATATATATATATATATATATATATTCGCGGATCATTAAATAAGTTTCGCATTTGTACTTTTAGTGATAGTACACACATGAAACTCTAGTCCCTTTCGAAGTAAACTCCTCCGGTTGCAATGCCCTGATTGTACCGTTCCAACAACTTCTAGAAGGCCCCATCGAAGTCCTCTTGTGTGAACATGTCAATGATCTTCGTCACAGCCTTTTTATCTCCTCAATAGTCTCATAACGACAGTTTCCGAGCTAAGGGAATAACCAAAACTCATAGGGAGCAGGGTCTTGACTGTAGGGAGGGTGAGAAACTGTCTTCATACCCATCTTGATGAAATAGTTTGTGACAATGAGTTAGTTGTGGACTGGTGCATTGTCCTAGTGGAAATGCCACTGACCGAATTTAAAGAGTGCTTTCCTCTTCCGACGGAATCTCTTCCTGAAGTCCCTTAAAAACTCAACATAGTAACCCTAACCCTTTGGCCAATAGTGTATTGACTTCTTTACTCCTCCCACACATCTCGTCATCCCTCAAAGACTCCCTGTCTTCCTTGAATGTCTTATGCCACTCAAAGACTGATGCTCGATTCATGCAAGATGTTCCAAAACAGTCTGAAGCATTCAATACATTTCTCGGGCATTATTTCAAGTTTAAAACAGAATTTTATTGCATATCGTTCTTCTAAAGTGCCCTCATGTCCAGATTGCATTTTTGAAATTCACCAACTGTGACAATCAGGCTTTAGTAGGCTGTATTGTAATTGCTTCTACAGCTGTTCATTTGAACCTGAAATCGTCTCATAAGATGTATAGCAATAATATACTGAATTTTCAAGAGTCTACGACAATTCTGTTTGACACTTATTGAATGCACCATATATATATATATATATATATATATATATATATATATATATATATATGCGTAGGGTGTCTATGTGTCTGTATTGATTCAGACATATGTATAATTTTACTTTTAAGAAGTAATTCAAGACATGGAAGAACTTCAAACGGAGTAATTCATGATTCGAACTTGGCTCATCGTTTCCATAACCATTACACGATAGCACACATATACATATTTTTGAGTTGGGGATGTATGTATACGTTTCATTTTGCATATGTGTGTGTGTGTGTGTTTTGCGTGTTAGTGCATTCATATGAATGATTATGCATTTGAGAAGTTGTCTAAGACATGGTAGCACTTCAAACCTACAAAAATAGACACGTACATCGCAGAGAAAAGAACAGACATATTGAATTGGAACAAAAATCTGCGTTAACATTTTTTTAAGGAATTGAATCGACTGATTGTTCCGTCTTTCACTTTTTTCTTTCTTTCTATCTTTATTTTATGTTTTTTTTCTGGAACACTAAAGATCTTTGCCAGCGGATACTTGCTGTTTTTATAATTCTCTTTGCGTAACGACTATTTAAATATGGGAGCGAGACTGGAGGCGTTTGAATCCTGCCAGAAACTATAAAAACCAGAATGAAAAGACACATAAAAGAATGAATGTGCACAAACAATATTTGCAATGTTTTAATCCTTCACAGTCCCTCGAGCAATTCTGGCTTGCGTCTTTTTTGTCTGCACCGGTCCACGTTTGCTTCACGCTAGGGAACTTGGCATCTGTTATGAATTTAATTGTTTTTGCCAAACAATGGAAAGACTTTAGGTGATGAGTACAGCTGAAAGTTTTGTATTCTTTATAGATCCTTTGTTGCTTATTTTATAACGATTTCGGATTTCCCCTCTTGGGTGTAAAAGAGAAAAGAATTATTATTATTCCTGTTTTTGTTTTGGCCACCATGTTTTACGTTCTTTGCTGGACATTGTCCTCATTTTTTTCTCTTTTTTCCTCTTACTTATATTTATTCACATCTTCCTCGAGCCCCAATGTCTCAATTAAATGTATTAATAATCTATTGTAATCGTTATGGTTTAAATATTAATAGTGATCATGATGCCACTAAACTTCTTTGGTCTGGTTTATTTGTTGTAGGAATTTACAAAGCATTTTTCTTTTGATGTGACGACGCATGGCCGTATGAATGGGCAACCAAAGGAGACTCGAAATCACTCAAGAAGGTCTTTTTGCCTAGCATGCTAATAATTACGCAACCTGAAAAAGACTGTTTTCTTTGTTTTTATTGCATATTAATCTTTGTGATATATATAATGCCAATACCATTCTTGTAGAGGAACAGACGCGATACTATTAAACCCATAGAACGGGTGATTCGCGTGTCCATACCTTTCCCAAGGATATTTTTCAGAAATAGGATGCGAATCGTTAAAATATGTCCGTAGCTAATATACATATAGAATTTGTATCAACTAGTTGTAAATTACAATTTTATTATTTGCTGAGCTGCGGGAAGTGAATCACAGTCTACCCCAAGACTTTGTTCATCGAGTCCTTCCCCCCATTTATTTATATATATATATATATATATATATATATATATATATATATATATATATATATATATATTCAATGACGGTGAATAGTGATTTTATTTCAGAATGTAGTAGAGGAGTCCGATAAGTGTTCTAGAAAGTTCAATGTATGATAATTAAAATACACATTTACAAATTTCATACAAAGCAAATTCGTGTAATTGGAAAAAGAACCTCAACATACCGTCATTTTGTTGTTAAGAATTTATTTCAGCGGGCCACCCCTTGTGAGAATCAAACCTCTTTAGATAGCTATCACACATTGGAGAGAACTTTTTTTTTCAAATTATAAAAATATCTTTCATTGGATTCTGAGTCCGTTTAAAAAAAGAAAAGAACCGTAAGAGTGGGGACAAATGTACGGGCTAGAAAATGGCGTCAAAACTGGATGTTATGTCATTGTCTGGTGTCATGCACCTTTATGTATCAACATAAAATTAATAAGATTCGCAAAACATTCAGCAACTAAAATCTGTCAATAAATTAACCTATTTTATATTAAGAAAAAATCAGTCCATTTATTTATTTAATCATTCATTCATTCATCTTTTTAAGGAAAACGTGACGATAAATTCTATTACACATATCAAACTTACCAAATTTATTTAAACGACATTTTATAAATTTTATTGATTTCCACTTAAGACTTAAATTTGCTCATTATTTTATTTCATTATATTTTTTATAGCTTTTATTTTTTAAATTCTGAATACTGCCATTCTAATTGACATTAAAATTGTTAATATCATTATTATCATTATTCATTAATAATTATATAACTAATAATAAAATATAACAATTATGAGAATGATTGCTAAGTTATTATTATTATTATTGTTATTATTATTATTATTATTATTATTATTGTTATTGTTGCTGTTATTGTTGTTATTGTTCCTGTTGTTATTGTTACCGTTATTACATTATCAATAATATCGATAGCAATGCCGTAACCATTAACTTTATCCAACTATTTTCATCGCAACTATTTTTTTTATTATTAAGTTTTCTATATTCTTTCCAATTTATTTTTATCGTGGCATTTAAAAAAAAATTCATTACGTTGATTTACTAGCTAGTAGAAGTATATCTAATGTTTCTTAAATGAGTAAGAATCTATGGTGATTGCTATCTGAAAAGGTTGATTTCTCTTATGGAGTGACCAGCTGAAATAAATTTGTAATTGCCAAATGAAGTTTTGATGAGTTTGGTTCAGTTATATATATATATTTATCTATGTGTGTGTGTTTCTTTGCATATAATAAGGAAATAAATGAAAATAGATTAATGTTACGTACAATTTAAAAATTAACAAATAAATAGAAAAATCTGTTTTATTATTTATTTTTTGTTTAATGATATATTAATCTTCGTAGGTAATCTAAATGCCAAAACCATCCTTGAAGAACAGTAATTGTAATATTTAACTTATAGCTAGGAGGAATAATAGGGTCCGTATCTTCCCAAAGCTAGTAATCCAAAACTGATCGCAATAGAATAACTGTATTTCTAACTCAGTTCCAACGTTGTCTCAGTCCAGTGTACTAGCAACTGCATCACGCGAACTATCTTTCGCTAAAAGTTCAGGTTAATGAGGTCTTTATTAAATCCTTTCAAAATATGTGCTCGTTGTTAATTAACATACCAGTATAGCTGTGTTTTAACAATTGTAAATGCATAAGTGGAGAGCGTTTGAATGGAAAAGATGAAGTGGCTAATATGTTAGGGCGACAACTAATGTGCTTACAAGTGATTTCGTAATCAGCTTCATTTGTTTTATGACATGAGTCGTAAAATTATGCGTCCCTTACTGTTAGCCAATGGTCCGGGAGACTGGGGTTCAATCACAGTTCGAGTAATACCAAAGACTCAAAAATGCTACTTGATGTCACCTTGCTTAACACTCAGCATTATCAGGTAAGGATCAAGGGTAAAGTAGAGCAATCCAGGGAATGGAGTAGCGCCATCCCCTACACCTTGATGAAGTTGCTGTTGAAAAGTAAGCCTTCGGGTCACCGTCGAATAAGATCGCCAACATTACTCTTTTTTTACATAATAGCGAATTCGGCATCACTTAGTCCATTTTCTCTCTTGCTGATAGATACCCCAAAGACGAAATCAGTTATATACTTATAATAGTTTTAATACATCGATTTTTCTCATAGATTTTCATTAAAAACGTGATCATGATTTTTATAAAGATCATCAAAGCCTTTTATTCGACACTATATGTTTTCTCATCCAATATTGTTGTAATGTAAAAAAAACATTTAATTCTTTTTTGTTTCATAAATAATTCCAGTTTTTGGTATCTTATTTTTCATTAATTTTTTTTTTTTTTGGCTAATATATCCTTGGTCCGTTTAGGTTGTACAATAGTACTTTAAAATAGTTTTTAGGAATGTAATTTAATGCTGTTTGCTTTTGATTTGAAAGATAATTAAAACATGTTTTTGTTAAGTGCACATGGCGATTTGGGGGATTATACTCTCCAATCTTCCTTCTATGTAACACACACATCTGTAAGGTTTCGTAAATATTGCAAACACACTTTGAAATATAGATTGTTTGATTGGTTTATTCTAACGGCATGTAAACCTGTCTGTGGTTATTTCATTTCTACGTTATAATTCGACATCTACATCTAGACGTGTTGTAGTTAATAGTTTTATTTCGTTTTAACGAAATGTTAGCATCGTTTTGTATTTTTTTTTCAAATAACTAGTTCGGGAATCATATTGCGAGGTTACTTTTTGATAATATTGATCAGCTTTTCGAAATGTTTTATACCCTCCTCATTCCCGATTTTGTGTCCTTCAGAGACCAAGTAAAACCCCCAGCACTGACAAGCAGTTATTGGTTTGGAGGAAACCCTTCTGGGGCCAGTTAATCAATTTAATTATTCCAGCCGATTTTTAAATACTTTTTATAAATTCAGTTGTTCAAAGATATTTCATGAAGATCAATTTTGCCTTTTTCTGTAATTTAAGTCACAGCAAATTCAATTCCTTTCTTCTTTAACTTGATCATTCCCCTGGTATATTCTAGTGGCCTCGTTATCGAAATTATGGCATATTACCGTGGTTTTCCTGACTTTTTTTGGTACATTTGAATTATTCACCCACACTCAATAATGTTATATGAATTACTGTCTAATTACTTCTTGATCAAGATATTAAAAAGTTTCTGTATTTTTAAAAGAGTAAAATACTCACATACACACCCGCACCGGCACTCGCAGGTACGTACAAACATGTACGCGCGCTTGAGATGGATCCGATTGGCCACGCTGAACCAGATTATTTGTGCTTCATTTCAAGTTAATTTCATTGTGAACTATATGGATCCATATTTTCTTCTTCCAGCAAAGAGAAAAATAGAAGGTCTGACCCGGTTATCCAGCCTTGGTAATGCCAGACGTCTAGTTTGAGAGGCCAAACGAACAAAAGCTGATAAAAATCCATTTATTACTTTATCCAAAAAGTTTTGGTGGTTCGAAACGGACCTTCACCACGATAAACAAAACATATAGATAGTCAAAATTTTAACTGAGCTGTGAGTTGATTATACTTTAATATTACACACACACACACACACACACATATATATATATATATATATATATATATATATATATATATATATATATATATTGTCACCAAAAGACCAATTTCTTTGTATCTCAACTCATCAGTGTGACTAAACAAGCGAATTGCTTCAAGCTGAAAACTACACCCACGTGTTTTTACGCCAGTGGTAAATCTTACTCTAAATATATCATCATTGGAAAGGTTTGCTAGACTGATTAATAAATAATAATACATCAGATGATAAAGAAATCAGGTGGGGTTGATAATAAGTTAGTTCTACTCTACTATTTTTGAAGCATCATTATGCACATAGGTTAGCGTACTTGAATGGGGAAAAGTGTCACACACCAATCTAACGGCATACAAAACAAGCTCGACAGAGTCCAATAAAATGTTTCCTCTTGGATATGTAAATTCTGGAAATATTTGGATTGGTAAGTAGTGAAAAAATAATCAAGAAATGAACTCCCCATAGAATATGCACAGGGAATATTCAGAATGCTGAAAGGCCCGACATAATGATATCCATCAGAATTTTCCATTAGAATAAAATTAGTACGACAGAAAAAGAAAAAAAGGATGGAAATATTGAAAAAAATATGACGGAAAAAAAAAGAAATTACAAACTTCTCTAAGGATTCAAGACTGGAAAAGCGTTAATTTAGAAACAGCCAATGTACATATACTGGTAAAAACTTTTTCAGTATACGAATTGACAGTGTTGAACAAATTAATTTATTCATGAGCAACAACAGTAAGCAATATACTAAGCATCTCGATAAGGAACCGAAAAATAAATAGAGGAAAAAGAAAACTAGCGGGAAAATGTGACTGGAGGAACTAATTAAAAAATAAAACGATACAGTGTTACAAAAGTAATAATGAAAACAAAATTACTGAAAACATGTCGATAAAGCAACTGTGTCTAGTGACAATAACAAGTTTTAGATTCCTAGTATCGAAGTAACTAAGATGCTCGACAAAGGCATACTACTATTAGTGTTCGAAATACAGTTGTGGGATTATGTTAACTTTTGGATTAATTCACTTTGGGATAATATGAACCTCATTATCCTGCCCGATGTTCATTAAACAGTACCACTGCTATTGTTGAACAAGGATAAATTTGGCAAATAATAAACTAAGAAGTTTGATATACCATTATGGGAAGAAACTAAAGCAAAGCAAATAAGAGAGCCATTAAGCCAGGGAATTAAAAAAGAATCCTTCTGTTAAAGGGAGGTAGACTAAGAAGATTGATACAGGTTAAAAAAATACAAGTAAATTAGGACAATCCAAAAACTGTATATTTGCATTCGACTAACTTGGAAAGAGAACAAAAATACTGAGCTACCGAGTGTGATTTAAAGAAAACAGTAAAAAAAATAATAAAACAAAACGCCTGAATAGTTGACCAACATAAAGAAAGAATTTCAAGGCTTATGATAAAGACCTGAAATTTAGATTTTCAAAAGTAATTTTGAGGTCTCAGGCTACGTTAGAATACATGGTTTCTTTTAAATCATCATCACCTTCCAGTCGTGCTGACAGCACAAAGTTCCCTGACTCACCCATCCATCTTTTTCACTCTGTCTCTCTCATTGTTCATCCCTCTTATCCATTACTCCAGGCATGTCTTCTAGAATTGCATCTTGTGTCTGTACAGAGCTTATGTAAGTATGTCTTATGTTGGTGTCCCGAAGAGAACGTCGTTAATGAGTTCGTCCTGGCTTTCTCAGAAGTGTCATGTATACCTGGTTCGTCTTACTTGGGTGATTTATGAAATTGGTGAAAAATGACCGTACAACTACTGTTTTGCAAATTGTTATTTCCAAATCATGTACAAGGGAGCACGCTGCATTTTTGTTTTGTTCTCATCTGCCTTTTTCTTTATACGTTTCTTTAGTGTCCACATACTGTATCCATTTAATGTTATGGACACAGTTACGGCTTAAAAGAAATATCTTTAATTCTGTCGGATTGATTAGATTTTCATATGATCACTCATCGGTTGATTCTTCCAACCTGTGGCTGTGTCTTTTCTTCTGCAGGGATGCTCCACATAGATATTAACGAAATGCATGAAGAAAGAGGTTGTTGCGAGCAACAGAAGAAAGCTACTTGCTGTTCTAAACAAATCATGGAAGCAACGACCAACAGTTAAACTATTGCACGACCTCTTATCTCTCATCTCCGAAACAACACAAGACGAACAAGGCCTGCGAGACATTGCTGGAGAAACAATGACCAACTCATAAAGTGAAGTACGCTTTAGGAATACGATACTTGGACACTGCAGTGTTGGCCAACAAGCAAGGATTGACATATATCATCTCTGTGGACACACTAGATTAAGTCTAGAACTCCTTCTAGGATTGATGGACTATTGGGACTGATGACGAAAGAGAGTCAAGAAATTCCGTGATATCATCACGACTTTATTTGGAATAAAAGTACAAAATAATGCCATTATAGCAAATTATATCAAAACAAAGATCAATAGTATATGGGAAAAATAATTTGGTTATAAAATTGAAAAAAAAAATCATCAGATTTTCAGATGATACATCGTCTTATCGGAAATGAAATGGAAGAACAGTAATGGCTCGGTGGGTAAGTTGTTTTACTGTAAATTGTATGAGAAGAAGCATTGGATCCAATGATATTATTGCTCTCTTAATATCAGCTGAATAACTCACGACAATTAACTCAGACTTCTGTGACAAAAAAACCACTTTGAATTGTTGTTAAAACTGGCATAGAGGGAAAATAATAATTTTTATGATAATAACGGAAATAAAAGGGAAAGAGAGATGAGTTATGGCACTTTGCTGGAAAACTGAAAAAACTATGGAACATGAAAGTTACAGTGATACTATTTGTAATTGGCGCGCTCGACCTTGCTAGAGAATTGAAAAAACTGTTGAACATGAAAGTAACGATTGTGCCAATTGTGATTGGTGCGTTAGGTACAATAACTAAAGGATTATTAGAGAGCCTGGAGAACTTGGAAGTTGGCGGACGGGTAGAGACTATCCACACGACAGTATTGCTGAGGACGGCCAGAATACTGAGACGAGTCCTGGAGATTTGAGGAGACTTGCTCTCACTCAAACTCCAGTGAAAAACCATCAGCTAATACTGATGTGAAAAACTCTAGAGGAGTAATAATAATAATAATAATAATAATAATAATAATAATAATAATAAAGTTAGAAACTGAAAAAGTAAATAAATTATTCAAATATATCCCAACGAAGAAAATCACTCAAAAGAAACAAGTTAATTTATGCCGGAGCAAAATTAGTTAGTGATGAAGTAAGCATCCCCCAAAGGAATCCGAACAAAAATACTGAACCTTGATGGAAATGAGGACAGAAAAAAAAGCTGTGAGATCGAGTGAAATTTCTAAGGAAGATAAAAACTCAGAGGGACCCTACGAAATGAAAAGATCCCAAAGACAGCTGCAAATAAGTCTGACAACACAACTAGCAGTAGTCATTAAAAAGACATTGCTGGAAGAAAGTAAACTCAAAGGTACCGTTATAGGGTCATGCCATATAGAAAACTCAGGATATTTCAAAATAGCGAACGAAAATTCTACGAACAAGTTGGTGGAGATGACCCAAAGACAAACCAACGACGGGATGCAAATTAACAAAATAATGTTGGAGTAAAATAGAAAGAGAAAGAAATTATTCGAAATGCAGAATGGAAAAACAACGAGAAAAAAAAAATAAAAGCTCTCCAAAAGGGTCCCAAGGCAAACATACAGTTGGACACGCTAAGAAAAACACTCAAGAAAATACCTAATTAGAAAACTTCAGGCTACAATTGAATATATGAATTCTAGTTAAAAATTACATCCATCTACGAATGACTGGCTTTTGAATTGAGTAGGTATATACAATAGGTAATCAAAGGCGAGTGACGTAAGAGAAAACTACACTGATGCAGAAAGACCTAAAAAGGGCCATCCCTAGATACTTTAGTATTTACTTATAATGCAGTGAGTCTTGACCACACAAAAAAGAGAAGAAATATATTACTTGCTCTTATGTTATTGAATTTTTGCGGAAGAACAAAAAGGATGTCACATGGGAAAACGAGGGACTAATTACCAACTATAGATAAACAAGCAAATTCTCGATAAAGCCAAAACGACGAGGAAAGGGAAGCCCTATCATAGACTTGCAACGAAGTTTATTAAATGGAAAACAGTATCTGAAATGGATAAAAAATCATAAAGTTCCACACGTATTTCATGATCAACATGACAGCGAATAGATAAAATTAGCTGAGGTAGAAATCTAATATATGGGAGCAGAAAAAATATAACAGAAATTACGAATGCATGAAAAAATAAAACACTTTTCAAGCCATTGAAAAAAGATGCTGAGGTGTGCATCCCCTTTTGAACAGATCAAATCAACGGTAAAAAAATGTCCGAATTGGAAAACAGTAAAGTCATGATGGTATACATAGATATTGGTATGTAAAAATTCACGTCCATCCACGACTGACTGGCTCTTGAACTCCTAGAAAAAGCAAATATACCTAAGTGGATATATTTGGGGAAGATTATCCTGTTCCTCAAAAACCTCCCAAAAGGAAACATCCTCAGCAATTATAGACCAATAATGTGTCTACCTCTGACATGAAAAATTCTAACAGCATAAATTAGGGTGGCGATATATTACTTGCTAATATACCGTAGATTGTTTACCAAATGATAAAGCATAACTTAGTAAATAATTCGAGTTAGCTGAATCATTAAGATAGAAAAGATTCTGTAAGTTCCCTAAGAAATGTGTATAAGACTGAGCGTAAGTAAATCAGAAAAGTTACCTTAATCATGCTTACATATGTTCCAGAGAAAGAATTGCTAGGGATATAAGAGGCGTTGGCACACATAAGGCCAAAGAGAGCCACAATCCGTATTTATTTATATTTCATAAAGAGCCACACGTAGATACACAAATTTAGAATATAACAAAATTCAAATATGTTAAAAAATATTTACCAGTCTAAAGTATAATAACATCTGACAACAATCTTTGGTTAAATTTTTCAAATTCAGCGTAAAATTAGTTAATCCTGTCTGCAGAAAATCAGTTACATGTTGATTGTTCAACTGTGAACGATGTTTCTATTTCACGAAATTCATTGTGGAATAAAAACATTCACAGCAATATGCTATACCAAAAATCGAAAATTAAGGAAAAGTAGCTTTCGTTAAGTCTGCATATTTTGATTCTGGCACGAGTTTCCAAAATTCAATCATAGAAGAAGATTTGTGTAGCATTTGCAATGCCTGATCCTCTTTTATCTCTAATAACTCCAATTTCTCAGCCTCTTTCTCGGTAACTATTATATCAGAAATTGAAAATTCATCTTCATTAATATCACAAATAAATGGGTTCACAAAATATGAAAATGTAGATTTGAACCTTCAAACCTACGTTTGAAATGTGCTCGAAATTATTTCCACTTTTCCTTATATTCATCTAACTTTTCTTCTTTCGAATTAGTTACATTTGAAAATTATTCATTGAAAAATATTTAATATTTCGTTCTCAAGATCGTAAACAAAGTTTAGCTTCAAAACTGAATATAGTAAAGAAAAAAGTAAGTAAAGTTGGTGACCTTCAATAAGGGCGACCAGAAGGCTCCCTTTTCAATAACTACTACACCATTGTGTAGGGGAGGACGCTACTCCTTTCACTGCATTGCTCCACTTTACCCTCGATACGTACCTTATATTGATGAGTGTTAAGCAAGGAGGTATCAAGTACCTTTTTTTTTAAGTCTTTGGTATGACATGACCTGAAATCGAAGCCAGGTATCCCGGACCATTGGCGAACACTCTACCCACTGGCCCAATGAGCCAAAATATAGTGTGGGACCATTTTCTTTCTTTTCCTTGTTAAGCAAAACTAGATATTCGCAAATATTCAAGCACATTTGTAAGGAGCATTAAGTCAGAAGCCAAGTTCCATTTTATAATTCAGGGTATTTTTTTTGCCTTTTTTCTTTTGTAAATGTTATGATATATCTTTGGAGTTCCACAAAATGGCTCAAAACATCATGGCTGGCAGCCACCATACACGATAGTATAAAGATAAATCACAGGATAATTAATTTATTTCGCCATTTACTCTTAACTTTTTTTGAACTGACGGTGTGTTTGGGCATTTGTTTTAATTAATTCTCAATCTGCGAAACAATCTTCCACACATTTTCGTATTTGAAGAACTTTGCCTCGAGATGCTCACGGTTAAGTATGCAATGAAGTGGTAAAAAACGTGGAATATTGGGATCCGTGTATAAAAGACTTATGGGACCTAGGATTTTCCCAAACACGAAAGTCGTGCCGTTAATTGGAACACTTATGAGTTTATTATGGAGCAATCCAAACTAGTTCATTACTTCAAGCGCATTTCTAACATCGATACCGCGAGTCGTTTCGATAAAAGCTACTAGATCTAACATTTCCT
>OY757904.1:112860576-112873076 GCA_963585895.1 Sepioteuthis lessoniana
GTATGAATAAAAACACACACTCAATTTTAGAAATAAATTAGAAATGCAACGATGTCCTTCTTAAGTGTTTTTATCCTTTTTTAGGCGAAAGAAAAAATTCCAGGTTTTTCTATAAAAACGACATTCTTCGATTAAACATAAATCTATGATTGGTAATATGGCCAGCTTCTAAGTTTCTTTTACATTACTTCGGCAATTTATAATATAAACCTGCCTTCTAGCCGTCATTCTCTTCGGAATTATGGGGACTCTAAAGTAATAATCCTTGTAAACCATTGTGAAGCGATTAATTATCAAGATTACTATTTTCACTAAATGGTGCACGGATAAGAATTGTAACCTTCCATAACAAAAATGAACAAATATTAACGGTAAGAACTGACAGATGTCTGTTTGATGTTAAGTCCATGACATGCTGAGATAATTTGCAAGACTTTCTTGGAAATTATTTAATAGTTAAATAGCCTAATTCATATAAGGACTTATAAATAAATTAATCTGATATTTGTTTTTACAAGATTGGACTTGGGCAATGTATGTGTATTTCTTATAGCATTTTTAAAAAGTGGAACATACATTAATGTAAAAGACAACCAAATGTACACAATGACAATTTAAAACTTTTTCATTCCAATTTACACATTCATAGAAATTATATATATATATATATATATATATATACATATATATATATATATATATATATATATATATATATATATATATATATATATATATCCTAGATGAAGTTTGCCCATAAAGTAAGACGCTAAACAATCTGATGGTAAGGCTCCAGTTATGCTGTGGTTTTGGGGAACGCGGAGTACCTCTTCATTGCCAACGCTCCCACTTCCACTCTGAACCAAAGTGTTAGCACCTGTTAGGGTCCTATCTATGAGTCAAAAATAACTAAACTGCGTACTCATCATCATCATGTCGTGCTGGACCCTCTCTCGCCACTTTTCCCTATCGTTCATCGCCTCAGGCAGGTCTTCTGGACAACATCCTGTATCCTCACATAGTTGCTGAATGTATGTTCGTGCAGGTCGTCTTACTTTTACACGGCCATGTGAGGGGATCCATAAGAGTACATTACTTATGAGTTCGTCCCTGCTTCTCCTGCAGTGTCCCGCATGTCTGGTTCGTCTAACTTGAATAGTTTTCGTGATAGGAGGCAGGTGGCCGTTCAGTTGGTGTCTTGTGGGGTGTTGCCGCCAGGATTTGTTCAATATTGCTCGCAGCATTCTTGTGTAATTGCCGTCTAGCTTCTTCTCCAGCCGTTTTGTTAGAGTCTATTTAGTGCATACATATAGCAGTATCGATGCGACCGCTGCCTGGAAGACCGACATATATATACACACACACACACACACACACACACACACACACACACACACACACATATATATATATATATATATGTATACACTTTTCCGTCCGTCTTTTTTTTTCTTTCTATCTATCGGTCTATCTATACCCGCATTTGCCTCTCTTTTATGTATAAAACCTAAGAGTGCATACTTCAGTCCACATATAGGATTATATACAGGCTGCATATGCGTAAGTAATTACATATCATAATTGAATTGTCTTTTTTGGTTACATTTTTCCAGTTGGCTTTAAACATAACTCTAGTTAGAAAGAAACAATACAGAGCATGCGTAAAAAAAATAATTCATATTTACATTGTTAATTTTTGGATATGCAAATATGAATATATTGACTATAAGTTCCTTTTACAAACGAGCTACTCCGGTAAATTGATATAGTCTTAACTTTTTAAAAAGACAAAAATTAATTTTTTTAGCAATTATCCAATATGTGGTGCCTACAGAAAACCCGTAAACATCAGCAATTTGGACGGATGTATTTATTTAAATAAGCGAATAGTATTCTATTATTAGCTGAATTATCTTGCACTTCAGATTAAACTGAGCAAAGATTTTAATATTTTTCACATGACGTAATCCATGGCTACATACAAGATTTCTCTTTCCTTGAGATGCAAAGGATCTGCCATTGTTTTGAACTTTGGACAGGGAATAGATTCTGAAGAACCAGTTTGTAATTATCAACTTGAAAATTCTCATTAACGACTTCGAGCAGACAAAGAAAAAGCTGCAGAAGGTACCCCGCAAAAACAATTACCGACCTCGATTACGCCGATGACATAGCAATTCTGGCAAATACACCCAACCAAGCCGAAACACTACCGCATAAGTTTGGAACGCAGGCATTGGCCTCCATGTCAATGCACACAAAACAGAATATATGTGATATAATCAAACAGGCGACATTTCCACACGAGACGGAACCTCACTGAAACTGGTAGACAAATTCACCTACGGAGGAAGTGGTGTCTCATTAACCCAAAAAAGACATAGATACACGGCTAACGAAGACATGGACAGCTATCGATGAAACGCAGTTTCTTTCAGGCAGCGGTCGTGTCGTTATTGCTGTATAGATGCACTACTTGGACGCTAACAAAAATGCTGGAGAAGAAGCTACACGGCAATTACACAAGAATGTTGCGGGCAATATTGAATACCCCACAAGGCACCAACTATACGGCCACCTACCTCCCATCACGAAAAGAATCCAAGTTAGATGAACCAGACATGCAGGACACTGCTGGAAAAGCAGGACGAGCTCATAAGTGATGTACTCCTATGGACCCCCACATATGGCCGAGCAAAAGCAGGACATCAGGTAGAACATACATACAGCAGCTATGTGAAGATACAGGAAGACCTGCCAGAGGCGATGAACAATGGGGAGAGGTGGCGAGAGAGGGTCAGGGATATGCGTCATAGCGGCACGACATGATGATGATGATGATTAATTCATCTTATTCATACATGTACTGCAATACCTATCGACAGAGAGACAGTCAGATGGACAGAGATAGAGAGAGAGGAAGACTGTCTACACGCATGCAGGCACACAAACACACACACACACACTAAAGGGGAACCTCACTTAATAATTCATCCTTACACCCATGAGTGTCTCGAATGTATTGTCCGTCTTATTTGGATGGTTTTAGACATGGGAGGTTAGTGGACGTACGGCTGCTGCTTTGTAAGATGCTGCTTGCAGTATTTGTTCAATATGACTCGTAGCATTCTTATACAATTATCGTGTTTTTTTTTCTATACGCTTCGTCCTCAATACGACGCTAAACAATCTGATGGTAGGGCTTTGGGGAAAGCGGAGTACCTCTTCATTGCCATCGCTCCCAGTTCCACTCTTAACCGAAGTGTTAGCATCTGGTAGGGTCCTATCTATGAGTAAAAAATAACTAAACTGCGTACTCATACTAAACTGAATTATTTGAAATAGAACTGCTTTTGGCAATGAAACTGTACTTATGTTAAACTGAACTGCTTCAAATAGAACTGATTTTGCATGCTAAATTGAATTGTTTGAAATAGAACTGTTTTGATATTTAAGTGTGTATAAGCAAAAATCTCTACTTATACTAAACTGAACTGATTGAAACCTTCATCAAAATTTCTTATTTCGGGGTTAACTGACCAAAAATGTTGATACGACGTAAAACAAAACAACCAACAACCAACCAACCTAGACAAAGCTGATAGCATTTCACATAGCTCTAATACCCTTGAAAATTATATTAATCCTTTGGGTAGAGTATGAAAATTTTGGTAAATAGTAAGATAGACTATGTTCTTAGTACTTGGCCACCTGTCCAGAAAGAAAACTCTGAATTTAAGCCTGTTAAATTCCGCTTACAATCTGACTTTGTGTGACGTCCTACCAGTGCAGAGGGTTTGGTTAATATCTATAAAGCAGGTTTGATTTCCGTATGATCGATAACCTATCAATAGCAACGTATATATATATATATATATATATATATATAAATTGTAAAAATTAAATATTAATGAATGAAGAAAATTCTTTTACAAAATTTCACAATATTTAGATAAAACATTAAATTATTGAAAGAAGCAGACCTACCTTTATTTACATTGTACTCTATTTTCAAACAGATATATAGTTATACAGCACGTATTACAGACACGTTTGCGGTCCAACCAAGAGGCAAGCAACAATGAATATATGATACAAACAATCACTTTGCTATTGGCCCTCGGATTAATATATTAGGACGGCCGAGTTTCAACTGCATGACCAGGATATAAGTAATGATATTAACTACGAACCGAAAATACTAGTTTTGCACAAGGCATTATATTTACACCTTTGGTGATAGACAAGTAGTATAATATAATCTATGATCAGCAGAAATATGAGATGGTTTGAGTGCACTGAATTTACATTGCAAAACTTTATATGCTATATAAATATCTGAATATTTATTCAGATTTAATTAAACATCGCGAAGTATATTTACTGGTTATTATTCAAGACTTTATTTTAACTAAACGGCATCTTATTTGTTAATTTCGCCTTTTTTAGTTGATTACTCTCACAAACACTCAAAGAAATTCTAAGGAAAACATAACCACCGAATCAGTTTCTCGCCTATGAGTACAATAGACATAGTAGTTTCCATAGTATGGGTTTCTCCTTTTATATTGCTGTGAGGGGTATTTTGAACGAGTTACCTATTTTGCGGGCATTCTAGTATGGCAGCTTGACTGCATAAATATTCATGTAGCTATATTTCATACTTTTCTGATTTTTAACTTATTTACATTCGTATGTTTCGTCTATTAATTCCTCGTCGGTTTTTAACTCTAGATGCTGGTGGCCTTTCACTGAAGACTAATTTCAGCAAGTCTGCTCAGTTTTCGTCTAAAATCAAGGAAACAGGGTTCAATCCCTGGTTGAGTCAAACCTAATACGCAAAAATAATACTTGAAGCCTTTATAAGGTACGAACCAAAGGTAAGTGGAGCACTCCAGGGAATGGAGTAGCGTACCCCCTACAACTTGGGGTAGTAACTATCTTTCGGTCACTCTCGGTAACGGTCGGTCAACTTAGGTAGACATTTTATTTTAAACTGATGATTACACGTAAAATGAATTAAAATCGGTCAGGCACACCCAACACATATCGAACAATTTACAGAGAAAATTATTCGAGGTCTTTTATCGATATATCCATTCTCTTGATTACAATTAACATATTTTAACCTCTTAATTTCAAAAGAATTATCCTGATCCGAAATTCAAATATTAATATATTTTTTTCGAAAATCGAATCTGTTCTTCTCAATCCCAACAATTTTCTCTTGATTATCAATCGCCCTGAAATGACCCGGGTTCATGAGAGTTCCCGCTTTTCTTCTAGCCCAAACATTGTAGATCAGCACGAGGCCAGTGATAAATGAACCCGTCACACAACGCACCCATATTGACAAGTCGGTAGTCTATTTGTCACATCTCCGCTCTAAGGTAAATAATGAATGTTTCAACTTTGAAATATACTCTGAAATTCTGACCCTGGCTCGATTGCGGGTCTTCAGGTCAAAGGAGTTCCGATAACAAATTGACTGATACACTCCAAGACAATAGACTGCGAGTTTCACCTTCAAAGAGAGGCTAGACACATTGAAAAGTCTTTAATTACCGATTCTTTTCATGCGTTATCGCTCTATTCATCTACATTTGCGTCACGCTAGTTAATGAGCTCTCAAGAGTTTCAAATGCAGATGGCAACATCAAGTCATTTAAAAGTTATAACATGAAGAAGCAAATTATCTCAGCATTTGGTCAAAAATCGACCAATTCGTTGCAACACTGCGCAGAAGTTGCTTTAAATAACAAAATTATAATATACAACCCTCACAATATTTAAGAATTTATTTATGAATTTGAATATTAGGGCATCTGTGCCAAATTCTTTCTTTGCTTACATGTTAATCTGTTTCACTCTTAATGCGACTAACTTACACTTTTTATGTATATACACAGAATGTTTTTAACCCTAAACTCTCTCTGTACAAATATTATTCTTTCTTTATTTCTTTCTTTGTGTTCATTTATCTGTTTTTATTCCCGTTTCTTTCAATCTACAATAAATAATTGTATATTGTTATCTGTGTTTTTTGGCATAATCATACATTTCCAGCGACGCATATACGCTTAGAAGCACCTTTATCCTGATAGGAAATGGAATTGACGAAACAAGTTCAAATCATGGGCTAGGCTGTTTGCGTTTCACTTTACCCTAATGTGTTTGGTAACGGCAAGGATACATTTCTCCCAACCACAGTGCTATGGGTAAATAATTGTTAAAAATAGAAAATCAAGTATTTGTTCGGCCACAAAACCGGGAGAAAGGAAACTGAATTAAACTCATTGTACTCCGCTGAAACATTGGCCTTGTGTCACATCTTGCTCGTGACGGAGGTTTAGGGAAATGCATATATGTCTTTCTATCTCACCTTTCCATAAAAAGTAAAGTTGGCGAGCTTAATCAAGGGTAGCCCGAAGGCTCCATTTTCAATAGCTACTACACCAAGGTGTAGAGGAGCGCACTACACCACTCTGTGGGTTGCTCCTCTTTACGCTTGATCCTTAATTTATAATACTAAGTCTTTCCTTCTTTCTTTCTTTCTTTCTTTCTTTCTTTCTTTCCTTCTTTCTTTCTTTCTTTCTTTCAATACATCTTTCGAGCTATCGATCTCATCCATCTCATTTTTCGATCTTACTATAATTCTTCATATGTGTGTCGTTCTCGATCAATGACTGTCCCTTTAAACTGTTTAAGTATGCATACACGCTACTATCTAGCAAGCTGTCTATCGACAGAGAAGCGAAAGTCACTCCAATAAAGAGAATTTATAACAATATATACACAGAAACACACGCACAAACACACATATATACAATGTTTTAAATGATTCTTATACCTAAATTATATATATATATATATATATATATATATATACAAAAACAGTTACACACACACGCATATATATATATATGTATATATATGTGTGTGTGTGTGTGTGTGTGTGAGTAAAGATTCAGAAATACGCAAAGAAATGATTGTCTGTATGTTATTTGTGACAGAGAGGCTTTTAGTGAAGCATTTGATGAAAAGAGATTGATTTAAATGTTATATACGCACAGGAATACAGACTTGAACACTCAAACAAGAGACGCAAACATAAAATCTCATAAACACAGCAACAGAATAAGATTCAAACATAAACACACGGATACAGAGTTAAAATGACACGCAAACACATATACCCTTATTTACTGAAGGCACGCACTCACATTGCGGTTGTGAGTTTCGATATTCCATTTTGCCTAAAATTTAAAACTTGAATAATAACTATACCTGTAGGCAGGACTGAAAATTGTCAACCTATATATGACACTCTCCACCCCTTCTAAATAATCATTATTTTCAAAAATATTCCAATGCTGACCATTTACTAAGATTTTTTCTTAGCTTATTGCGATTTTATTTGATTTCTGTTAAGATTTTATGATTGGTATTCGATATTCAGTCCGCCAATTATATCTAAAAATAAATTTCTCAACAAAATCTTTTGATTCCTCTTTAACGAGCAGAAGTTGGGTGATTCTTTTGAGTATTCGATATATTTGGTAAGTGGTAAGAAATAACGACGGTTTCGTAAATAAGGATAACGAGTTAATCGCTCTATCAATGTATTCCACAGACTTTCATAAATGAACATAAACTTTTATTGCGTGTGATTTCGCAATCATTACGGTTTTCTCTGGCAATGTATCCTCATTAAGTATATATAAATATCTATCTATCTATATATATATATATATAAAGAGAGAGAGAGAGAGAGAGAGAGAGAGAGAGAGAGAGAGAGAGAGAGAGAGAGAGAGAGAGAAAGACGGATAGACTAGCAGACATAGAGTGAAGGAGCAAGATTGAGTGTGATGAAATGATAGTTATAGTGAGACAGGAATAGTGAGATATACAAGTATATATATATATATATATATATATATATATAGAGAGAGAGAGAGAGAGAGAGTTGTGAAATAGAAGTCATTATTTTATGATAACCTCTTTTACGACCGTGGTATACAGTTTCCTGTTTATCGCTGGCAAAAAATCAGAGGAAATGATGCTGACTATGGATAAACATCATGCTTCAGTGATAGAAGAAAAAATTATCAATACACCAGTCTTACCCTGATCCCCATTACTGTTTTATTTCACGTATAAAACACTATGAGTCTTTATTTCGGAGATTGTCTTTTGCGTGCATATATATAAACCCCCCCATACACACACTATATATACACACACACACACACACACACACACATATATATATATATATATATATATATATATATATATATATAATTGAAAATGTTTTTGTGGTTTGGTTTATGACAGTCTGTTTCATGATTTCCAATTTTCAAACAACCTGGCTGCTGTGAACTTTTCTTGCTTGTTTTTTTTTTTTTTTTGTTTTTTTTTGGGGGGGTATTCTTGGATTTTCTTTTTAAGTTCAACTTTGCGTCACGTCTCCTTTCATCTTCGTTTGTTCTTTTATTATTATTATTATTATTATTATTATTATTATTATTATTATTATTATATTTTTTATCATTAGGAAATTTTTCTCGTGTAAGTATTTCGAAATCACTTCGTCTTTTTATTCGGAATGTTTTTTTTTGTTTTTTTTTTTCCGTTTATGCACTCTTTCTCTCCCAGCATAGACTGCAATATTTTTTGGTTCCTTTGTTCGCTTTTTTACTTTTTATTTTTTCCATTTTATACATGTTTTTGCCAAAGATATATTGAAAGGATGATGCGATTTTTGTATGTCGTCTTTTCAATGTTATGTGATTATAATATCACGTTTTCTATTCTCCGTCAGTAGCACCATTATATTTTCTCCTCGTGTATTTTTTTCGCTGTGATCTTCACTTGTTATTTATTTCAATTTTTCAGCAGTTTTCTTTTTAAAGGTCACGCGTTTTTGTCTCAAATGTTGCATGTTTTTTTTCAGCGTTTGTTCAGTTTGTAAATAAGTTTTAAATATTTTACAATATTTTTTATTATTTTTTTGAAATTTCTATATGGGTGAAGATAGTTTTTATTCTATTTATGATAATATTGTATGTTGTTTGTTTCTATGAGGATACAATCCCTGTTCATTTTTTTTCTGTGTTTGCTAGAATTTTTTGCTTTATTTAAGGCGTCAAAGATAATTACTTTTTTTTGCATTGTTTTTTTTTTTATTTTTAGTTTTTTTTATTGGCTTTTAGCATGTGATTTATTTTTGTCTTGACCCGGTCGTTTTTAAGTATTGCTTCTTATAGATATGCTATTGTTCAAAAGGTTATCGTTCTCTTTTACTGTTTTCTAGCTGTTTTTGCAAGGTCCATTTTAATGTCTATTTTTAAAGCAGGGATTTTCAAATACAGCAGGATATGTATTCCTTTGAATTCTTTGAAAAATTGCTTCTTTTAACCAATCTGCATTGTTTTGCTTCAAATTTCTTCGAAATGATTGTCCATCATTCCTTTATAAGCGAATGTTTTCTTTCTTGATTTTTTTCAGGCAATGTTTTACAATACACCCTCTGTGTGTGTGTGTGTGTGTGTGTGTGTGTGTGTGTGTGTGTGTGTGTGTGTGTGTCTCACACACACACACAATATATATATATATATATATATATATATATATATATATATATATATATATATATATATATATAACATGGTGGTGTCTGGATATTATGTTTCATACTTTACGCATTCATCAGAAATATATATAAGTTAAGTAAGTAAAGTTGGGGACCGTAGTCGAGAGCGACCAGAAGCCTCTTTTTTCAATAGCTAGTACACCATGGTGAAAGGGAGGGAGCTACTCCTTTTCCTGGATTGCTTCACTTTACCCTTAATACATAGCTAATATCGCTGAGTGTTAAGCTTGGAGGTATCAAGTACCATTTTAAAAGTATTTGGCATGACGCGACGTGGGATTGAACCCATGTCTCCCAGACCATTGACGAACACTCTGCCCACTAGACCAAATGGTTTCTTTTGTTAGGTATTTCAAAATCATATTTGTAATAGTACATTCGTGTTTAATATTTTACCCATAAGGTAATACGAAATTGTAATCGTTTCCATCGTTATTAGCGAGAAATTAACGTGATAGCGTGACTGGTGTTCGAATTCACAACAATGCTGCCCGTTAAGCACTACAATACGTTTGATCTGCACCCTGATACATTTAAACTAAAATTATTTTTAATAAATTTTATATTTTTCACATCATCTTTATAAAAAATGTTGTGTTTTTTTTTAAATATATATCTTGATGTTTTTGCTGAAAGTTTATTCTTTAGTTACTTGATAACATTTTGATAACATCAAATTCTGTTTTATCTATTGATGACTTCATTTGTCATTTCCCACGGATTTATTTCAGATATGTTTCTCAATTTTTAAAGATCATCTTTAGTTACTCTTTTCAGATGTTTTTCTCTTTCTTGTTTCGTTTTTAGAAGGTTTTAAATGGTAGTTTTATTTTAAAGACTACGCGATGGTCTTTCTGCATTACATAGTTTTGTTATTTGCATTTCTAAAAATTTCTATAATCTTTGGCCTAATTTTTATCCAGTTTTTCTATTTGACAAGTTATCTATATAGATCAAAAGGAATAATAGCGTAAAAAAATCAACGTCAAATTAAATCATTTCAGAAATAATTGTAAAAAATACCTATTAAGATAAATTAAGGGTTCATTTTGATTTCTGTGTAATTTTCTTTTTTCCTACACATTTTCATCATCATCGTCATCATGTTGCGCCTTTAGCACGGATATCCCTGACCTTTTCTCGCCACCCATCTCTATCGTCCATTGCTTCCGGTAGGTCTTCAGGGCTACATCACGAATCGACACAGAACTGCTGTGTGTAGGTTCTAGTTAGTCGTGATGACTTTGCTCGCCCATGTGAAGGGGTCCACAGGAGTACATCACTTATTAATCCGTCCCTACTTCTTCAGCAGTGTCCCATATTTCTGGTTTGTTTTCCATTTGAATATAGTTATTTTTGATAATGTGTAGATATATAATTTCATTTGAAAAAAACAAACTTTGATACATTTTATTTCTTCTCTTCTGAATTTTATTTTAAAAAGTATGTTTACTGTATAAATGAATTTGTCCGTGTATTCATCTGCCCCTAATCATCATCTTCAAAAATCTGTTTTGCATTATTAATTGCATGCAATGAACGATGGTTAATTATGAGTTATCCTAGACCACAAAAAATATTTCTTTAACATCTTTTTAGAAAAATAGAAAACGTTTAAATACTATTTTTCCCCTTCCAAAACAGCAGTAAAACAATGAAAAGCAATGCAATCCAGTAAAAAAAAAAGTGATTTGGTCTAATTTCTCATTAATCTGACTCATCGCGCTTCCTGGTCTGAGATATAATGATTAGGGAGTTCGAGTTCCAGTCACGATATGATTTACATTTTTCGGATCAATAAATCTTTCTATCATCGCTACTCAATGATTGCATAGTAAATGTATAGTTCCTGCATTTTAGCGTTTATCAAGATATATATTTGTTTTGTATTTTTACAGGCCTTTATCTAATATAATAACCGAGGGGTTTCATTTTATATATCTTGCCTTTGGGTTTAGATAGGCTGAGAAAATTTCGGCTCAGCACAGAGGTTAGTTTGGTGCAAACTTGAGCACAGGTGTTGATGCGCGCGGGGAGGATGTGTCGTTCACAGATGTCAAAATAAAAATCCCTTGGGGATGTGAATAACGTCATGCATCGGAAGCGCGCGGAGAATTTTGGGAGATTTTAAAAAGTCAGAGTTGAGTCTTGCCGTCCGAAGAAGAAAGGTAACTTTCGCTTGCTCGCCGAAGCCAGGCCAGTTGCCTTGTTGCAGGTGCCACACGTGTTGGGGAGGGTGCAGATGGAAAAGCCAGTATAGGAAGATTGTGCATCTCTCTTCCTTATGTCGAAACCTTTAACTCAAAAGTAATAAAAGGTTCCGTACCTGAACTAAAAAGACGTTCAGTGTTTTTCTTGTTTCGGGATTCCTATGTTATATATATATATATATATATATATATATATATATATATATATATATATATATATATGTTATGAACATTCTATGTACGTTTCACATATTCATGTATGGGTATGTTACATTTACTCCCAGAACTATTTAATGGGAACTTCTATATATTCAATATTTCTTCTAGACACATACTTTGCCATGTTGGAGAGGCTAAGAATACCTAATTCTTCTGCGTATGACGGCAAAATTATCTTATGGCGTAACTTCTTTTCTAGAAATATGGGGAGTGTAAATTACCCCTTCTTTACCATTATTTCCTACACTCCTCTCCTCCAGAGATGTAATGCTTGTACGATTTCCATCTATACATTAAATATATCTCTTAAAAAATTATTTGTCTTCAATAGTGAGCAAAATAAATAACTAAATAAACTTTTAATAAACAAAATATAAATATGAACGCGATTCCCTAACCTCAAGCTATGAAATAAC
>OY757904.1:112878076-112940576 GCA_963585895.1 Sepioteuthis lessoniana
TTTTTCAGTTCCCGAGCATAGTCCTGATACTTATCCTTTTTTTTTTGCATTCTTTCAGTTTTACTCAGTACAGCAAAGTCTACTGTTCTACACATTCTCTTTTTTTTTTTTTTTTTTTTGTTGTTATTCATTATTATATGCTCGGGTCGTATGGCCGAGGTTAGTTGATCCACTTGTATCGCATAAAGCCAGAGGAGTTTGTGCATATCATTCTCAAGAAGCGTTTCTGGATTATGTATATACCATTTTGCTCGTATCTTTAAATTTTAATTTCTTGTACTATTCCCAGTGGATCACTTTGCCCACCCAGTCATTTCTACTTTTTTTACTTCTTCCGTGCTAATTTGCTGCATTTGCTTATTTTGTGGTTAATCGTTTCGTCTCTATTACCATATCACCTGCATCTGCTTATTTGTTGCGTCTTATCAATTCTTCCTTTGATGTCGTTGGTCCTTATAGCATGCTATGTGCTGCTATTTAGAAGCTTACTATTATTATTATTATTATTAGCTTACTGTAATCTTTATATTACACATTGAAAGACCAAGATACTCTCACATAATGTGACCAAAGTTTATTCGGTTTACAGCATAATCCCCATTGTTATCTACACGCTTCATCCAATAGTTTTCACTGCTTAGGCCACGTCGGAAAAAATTATTATCATTCGAAATAACGTCATCCTATGAAGAGTTAAGCCTATAAAGCATTCTGTCCCCTCTCGAATGTATGTGAGCATGTGGACCTGTGTGTATCCATGTTTATGTATTCTTGTGTGGGCGGATAATGAGTGTGGATTTTTATTGGTATATTTGAAATATTTTCTTGCCTTGCTGAGGTGGAATGTCTAGTTCAATATTGACAAAAGAAGTCAGCCATTATTGACTTTTCGATTTCATGCCTAGTTCCAAATTTTCAATGAGCATTGGTTTTCTAGACTACCCTGCGACGCATCCAATATATTTTTATGTGTAGCGTTGATTTTGCTTCTTTTCAAACCGATTCGTTGTGCGAAAATCTTCCATGTTATAAGACTTCATTGTTTCTTGTTACCATAAAGTTCAAAGAATATTTAATTATATACAGAATGTACAAAGAAAATTTTTCATCGGTCCGTCCATCAAGTTTTATATACAACATTCTCTATGGCGTCGATAAATGCATTAAAAAAAATTAATTAAAATGCTAAAAATTCATATAAAATTATGATATAGCAAAGCAATTCATCCATAAATTAAGTTTTAAGGAATCTTCATGAAAATATTCAGAAATCAAATAAAATTATTACATGGCCTGATTGTTTGTTGATACGTGAATTTTTAAAATTAAACACGAACTAAATTACACATGAGATGAAATTGTCATATCTGAGAGTGATAGACCTGAATAAAGAAAAGTCTTATGATAATAGTAGCACAAATATTTCCTTATGGAGTAATTGTTTCAGAAAAAGTTGGTTATACATAAAAGAATGGAAAGTGTATGTTATGTGGTGTCTGAGAGGAAACAGATATTCCCCTCAAAGAGGAAACAGCAAGCTGGCGTAAAAGTAATACAAGACCACGCCTGACTAGGTCGATATCGTGATCTACAACGAATTGTGCAAGAGAACCATACTTCCAAATATCATATACATAAACCAGAAAAAATGCGTGCATCGAATTATTTTTGATAGAAACTGATACCCAAATACCGTTCCAAAGATTAGACTTAGTATTGATTAATACGACAAAATGAACTTGAAATTTTGTGGATATTGTTATTCCAGTAACTCATAGACTAAAAATAATACGAAAAAATTTACAAATACCAGAATCTTCTCCAAAACCTGAAAACTATGTGGAGCATGAAAGTAACATTATAACCCAACATTCTAGTTACAATAAAGATTAAAATCACTTGATATTTTGTTCAATTTAATGTATTATCTGCATTGCTAAAAATCATATTCTATATTTACAGTAATAAAGGTTCAATTGATGCTTCCGTATGTTTAATATTCATTTCTATGCGATCCTAATAATTCGATTAGGTACCGGGAAAGTAAAAGTTTGTGTTTTAACAGGTTAATTTTAGCCCTTTGACCTTCCGTGAAAAATTAAAAGTTAAGCTGGTGTGAAATCATGTATAAATTGAAAATGATAACATGGTTAGGTTGATATTATTTGTAGTTGGAGCCCTTTGAACAGTCCTATTGAAAATAGAAAATTGACCAGGTTTATTATATAGCAGCGGTAGAATCAAGATTATCAAGATGTTATAATCAGCTAGAATATTCATAAGAATCTTAGAGATCTAAAGAGACTTGCTGTCGCTAAGACTACTGAGAAAAACTAAGACTTAAAAGCGGTGAGAAGAAGAAGAAGAAGAAGAAGAAGAAGAAGAAGAAGAAGAAGAAGAAGAAGAAGAAGAAGAAGAAGAAGAAATGTGTAAACTTGAAATTTTAAGTACTTTAGAGCAGTTAGTATTTGTTATAACTTTACTGTCATGTCATACATAAACTGTGTTATTGTTTATGAACACACCCTACCACAAAGCGTAAGTATCAGCGTTTAATGGCTCGCCTATAGATTTCTGGTTGTGGAACAGGCGACGATTCTTCAGCCCTGAGTTAATGATCATCTTGATCTTACTGTCTTAAATGCGCACTTTGCGTGGCAGTGATTAAAGAGCGGGTGCAGTCTTCTATAGGAAATACGACCCGCCGTTTGTAACGGTTGATAAGAGAGGTCAGGTTGAATACCAAGTTAAGATTAGTGAGAATGAGAGCGATGAGTGAGAATGAAGATATGAAGATGGTAGCTAATAGCATAATACAAAAGTAAGTTTAACCTATGCCCGAAAATCGTCTTCCCGTAGACTGATAATATACGTCTTTAAGTTCTTAGAGAGTGTTTGAGTTACAACGACGAGTTCTTAGATGACCTTGCTTTATCTTATAGTTTTCGCTTATCTAGGCGAATGTTCGTGGATTCTAGAGTAAATAATCCCAGTTTAAATTGCATCATTTTTTAACCATGATATTAACTTCAAAGGAGAATAACAATAAAATAAGAGAACTTCGTTAAATCAAAAACATCCTGCATCTGTTTGCTCTTGTAAGCCCCGTTCAACTAAGATAATTAAATATCTAAATAACTATATTTCTCACACAAATGATTTCTGCCCTCTCTCTCTCTCTCTCTCTCTCTCTCTCTCTCTCTCGCCCCCTATCTCTCTCTCTCACACACACACACACACACACACACACTATTTTACTCCGTTTCTCTCTCGATCAATCTCTATGTCGTTTTTATCCCTTTCTTTTTTCTGGAAATATTAATTTATTTCTGTATTACCTTTTCGTCCTCTTTCTCTTTTATTATCTCTTTCTCTTGTATTCTATCTATCTATCTATCTATCTATCTCTTTCTTTCTTGCTCTTACTCTCATTTTCTTTCTTTCTCTGTGCTCCTTTCATTATGGTTTCATTTCTTTTCCATTATGTATCTATAATTTCTTTATAGTTTCTCGGTGTGTTTTTCATTCACTCTGAAATTTACTATAATAGGAAAATTCTTCGCCAGTAAATTGGTCGCAGGTTAATTAGTGAAGGGTCAGTAGGTCGCTATTAAATGTGTCATGAGGTCAATATGTTAACAGAATAAATTCCTCTCGCGTATCTAATTGGTATACGCTTATTGGCTTGGGTAATAGTTGATTTCAAGCAAATTATCATAGACGATATTAACATACTTAAATATAAGTGTTGCTAAAGAAATACACCCAACTGTCGACTATGTTGTGCGATTGAGCTTTCACAAGTAGTAATGGTAGTTTCGTCTTGCGAATGTCTCAGGATTTATTTTCAGATATAATCAGTTGCAATCATTGTTTTGACATGTGTCCTCCGTACACTTGGTTTAGAATCCTTTTCAAATACTGTTTAATTTATTTTTGCTACATCGACAGATTTCCACTTTACATTTCATATTACGTCAGAATGATGCTGTTCCGGAAAGAAAATCGATATACGCTGGAAATCCAATCCCCTCGTTCTCCCCACAGCTACACTTCGTTATTCATCTGTGGCGGGTACGACTAAATAACAGCCATACGGCAATTACCCCACTCCATAGCACAAAGCACACAATTACGGCGAAGAAAACATGCTGGGCGCTGATGGAGAAGTGACTTATACATTTGGACATACCAGTACTTGCAGCCAGGTAAAAACATACATATATTATGTTTTGACCTGTTGACCCGGCCAAAAATGCCATTGAAGGTAATGCACCGGAAGGAGGTGACACATTATGGAGGCAGTTATGAGTGGAAATCGTGTGGGCGGAAATTGGCTGATGAAATGGGACGAGGTAAAAAAGATCCCATTATACTCTCATAGACTGACGCACCAGACGAGAGTGACCTCTGAACTGGATGACAGTTATTTCCGCTCGATGACGATCGCACAGGCCATTCCAAAGAAAGCGGAAGTGACACATCCCGGTCCCCAGATATCGGAAGTAGTCATGGAGGCGTGTCTATATCAGCGCGTGGGAGTTTGAAGGTAATATAAGGCCGACGAGTTGAGTTCAACGAGCCAGTGGAGACAGGCGAGTAGAGTTGAGGTGGTAGACGAGATGTAGTAAGGAAAGCCAGTGCTCCGGTTGAGCAACCATAGAGAACGAGAAAGACACAACGCTGACGGCCATAACTTCGGGGTCAAAATATTTCAGTAATGTTCGGTCTCCAGCTCCCTCTCACACGCAAACTTGGAACAACCCTTTCGAAACTTACAAATAAAATGAGAGGTAAAATATTTTATAAAGAAGTCTTCCTGCGTCCTTCATTCCTGCGTCCTTTCTTCTTGCGTCTTTGTCCTTGCGTCTGTTTATTTATGGTGTCGTTGTGATACTGCATGAACATGTAAGTATGTATATAAGCATATTTATTATGTGAGTATATAACACATACATCAGCACTGTGAGGACATTGGATGTAACGTAGAGGACCTGCGAAGAGCGATGGCCCAGAGGTACGGATGGCGAGTGAGAATCAAAGTAATGAAATGCATAAGCACAATTTGATGATAATGATGATGATGATCTAACAACTTACGACGAAAGAAAAGTCTGATTTCAAACTATCTTGACGCAACTGACTTTGTGTCATATCTTATTAATTGTTAACGGTTGGGATAAGCACACACACATACACACACACACACACATGCATATACACACACACACACACACACACATATATATATATATATATATGTGTGTATATGTATATATAAGATAGGATTACTAAAGTCAAAGGCCTTTTGCTAACGTCATTTAATAACCAATGCAATGATCAGAACAAAAAAAACTGGTTGTTAAAAGTCATTGTGTTACTGATATAGTAACATAAACCTACGTATACACTATCACTAATAATGTGCACATCACTTATAGATACATTATCTGAGTGGTTTTCAAACCAGCGTTAGCTCATTGTTTTCCTTAGGATTCTGTCCGATTTTAACGCTTCAAGTTAGTTTCAACTCTATTATTTCACTCCTAGAGAGTTTTCACTTTATCGTTAGCTGATGGTTTTCTACTCGAGTTTGATTGACTGCAAGTTTTCTCAAGATTCCAGGACTCTTCTCTGTATTCTGTCCGATCTCAACAATACTGTATTTTGTACAGTCTCCACCAGTCCCGTTATTTCCAAGTCCTCCAGTCCGTTTACCAATCCTTTGGTGCCTGTACCAAAAGCACCAATTACAATTGGTATAACCATCAAATTCATGTTCACCAATAAGGTGATCGTTCGTATCTCAAAATACCAGAGAGGTTTGTGCATCTCTGTTCGTGCGGGTTTGTCTGTGTACGTAGACATAATTGGCTCCTGCATAAACAGTCCAGATAAGAAATTGAACGTAGAAAAAATAGGTACATAATATTAGTCTATCATTTGACTTTAATTATGATACAACCAATCGATTAGCGTTTGTTTATCAATAATATCAACATTTTACATGCTTAGATATCGTCTTAAATATAAAATGTAAAAGTTTGAATATGAGACACTAAATAATATACCTAATGAGTTAGTCTAGAAAACTTATGGCAGTTATAACAAAAAACCCTTATAAACATATTTTAGTCTTAGACTTTAAGTAATTTAAAACTCACGAGTAAGGAACCACCCTTTTTTACGTACACATGGGAAGCAGCATAATCGACGTAAAAGTATGTGAATAAACCCTCTAACGGCCAAACGCAATGCCTAACCTGGTCCTGGATGTACGAGTCTTACGGCTCAAAGCTCAGGATCGTCAGTTCGATCGGGGAACTACTGCTGCTCATCTATAAGAATGGCTTCTATAGATGAGAATAAAAACAACTATCGAAAGATAACCATGACCCACACTCAAACCACATACATAAACCGCATCGCTCTTCGCTCGGGTAAAAAGGGGCGCGTCCTGATGAGGTTGGAGCCCTGGCCCCAGTGTTCGAAAAATCGGCTACAGAGCTCAAACAACCAAAACTACTAAAATGCAAACAAACAATACAAATAGCGACATTTAACGTTAGAACCTTAAATAGAATAGGTCAACTACCGGAGCTGACTGCATCGGCCGTAGAACATAACATAGACATAATATGCATACAAGAACTCAGATACACGCACACCGAAGATATCAAATATCACGATACTGGCAATGGATGGACGCTAGCCACTGTATCAGCATGGAAAACACTGTCAATGCCACAATAGGAGGGGTAAGAATGCTTATAGGACAAAGCACGTTAAAAACACTTAATAGCATTGAGAGAATACAACCTAGGATAATGGCAATCGCAGAGCAGCAACCATCTCCTGCTATAGCACTACCAAAGTTAGAGAAGAAACTGAACTAGTCGCCTTCTACGATGAGCTATACTCTCTAGTGCGTAGCATTACGAAACACAACGTGCTAGACATTGGCTGAGATATGAATGCCCAAATCGGGAAAAACGGAAACAACAAATACAGCCTACACAATACGTCAGATAGGAATGGACAACATCAAACAGATTTCATGATAGAAAATAGATTAACATACCTCAATACAAACTATGAAAAAAGGGAGGGAAAATTATGGACCTACACATACGCAAACAATAGTAAAGCATAGATAGACTACGTCTTTATAAGCAAGAAATGGAAAAATAGTGCAATGAATTGCAAGGCAAACTCCTCTTTCGAGTTGTGTCCTCTGATCACCGAATAGTCACGGCAAAAATACGACTAAGCCTACGAAAAAACGCCACACGAACAGCGACCACCTCACACTATGACTGGGCCCTTTTTAACAACCCAGATATTAGAGATAAATATGAATTAGAATTGAGAAACAGATTCGAGACACTACAAGAGAAGACAGAAAATGGTACCCCAAGTGAAGAATATGAGAATTTCTTCTACGCGCACCTCGAGGCGGCAGCAAAATGTATTCTAAGAAAACCTAAACCTAAATATTGAGTCCCATGGGAAACGTTAGCGGTGAGAGAAAAACGTGCATACGTGAAAACTGCCTCTAAAACTAAAAAAGACACAATATCAAGTAGCAGGCATATATCTAAAAGAACAGACAAAATACACACAAAATCAGATTGATAAGATTAGAGACTCAGTGGAAGATAGGAAATCTAGGATAGCCTGGCAAACGATAAACGAAGTAAGTAGAAGGAAGAGCTCAGCCGAAGCAAAATTGATAGCTGCCAAGCAACAAGAAAGAATAAAATTGTGGAAACAGCATTTCGAAAATCTACCAGGAAACCTGCCGAAAGTTACGCATGAACCAATCACCAGAATTATCAATAAGCTATTGGACATTAAACTAGGACCGTTTACTCAAGAAGAACTCGACTCGGTTCTTAGAAAAATTAAAAATAGGAAAGCTGCAGGGCTTGACAAGATTCCCCGTGAGGTATGGAAGACTAGACAATTCGACGACATACTGCTCCGACACTGCACCGCAGTCTATAATCAAAATCCAATAGACTGATCGATGAAGGCATGTATCCTTCCCTTCCCTAAAAAAGTGACATCGGACTAGCCAAGAACTACTTACATCCATAACAGCCAAAATTTACCATGCCCTACTACGAAACCGCATAGAGCTCAAAATCGACAACATCCTTAGGAAAAACCAAAATGGCCTCAAAAGAAATAGATCCACGACCTCACAAATATTGACCATCCGTAGAATCCTTGAAGGCTTACGGGCAAGAAAACCTACAGGCAACATTACTATTTGTCGACTTCAGCAAGGCCTTCGATTCCATTCACAGAGGGAAGATGGATCAAATCCTCCTAGCATATGACCTACCAAAACAAACAGTAGCAGCAATAATAATTCTCGATAGAAACACCAAAGTGAAAGTACGTTCAACGGATGGAGACACAGAATACTTCGATATTGTAGCAGGAGTACTACAAGGGACATGCTAGCGCCATACCTCTTTATCATCTGTCTAGACTACGTGCTTAGAACATCGATTGATAAAATCAGAGAAAACGGCTTCGAGCTGACAAAGAAAAGAAGCAGAAGGTATCCCTCAAAAACCATTACCGACGCCAACTACGCCGATGACATAGCGATTCTGGCAAATACCCCCAACCAAGTCGAAACACTACTGCATAGTTTGGAACGAAACGCTTCAGGCAAGGGCCTCCATGTCAATGCACACAAAACGGAATATATGCGCAATAATCGAACAAGTGACATTTCCGCAATAGACGGAACCTCTCTGAAACGGGTTGACAAATTCACCTCCCAAGGAAGCACTATCTCATCAACGGAAAAAGACATCGACACGCGGCTAACAAAGGCATGGGTAGCTATTGATAGACTATCGATCATATGGAAATCAGACCTGATCGATAAAATGAAACGCAGTTTCTTCCAGACAGCGGTCGTGTCGATACTGCTGTATGGATACACTACTTGGACGCTAACAAAAAGGCTGGAGAAGAAGCTAGACGGCTATTACAAAAGAATGTTGCTAGCAATATTGAACAAGTCCTGGCGGCAAAACCCCACAGGGCACCAACTATACGACCACCTGCCTCCCATCACGAAAACTATCCAAGTTAGACGAACCAGCCATGCAGGACACTGCTGGAGAAGCAAGGACGAGCTCATAAGTAATGTACTCATAAGTAATGTACTCATATGACCGAGCAAAAGCAGGACGACCAGCTCGAATATACATACAGCAGCCATGTGAGGATACGGGATGTAGTCCTGAAGACCTGCCAGAGGCGATGAAAGATAGGGAGAAGTGGCGAGAAAGGGTCAGGGATATCCGTGCTAGCGGCACGATATGATGATGAGGCGGTTAAACGGGGATCAATTTCAAACCGTCATAACAAGCGTCTGGCATCTATCACATATCAAATCTTTAATATCAACAATGATTATAATCATTAAGTATTCTCTTTAAAACAGGTTGTCGTTGTCGTTATTGTTGTTGGTCATCTTCTGCTTCTTCTTCTTCTTCTTCTTCTTCTTCTTCTTGTCATTAGATGTTTATCCTACCCTATCTGTCGATAATCAGTCGATTCTACGTACCATAAATTCAGACCACTGTCGTTTTTTTTCCTGTTCTTATTTTTTTTACGTTCTGACGTGTTGACAAATTGTCGTCTCAGAAAATCGATCTAATGAGAAAATGACTGGAGATTAATTGACTGGCGACCAATGAAAGGGCCAGGAGTTTAAAAAAAATGAAGATCAACTGAAATCTAAGACTGAAATTTTTAATTTCCATTTTTTCTATTAATAAATAAATAGTTATCGAAGTGAGAAAAACGGTCCTCTGACTGTTTTCATACCTTATATTGACGCCAATTAATACAGGTTGTTTTAAATAAAAGGATATCATTTATGTATAGGCTGTTTCTGGAAAATCAATATGATTTCGTAATCTAAGAACATGGCCAATTTTCATTCAAATGATCTTGTGGTAAAATGGGTCATGGAGTTGACAACTGGAAAGATTTGACTTTATATTTTTTATTTTCATTTTTGTACAATAACTAACCTCACAATTATTTTAGTCTTAAAGGGAAATATTCGAATATTTATATGAGGGGATTTGTAATATGTTTAAATACACATTTAACTAGTGCTAAGCAGAGACATTCTCGTCAAATTAATAACATAGTTATTACCTAAGCAAATTATAAGGAATTATACAGAAATGAGTATATTATACAGAATATTCATAGTCTTTTTAAAGGGTATTCTTGTTTAAGATAAGAGTCTTTAAAAGAAAGGAAGTTGTGTGAAATCTCATATCAAGGCTGAGTATCGTACGTCATTCGAAAGGGTGTTTGTAGGGGGGAAAGCCTATCTGGAAAGAGTGAGAGAGAGAGAGTGGGGGAGAGAATGATTGCTGTACTCTTTTATATGCAGCTTTGTTAAGGCCACCTAGCGGTCATTAGAGGCCAATTTGAAAAGCAGTGAATGTAAAGCTTAGATCAAGAATTTTGATAGCATATTAGAAAGAAATCGGATTGTAGTTAGTGTTCAACACTTCTTTTTTCTTTATCAAATACGTTATGGTATTCCTTAGAAAGTAAATGACTTCTATTGACAGGTATTCGATCATACGGAAATCTAGTCTCTCTAATAAAATAAAGTTGGAATTGTTCTTAGCTGTAACCCTGTCTGTACTAATATATTATTGCACCATAAAAAATCTAACAAAATTCGAGGAGAATAAAACATACAAAATAGATGTGATCTATTCTAGTATACTGTGAGCTATTTAGAAAATAATGCTAGAAAGAGAACCCTAAAAAACAGTAAGTTTACGGCTACTTAACTCCAATCTCCAGTAAAATGAGCTAGTCATGCTGTTCACTGCAGGAGAAGTAAGGACAAACTCAAAGATTGCTTTCTCTCATGGACTCTTTCACATGTACTCTCCTAAGTCGATCAACCAGGAAAGCATTACATTTATCATCGATGTGCGGATAATGGATACTGTCTAGATGACTGAGCGAGAGGGGTTGCAGATGAGGACGGATTGTATGCATATGCATCTCTATGTTTTTGCATGTGCGCGTGTGAAATAGAGATAGACTGACAGACGGACAGAATCTATGAATCCTTACTGATAGCAAGTTTTCATGATATATATATATATATATATATATATATATATATATATATATATATATATATATATATATATATATATGGGGGGACCTGGGTTTCTTGCATTCGGCATTTTCATAAAATTGAACGAAATACCACACAACTAAATTTGAGTAAAGTGTTTGATTTATCCAACTTTCCAAATAATTCTATCAAACTGTCAGATTCACTAATATCTATCATTTCAACACACACACACACACACAGACACACACACACACATATATATATATATATATATATATATATATATATATATATATATATATAATTAATTGATTAATTGACATAATAGCATTTCTTCCCATCTGGATCTATTTTATAATTTTAGGGTAAGGATTCGCATACATTCTTCGTTTACATTTTCATTTAATGCATGCGCTGAAATTTCTCGGTCAAGGTTACAGTAGATATTACCAAAAAATAAGAATATTTCACAAGCCGGTTTATTTGACCAACTGATGAAACCCTAAAACCTTCTATCATAAGGAGTTAGAGTGGACGGTTAGTAATTGAAATAAAAAGTTGCTGCATATTCTTACGAAATTGAGTCACTCAACCAGTTGCAGTTTAGTGACCTACAACGGATATATATATATATATTGTTCGATTGATAATGGGATATATAAGCCTATGGTTACAAAGGAAAAGTTAATGATAATAATGAAAGTATATGCATCAGTGTCTCTAAAATGAAATGGAAAATAGATTATATATATATATATATATATATACCAAACTCTCCGCAATGGCATAATATGACACAAGGTAATTTTTTAATGCGCTGTTTAACAGTTTTCATTTCATATCTTTCTTTCTCTTAGTTTGGTTGTCTTACCAAGACGGAAGGACCCAGTCTTCCCCGCTATTTACTCATAGCTGGAGGGAGAATTACTGTATTCAAACCTTTCCCAAACTGTTAGTGCAATGTGAAAGGAAATCAGTCTCGTCTAGGGTTTGATGTCATGTCGTCGTGTTCATACCTCAGCTTTAACAACAGCACATACACCATCGCTTCTAAATCTTGTAAATATATATAGCAGATGATTACGAAAGTGGTAAATCTGCCACAATAAAACTGGGTTTTGTGATTTAAAAAAAGCCTAAGCGAATAAAAGAGCTAATAATTATAACACATTCTTGTGAAAGCAATCAGCGTTCACCTTGAAGATAAACACAGAGTTCTAGTGTTTTAAACTAGATTGTGCTACATCAAATAGCAATCCTCTGAAATTAGAAGACAAGTTTACACACTTTGGTAGCAACATATCAACTGAAAATGATGTCAACATACGCAGAAGAAAGGCATGACACGAGATTGAACTAATGAAAATCTGGATCTCCCCGGTACTATAAAAGCAAAATTATTCGAAGCTGTAGCGCTTACAGTGCAACTGTATGGTTATCCCATAGACTCTTACGAAATGATTAAAGAGAAGTTAGAGAGAAATTACACTAGAATGATCCATGCTGTTTTGAACAAATCGTCGAAGTATCATCACAAAAAAAACCCAAGAGAAACTCGGCCACTTGCTACCTATCCCACGAATAATGCAAAAAGACGAACAAGATATTCTGTTATGTTTTGACCTTTTGACCCGGCCAAAAATGCCATTCAAGGTGACGCACTGGAAGGAAGTGTCACATTCTAATGGCAGTTATGAGAGGAAATCGCGTGGGCGGAAATTGGCTGATGAAATGGGACGAGGTAAAAAAATCCCATTATACTCTCATAGACTGACGCACCGGAAGAAAGTGACCTCTTAACTGCATGACAGTTATTTCCGCTCGATGACAATCACACAGGCTATTCCAAAGAAAGCGGAAGAGACACATCCCGATCGCCAGACATCGGAAGAAATTGCGGAGGCGTGGAGGCTTGTCCATATCACCGCGTGGGAGTTCGAAGGTAATATAAGACCGACGAATTGAACAGAGGACAGTTGAGTTCGAGTGCCAGTTGGAGGGGGAGATGTGGTAGGGAAAGCACACCCAGCCGAAGGGGCTCCGGTTGAGCAGCCATGGAGAACGAGAAAGACACAACGCTGACGGCCATAACTTCGGGGTCAAAATATTTCAGTTATGATCGGTCTCCAGCTCCCTCTCACACGCAAACTTGAACAACCCTTTTCGAAACCTTACAAATAAAATGAGAGGGTAAAATATTTTTATAAAGAAGTTATCCTGCGTCTGTCTTTGTCACTGCGTCTTTCTGTGTGCGTCGTTTATTACTGCTTCTTTATCATCGTGCGTCTGTCTATTATTGTGTCGTTATGATGCTGCATGATGCTGTATATTACTATATAACAATTCTGAACAATCCTGGAGAGGTAGGGAAGAATTCACATGCAATATCCCATATACGCCGACATAGGGACATAGTAGATTTGGCCGTCCAGATTTGACTTATATATGTATTAGCTCTGTGCTGACACTGGGTTCAGTTTAGATGAGTTTCGAAGAAAGATGGTCGACAGGGACATCGGCTGGGTGAACTATTGACTAGGAAGAACATAAATGACCTAAACAATATATTCACAAGAAAAAAATACATCTACCGTACAGTTTGCACGCAAGCAGATTTGAAAAAAAAAAAAAAATATATATATATATATTGTCATCTACAGACTGTTTCGTTCAGTGTGGCAAGACACATAAAACGCTTGAAACTTGGATCTAAATCCACCCAAATTTACGTTAGACTTAGTATAATAGCCCTCAGCCAACAATATGAAGAGAGAGAGAGAGAGAGAGAGAGAGAGATGGAGAGGGAGGAGAGCATACACAGGTTAACTTGCATTTGAAGCTGCCAAAATTCAATTATATTTGAGTTATGTTAAAACAAGTGAAATTTAGAAAACATAAATCAAGATACTGGCAAATACACCCAACTAATTCGAAACACTTCTGCATAGTTTGGAACGAGCCACTGCTGGCATTGGCCTCCATGCCAATGCACACAAAGCGGAATATATGTCCTATAATCAAACAGGCGACATCACCACTCTAGATGGAACGCCTCTTAAACTAGTAGACAAATTCACCTACCTAGGAAGTAGCGGATCATCAACAGAAAAGGACATCGGACACGCGGCTAACGAAGGCAGGGACAACTGTCTATAGGCTATCGATCACATGGAAATCAGACTTGACCGATAAAATGAAACGCAGTTTCTTCCAAGCAGTAATCGTATCGATACTGCTATATGGATGCACTACCTCGACGCTAACTAAACGGCTGGAGAAGAAGCTTGACGGCAATTACACAAGAATGTTGCGAGAAATATTGAACAAGTCCTGGCGGCAACACCCCACAGAGCACCAACAATACGGCCACCTGCTTCCCATCACGAAAACTATCCAAGTTAGACGAACCAGACATGCAGGTCACTGCTGGAGGAGCAGGGACGAGCTCATAAGTGATGTAGTCCTATGAATCCCCACATATGGCCGGGCAAAAGCAGGACGACCAGCTGGATCATACATACAGCAGCTATGTGAAGATACGGGATGTAGCCCTGAAGACCTGCCAGAGGCGATGAACGATAGGGAGAAGTTGCGAGAGAGGGTCAGGGATATCGGTGCCTGTGGCACGACATGTTGATGATGATGATATTAATACAAAAGTCGCTGACACTAAATGAAATAAAAAAGTTAAGTTAACCGACCATAGTAATGGGCGATTTGAAGGTGTCCTTTTCAATAGCTACTCCACGGAGGTGTCGGGGAGGGCGCTACTCCCTTCATTAGTTTACTTCAAATATCTCTCATCTTTATTTTGTAATGCTTTGTGTGAAGGAAAGAGGGATAAGGTACCATTTTTTGAGTGTTTTGCGTGACTCGTATTGGTATTTTACCCCTGTCTCCCGGAATATTGATGAACACTCTAAACATCATGCCACTGGGCCGCTCGCACTTTTTCTTTCTCTCTTTCTGTCTTTTGCCTCCCCCACTCTCTTTCTCTCTATTAATTTATATATATATATAGTTCTGGAATGAAAGCAGTATTGAATAATTTAACATAAAATTACATTAAAATTATTTTTATTTGCTCTTCACAAATTACGCATCGAGAGAAGGCCGAAGAAAATATCAACCCACACATTATCTTAATCATATTATTAACTTAAAAAATGTATGAAATTTTCCAAAAAACCGACTACAACTACACTTCAATAGACACATAAGTCATTTAAAAGTTACGCCCAGTACTTGTACCGCAATTAATGGTTAAATAATTATTTTCGATTTCGTGGTCAGCGCCTTTTGATCTTAATATAGGGTTTCTAAATTCTACTTGTTTTAACATAACGCAAATATAAATGCATTTTGGCAGCTTCACATACAAGTTAACTAGTCTATGGTATATATATATATATATATATTGGAATATGATTATGCGCAAACTGTATGGTAGATGTATTTTTACTTGTGAATATCTTGTTTAGGTCATTCATGGTCATTCTAATCAATAGTTTGCCCAGCCTCTGTATCGCTATACACAGTACATACAGTATATTACACTATTTCAAGAACTGTCATAGAACGAATGATCGGAATCTAATTCACCCATTTCCCTCGCTTCAAAACTATTCAGTCTTACATAGCTCCCAAATCTGTTTTCTAAGATTCTATATATCAAAAAAAGAAAAAATGGAAGACATACACATTGTAAAATTTATGTTCCTTGATTTTAGTATGATATAGTTTCTTTGTTTAATGGCATATCAACCTTTGTAGTATATTCAATACAAAGGTCATTCTTGTAGAAGAACTCGAGAGGTGACATTTATACGCTGGGAAATAACTGGGGTTAAATTTATGTTTTGGCTAAGTGTATATTCAATCTTAATTTGTGCTTAACTTTGTTAGATAATACGTAATAAAATTAAATAGCAAATACTTAGTAGAGACAAATAATTTTTTTCATGATTTATTTCATTCTATTTAATAAAGATACTCACTTTTGAAACAGAACATAAGATTAAAAAAACAAAACAACTAAAACAAAAACAACAACGAAAACGAAAACAAAAGCAACAACAGCAAAAAAAAACAGAGGATATTTCTTTCATTCTTATATAAATTCAGTACTCAATATATGGAAGTCGAAGCAGAAAAAATGGTTCACCTCGTGAACTAAAATGCTATATCAGCTAACGGCGTTAAACAGAATAATATAATGTATATGGGAGTTCCTTTCCTGGAAGAACCGAAATAGCATGTGATAAATAAAGAAAATAATTATTTGTACAAGAGGAAATTCACTAATATAATGGATATCATAGTTAGTTTTTAATTATTTGTAATCAGATAGTCGCTAAGTGTTGAATATGATTCGACTAATAGAGCATTTAATCATACGCAAGAAACGAATATTCACTAACAACCCCACTCAAATGATTGGGCCAATTGTATGCTGAGATCATCACTTGTAGTGGAATAAGAAAAAGAAAATAAATCAGGTTGTCTTAAATAGCGACAAATTGTGAATTTCCAGTTTTGAATTTCTGGTGAATATAGAGTCACTCTTTCGTTGCTATTACAGCTTTATCCCACTCAAAGGGAGTAATCTTGGCCGAGTAGCTAACGGGTTAGAAAGATATCTTTGTAAGCCAGTTCCAACTTTAGTCGCACGATTAAGTTAATATTCAGACAAATATCCTTAGGGAAATACGACTTCATTTATCCCTAACAGTTTTGGGCTAAATAGACCCACAGCTGCGCCTTTTTTATGGAACGAAAGAAATCTACGTGCTGTTTTGAACAAATCTCGAAACAAAAACATTTAAAACAGCAGCTTCCCATCTACTTATGTACCATCGCACAAACCATACAAATAAAACGAATATGACGCGCGTGGAACAGCTGTATAATCAAATACAAAATTGTTTGTCACTTTCTCCTACAGGCCCCAGCGTATGAACCAACTACTGTTAACCTAGCAGCAAACTTTACTCGGATACTGGATATAGATTTGAGGACCTTGCATGAATAATCAATGATAGGGATGTTGTTGTAAGAGATTCGGGGAAATCCGTGCAGTCAGTGAGGCTTGTTGATGATGATGACTCATCTACAAGAACGTTTTCGTCATTAAATAATTAAGGAATGTTTATGTGCCTTTAAACAAAGAAACTACAGACACCTTATCCAACTCTTATCTAGACGTGTAGTAGCTGTAAGGGTATAATCGATGGCTTAAAAACATGTCTAAGATATTTTAAATATTATTTTGAACAAAAGTTTACCTCAAAAAACTAACATTGCAATCAAATATAAATTACTTCCCTCCTTTACTTTGTTTAGTAACTATTATATATTGACCCTTGACCGAGCCGTCAATCAAGAGATGCACCCGTGTAAAAATGTGGAAGAAGAAGCGGAAGCAAGTGGCCGTTATGAAAGAATATAGGCAGGTGCTGGCGGCAGTTGAGTTAGAGTCTGGAAAGCCAGAGTGAGGGCCAGCTTGTAGACTGATGACAGTGGCTCTCAGCGTCCCTCGGTTGAGCAACTCCAGCCAAGATGCGGAAGAAGTGAAGCTATGGTCAGGAGAAGAAATTGGGTCGGTATAGCAGTCTGTCCCTGTCTCCACACATCTCTCACACACCACAGAAACATCGAGAATAAAGTGTGAGGGATACATATTTTTATAAAGAGGTGTGTTCGTTCGTTCATTGAAGTTCGTCATTTATCTTTGATTTTATTTCCTCTTGTTTATGTATGTGGTTATACACCACAACACTTTTTGTTTGGTTTCTTTGTTTAACGGCATATCAACATTTTTAGGTTATTTAATGCCAAAGCTATTCTCCTTGAAGAAAAGTAGTGGTACTATTTAACCCATAGCTATGAGGATAGTGGGATTCATACCAAGGTTTCCAAGCGTATTTGCCCGAAAGTGGAGTACGAACACGCTTATTACGATTCTACAGTCCATCACTTTAATCTCCCGACTAACAATTTTGTCATTGACTATCAATGATACTTCTCCTGTATGAATGTGATCATTTAATTCTATAGTATCAGTTTGAAAGCATTTGTCAAATATTTTGTGCATACCAGATGTATTTAGTATTTCGAAGTCAGGAAAAATCTATATTTTGGACCATTCTTGCTTGGCCAGTTATTTTTTGACCTGTATCAAACTTAAAGATATTTCCTAAATTTCAACCATTTATTTTCTATAACATTCTTATGGTTGTTTCATTTAACATATCAGTGGATAACATATGTGTTATATTTTATATTGTATACATTTTTCTGGTCTATTAAGGTAAAGATTGACTTACTGTAAAAGGAACAAATCAACTCGACAAAATAACGATATTTTTCCACAAAGTATTATTTGCCCAGTCGGCTGAAGCTGTATAAGGTAAGCATCCCCCGCAAATAAAAAGTGTCCTCAATATGACACTTAACACTCTGATAGTGAGATTTCAGTAATGCTAGTGATTTGGGGAATACGAAGTACCGTTTCGTTGCCATTGCTCCTAAATCCACTCTGGCCGGAGTGGTAGCACCTGATTGGGTCATATCTATGAGTCAAATAGAACTGTAATGTGTAATTATGTTAAACTAATTTTTTTTATAAATAGGTCTGTTTTTGACGTTGAAACTGACTACTCAATTGATTGAAATAGGTCCGTTTTTTTACATTAAAACTCTGTATTTATGCTAAACTGAATTGTTTGAAATTGAACTGTTTTGACATGTAAATGTGTGTAAGCAAAAGCCATAAGCATGGTAAATTGAATTGTTATAAAAGTAACTGCACATATGTATAAAAATGGAGTTGGCATTAATAACCTACATGCTTGATGTGCCATAAAACCAAACCAAATCAAACAAACAAAACCTAAGAAAGCGTTATTACGATAAAGTCCTTAAAGTGGATCTAAGAAAGGAATTTGAATGGGACATTTCTTTATAAAGTTAACACACACACACACACACACACACACACACACACACACACACACACACAAACAAAAACACACACATATGTATATATATGTGTGTGTGTGTGTGTGTGTGTTTGTGTGTGTTATTTCCATTTGTTCAAAACAGCATATGAAATTCTTATTTAGATATTATCTATAGTTTTCTCCCTGAGTTTTGATAGCATATAGGTTGGGCATCCATGTATGTCTAGAGTAATGGTCAATATATACATATATATATATATATATATATATATATATATATATATATATATATATATTGCCTACATGCTTGATGTGCCATAAAACCAAACCAAATCAAGCAAATAAAACCTAAGAAAGCGTTATTACAAGAAATTCCTTAAAGAGGATTTAAAACAGGAATTTGAATGGACAATCCACACACACACACATGTATACATATATATATGTATGTGTGTGTGTGTGTGTGTGTGTTACTTCCAGGATTTGTTCAAAACAGCATAGGTAATTCTTATATATATATATATATATATATATGTATATATATATATTAACGGTGCGTGGTCCAAGTGGGTCTAGTGTTGCCCAATGGTCCGGGAGACTGGGTTCAGTCCTAGGTCGAGTCATACCAAAGATTTTTAAAATGGTACTTGATACCTCCTTGCTTAACACTCAGCAATATAAAGTACGTATCAAGGGTAAAGTGGAGCAATCCAGGGAAAGGAGTAGAGCCCTCCCCTACACCTTGTTGTTGTAGCTATTGAAAAGGGAGCCTTCAGGTCGTCTTCCACTGCAGTCGCCAACTGTTTACTTTTATATATATATATATATATATATATATATATATATATATATATATATATATATATATATATATATATAAAGGGCTGATAGAAAGGCATTCCTAAACTCTCTCACATATTTCGTCATATTTAGGAGGTGCCCGTGGTATAATGGTTATCGTCGTAGGAATTGGACACGGTGACACGAGTTCAAATCCTTGACGAGACTGATTGCATTCCACATTGCACTAATGCCCTTTGGAAAGGTATGAATCCAATAATTCTCCCTCCAGCTTTGTGTAAATAGAAGGGCAGACTAGGTTCTTCAGCCTTGGTGATGCAACTAGTCTAGGAGAAGGAAAACTCGGAATTCAAACCTATTAAACTCCGCTTAAAAATTGATCTTGTGTCATATCCTGCCCGAGCGGAGGGGTTGGTAAATATGCACATATTTCGCCACTATCGACCATTACCCTAGACATGTACTCTAGAGTGTTTCTAATCTCCAAACTGATCCACAAAGCAGATATATGTTAGTATTTGCTTGTTGGCTAACCCTGGTGCGTCCATGGGTAGGAGTCTATAAGAGAACGCCGATTACAAGTTCATCTTTACTACTCCAGTATGGTCTTGCATTTCATCTTCGTCTTACTTGGATGTTTGGAGAGATGGGAGGTAAGAAGCCGTGTATCTACTGTGCTGTGGTTTGTTGATGTTATCGACATGTTATTGATCATATGGAAAATCTAATTTCCCGGTTGACATAAAATGGGATTTCTTCGAAGCTGTGGTTGTGTCAATAAAACTGCATGAATGCCCAACCTATACGCTATCAAAACTCAGGGAGAAAACTTTTGATAAGATCTGAATAAGAACTACATATTCTGTTTTGAAGAGATCATGGAAGCAGCATATATATATATGTGTGTATGTGTGTGTGTGTGTGTGTGTGTGCAGACTATGTAGAATCAACATGTCATCAATTCATTTATAGAAGAAATGACTTTAGTAGCGTTCCTAAGGAGGATTCAAGTTAAGGCATTTGCAATGTTATCATTAGGTATTGTGTTGTCAGGTTAGACTAACTTGTCAGAGTTTTGGAACATTCAGAAGTATATTTAGATTATTATAGACTACCCCTGCCTTTTTCTATTTATCTTTCCTGAATAGAACCATTTAGTAACGATCTCTCTCTCCCTCTGTCAGTTTGTCAGTCTGGATCTATCTATCTATCTATCTATCTGTGTATGTGTTTATATATATATATTCATATCTATCCGACTCTATTTCCTTTTCAAATACAATATATATATATATATATATATATATATATATATATATATATATATATATATATATATATATATTATTTTGTGGAAATACCGATTGTTCAATTCGTTTTTCATAGAAATTGTAAACATGCCAATCTCTTCTCCTTGATATGTCAACGCCGTTTTTCTCACCTGACCATTCCGTTTCGTTCGTTTTAAGAAAACGAATTGTCTGTATTATACTGTTAACCCGAGCCTCTTCAGCTATCAATACTTCGCTTAGAGGAAATAATATGTGTCAGCAGGTGCGATATTTCCACACATCTAAGCTACGCTTCCCTTATTTCCGATGACAGGAAATAGAGAGAATATTCGCAGAACACGCGTTCGATTTGTGGTGTTCTAGCTTTACCACAGCAGCTCTAATGGAATTCTCTTTCCGATCACACGTGTTTCTTTCTAATTTGATTTCAAATGCGAAATGTCACACTGCCCATCCTCCCTCTTGATTGCAAATAGTTTAATTATTTTTACCTTTACCATCACTTTTATCATTAAACATATAAAGTGCGTGTATATATATATATATATGTGTGTGATGGTATGAATTCCTGATGATTTATAAAGATGTTTCATTTAGGCACAGATTTTTTGGACATCTTGTCACGATGTTTAATAAAGACAGGAGTGTAAACTTCATGAGACTTATTATTCAGGTAGCACTCGTGGTGTAAGGAACAACGTCGTATGTAAGGGACACAGAAACTCGAATTCAGTCCCTGGACGACGTTGTTTGCCTTTAACATATTTCTAATACCCTTGAGAAAGGTATGAATTCAGTTATTTCACCCCCACCAACTATTTGTAGATAGCTGTGCAGACTTTACCCTTTAACCTTGCACTAGCAACCGGTTTAAGAGAAGAAAACTATGAATTAGAAAAAAGGATCTTGCGATTAAAAAATAACCTTTGGTTCCATCATATCCGTAGCAAAGGGAATTTTGTAAATGAATGTTAGACTTGTTTTTCTCACTTTTTTTTTCTGTTCTCCTTTTTATCGAGGGTAGGGTCTGTAGGATGATAGGAAAACTGGTAAAAGAGTACTTGTTTCTTGTTGCATATTTTCTTTATTTACTAGAGTCAGCGCGTTTAGTAAAAAATTCGCCAGCATTGATAACGTGAAAAGAAAGGATATTGTTAACACTCTCAAAAACCAGACCACAATCGATTTTTTTTTCTGGAGGACATGAATCGTTACTTGCAACCTATCTCTTCTTTGGCTTAAAGAGAGTTGATATTTGGCTGGCTTGGCTTTCATCTGAGCCACACCTGCTTCATATTCTATTGTAAGAAGAGTACTTTGTACTCTGGCGGCAAATTAATGAATCACGGGCAGATAATTGAATATATCCCTCTGCCAGTGAACGAAGCAAAACAGTAAAAATAACTGTGCAGTTTCATTTTGCAGGACATAAAACACTTATGAGTCTGATATGATGCAGTTCCTTGATTACCTGTTGCAATCATGTCTAATTTTTTTCTATAATTTTTATCATTAACTTGTTTGAACCAGCGGGAATTCCTTGGTTTAATTAGAACCGAACAACAAGAATTAAAGATTACTGACATTTTCAATGATTTTTATTATTACGTATGTATCAATTTAATTTTTACAAATCTTATTTGCATCTATATTATCTTACAAAACAATGAATAGGCTTGCCTTTAATTCATATATTTATCAGTTCCTTCAATATAATCACACGATGATTAAGATTATTTTCTTCAACAACATAATCATTTTTCACCATGAGTGATATTGTCACAACTATAATGTATGTTTAACTTTTCATATGATAAATAATATCGTCATTTTAAGCACTAATTTTTGTAATGCAATCAACATTGTATTGATTTTTTATTGACAGTGAAGTTAGCTCAAGTCACATTGGAAAATGTCAGCTTCACGTCCTTTTTTTCTTGCTTTTTGACAGTATTTTATTATATTTAATTTTTTTTCCTTTTCTTTAATTGTCACGCTTTCTAAATTTGACTGAGCGTTCTGCTGGTAAAATAACATCCAGTTTCTGACAGTTTTCAGTTCATGTGTATGAGGAATAACATTGTCTCCTTGTCTGGATTTTAAAAAAGCAATTATAAAACATACAAAACATTATTACCTTCCTTTTTCATCATAAAACCTTCTTGTACGTGCACATACAATTGTGTTACATATACTGAGAACTGCTGAAAGCACTACGATGTAAACAGACTCCGATATCTACTAAATTCACGCTTCTAATCATCTAGGGTGGTGTAGTATTTAGCAAGCTAATCTGGCAGAAGATTTATGATAAGTTAGAATCTCGCTGGTGAATTCATTATTCTGGTTTTGTGCCAAATTAATCTTAACAACTAACGTATTCTCTTTTCTTACTATTTTCAATAAGAAATGTATATCTCCTCTTGCTGCTATTATCAAATGCATTTTGTCCTTTTTATTTTAATTTTCAGTTTTACTTTTAATTTTTAACAATACTTCTAGGGTCATTACCGAAGAACAAGGTTGAGTTAAGGTTTTGATTATATTAAATTTTGCTTCATTTTTCAAATGATTATATTACTTTTCTTTCGCACCATTGTTAGATGGTAGTTTGTCAATAGAATCTGAAAGACAGCAGGACTCTATATGTCTCCAAGATATTTCTGAAAAATTTTACTTATTTTAACAATGTTGAGGTTTAACTGGTCTCGGTTCTTCCTCTGATTTCCAATTCATCCATTCTTCTAAGAAGACAAACTACAATTAGTATCAAGTTACCTTCATTTTCCACAGTTTTTTTTTTGTTTTGTTTTTTCTTTTTATTTTTTTTTTCGGCTAAGTCTTAATATTTGTTAATCATTTTGCTTTCTGTTACTTTCACTCTGTGGTATGTCGGAACGGCAAAATCCGTTTTTTGGGGTTTTTTTTTCTTTGGCAAATGAATCTTGATTTGGGATTAGACGTTTTGTTTTTATATCAAAATATAAGCGACTTTTATGTGTCATATTCTCTAGGATGGATTCTTGTTTATGCAAATACAATTTCTTAGTATGGTCAAATTTGATTCCTTTGCATGATTCCCTTTTGATATCATATCCTGATCTATTGAGCGTAGTCTTGGACTTTTTCTGGTCGTTTACCACATTCTCTTATGATGAGTTTAATCGTTTAATCAATGTTTTCACATGGCATACACTTGCTATTCTGTTGCGTATTATCGATTCCGGGTAGTGCATATACGACTTATTCGTTGAATCAAATTTCAATTTCTGGCACATTTGCTTCCCCCACACAGCTGTGTTAAGTTTCGTACTCGTTCTGCGCTAATTTGCTGCATTCACATATTATAGGATTGACCGTTTCGTCACAATCAGCACATAACCAAAATTTTCAATTTTGCTGTTTCGTATTAATTTTTAGTTTAAAACAGTTGATCCATGTTGAGATGTTTTGTGCTCTTAGAATATATTAATTTTCTCTTTGAGGGTTTCCCTTTCTTAGCCACATCCACTTTTTTTTGTTTGCGTGAGATTTGACTTCTTTGTCGCTGAAATACTTGCTATTCTTGCTATTTTTGTTTTACGGATATTGTTGTCCTGTTTAACCTTGTGTCGTTTGTATTATTACAGATTTAGTTTTCCTTTGTTCTTTTTTATGTAGTCTTCGATTCAAAGTATCGATGTTTCGGTGCAATTTTCACTGCTAGTGAGTCATCTTCCGCCCTGTCTTTTCTTACACATAGTCTGCCTATGTCACCTCTGAGATGTAATACCTCATGTATCGATATAAATTTTCTTGTTTTCTAGTCGATTTGTAAACTTAAAAAATGGTCCTGAGTATCTTGCGAGTGGATATCCCAAATGTTTATCTTTTTGATAAGATTTCTGCTTGATAGTTTGGTATTGAGGAGTTTTCTTGTTCTCCTGATATAGTTTTTTTTTCTTTCATTCTCGCTTTTTCGATGGTCTACTTCCAATATCCCCAAGCACTGTAATTTTCTTTTTCTCAGAGCACTGTAATGTTTTCTTAATTTGGTAATTCTTTTCCTTGTATAAAACGTCGTTTTCCGCTTTTCATTAGCTTGGGACATTTTTCTACGACAAATTTCATCCCTATATAAAGACTTTATATCCTCAGTGCCTGAATCAGTGTTTCAATTCTTTTTCACTTTTGGAAAATATTTTCATGTCATCCATATCCATTAGGTGGTTAAAATTGCAATTTATGAAATGTGTATTAATCTGAGGATTTTTTAAACATTTGATTGATTGGCAGCATCACTGCTACAAATATTAAACTTTATAGCATATTCCCCTGGACGATCCCTCTCTATATTTTCACCTCAGTTAACCTTTTTCCTCCATTCTCCAGTTTTTTCTTGGTTTCTCTGGTGAACCTAATGACTTCTTCAGATATCTCGTACATTTTAAGTTTTTGGGACCATATCGTATCCTTTTTTAAGTCAATCCACGCTATCCCTAAATTTTTGCATTTCGTTTTGTTTTCCTTGAAGATGTGTTGGTCAGAATATAATAGTTCTTCTATCCATCTTCTTTTCTAGTGACAGTTTTTTTCTGTTTTTCGGGGAACGGTATTTGTTGGGTACCCTGTCAAAAGGGCAAGATTTGCAAAAGGCCATTACAGGTAGGTCTGCGCGCATAGCTGTAACCCAGAAACGTCCCGCATTTTCCCAAAATTTCTCAGGGCCCCTTCCCCTAAAAAGAGGTACCTCAGGCGCCAAGCGATAAACCTAGCCTCGATCGATCAGCATTCCCACAAGCCACCACATGCAAACAGATCCCTGCCCTTTCCACCACAGCCGGCTGGAGATAGACGTTCATGTGAGGGGAACAGTTCGCGGCTTATTAGCAAGTAGAAAAAATCACATCCCTAATTCGTGCTTTTAGCATTTTCTACATTATCGGTAAACCCAGTAGGAATCTGTAGTTGTTGGGGGGAGTTTATTTTAGGAGATCGTTTTGGATTAGTGTGGCTTTTCCTTTGGTTATCCATACGGTTATGTCTGTTTCTTATATAACATCTATTCATCTCCCAGTGGATAACCTTGCCGACCCAGACGTGTCTAGTCTTATGTTCCTTCTGCACTGATTTCCCGAATTCGCTTAATATGTGATTGATGGTTTTATCTCTGTCACCGTATAGCTTACATTTGCTATTTTACTGCGCCTTATCTATTCTCCCTTTGATATGATTGGTTCTTATGGCGTTGTTTTGTTTTGCTATTCGTACAGATTCTGTTTCTCTCTTAAAGTTTCCTTTAGTTAGCCAACTCCAGGTTTTGTCGTGTGAGATGTTGTTTATTAGTCGTTTAAAACGTGCATAGAGTTACTTTCCTTCCCATTTTTGTTACCTAGTTATTGTCATTCTGTTGTCCATCGTGTTATCAGTATCGTTTCTGATAGTTGTGCTTTTGTTTATAGTCTTCGAGTCGTTATATCGAGGCGTCAACACTGTATTCAATGCTGGCAAGTCCCCTTCTTCCCTCTTTTCTTGAAATAAATAATCTGTCAACGTCGTCTGTGGGATGTAATTGTTATGTTTTGACCTTTTGACGCGGCCAAAAATGCCATTCAAGGTGGTGAACCGGAAGGAAGTGACACATCCCGGTCGCTGGAAATCGGAAGAGGTTGCGTAGGCGTTGAGACGTGTCTATATTACTGCGTGGGAGTTTGAAGGTAATATAAGGCCGACGAATTGAGGACAGTGGGAGATAGGCGAGAAGGAGGGCAAGCAGTACAGTGGAAGACGGAGGTAAATGCGAGTAGTAGGGAAAGCCAGCACACAGAAGAGTTTACTCCAGGGTCCGGTTGAGCAGCCATGAAGAACGAGAAAGACACAACGCTGACGGCCATAACTTCGGGGTCAAAATATTTCAGTAATGTTCGGTCTCCAGCTCTCTCTCACACGCAAACTTGGAACAACCCTTTCGAAACTTACAAATAAAGATGTGAGGTAAAATATTTTATAAAGAAGTCTTCCGCGTCTTCCTTGCGTACGTCGTTTATTCTTGTGACTTTATCATCGTGCGTCTGTTTGATTATTTATTGTGTCGTTATGATGCTGCATGAACATGTACATGTGTTTATAAGCATATTTATTATGTGAGTATATAACATTATGCCTTATGCATTGTCATGAATTTTCTTGTTCTTTGGTCCATTTGTCTACGTTCCTCTCTGGTCCACTTGAAAAAGGGTCCGAAATATCTAACGAGTGGTACAGCCCCGGTATTTACTCCTCTGATAAGGTTTCGGCAAGAGAGTTTTGTCTCGAGTAGTTTTCTAGTTCTCCTGAGATATTCCTTTCAATTTTGTCTTTCATTTCCACTTGTTTGTTGGTGTCAGCCTCCAAGATTCCTAAGTATTTGTCGGTTTCGTTTTTTGCGAGCGTTCAAATCTTGTCTTGATTTGGTAGTTCCATTCCGTCAGTTAGATGTCGTTTGCCACTTTTCATTACAAGCAGGGCACATTTTTCTATGATGAATCCCATTCCTATGTCTTGACTGTATATTCTAACTGTGTGTATTAGAGTTTTCTGTTCTTTTTCATTTTTTACAGATATTTTGATGTCATCGATATACATTAAATGATTGATTTTTTCCTGCGATCTACTAAGTTTGTATCCAGCTATTCCCTTTACTTTTCGCGAATTTTTCACATCAGCGTTAACTGACAATCTTTTATTGGAGTCTGAGTGACAGCAAGTCTTCACATGTTTAACGGAATCTTTTCAGATTTTGCTTGATTATGTTGTAGTTTATATTGTTTCGATTTTTTCTTCGATGTTCACGTCATCAGCACCCTTTCCAAGCTTTTGGGGACCTCTTCAAGTCCACCAATTACAATTAGTACCACTGTTACGCTCATATTATTATTATCATTATTATTATAACACTCGCTATATTGTTTACCTAAATATGAGTGATTCCAAGTCTCCTTAATTATCCGGTACTCTTTTAAATATAGATGTCACAATAACCCGAGATGACGGAACGGGGTGACAGGGTGCGGGAGATTTGAAGAATATCAGAGCGTTGAATACTAGCCGCCAAACGAGGAGGATCGACTTTTGGTGCTCGCAGACACGAGGCGAATTTGCGCCCTATGGGGGCCGCTCGAGATGGGGTCCAAATGAATAAGACAGCGTAGAAGATGGTGTCTCTCTTCTTTAGGTCGAAACCTTTAACTCAAAGTTAATAAAAAGGTTTCGTACCAGAACAAGAAGTCGTTACGTGTTTTCGAATTTCGAGATTTCTATGTTCTTCATGTGTTCTACGTTATGTATATATGTAATGAACGTCCCATGTACATTTCGCAAATAGCCGTATTTACCTATAGTACACAGATACCATTTAACTACTGCATGTTTAAATTTCGATCTTTTTCAGAATTCTCAGTACATCAACTTTCCCACCCGATCATACATCCCATTGTATTCCTTTTTAAACCAGTTTGCTTCATTCACTCATAATGTGATAAATTGTTTCCTTTCTGTCACAGTATAACGCATATTTGGTATTTCGTTGTGTATTATCAATTTTTATTTCGACATTATTGGTTCTTTTACTCGTTTTGGGCCATTTTTAGGGAGTTTCAAAGCTCTTCTTCTTTGTCATGTTCTGATCACTTCGTGTGCAATCCCTTTGGTTTGACGCATTGAGCATCGATAATGCTGTTTTACTTCCGATCTCTGTCTGTTCGTCAGTTCAGCTGTTTCATAAGAGTTTTTTTTTTCTTTTTTCCGGGCGTTATATATTAAGTATTCCTAATGTAAATAATCTGTATTATAAGTTGTATTATTTTGAACATTTTGTTCAATACAGATCTATTTGAGAACCCAGCTGGTGGGATTTGCACTAAATGTATACAGAGAGGCAATACCGCCAAAAAAGAGGTGCCCAGGTTATTTCACTAATCGGCATCTGATAGTGAGGCTCCATTTCTGACGCTGTTAGGGCCATTACTGTTGGGACCACTCAGAGCAGAAGAATTAGTACCTGTTAGAGTCAAACAGACTGGTTTACAAATAAATTGTTTTCGATAGAATTTGTTCATGTTAAATAACCACGTGCAAAAACTTAAACTATACAGAAACGTGAATATAAAGGTACAGTTTACACAATTCTCTACCTATAAAAAATAAACTACCACCAGAGGGATGACGTTATAAAAATAAATCAATCTACCTCTTAGGCTTTAAGTCTAATTTTTTTTCTAAAAAAAGCACGCTTCTGGATTTGATTGGAAATAGCTTTATTCTTAACAGTAAAACAAAAATACCCCCAAATCTACAGAAGGTCACGAAATACATCTCTCTCTCTCTCTCTCTCTCTCTCTCTCTCTCTCTCTCTCTCTTCCGTTTGAATTTTAAAAATTTTAAATCTTCAGTCTATAATTTTATCAAGCTTCGAAATGACCAGTGTCTCTCTCTCTCCCCGCCTCTTCTCTCTAACTGTAATTTTCTGTTTCTTTGACTGCTTATTCCTTGGATTTCTATGCCTCACTTCACCATCTTACTCTTTTTAAAATTCCTTTTTTCTTTAATTCATTTAAAAAAATTAAACAGGATTTCAGTTGACTGAAACTCTTGCCTTTTAATGAAGTACTAAGTTTCAGTTTTATAACCAAGCAGATGGGTTGTCCCATATAACAAAACCCAAAATCCTATTGACGATCTATCTATCTATCTATCACGATTAAATATTTGATGGTTGGTTGATTGGGTTTATGATATATCAATCTTTGTAGATTATTTAAAGTCATTTTCATACAAATAATGAGTTCTATTTCAAGCAATTCAATTTAGCATGTGTACACAGTTTTATTGTCAAAAACATTCCTATTTCAAGCTATTCAGTTTATTCAAACATTTCTAATTCAGCCAATTCAATTTAGTAAAATTATAGATTTTGTTTACACATAGTTAAATGTGAAAACAGTGCTTTATTAAACAATTCAGTTTAGCGTAAGTTGAGTTTCAATGCCAAGACAGTTACATTTCAAATAATTCAGTTTAGCATAAGTACGCAGTTTAAATATAAGTACACAGATTAATTGTCAAAACTATTTCTGTTTCAAGCTATCCAGTTGAGTCAGTTTTAATTCAAAAAATTAAGTTCAGCATCAGTATGCAGTTTAATCATATTTGACCCATTGATAGGGCCCGGTCAGGTGCTACCACTCCTATGGCAATTATGGAGTGCTCCGCATTCCCCAAAGCTCCAGCATCACGAGAACATGCTCCTCAGATTTAGTCTCCTATCAAGATACTCACTGTGGGTGTCTTACCCCTCTTCAGTGGTACAGTCGCTGTATTCCGTGACAGGAATATTGTCAGAACAGTCCAAAGTTCTCATTGTTATAATTGTTTGGGAAGATTCAAAAAAAGTGGATGTGATAGAAAACTTCTTAGAGGAACCCTCCATGGAGAAGTTGGAGAGGCTAAGGAAAAGCAAGGTAATAAAAATTGGCGAGAGGCTCAAGTTAAACGTGCAAAAGGGAATGAGGAAGATGAACTCATGAGGAATTTAACTGAACACATGGTGGACTAGAATGTGTTCGAGGAAACAATATTAGAGGAGCTACCGAGGGAAATTGCAAAAATGACACCAGAGCAAGAGGAATTAGAGAAGGTTAGAATACCAGCCCGAGTGGAATTAGAGAGAAATCGTATGGAGCTGGAGAAAGTTAGTATTGAGCAAGAGACGAGGTTGCAGGAGATCGACTTGGCGAAATGCGGACGCGGAGGAAGCCATGACAGTTTCGATGCGGCGAAGCAAGCCAGACTAGTCCCAAAATTTGAAGAAGCCAACGTTGATGAATACTTCGCGCATTATGAGCGAACGGCACTCAACCTCGGATGGTCAAGAGGACGTTGGTTAATGTTGCTTCAGACTGTACTGACGAAAAAAGCCCAGTGGGCATATGCAACTCTGCCGACGGAAAATTGCGCCGATTATGAATTCGTGAAAGCTGCTATTCTCAAAAGCTTCGAGTTGGTCCCAGAAGCTTATAGACAGAGATTCAGAACGCAGAGAAAAAAAGAAAACCAATATTATGTGGAATTCTTGCGGAACAAGGAGAATACGCTTGAGAAATGATGTGACTATAAGAGGATAGAAGGAGACGTTGAGAAACCCCGGCAGCTAATATTGGCCGAATAATTTTAAAACTGTGTGCCAGAGGAAATCAGGGTTCACCTGAGTGAAAGGAAAATTGACCTGAGCTATGAAATTGCTGCACTGGGGGATGAGTACATCCACACACACCGAAAAACCAAGGAAAGAAGCTACACGGGAAACCAAGGGAGTAGAATGAAGAGTAAAGCAGAGTTAAGTCAGAAGTAAAGCCCAAGGAAGAGAATAGGAGAACCTTCCAGAGAGACAGCAGAACGGCGATCTTCTATAAATGTGGAAAAGCTTGACACAAAGATGTCAGATAGGGAAAAGTCCGGAAACTAACCGAACCCTGGCGGGAAAACCGCAAGGAGCTGTCACGACAACCAGAGCAAACCAGCCTCATCGAACTTGGCCCAAACGGAGTACCAGTAGAAATATCAATTTTACGAGACACGGGGGCATCTCAGACATTAATTCTACGAGATAAAGCAGCGAAAGGAGTCATAGAAGCAGCACGTGAACTGTGCAGATAGAGGGTATTGTCGGGAAGAGGATGAAAATCCAGCTATGTAAGTGGAAAAATGGACCAATTCAAGTCAGAGTGGTGGATAAGCTGCCAATGAAAGGAATCTCCTTCATACTGGGAAATGAAGTAAAAATTTATAAAAGGGGTAACCAAGTAGGATTGCGAAAATGAGCGCCAAAAACGAAGAAGCCAAGATGGTGAAAATGAACGCCAAAAATTAAGAAGACAAGATGGCTACAGAGCCACGAGCGAGGTACATCAACGTAGTCGCTCGCAGAGCGGGAATGTGGAAAGGAAGGAAGTGAAGCTTCCATATCTCAGGAAACCGAGAGACAAATTGATCGGTCATCAGAGAAAAGATGAAATTCCAGAGAATAATGGGAATAAATTCCCTAACACTTATCTAGAGGATAAGAGAACAGTGAGAGGACCCCTACAAATGGCGAAGAAGAGAGTGTCTAAATAGGGCGGAGAGGTCCTACTATTATCCCCAAATAGAGGACCCCATTTGATGGAAGTTACATAGGTCCATATGAGATATCACAGAATATCGATGAGAGGATATATCGAATCAATACCCCAGAGGGAAGGAAGAAGACACAAGTCTGTCATATAAACAGACTAAAAAAATATGTCCGTCGAGAAGGACAGCCTGTTCTGGCAATAACCACAGAAAGCAGAACCGTGGAAAGGAAGGAGGCGCTGACAGAAAAAAAAAACAAAAAAAAAAAAAAAAAACGCCTCTCAAGCTTAAGAATTCGGTAATTCTGAGTAAGTTAGAGGAAAAGCTAAGTCATGTGTCGATACCAGAGCGAAAAGACTTGTAGAAGTTGATGAAAAAGTACCCAGGCTTATTATCTGATGTCCCTCGAAAGACGACAATGTAGAAGCAGATAGCCTTTCACGGTGTTAGGGGAAGGAAAAGAGAATTAGGAAAAATGAACTTTCTTCCTCAAAATTTTTATTTAAGAGAGACGAGAAAACCGTCAAAACCTGAAGAAGAAAGGAAGGAAAAGAAAATTAGGAAAAGGGAATGTTCTTTCTCAATGTTGAAATTTAAGAGAGACTAGAAACTCATCAAAACATGAAAAAGAAAGAAAGGAAAAAAAACATAAGGAAAAAGGAATTTCCTTCCTCAGTATTAAAATTTAAGAGGGACGATAGAAAATCGTCAAAACGTGAAGAAGAAAGGAAAGAAAAGAAAGGGGAAAAAGAAGAAAGAAAGGAAAAGAGGGGGTGAAAGCAATCAACCTTTTTTCTTATGCATTTTATTTACATCCCTTTCTTCCTTTGAAGTGTGACGTGGTATGCTACAGAGAGAGAAAAGGGTAGGTCAGTTCCCCTAACCTTCTGTATTTGAATCAACTGGCACTAAGACTGACCGTTAAAATGATGTATGAATGGGAACAAAGAAAGGAATCCAGGTCACTCTGGTATCGTGACTGGATGGAATAGTGGGAGAAGGAAAAGTCAAATATTTGGCTCATAGACCCTTAGCGCCAAAATGCCATTTTTTCCGTTAGAAAAATTGGGAAACGAATCTTCAGTTGGGACAGAAGTCAGCATTAGAAAGACGTGCTGATTTAAACTGACTCTGGGATGTCCCTCGCCCGTAAAAAGGAGAGAAAGCAATCTGGACATTGAAACTGGTCAAAGATAAGTAGAACTTAATCTGTTTTACTTCTACCCTTCCTACATTTTGGGAAGTTATAAGCACTCAAAAAGAAAGAAAGAAACTGAAAAGATTTTGTTTCATCAATAGTAAATTAGAGAATGAACTTTGTTACACGCTACAGTCCGGCTACTTAGACCTTTTCTCATGTAAAAGAAAAAGAAAGAAGAAAAGGACTGTTGAGAGACATTTATGTTTGATATTTACAACCGATACCCAAATAACTACTCCCTCAAGAGACACAACTTTCAAAATTCACTATTTTTTATATATTCTAAATTCAGGATATCGCACTCTGATGTCACCTCACAAAGTTATTGCGTCATCTCAGATGCATCACCGATTTTTCACCTTGTTTTAATTTCCTCAGTCAATATGATATATGTCAAGACAATAATCTATTTTGTTTACATTTAGTCTTCCTTTGTAGAGATTAGAGGTGATCATTTCCACCCAAAATTTTTACCTAATTTAACAGATAATTGAAAAACTCACGGACCGACCAAGCTAGATAATGAAATAATCACTATAATCAACATCACAGTAATTAGTTTATACCACTACAACCGTTCTTCTGCAAGGGTTTTTTGCATCTTGAATCACCCGTGAATATTGATATGCCATTAATATAGAATCAATATTGCCCAAAATTGCTATTGAATCTCCAAGTTACAAGTATTTATTCATTCTTTATCTCTGAAACAGAAAGGACCCAACGCAAGTTTAATTTTTAGGCTGGTCTGATTTCATAATTTTCTTTCTTCTATATAGTTATCAAACAATGACAAGGAAGCTCTATTAGTCTTTTTACTCATAACACATAGGGAACACATAGATTCATTTACAAGTTCATTAGTGTAAAGTGAAATCAAAACGACATTATACAGGCTTTGAATATTAGTCATTCGTTACATTGTCTAAAAATTTACCTAGTTCAAGTGTGTGTGTGTTGGTGTGTTGGCGGAGAGGGAATCATTCTCACAAAACCATGCTCTCTCATTTTTCTAATACAAGATCTTTTCTTGAGTTTAGAGAATATGAAGATGTTCATTATGTGTCTATTCCCTTATAATGGAGAATATTTCCTAAATCTCTCTACGTTGCTCTCAGAAAAAGAATAACCATCATTAGCTACCTATATATATATTTTTTCTTTTTCTTATTAAGGCGGAGGGGTCAATTTCACACTGAACCTTACAAGTATTCATCCCATACTTTCAAGTGCAATTGCATTTCATGTTTAAATTCCACTGTTTAAAATCATCGCCTGAATGGAAAAAAAAATGCATGCAATATACATCACATGAATGATCAAAAAATATTTTAAGAATTTCAGCGATAACGTTTACTATAAATAGGCAATCTTAGAAGGATGAAAAATCGAAATGAATTTTATTTTTCCCAACAGATCATGAAAGATATGTATATGTCAGATAAGCAAACACAATGATCAAAGCAATTTGGTAACCTTTAAAAACTGAATGTATCGCTTATAATAACAGTAATGTTATCAAGTAGAAATTCTGTATCCTTTTCTTCCTGAATGCTTCGATGTTATTGCCACCAAAGAAATGTAACACACTGTGACGTTAATTATTAGATACGACTCGGTCTTAAACATAAAGGAACCCCCATGCGTACAATTAGATAAGTACTGCAGGGAGTGTAATATTCAACAAGAAACCCATTGATTGGATAATGGTCATAAACTTGAGTCATTTTCTTTCTTCTTCTACATCCAACACAAGGACAAAAGAAACGTACGAAAAGAAAGGAAACGAATGTACAACTCAAATGTTCACGTGTCCTTTACAATTTGGGGAAAACATGAAAAGCAAAGGCAAATAAAATCAGCAAACAATCCGTGGGAGGAAGACGAATGTCAGATCGGATATGAAATTGTGCATTCCCCTGATGAAAAAAACAGGCAGTTCTTAAGCAAGTCAAAAATAAAGGTCCCAAGAGAAGAAACTTGCGCGTTTGAATAGATCAATGACCAACTTCTTACATTATTGTATTATCACTAATTTTAAGTGGTTTCTCTCTCTCTCTCTCTCTCTCACTCTCTCTCACACACACACACACACACACACACACACACACACACATTACTCTTTTTTACCATCTCGTTCTTACTTTATTTCTTGCACATATACACACACGTATATATCATCATTGAAACAATTTCATCCTGCTTGCACAGATTTCCCTAACTCTCTCTCTCTCTCTCTCTCTCTCTCTCTCTCTCTCTCTCTCTCTCTCTCTCTCACACACACACACACACACACACACATATTACTCTTTTTTACCATCTAACTTTTACTTTCTCTCTTGCACTAATAAACACACGTATATATCATCATTGTAATGCTATCACGCAACTAGTACGGATTTCCCTAACTCTTTCTCTCTATCTCTCTCTCTCACTCTGTCACTGTATCTCTCTCGTCATTCATCTCAACCATCCATTGCTTCCGGTAGGTCTCCCAGACTATATCACGTAACCGTACAGAACTGTTGAAGTTAAGTTCTTGTTGGTCGTCTAACACTTACACATCCGTGTGAATAGTTTCATAGTCTTCGATTATGAGTTCGTTCTCTCTTCTCCACAGTGTCCCACATGTATTGTCTGTCTTATTTGGATGGTTTTAGAGATGGGAGGTCGGTGGCCGTACAGCTGTTGTTTTGTTGGCTGTTGCATCCAAGATATGTTCAACATAGATGGTACCATTCTTGGGCGATTCTCGTAAAGCTTTTTTTTCGATGCTTAGTCACCGTCCATGTGGTGCATCCATATAGTAGAATTGACACAACTACTACTTGGAAAAAATGAGTTTTATTTCATCGAATAATTTTGTCTTCCATATGGTCAATAACCTATCGACTGCAATTCATGCCTTCATTAGTCACATATTGATGTCATTTTCAGTAGTTGACTTAGTCCACAAGTTTTAGAGAGACGCAATTTAGTGTGGAAAGCCTCCTTTTTGATTAAAGCACGTATACTCCGATCCATCTGTATTCACATAGAGGGCAATGCCACTTTCTGCCTGCTCTAGGCTATGCAACAGGGATTTGGCTTGGGTAGGTATATCTGCCAGCCGCACTATGTCATTTGCGTAGTCTGAATCTGTAATATTCTAAATACCGTCTGCTTCTTATTTTTTCTTGGAGTAAAACCATTTTTTCATTAGACGTTCGAAGTTTAATGGTTCCTTTATTCGGCCGACGGGTTTCGACTTCAAGGTTTTGTCAGTATACAAAATATTTCATCGAAATTATTGTTTTTAAGAAAAATAATTCCAGCAGATAATTAATTTTGATTTGGTTGGAAGTCTTCATCGGGGCATGTGAAAAAATCGGAATAATACAGGCTATGTTCAAATTACATTATATATTGCGATGGAACTTTTTTGGAAAGTAAATGGCGTTCTGTGGTTTTACAAACGGATTTGTGAGAAATTGTTCCTTTAGTTATTTAGAGAAAGTGGGGGCTAATCTTTAGTGTGGATTTTGTTTATTTTTATTTTTGTCAACAATGAAAGCAAATATGACAGAGTTCTGATAATAGAAAGTGTTGTTGGTTAAAATATTTCAAAAAAATAAAGAGTTTGTTGTGTTACCAGTTTTATAGATTTCATTATGTTCATAGAACATTTTATATACATTTCTACTCGTTTCATTTATGTAAAATTTATTGTAATTTAAGCTACGGATTTTGTGAACATCTATCATCTGTTCGGTTTTTTTTTAAAGGCAACGTTCAAGTCGCCCTCGACTATGGTCACCAACTTTACTTTTCTTGTAATTTGTTTTATTGTTTTCGTCTTGCGGGTAGTGCTTCTTATGCCAAATTAATTATGTTTTTTTCAATTTGAGTTTGTCGGATATGGGGTTATTCTATGTGTCTTTTTATAGGGTTAGTATTAAAGCTAGGTTTATTTATATACCTATTGTGGGATGCATGTTTCTAGATGTTTATAGGTTTTGATTTGGCACGGTGAATGAAAGATTTTGAACATTGTTGATTGGAAAAAGAGTGTTCCATATGTTCGAATTCTTTGTTTAGAAACTTGGGGGGACAGATTAAAGTAAATAATACAAAATAAATATATCCGCAAAAATTTTTAATGTTGTACTTCCAGTTATTTTTTTTTATCATTATTCAGTATATTTGAGCAACACTTGCTTCGAACATTTTAATCTTCTCTATACTTGGTGTTATATTGAACTCATTTTTAGTTAATCTTATTTTGATAGGTTGTTCTTCTTTAACACTGCTTTTACTTTAGTGTCTTTGTGTAACATAGCCAGATCCAAAAAGATACGACCAAGATATGGATGTGTGAAATAGACATAGGGAATCCTAAATGCGCGCGAAACACTTTACGACTTCTTAGTTCGGGTACGAACCTTTTTATTACATTTGAGTGTAAGGTTTTTCGACATGAGGAGAGAGAGACACAATCTTTCTATGATGACTGCTTTTACATCGTCAGCTCTCAACCCAACCAACGCGCTGCGCCCGTAGCGCACAAATTCGTCTGTCCTCGCCCAGCTCTGAATCTCGACTCTCTCGTTCGGTGGCGGGAACTCAACTCACTACTTTTTCTCAAATCCCAAAATCCTCAGCCCACGCTTCCGGTGCGTGACGTCACTTACATCCCCTGGTCTCAATTTAGATCTGGGATTTTGATTTTGACATCTCTGAATGACACATCCTCTCCGCGTGCGCGTGAACAACTGCGTTAATGTTGCACCTAACTAACCCATGCGCTAAGCGAAAGGTTCTCATCCTGACTAAACCGAAAGGCAAGATATACAAAACGAAATCATTATGCAATTATATTACATTTGGTGTCCCATTGGTGTTTATTGTCTGTGAAGATTTTTGGTTATTTTGTTCATGAGCTATTTTGTTCTATTTCTTGCTTTCAAGTAAAAGTAAATTTGGCGACTATGGTCGAAGGCAACCCGAAGGCTCCTTTTTCAATAGCTACTACACTGAGGTGTAGTGGAGAGCGCTAATAATTTCCCTGGAATACTTATCTTTACTCTTGATCTTTACCTTATAACGCTGAGTGTTAAAGAAGGCGGTATCAAATACGATTTTTTGAGTCTTTGGTATGACTTGACCGGGAATGAACCGCGGTTTCCCGGACCATTGCCGAACACTCTACTCATTAAAATAAAGTTGATGATTATAGTTGAAGGTGACGCGACTTTACCCTTGATCCTAACCTTATAATGCTGAGTGTTAAGCCAGGCGGCATCAAGTACATTTTTGAGTGTTTGGTATGACTCGACCTGGGATTGAACCGCGGTCTTCTGGACCATTGGTTAACACTCTACTCATTAAGCCAATGGACCAGTTTTATCTCTAATCTATGCACATTTGAAACTTTTACTATATATATATTTATACCTGTGTGTGTGTGTGTGTATGTGTGTGTGTGTGTTTTCTTAAATAATAAAGAGACATTTTATCTATATGATTTTATTACGATCCTTTTAAGTTTCCTGATGCGTGTCTTGGTTTTTGCTTGCAATAGGTAAATGAATTCCCCAAAATTGTCCAGAGTACATTTGCACCTTTCGGAGGCTTTATTCAGCGGTTGTTTGCATGTGTTAAGTGTGTTTTTTAAGAGTTTTTTTTAAATATTTTTATAACATTAAACTATTACGTAAACGCAAAGTTGGATAAAACTGAGATGCTGATGATATCAAAAGAATTTAAAACAGAACGCTATCAACGGAAATTAAACGTTATCTAGAAAAATAGAATATTGAAAAAAATTTAACCTAAAACTAGAAAATTTGAAAGGATTTTAATAACATTTTTTGGACAAAATGAGTCTTAATTATTAAATGAATCATGCCTAAATGAAGGACTGCTCCCTTAACTACAGCATACACAGACACAGACACATGCACAGACATACACACACACACACACACATATATATATATATATATATATATATATATATATGTTCTCTGTGATTTGATATAATGTATCAATCGCTCATAGAGTATTTTGGTAACTGGTATATATATATGTGTGTGTGTGTGTGTGTGTGTGTGTGTGTGTGTGTGTGCATGTTTGCACTCACTTATATACGTATGTACGCTTGTGTATACATCCACTCGCACACATATATCTTCAGAAGCACTGAATGGATTTTATACGTGATTATATATTTTTCCTAATACGTTGATCTGTTTACAAGCTAATCCCTGAAAATGTGTGTGTGTGTGTGTGTGTGTGTATGTCTGCGCGCATATAGTGAGATAATATTCAATGTTGATTGGCGCTTTGTCCTTGCTTCCTTGAAGAGAGGTTCTCAAGCGGAGTCCACAGTCGGCCACTGCCTCCTCGCCACGGGTGGCACCCTGGTCACGGCTTCTGCCCTTACTTGTTTTTGGCTCCAACTGGGTGACATGATTCTCCGCGACTGGTCGTTTGACGTAGGTACCCGTGTAAATATAATTTTATAACGCCTAAACATTCTTCCGGCCAATGATTCCCCTGATATGCTTTCGCTCGTCAAATCACGTGAGCTGCCTTTCTATTTACGCACCTGGATCATCCTATCCCACATATCCTCATTTGACGGCTTAGTCAATGTTCAATATGCTTATGAAATCATAGAGATATTTAGATCTATCATGTTTTCTATTTTCTAAGAATCTAATGGTACTAAGAGACTTTTTTAAAGCAATTGTGTTCATCTAAACTACATTTGTCGGCAGTTGTATATTTGATTATGTTGACTACATTTCTTGAAGTGCATCATATATTTCCATTTATTATGGATGTTATTTTCGGCTTTTCTAAAGTAACACACACACATAAACGCATGCAGAAACGTACACAAATGCACATACACACAGGCACGCACAGAGTGAAACTTATACACACATTGACTTATTCAAAAACCCTTTTATGTATTGGTATAAATACAATTCCCAATATAGACGTTGGTTTTGTTACTTGATTTGTTGGTAATGTTACATATCCTTTGATAGGTTGTTTTTTGCAGCATATCAACCCTTGTTTGTTATTCGATATTAAATTCTTATTATACATGTTTTTTAAATACATATAATTTTGAACAAATACATTATAGAGAGACATTTTGTGGCTCATTTGTTTGTACATAGGCAAATAGATTAAAGCATTGTTAACACTAATAGTTTTAGTTGCACACAGTTAAATGATTTAGAGTTTTGCTATGATTAGAAAATACTTCCATTTGCACCACATAAATGGTTTTTAGTATAGTAAGCGATTAAACGGCTCTATATGATTCCTACTTGGAAGATTTACAGGTACCACGACTTCGAGTCATAGTAGACCTAAGGGTTATGGGGATTAGTGGGTACACTACTTTACCCAAAGCTCCGAGTTAAAAGCCTCACCATCTGATGGCTTAGTGTCATTTGGGTGAGGTATTATCTTTAGAATAATAGCACTTACCGCCATAAGGGTCCTAGCTAGCGTCCAGCTGGCTGGCAAAAAAGCAGACAGTAACCCAATACAGTCCCTGCAACAGTGCTAAACTGAAACTGACATATATAGAGAATTACTTCCACTCATTTTGCCAGTAGCCAATCACTGCCCATGCAATGGAATTGCCCACATGTGCACAACAAGATGGTCCAGTGTACCATAAATAGCCTTCCACTCCTCAAGTGTGGTTCTTTTCACAAGTCTGTTTACTTCTAAATTGAGTGTTGACTTGAACAACTTTACGAATTTGACAGTACCCATATACACTGAGGCTATAGGTCTATTCTGCTGCTCTATTCTTGTAGAACACTCCGCCGGAGTGTAAGACGGTTTGTAAGTTTCCTTACGACATTGGACCAAAATTAACCTAAATGCAACATTCTTTATTTATAGATGTAGGAAACTATATTAGATAGATAGATAGATAGATACGCGCGCGTGTGTGTGTGTGTGTGTGTGTGTGTGTCCGAATTCAATTTTTAATGTTTCGAATAAAATCCAGCGGCATAAGAAAATGTTGACAATTCTGAAAATTTAATTTACCGTGTTCCTTTAAGTATAACATCTTCAGAAATGGAATTTTATATCGCAAGCTTTAAGTCTACAAGTGACAAGGCAAACGGGAAATGGGAGAAAAAGTGTGTCATCTTTACTTCATGTCATTCTATTTTACTTATTCTATATACTTATTTATTCATTTACATATACTTTACAAGGTTTTGGATCCATTTTGTATTGTTTGATTCGTTATCGTGACTTTTACTATCCCACATCCTATGAGTACTAAATTAATTAGGGCTGCTGAGATACCATAGAAACTTGGACCTATATTGATGGTGTACGTTTATGGAGAAATTGCATTTTCTTTTTACCTCTTCTTTGAATATAGGGTTCTCTTATCTTAATAAAATTCACATTCATTAAATATATATATATATATATATATATAGCATACATTAACTGTGTTCTAAAGGGAAAGTGAAGTAACATTATTATTCGCTTTGTTCCGGGCTATGTTCTCTACAGAGAACACATGCCCTCCGAACACAAAAATAGATAGAGCTGGATTTATCGGTTGATTTCTGAAGTGCCCCGCAAAAGGCATACTCGCAGTATGTTAGATATTTTTAAAACATTGCGAAGGGAAACTTGTTATTTACGTAGAGCCAACATACTAAAAATGACCCTGCATGTATTTTAGCTTGGTGTGAAACTAAAACCTATTGACCATAGCCTTAAACATGATGTATGTTTGACTTTATATATGTAGTTGATTTGTAAAGCTGATTGGTTAAATTTATTGCATGTCAATCCTATATATATATATATATATATATATATATAACACAGCGGGTGTAGCCTCACTGAAGAGTTCTGATAGAACGAAACAGTCTGTCTGTGGATGACAATATATACGCTCCCCCATGGGGGTTGAGCACTCTGGCGAAGGAATTGTCGGCCGCCCCTAGCGTAATGCAAAGCTCTTCGTAAGAATTGAGCACTCTGGTAGCCGATAGGGTATTAAAAAATGTAAACAAAGGCTGCTGCTGCTGTTGCTAAAAATAAAATACCTTAAAATTCCCTTAGCCAACGTAGTCCGCTTGTAACCGTGTGGTCTGAAACCTTAATCTATCGTAAAGTTAGACGGGTTTCGATCCCGGCTTCGAGCGTCCTGCGGGTCTAGCCACACTGAAGAGTTCTGATAGAACGAAACAGTCTGTCTGTGGATGACAATATATATATATATATATATGTGTGTGTGTGTGTGTGGGGGGGGGTGTTTTGAGTCTTTTTGTCCAGGAGACCGGAATTCAATCCCAGCTCACGTCATACCAAAGATTAAAAAAAAAAAAAGGATTTGATATCTCCTTGCTTAACACTCAGTATAATATGAAGTATTAATCAAGCGTAAAGGGAAAGGAGAGTAGCGCCGTAACCTACACCTTGATGTAGTTATTGAAAAGTGATCTTTCGGGTCACAATCAACTACAGTCACCAAATTTACTTACATTTTAATTTATACTGAGTTGGTCCTTATGGTTTAATGATCAACCTGCTCTTAGTAAGAGAATTTGAATTACAGGCATGGTCTTATGTTTACTTTGGAATGGCCTTATTGACCTCAGATAAAAAAAAAAGTAGATAGTATTGCTCCAACTAATATGGGTTTGCAATTGAATATTTCACGAAAGTTGATATACCATTAAACAAAGGAACAAAAACCAATCCAATACATACACACATACACACACGCACACGCACACACACACACACATATATATATATATATATATATATATATATATATATATATATATATATATATATATATATATATATACTTTTGTGTGGGGTAATATATACATGCATATCGACACACCTGAGCCACACATACCTAAATGGCTCGACACTCATTTGGGCTCCAGGTCTGGGACCACTTCATCGGATATAAGTTAATGTCCTACCTAATCTCTCTCTTTCTCTCCCTCCCCACTCTGTCTGTCTGTCTGTCTGTCTATATATATATATATATAATATCAACGCTAACAAACGTACGATTAGTGTCATCATCATTTAATTATCGATCGGTTTTTCTGACGAATTTCATTGTTTGATATTTCTGCGAGGAGTATAGGTGACAACTTGTTTCCTTCAAAACTATGAAAGAAACGGATAATATAAATCTATGAAAGCATAACATTTAATATGTTTTCAAAGATTAATGAAAGAATAAAATCAACCTTACAATTCTGGTTGCGACAAAAATAGTACTAACATTTTAACCGGTCAACCGCGTGGATCAAGAGAATTTAGGTAAATAGAAACGGTGTCTGCAACTACCGGTAGTCTCAACTTTTATTTCAGAGACAATAACATACAATCAAAACATTGACCGGTGTACATAAAGCATCCACTATTAAAACGTTTTTAAAACTAGTGAATTTGTAATTGCTACACGGATAGCGTTATGTTAAATTTCTTATGTCCGAATGAGGATGTTTTGGTTAAGATTTTCAGCTCATAACAAAATCGATTTTCTATTCGAAACAGTATTGTTGCAACGTAACGAACACGAAAACTTCTGTGTCCTTCTTACAATGTCTCGAAAGTTTTTCGTAAAAATCATTTCAATAGTAAAGCGACAGTAAGCAAAGGCCAAAGCAATGACTATAGCTACTCAAATCAGATCGGAAAATGTAAAAAAAAATAGATAATTGAAACTCCAAACACTATTTGCCCAAGGTCACTAGTACCACAGGGGTGAGAGTCTAAAATACCAGAGTTTTTTTTTGTTGTATTTTTTTTAACACAGCAAGTATATATGATAATTATACGAGAAAAATGTTGTAATGGCTTTTGTAATATAGTTTAAGTACTCTAATCGTAGCAGAAATTCATAAGAGTGCCATTTTGATTCAAATCATTGTACAGAGATACTTCAAAATTACAATTTGTAGATTGAAAATAAAAAGATATAATCAAGGAGGAATTTCTATGATCTACACTATATATATATATATATATATATATATATATATATGTGTGTGTGTGTGTGTGTGTGTTTGTGTGTGTGTGAAAGAGAGTGAGAGAGAGAGAGAGAGAGAGAGAGTGTGTGTGTGTGTGTTTGTGTGTGTGTGTGTGAGAGAGAGAGAGAGAGAGAGAGAGAGAGTGTGTGTGTGTGTGTGTGTGTGCAATTTAAACTGAATTTAAATCACACTAACTGAAAAATGCTTGTAAATGTTAAAATATTTCTCTACAGTCTTTTTTGTGTGTTTTATTTTGTTAGTATTGATCATATTTAGGATATGTAATGTAAATTCTTGGAATTTGAAACAGATAAGAATATAACATTTCCAAATTTGTAACAAACTAATAAAAAAAATTAGCTGCTATATTTACATGAACACACACACACACACACACACACACACACACACACACACACACACACACACACACACACACGCGCGCGCGCATATATATATATATATATATATATATATATATATATATATATATATATATATATATATATATATATATATATATATATATATATATATGCGCGCGCGCGCGTGTGTGTGTGTGTTCATGTAAATATAGCAGCTAATTTTTTTTATTAGTTTGTTTCATAGACCAAACTGAATTTACGCATGGTTATGTTTTTGGATTGTGCGTGAGGCAGAAAAATTGCTGAGGAATAGTTGAACGAAAGGAAAGAAAAAAAATCTCTAAACAAATAATATTAATTAGATTACCCGAAAAAAGAAGGAGATTTTTCCCTGTTCAAACTCAATTAAATTAAAGTCTGATCATCTTAGTAAAATTATCAATCACTGTCACTTTGGCAAGAAACTGAATCAGCAGAGACAATCAGTAAATAAACCGCTTTGGCTTTGGAGAGTCTTCTGCAATATTGGCAGGACGTCTACGTTCTGTCAAATGGTCAAAAACTATTTGATGCATGTGTTACAATGATAATTTTTTGTTGGATGTGCGGTAGAAATAGATGAACAATAAGCCTGGATATTTTGAATTGTTAGACACAGTGTACACTGTTTGAAGATTTAATAGTGAAATTCACTACTCCGTCCCGAGTTTTATTGTTTGAGAACGAATATAGATTCCTGCTGTTAGTAAGTTTTTAATGACTAAATGTTGTGTGTAGGACTAAGTGATATGGCAGTGAAAGCGACTCAGAAGAAAAAATGGACCAGAAAACTACGCATGCTGTTATCGGCAGAAATTATTGATAACTCAAACAGAGAAAAGTAGACTGAATAAATAATAATCATATTCCGTTCTGTTGTAATTATGCAATTTAACATATTGTTTCCGTTGTAGCTTGCGTTCTCCTGCATTGTTTCGGCTGGGGTGTGTTGTCGATCATGTTTATTTTATCGTAGTATGATGTCCACCTTACAGAATCTATAGTAGTATGCAATCTACCCCATTGTTCTTATTGTAGTATAGATTCTACGACATTATCTCTATGGTATTATGAATTTGATCACATTGTTTCTATTGTAGTAAGCGGTCTAACATAGAGCTTCTCTCATAGTTTGCGGGCAATTCACAATGTATTTATTGTAGTATACAGTAAACCACGTTCTTTCTATAGTTATATGCCGTCAGCGACATTGTTTCTTTTGTAAAATGTAGTCTACCACCTCGTGTATATTGTAGTTTACATTCAACAGCATCGTGTCAATTGTAATATGCGGTCAATCACTTTGTTTCTATTGTAGTATGAACCCAACAATGTTATTGTTATTTTTGTATGAGTCAACCATATTATTTGCATTGCATAATATTTTCTACCACATTGTCCACTTTGTAATATGTAGCCTACGTGATTTTCTATAATAATATATGTTCTCTGTCTTTCAAAAGTATTTTAAGAATAAGTATGTAGTACACAGTAAAATTTTATTGTAGATTTTTGTCTATATATTAAACAAATTTAATTCTTATTAAAGAATTTGAAGATAGTAAAAGACAATTAAAATATTAAGTTGTTCCAAACGAACACAAAAATAATGTTTTCCAATGAAACTCTTCACACAGACAAGTAAGAATTGGACACAACTAGAACTTATCTAAAACAGCCCTGTACAGACACAGAAGTCCTTTTGATGATAGAGACGATTGATGAGAGAGAGTTTGGGAAATCCGTGTTAGTGGCATGACATGACGATGATGATGATTGTTTCTCATCACTATTAATTCAATTAAAAATCAGAAATCTATTTACACACTATAAATCGACAAACAGTTCTATTTGTAACAATTCGATTTAATATAAGGCATTCGTTTGCATGCAGTTTCAATGTTAAACGGTTTAATTTGACACATAGATATGATCTAATTCGGTGCTACCTCTCTGGATCAGAGTGGACCTTATATCAATGGCTGTGCAGAGGTACTCCAAATTCTCCAAACTCCAGAGGTTGGAGGCTCACCATCAGAGAGTTTAATGTCATATCCATAACACTCGTTTTGGGGTCTTACTCCTCTGAAGAAATGGGCAAAAATCCACAGTAGTATCAATGGTTAGTTTGTAAAGGTAAAACAGCCATTTATATCAAAAAGTAAAAATGAAAGAAAATCAAGTATCATATGTGAAGATATCATACCAGCAAAATTGTTGCAACTCAATGTATTCACGGTATCCACAAATACTTTCCTCAAAGTGTATAAAAAATTACTCTGTTAAAAAGACATGTTTCAAATACTTTTAACATTAACAACACTGTATCAATATTTAATTATAAATTGATTTTGTAACCTGGATATAACACTAAATTGCTTCTGGTAGCTGGGTTCCAGTTCTGGAACTCTTGGGAATGTCAAGTTAATCCTTTGTTGACATTAACCTAAGGTTTACTTTGAATCGGTGAGGGTTTAGCAAATAGCTGTTTGCTTGCGCGCATACTCGTTTGGTTTTACACCTCTGTTGATTCATTCTAAGCCAAAGGCAGTTAAATACTATCGGTCCTCAGTCATATACATTAAAAAAAGGAACCTTCACTATCATTGTAAACAAGTAAACACATTGTTTCAAACGGAACTATTTGAGCCATAGATATGACCCTAACGGTTACTATAACTCCATGACAGTGTAGATCTGAGGGTAATGTCAACGAACAGGTAGTTCCATACTACCCAGTACTTCATAACTTCAGTCTAATCACCTTATGAAGTTTAGTCTTGTTAGTTTTGCTTTGATTTTATGGTATATATGTTGATTATTTAATGCCGAATTCCGTTTTTACAAATATATTAGATATATATATATATAATTTCTAAACATATCTTGTAGATTAAAAAAAAAGGAAAATGTACATATTTTGTAGATAAAAATACTTTATTGCTCAAACAATTTAATTTAGCTTTAATAACTGGCTATTAGCTTAAACATCAATTATTTGCTTACACACAGTTAAATGATCGAACAGTCCTAATTCTAAATCGTTTCAAACAACTTTAGAGAACACGTGCGATACCCTGTCTTCATCGGGCACCAGCCTGGGGTGATGCCTCAGTTCGGTGGCTAAGATGGTAATGCCGCCCCTGGTACCACCAGCAAATTTGCCACTGGACACGGTATGAATACAAACAGAGCGAAATTTCTTTGTAGCATATGTTCATAATGATGTTAAATGCGTTTGCTTTCAGATATGTACGTAAAAATCCTTAGAGAAGATCATTGATATAACGTACACATTTCACTTGTGCAAGTTTGTACATGGTGTCCCGTGCTTTTTTATTTCCGTCGATTTGATCATTTATTCTTTTTCTTTTCTATTACTGGGTCAAACCACTCAAAACAAACATCATATAAATTTAACAATAAATGATGCTGTTTAATAGGGCCCTTTAGTTTGGTTGTAAAGGTAAATGAAACTTCTTGGTCCATATTTGTCCAAATAGCTTTCTGGTTACACCGGATTATTGGCTTACTTAGAACTTCTCCGGGTCCATGTAGTTCTACAGTAAGTTATTTGTTTTCTTAATTTAAATTTGACCCTGTCCGGTGCTCCCACTCTGGGCCAGAGTTGACCTGGGAGCAATGGCAACGGAGGAGTACTCTGCCTTCCCCAAAGTTTCAACTTGCTGTCATATCAAGGAATATCTTTTGTTGGGTCTCTCACATCTGCAAAGATGCAGTTAGTGTATTCTACAGCCCCAACCGACTTGGCTGGAAGTTTAGCGCCATGTTCTTTGTTTTTTGTTTTTTTTTGAGGGTCCAGATTCTACACTCCACTCTAAGGGGGCAAACCCACAAGGGTCATATCTGTTGGACAAAGATCTGAGTTAATGTGTTAAACGTCTCTAAAGAAATTATACATCTTCCCTTAACTATCAAACATTTATATTGCAACTAACTAAGAGGTTCTCACATAACTGAACCTTTTGTTAACATTATTTCTAATTCATAATCAAATCATTTCTATAGGCATATTTGTATAAGGGATGTAGAATTTAAGCTATATAACTGTATGAAAATATTCGTTTTAAGAATAGATATTATAATTGTTTTCAAATGATGATATTATAATAATAATAATAATAATAATAATAATAATAATAATTATTATTATTATTATTATTAGTCACTAATTAGAGCTTTTCACGTCAGCGTTAGCCGATGGTTTTTCACTGGAGTCTGAGTGACAGCAAGTCTCCTCAAGTCTCCAGGGCTCTTCTTAGTATTCTGGCTGTTCTCAATAATGCTGTCGTTTGGATGGTCTCCACTCGTCCGCCAACTTCCAAGTCCTCAAGTCCCTTTATTAATCCTTTACTTACTATCCAAACGCACCAATTCCAATTGGTATAATTGTCACCTGCATGTTCCACAGTTTTTTTCAATACCCTAGGTGCTGGGTTGTACTTATACCATTTATTGGTATGGTCAAATTTAAATTTCTTGCACATTTCCCAGTGGATCACCTTGCCCACTCAGTCGTGTCTAGTCTTGTTCTATTTTTTGCTAATTTGCTTATTATGTCATTGATGGTTTCATCTCTGTCACTGCATGGCCTACATTTGCTATTTTGTTGGGTCTTATCTATTCTCGCCTTGATATGATTGGTTCTTATAGCGTTTTTGTGCTGCTTTTTGGAGAGATTCTTTTTTCTCTCTTAAAGTTTTCTTTTTCTTAGGCAGGTCCAGTTTTTGTCGTGTGAGATGTTGATGATTCAATAAATTACGAACTTCGTCGTTAGATAACTTACAAAGGTTAATGCACAATAAAATATAACTAGTATATACATTTCAATCTGAATGAAATAGGTCCTATAAAATCCAATTAACAAATTGTCATATTGCGTACCCTGATTTCTGTAAGCAGTAATAGGCATTGTTTATTCAAAAAGACAAGATAATGAATTTATTCAAAACGCCATTTATTACAGAAATAATACGACCAGAATTGTCAGATATTATTTAATAAATATATGAGTACCAAAATTAAGAGGATGTATAACGACAGTGTTTGCGAAAGTTTTTTTGCAAAAAACATCTGTTCGATAATCCAAAATGTGTCTTAAAGCGAACGTAAGAAGTGTCCTAACCAAAAAATTTCTAAGAGGTTTTCTTTTACAGATATATTCCTACACAAAATCCTGTTGATCAGAATAATTTCCTAAACAAAGAACAGTTCTTTTGGAAAGCTATCTCGGCGATTCAGGATAACTGTAAGAATGCTGAAGGCACTGGGGATTTCAGAGAACTGCATATTGCATGATTCCGATTGAAAACCATCAATGTGCGAAGCACATTCAGCACAAAAAATGATAACAGTGAAACAAGAGATAAAAGAAATACGAACGAGGGAATTATTAGAAACGCAATATGGAGATGAGGGAAAAGAACACTCGAATTTTCTTTTTTAAATGACAATAATTCCCGCAGATGAATACAGTAATTGTCACGAGTACAGAAGATATCATTATGGAGAAAAACAGAATGCCTAATTGGAACAAGTCAATCACGATTACTTGAGAGGGATTTACTGATAGTTGTGGAAATGGCCTAGATCTGAGCATGTCAGGAAATGGTATGAGAACAAACGCTAAGTTACGTTACAAAATATTATTAAGTCCAAGAGGAAGACTTTGAAAATATTCACCCGCTAAGATACTTCATAATCAACGGAAAAATTGTTAACAGATGAAAATGAAACCTCAGGAGAAAAGAATTCACACTGTTATCTATCTATCTATCTATCTATCTATCTGTCGCTGTCTGTCTCTCTCAATATATATATATATATATATATATATATATATATATATATATATATATATATATATATATATATTACAACACTATACGGTTGTAACTATCTCACTTTGTGGGTTTGTGGAAAACCAAATGTGGTATAATTTGAACAGTGCTCAATATCTCTGATAGAACTATAGTATAATATAGGAATAAATAAATATATATTAGTTTTTATATATGTTTAATAGCATGGATGCTTATCTGCAAACACTAGTTTCATGATGTCTCTACATCAATCATACGGCAAAAATTGAAAAAATACAGTCAAAAGAATGTTTACGTTAAAATTGCGCCACGTCTGCATGTGTGTGGACTACATTTCTGTATTCTTGTGTGTGGTCTTATATGTGATTTTTAGTGTTCGTGTGTGTGATGATACATCAACTACATCGCTAATTTGTGATTGTCTTGTGAATATATGTGTATCAATGTAAAGCAAATGGTAACGGAAGTCATGAGACGATTTGGGATTTGGCCGAATATTTTTTTTTTTTTTACTGTGAGTAGTTTTGATTGAGATTTACCTCCACCAAGAGAGTGGAGTCACTACAGAATAATGTCAAAACGCTTATAGGCGGCCTTAAAGTATGCGAGTTTGGACTTCAGTCACTCTTTTACGTTAACTTTAGGACTCGTCCCCTGGGGAGCTATAAACCCCGATTCTCCTGGCTCTGAATTAAATGTTATAACAGCGGCTCAACAATAAGGATGGCTTTAAAATTGAATAACCCATGAAATTTGATACTTCATTAAACACAAAAAAATAAACCTTCTTCTATAATAGTTACAAGAACACACACACACACACACACACACACATATATATATATATATATATGTATAAGATTCATATTTCTTTTTTGAGTTTTGAAGTTCATATTTAATACATATATATATATATATATATATATATATGTGTGTGTGTGTGTGTGTGTGTGTGTGTGTTATCTAAAAGATCTGAAGAAGTCCTGTTAATTTTTTTCGTGTTTTTGGAAATTTCAAAAATGCGTTACAGGATGGAAATAAACTTATAATCCTATTCGACCGGTTTTGTTGTTTTTCTTAAAGAAAGTATATATATATATATATATATATATATGATCATCCACCATGTCATGTCTAATCGGTGTGGCAAGACACGCAAGATGCTTGAAGCTGGGATCGAAACCTCGCTCACTTAACACCAGCCGGATATTCTATCAAGCAGCCACCAGCAAACTTACCGTAAGTGTAGGGATTTTAATGCAAATCAAAATGTTGGATATAAGATTCAAATATGCACGGGCATAATAAGGAGAATTCTGCCTTCTACGTCGATGAAAGATTTAATCACAAGTCAACAGTACTTACATCGTTTTAAAACCTCATATAATTATGTCATTACTTTGATGAGTCAGGCAATCAATTGCACACAAGAAAGTCATGATATCTTCGAAATTCTGCTTTTTTGAGACACAGATATGATGAGTCATTCATTGCCGAGCAGTAGAAGAGGTTTTACATGTTACCGTTACACTGTTGTCCGAAAAAAAGGCTGAAAGGTTCTCGACCATTAAGTTTTAACAGGAAGTATTATGTAGAAGTTTATATACAGGTAAGTTAAACGTTAAAGTTATGGGAACGGCCTATGATGAAAATTCTATGTAGAAATCGCCTGTTTTTAAAGGACCACAGTGTTTTAAAGAATTACCTGCTGCAAGAATAGGATAGCCAAAAATACAAAGAACGAATGCAACGATGGACCGAGTGCAAGACTTGTTGCGCTATGATATTGTGTAAGGTGTAAAAGTGACAGCTAAAGAATTGAAAATGTATGGGGAGACAGAACAGCGGATTCTAACAGAGAATTTAGGAAACAGAAAAATGTCCACAAAGATGATGACTTGAAAATCACTGGGGTAGAAGCAACACCGGCTACTTATGTGATCTTGTAAAGTAATTAATGAATTCAACAATGATAAAGCAACTACCGGTAATGAAACGGGGTGTTTCAATACGACTCAGAAGCAAAACGACAGAGCGAAACAAAATATAACTTCATTTCACCATATTCTGTACACGTATCTAGCTCTTTGTTAAAGATGATGTCTATATGTTTATTAAAACAAAAAGTATAGTTTGCTTCAAGTTATTTGTACAAGGATATACCGACAATAAACTTGTTTAATTCGAAATTTTGAGAGGGTTACGAGTACCTGATTGGTAGAGAATACGTTAATCTTTGCCTGAGAAGTGGATTAAGGTCCGTGAAAATGCCCCATCGCCTGATGCCTAAGAAGCTTTCGAGTTCCTGGCGAAGAATTATAAAACTTAACCACCCATCTTATTTTCCAGAATTTGCTTCCCAATGATTTTTTATATTTTTTTTTCCTAACAGAAAAAATGTCCCCTAAGGAGCAATCAACAACAACACTGAATGTTATTCTAAAAATGAGTTCAGAGAATCTTTCAAGCACATGTATTTCGGGAAGAGCATAGCATCATAGCATGAACATTTTGAAGATGACACCATCCCACAATGACGAGTCAAGCAAACTTTACTTTTAGATGGGTCTTCTAAGAATTGAATTGTTACAATTAAAATATATCATTATGATCATAAACTTTTGCTAATACCAAGGATTTTTCTTACTCTCTCTTACACCGTCTCTATCATCTATCACTGTTAGTATGTCTTCTATACTACATCGAGTGTCTGCGCAGGGCTGACGAATGTAATTACTTGCATTTCGGTTCACATAGGTGAGATCATGTGCAGGGGTCTACAAGTGAATATCAATTATGTATTACTCCTTACTGTTCGTCTACTGTCCCTCATAACTTGTTCTTCGTACTTGTATAGTTCATGACAACTACAAAATAATACAATGCGCTGTTTTGAATAAATTCTTGAATAGAAGCTGTACGACCTCTTACATTTCATCTCACAAATCATTTTTGTTGACCGAGTGGTCTGATACTAAGTCTAATGTAAAGTTGTGCGGGTTTCGATCCAAGCTTCAAGCGTCCTATGTGTCTAGCTACACTGAAGAGTTGTGATACAACGAAACAGTCTATCTGTAGATGACAATATATACGCTCCTCCATGGGGGTTGAACACTCTGGCGAAGGATTTACGGCTGCCACTCGCATAATGCAATCCTCTTCGAACGAATTGAGCACTCTGGTATCTGGTAAGGTATAAAATGTAAACAACCGAACGCTACTACTTAATACTTTATAATTCCAAAGCTGACGAGGTACGTTTGTTGGCCGAGCGCTCTGATACTAAGTCTAACGTAATGTTGGGCAGGTTTCGATCCCAGCTTCAAGTGTCCTATGTGTCTAGCCACACCGAAGAGTTGTGATACAACGAAACTGTCTGTCTGTGGGTGACACTATATATATATATATATATATATATATATATATATATATATATATATGAGAGAGAGAGAGAGAGAAACTGGTCCCACAACAACGAAATGAGAAATTCTGTTATTACGTTCTTATTGTAAGATAATTCATTACTTGATTGATTTCTATTTTTATCACTCTTAAGCCGGATTTCTTTTATTCTGCATTGAGATCCAATGGTTGAATCACTGCCAAATTGTAACATTTTCATATTCGGAGAACCCAATTTTAATGTAAATATATCAGAATCAATAGAGAAAATATTTCAAAACTAATTTTTTGTGTGGAGGATACAAGCTTAAACTTTTGATCTTACATTTAACGATGTGAAACTATAATATAATAATACTATAATAATACTTTTCTACTTAAATAAATCCTATTTCCAACCCGTTACTTAAAAATCAAACTGCCCGATCGAGGTGTTTTTGGAGTTTTAGAGATAGGAACTAAACTCCTCAAATCAAATGTAGAGTTATTAATTTTTTTCTACTCCTGGAAGCTTCAACAGTAAATGTAACCTTACCTGGAGAAAAAATAAACATTATCAGATATATATTTACTTGCCAACTATTAAATAAATCTAATGAACTAATTTTTAAATGCCCTAATTAAAACAGATGTAAACTTATATGATAAAGGTTAATAATAGAAAAATATGATATTGATAACAATAGCAGGATACAGTTTATGATCACTGTTGCTTTTGGTATTGTTGGTGTTGTGATAACGGTACAAAAGCAACAATTTCAATAATGATAATAATAAACTATAAATGTAATAGCTGTTAAAATAGTTTTATTATTATTAGCAATATAATTATCGATGATTAATTATAATATTGATCACAATGGTAGTTTGAATGGCAGTATTGAGAATAAAAACAAATAAAATAGTGATATATTAAGTAAATTTGAAATAGAAACCAGATAAAACACGTAAAAATTTTAACTGAGGAAAAAATTGATATGAATAATAAATAGCATTTATCGCCACGTTTCCTTTAATAAAGAAATAAATCAGTAAAAAGAAATTTTTTTCTAAACATAAAATAGTTAATCTTAGTGATATGATTTCAGGTGTTGAGTGTCCAGTGAATCTCAATAAAAATTATGTTAGATACATAAGGATACATGGTAGTAGAAATGCGCATCACACCAGGCTTTGGCAATGGCTTCTGGTGCAGGTCTTTTTGTTCCCCATCCATTTATTATTTAGATATTTTCTTTTTTTTTTCAACGAATACGAATCCATTGAAATAATATTTTCAGATTCTTTCTCTCCACACTGCGATGGCTATCAGAAGAGTTTGGTGGCTCTTATCGAGTGGATGGTGGAAATAAATTTTTAATATACAAATGATGGTTCGTTGAGTCTTCGTTATATATATATATATTTCCAGAATCTATTTGGAAAACCCTCCCAAAATCGGGGGTGTAAAGTTTAAAGTGATTGACTGCGGAATCGAGTTTGTACTCCAGTCACGCTATGACGTTCATTTTCGGTCAAATACCGTTGGGAAAGGTATGAACCCCCTTATCCTCCCAGCTATGGATTAAATAGTACGACTACTGTTCTTCTGGGAGAATGGCTTTGGTATTAAATTACCTACTAAGTTTGATGTGCCATTAAACAAAGAAACCCAACCAAACCGAAACCTCCTAAAATCACTGACACAATTATCCCAAAAATCATTAATGGCCAAATAGACGTCCTAACTGGGACAGTTTATGGAGGATGAGCTTGACGCAGTTCTGAAGAAATTAAAATCAGAAATGCTGCTGGTCTCGACGAAATATCACTTGAGTTTGAAAACAAGAAACGTTGACGACTACACAGTTTATAAAAAATCAATAAAGAAAACGTTGTATTCTTCCCTTCTCCAATAAAGATGACCTCAAAATTATTAAGAACTACAGAGACATATCTCTAACTGGTATAGCTGGTAAGGTTTATTATACCCTGCTTCACAATCGTATCCGACCCGAAATCGATGAAAAAAAATTCCTTTTGCAGAATCTGAACATATTTCGAAGAAATTGCTCGACAAACACCCAGAAGAAGTACGGGCAAAGAACAACCATACATCCAATAAAATAATATGGTTTCATATTGAAAAAGACGCGAAGCTGATGATATCCAGCTAATACTTTGACAGTTCCTGACTACGAAGTGAACTACCAGTTTTCGTAAATACCTCAGACGAATCCGTATTGGATAGGTCAGCACAGTTAGTGAGAGGCATTGGCCTCAATTTGAATAACAATAAAATCGAGTACATGTGTTTTGAATAAAATAAGTCATCTCCACTTTCAGTAGCAAGACTTTAAAATTAGTAAACCAGTTTATATGTCCCAACAGCAGGATATCATACATCAAGGAATGGTATAAAATGTTATCAACAAGATATCGATCATACGGTAATCTAATCTGTCCGATAAAATAATGTTGTATTTCTTCTAAGCTCTAACTGTGTCCATACAACTAAATGGATGCACTGTAAACAAGATAGATTAAAACGATACAAGTGTGTTGCGTGATGCTTTCACAAATCCTAGAAACAACATCCCATCAAAAAGCACCTGCCCTCATTAAACAAGCCTTCGAAGAAAGACGGATGAAACATTTGGTGTAGTGCTGGAGAAGTAAATATTAACCCTTAAGTAACGTTCTCTTGTAGATTCCTTGAAATGGAAGTGCTGGTGCTGACCAACCAGCAAAAGCTGCCATACATCAGCTTTGAGCACACACGAAAGGTAGTTCAGAAGAACAGTCAAGAGTAATGGATGCGAGTGAGAATCAGGGAATTCTATGCTATCAACCAGATTATATATATATATATATATATATATATATATATATATATATATATATATATATACGAGGGTCGTTCGAAATCCCAAGCCGCACCAAGAGTTTAGATTTATGTTAAACCTTTCATATTTATATAGCTTTTACCAACAGAAAAATCAAGTCAGTTTTCTATTTATTAAACTATCTGTGCTTTTTTTAAGTTCAGCAATTGAAAGAAAATCCTCAATAGCTGAACTTTAGAAAAAAAAATCATTTTAATTCTGAAGAAGTTCTTTTTTCAATAAATACACGAAATATCAAAATTGCTGAATCCATTGTCAGTGTGGGTTTACCAACTTTCCACTTATTTTATTATCGATCTATAACCGATGAAGCAAAATTATCTTAGATAAGGGATGTTGTAATTTTTCAGTCGATCTGGCATATAAGTGAACTTTAAGATTTATTGCTCCAAATCATAGGTTAGACCAATACCTGCTTCTATGTCGACCCCAAAACTTACTGTAGGTTACTTTTAGAACCTATGAAACATGCAAATATCAGAGTTTTTATCCATATGAATTCACAATCTATTGTGCTATCATGAAATTGCGCAGATAACCCATCCTACTTGTCTGACAAGCCACTTGGGTGTTGTGAAGTTCCTGTTAGTGTTTACAGTCAGTGAATCAGCTATTGTGTGTGTGATATAGCGTTAATATCATACGATTACAGTTTCATTATTTTATATCAAACTGTATTAATTTGTTAAATATGTTCACTAAACATGAGTTTAAGTAGAAAATATTTGTGACAGTCTTACGGTAAGTGGTATATAATCTGACCCAAAAGACAAAAAAATTTTAAAAAGGGTCTCTATTTTAATGTATTGTGGGTTTATATGATACGAGATTAAAAAGTTTCTGGAGTTTTTATGATGTCTTGGAATCTTTTCAATTTCAGTTGTTATTAGCTTCTAAATTTTGACTAAATCATTTTTTGTTTCCTTTTTTAAATCTCTATTGTGCTCTTAAATTCGTTTATAGATAGATTGATTAATGTAATATAATTTTTTTTCATTTTATTAATTTAGAAACACTAATTACTTCGCACAAATTTCAAAGAGAATGCTACCTATGAAAATAAAATGTTTTAAAAATTTATCATATATCGTTCATTCAATAACTCGCACACCCGGATAAAAATAAAAAAAAACAAAATGTTCAATGTGACAATGAGTTGTATAGATAAAATCACTCTCTGATGATCTCATGTTATTAATCCCCCCACGTCCATCTTTCCCCATCTCTCTCTCTGGATAGATAGATAGATAGATTGATAGATAGATAGATTTTTAATCATTTTTCACATCGATATCTTATGATTATAAACTACCATTGGATCCCAACTCAAATGACGTGTGGCAAACTGTGCTATTCAACAGGCGTGCGACAAAAGAACACACTCATCTTCTCATTATATCAGAAATGCATATGCCTACTATCATTACGAATACTATATTAATATAAATATGATTTTAGTCATGACTTTACCAATAGTAGTTGTGGTGATTGCAACTACTTGGACTGTCTTAATTATCAATAAATTATTTATAAGAATACGCTAGTGGTTATATGTATAATATAAAAGATGACAGTGATGCTAATGAGAAAATATTCTTAGTAAAATGGTATGTTCAATAACTGTTTTTAATCATGACTCTTCAAGAAAAAATCATTACGTATATATTCTTTATAAATTCCATCATATTGATTGTGACATTTCATTTCATTAAATAATCCGACTAAAATTGGTAGACAGCAATATATTTCACGAAAAGAATAAATTTAGTGAAAAACAGTGGATAAATTTTGACATTGCGTTCTTTTCTCTTGAGTTGATTTGTTTTCTTTGCCTAATGGCTTATTAAACTTCGGGTGCTATTTAATGCCCAAGACATCATTATAGAAGGACAGTAGTAGTAATGTTATTTAAAACAGAAACTAATTTGAAAGTTCTTTCGTTTAGATTTACTGTCAAGTCAAGCTGAAAAAGAATGGCTCTTTTTAGAATAAAGAAGAAGCGATAAACCTGTACAGTTTTCAGTTGGGTGATTACTCAAAAAACAAAATATATAGTAAGCATTTTAACATCTGTGCAGCGTATCTAATGGTTTAAATTTGTTTGAGTTCTTTGTTTAATGGCATATCAACCGAGGCGGATAATTTAATTCCAACGTCATCCTTGTAGAAGAATAGAAGTAGTAAAATGTAACCCATAGGTTGAGGGATAAACGGTTTTATAACATTTCCAAGACTATTTGTCTGAAACTGATATAGTGAGACTGTATTTTGAACTCGTTTACGGCGATATCACAGTCCTTGACGATAACCACAATGCCTTCCCGTTGCACAATGTCCTAGTGTAAAAATAGAGTAAATATATTATCTTGCTAAAACACGTTCGAACATATTGAAATGAAATTTATTTTTACGCCATATCTAAGCAAAGTTTATAAAGTATATGACGTCTAATCAAATAATGCTGAAAGCACTGGTTCTCGCTGAAACAAGTAGGTAGAGCATCAAAGATCTAGTTCAATATGTAGTTGGGTGACCACTTAAGGAAACGCAGGTATATTTCAATGATTGTGTGCTACATCTAAGCAAAGTTTACAGGGCGGAACGATAAAATTGTCGCCTAATAAAAGATGACATGATTCCATTTCCGTTTAATGAAAACCAGTTTTCATTTTTTGCTGCAGACCATCTACTAGTTGGCCAGTTGTGTACAAATCCCATGAGCGATAGGAACCTTCTATCATGTGTGAAAGTGACGCAATGTTGAACGAGCGAGTTCGGAGATGCGCCGCTGTACAACTCATGATCCCTATCGACAACGGGGCTATTGCCAGCACCGACAAAATGCAAATCTGGATTGCCACGAATAACAGGGATGTGCCCAGGGTGATTAAAACAAAGTTTCAAGTGAGAGCCACATCATGCCACTTCACATCTTCGAAGTCGGCTTGAAATTCAACACCAAAGTGTACCTGGATGTGCTGAAGAGTGTGGTGATCCCCTGGTGCAATCAGTTGGCCAGTGGCAGTCCCTGGGTGTGGCAGCAGGACTCATCCTTCTCTCACTGGCCCCCCTCTTCCCCCAACCTGAACCCGCTGGACTACTTCGTTTGGTCATACGTCGAGAACATCACCAACATGACCTCCCACAACACCAAAGCCAGCCTGATCGCCACCATCTGCCGAGTGTCATTGTTAGTATGACATCACAGAATTTATGCGTATGTGTGTAAAGACAGAAGAGAAAAGAGACTTTTCAGAGGCAAACATTCAGTGGCCAAATCCCATTCCCGTAAACACATGCTCTCCGATATGGCTAGAAAGATTTATAAACTAAGTTCGTAGAAAAACAGAAAAATGGTTCAGTCTGAAAGTGAATAATTGATGTTGAATTTCGATAATCTCTGATCGGAATATAAAAAGAAATGTTTGGTTGTTTATGTATGTAACAGTTATATGACATATTTATTCATATATGTTTTCAGTAATTCTTAAGATAATAAGGCTTGATGAAACAATGATACAGCTTATGTAAATGTCTATAAAGTGATCGTTACTCCTTTATGAGTACTTTCAACGAAGGTAGGAATCAAAAGAGAGAATTTTATGAAGACACTCTTTTGGTTTTACAATTTGTTATCACGAAAATAAAATTTATTTTGGACTTTAAAAAATGAAAAGAAAATGTCAATGAAAATAATTTAGAAGTTCGGCAATGATATCAGAGTAGATTTGGTCCTGTGAAACCTGTCCTACACATGAGCAAAGAAGGAAGCGTATAAAACCGTGAAATCGAAATGAAAGACCATAAAACATTATTTCTTAAACAAAAAATAGAACACCTAATACTTTACACCATAATGAATAACCGAAACAGCTCTTAAAAGAATAGTTACAGGAATTAGAGTATTTATTTTGTAAAAAAGAAAGTATTTTTTTAGAATTTCTTGATTACAATTATAAATAATTTATGTTGAACCATCATTAGATGCAACAGAATTCGACTACGTACTTTTAGAAAAAAAGTAAACAATCTTAATCAGATTGCTGTATACTGACATTAAACGACAAGATATTCAACATTGCAAGTGAAACTGGGATGTAGCGAAATGATTATTAATTCGTTTAAGACGAGGCTGTTAAGTTCTCACTGTCACCCATTTGTTGCAAACGAATCTCTGTAATGGTACAAATTATTTCCTTTATTTCCAACGCTATTATCGAAACTGACAGATCATGTAGCAAAGTTCAGAAAATTAGACATGAATTTTTACCTGAAATCTAATTAGTGGTTTGCCACAGATAACGTTTAAGCGTAAATACATCAATTACTTGACTGTAGTGGACACCGTTCGCTTTCAGAAACAATAAAATTGGTACAATGTGCAATAAGACCAAGGTCAGGACAATATCAATTATTAAAATGCATCGGCCTGTTACAGTTTGTTTGTTGTTGTTGTATGGGTTTCCTTGTTTTTGTTTTTTACTATCAAATTTCTCACAACATAAATTTAAAAGAAGAAATTTAAAAAGTGATAAATTTATTAGTTAAAGCATTTGCTTCATGAAATTGTCAGAGTAAAATTACCGATTGAGCTACTGATTTTGATAAAAGATTATATGCATAATGAGTTTGTCTTAAAGAGTAAAGTAATTTTCATGAAATGAAATTCATTTGTTTATTTTCTTGCTGAGAAAACACTCGTGACAGAAAGACGTTCTCAAGTATTGTTTGTTAAAATCTGACATTAGGAACTTTAAAATGACTAGAGTTAATTTAAAAGCTCAAGGAAATGTTTATCAAATATAGTTCAATATCATTATATGAATATTATATTATTATGCAACATATGTAGTAACATCTTACTTGTTGCATAATATTTTGCAATTATATGTGTATATAATTATATGAATATTAAAGTGTACAACAAAATATATAACAACATATCTGCAGTTACCTTTAATTTGGAATAAGACAATTAAAAATGAAAACTTTTATTTTAAAAAACATAAATCTCATAGATGGTATTAATATATCATTATACAAGTTATGTTTTCTTTTGTTATTATTATATTAATTGTATCTCTGCAAAACATATAGTAAATTGTTATTCACGTGAGTTACACTTCGAATATTAAAAGCTTTTTTCCGTTATGTACTGATGGTTACACAGAAGGATGTTATAATACAGTAAAATAAGCATTCGACTTTGGAACATAAATAAAAATAGCAACATAGAGACTTACTATGAGAAAGAAGATCAAGTGCCATTTTCATTGTTATTATCATCTCTTTGTTAAAAAATATTATGCTGTTCAAATGCTTGTTAATCGCAGAATATGCTGAAGTTCTCTAAGGTTCGCCCCGATATTACATCCAGTATT
>OY757904.1:112948076-113003076 GCA_963585895.1 Sepioteuthis lessoniana
AAGGATCTGCGAAGGAAGATCAGTATATACTATTCAAAACGTCCAAAGGAATTTAGCTATATGCTGTTTGATTCTAACATTTAATATCTGGTTACTTTTTCCTACATAGTGCGTGCCACAGTTACAATCAAAGAAATAAACAATAAGTATTTTATTGTGGGGAGATAGAATTCGCATACAAACACACACACACACACACACACACACACACACACACACACACACACAGAAATAATCATATGCAAATGTATATATATATATATATATAAGCCCAAGGTATATGTGTATAATTTTTATCAGATTTCGTATATATGGGAGTTGTTCTGAAAACCTCCACTTCGAAAGAAAGCCATTGTTGACTTTTTGGATTAGAGTGAATTGGCGCCCTACAATTTCGTTTAAAAGTAGAAATAATATAGTAAACTTCTGTTCTACTTTCAATGCATGGTACGCTCATACAAAAGTGAGATATGCGCGATAAATCAAAATTCTGGGTAAGTCTTAGAACTTTACGAACGAACCTTATACATATATATATATATATATGTGTGTGTGTGTGTGTGTGTGCGTTCAGTTTGTGCTCATGACTGTTAGATGTGTGAAGCGACTCGGAATGTAGTTTAGAAATGTTTACAGATAAATTTATGACCATGCAAAAATAGTTGCCTAAATGTAAATAAAGTCTGTAAGAAAATCTAGTATTATGAAAAGAAAAAAATAGAAGTCTCTTATATTCTACCTATAAAATAAATTTTTGATGAAAGGATAGATAAATATCAGCTGAGATAGATAGATAGATAGATTATTCATAATCTTAGTCAGCGGTTTGTCTGGCATGTATTTGCTTTGTCCAAATATAAGTTTTGACATATACATAAATAGCATGCTCAAGAAGAGGCTGCGTTTTTCTTCGTTTGCCTGCTCTCCATTTCGATTATTACATCAAATATCTGCTTAAGGTCAACTGCTGAAGATCGATTCTGGTTTTCTGGTTGTAAAAAATTCCGCAATATATGGGTAAGCTACCAAATTTTCAATATATTGAGAAAATATTTTTAGAGGAGCTTTAGTGGTTAATTTCAAACAGAATATTCCGCAGTTTTCTTGTTCGGATACTGATTTAAAAAAAACAAAACAAATAAACTGACGACAAATTTTTAGAAAACAAATTTATATAAGAAAAATAAAAATAAAATATAGAAAGGATAAAGTGCTGCAAATTTGTTGTGATTTGCGGGAACTTATCTGAGAGCGAGATAAAGAGAGAGAGAGAGAGAGAGAGAGAGAGAGAATATCATAAGATCAATGTGGTAATTCGAAAATATTAATACAAGTGATGTTGACAAAAATATATATCAGGTTCAGTCAAATATATATATATATATATATATATATATATATATATATATATATATATATATATATATATATATATATATATATATATATATATATGAGAACTCAACTGATTTATGTACTAAATAAATGTGTTAATTTTTGTGCAGAACCTACATAGCAAAAGCCATGTATTTTTGTATTTATGAACCAATCACCGCATTCCCTCTACTTTTTGAATATTGAGATACATTGCATACGACGATATTTGACTTATCACCGAAAATTTGAAGGACCAAACTTAAAATAATTTAAGTAATTTTCCCTCCAAGAATACAAAAAGTACGGTTTTTAGCCAATTAGACTAATAGGTGAATATTCAACTTTTAAAAATCTAATTAAACTAACATATTTATATTGATAGGCGAAGTGGTAAATATTTCTTCAGCAAGACTAAAATTATTATTTATCTAAAAGTAAGAATGATTTATTCCATTACTTGCTCAACCTTTCGATTTGGTTCTTTTGAGTGATGATCTACATTTTGTTTCTTTCAAGATTAGATGAAATTTTTGTTTTTTTTGGATTTTGTAAAAATTGAACAATTTTTTTTTTTTGATAGATATTATTAATTCTGATATAACAGCGTAAGCTTACAGATGAAAATATCAACAGAATCTGTAATTTTTGCTAGCTATTTTTTTTGTTCCGATATTTTTGTTTTTTCGGTAAGACTTTTCCGAAACTCAGTTTTTGGACAGAAATATTTTTAGACGGTGTGTAATTGTACTGGTATCAGATAGATGCATAGTGAGTAATCTCGATGAGGTAGTTGAGGTTTAAACCAACGTATATGCCGTTATTTACAGAGATACCAGATCGGAAAGAAAGTACAAAAAAATTATTCTGGGAAGTTTATTAAACAATTCCAACCGTGATACCATAAAATCGAATGACAACCAGAAACGATAGATGCAAAAATGTGTAGACAAAAACGTCTATATAATTTTTAATCAAATATATATTAACGAAGAAATTCTGCTAAAAACATATATATATATATATATATATGTATGTGTGTGTGTGTGTGTGTGTTGTGTGTGTGTGTGTGTGTGTGTGAATGTGTGTGTGTGTGTGTGTATGTGAGTGTTCGAGTATTTATGTGTGTGTATACCAATTTTATTTAACATTTTTCTAGGCTGCAACTCTATATTTCCCAAGACAATGATTGTGGAAATTAAGAAGGAACTGTAATTTTCTTTAAATTCGTCCTCTTGGGATGTGACTGAATTATCTCAAGGAGCTTTCCTCTTTTAACTATCCAATGTTGAATATCCATTACGCTTTGATCAACAGTCTCTGGTGACTTCTTCAACGAAATTTTTTTGACCGAAACACAGATTAACGGCTTAATCCCTTGATAATCTTATTTCTATCAATCCCACCTGGTAGGAAGATACTTTATGTTTATATGTATTTTCTATCTGTCAGTGTGTGCGTATGTATTATTTAGATAAGTTTGGCACAATACATTAAGCTCACATAACCCAAAGAGTTCAGAAATGTCATTGTTAGAATCTATATGAGAGATATATACATATGGTAGTACAATAGATGATGCAAAAGGTTTACGATAGTTGTATCCAAGAAATAACAAGTGTTATAATATAATGCACGATTATAGATGGATATATGAGAGGGTGGATATTCTTGTAGTCATGAAAGATGCCAGCACAATGAAATTCTACATGAAAGGAAGTTAGAAATTCTTTACATTTTCATTAAGCTTTCAAAACTATTTAAAGTAAAAATCGTGACCAGATAACAAGTATCGTTATTATAGACTCAAATATTTAGTTGCATCAAGTTTATTTTTATTTTCATAAACATCGATATCCACCACTGGCAAGATGTGACACAAGGTCAATTTTTAGGTGGAGTTAAGAAATTTTGAATTCAGATATTTTTCTTCTCTTCGACTAATTGAACTAACTTCCTAGAGAAGTAGAATGCTGGTTAAAAAATCAAATAAAAACAACAAGAGAATATTACAAATATTATCTCCTCACTTCTAAAGATACTATTCTCCCTAGATAAACAAGGTTAAGCTGGAAACGTTTACCAGGGAAAATGAAAAGCTTATATATTTCTAAAAAATAGCAAATACGAAAGATATTTTTTGACTAATGGAAATAAAAATAGGCAAAAATGTATCTTAAACAATGTACATAACCTCCAGAGTTCCTCAAGGACCAGCATCAATATCTTTTCTATTTTTAATAAAAACAAAAAATATAATATCAGAAATAAGACTAGTTCCTTACGATGTCAAACAACTTATCTGACCACTACCATGAGAAATATCACTGACGAATCTTAATTGATTATAATATTTTGCAGACATTAGAAATTTAAATAAAAAGATAGGAAATGGAATGTTCTTCGATTTGGATCAAAAATATTAACGTTGAAAAAAAAATATAAAAAGAAAAAATAAAAGAACTAAGCAGACATGCAATTCAAGACTTTTGATATACAATTAAAGTTGTCAATCCTTTTGTCAACTGGATCGAATGTTGATGAAATGATTGGTTTGGTGTTTAGAAATATTATTTCAAGGAGGTCAAATGAGGTAAGAATATATAAAACTGTAATATTCAATATTGTACTCAGTCTTTAACTCCAGCTTACACATGGAAATTGAGGTGTGATACTGATATTGGAAAACATACAAAAGAGAGTGGCAAAACTAATGAAAAGAGTAAAATAATTCAGTATAGGGGAGGGATTTTATAAATTAGGATTTCACTATTTTCTAGGAAGAATAATGACAGGTGAATAAATGAGGTAAATATTGATTAAGGAGTTGGGAAATGGATGCAGTGTAAAAACTTGCACATTTTCAAGAGAATTAATAGCGATGAGTACTTTAATGACCGGGAAGATTGTCAGTATAGCATTCGTTTAAGAGACCTGCGCCTGGAACTGTTTCTTTACCAGAGATTCTGTACTCTCTCATTCTCTTGGCAGTATGTTCGACTGAGGTTCATGGTGGTAATCCAATGTTTAAACAATTGTAAACTTTTTTTTTTTTAATAAAACATGTTTCTCCGTACATATAACCCATTCTTCTGATACTTTTCAAACACCAAAATTTTATTTTGTTCTAATTTGAAGTACTCTGATTTTCCATTATTTTCACTAACATGAAAGCAAGTATTTCTCAAAATTAACAAATTCCAAACAATGTAGCCTTCACACTTATAGAAAACTAATCTGAAAATAACTTCGTCCCAGTGGATTGATGTCTGGTGAGCTAGGAGGCAATGTATATCGGAGATCATCTTGGATATTGGCACGCATCCACCCTTACATTTCATTATCTTTATGAAATGGTACAATCATTTTGTCAAATAGACGGTCTTCCGTTGTTCACTTTGTTTATGTACAGGTTTATAACTTTCTTTAACACCACAGCGATAGGGCTTCTTTATCCTGACAAGAATAGTGAGGGTTCATGCGATGCACCTCGTTGTTGACAAATGTTGTTGTTCCCGGGAACTTACTGTACATGTTTGTTGAAATCTCGTTTGTATCACTGCATAAACATAAGACAACGTTTCGGTCCACCATTTTGTTCAAATCGAAGTTTTTGTCATCGAAGAAAAAGCAAAGTATTCAAGTTTCTTTGAAATGTTCTGTTTTATGCTTCATTTTGCTCGGATTGTACTATTGCCTTTTGTTACATCCGACATAAACTAACCCTTCTGTATAACATAAGACTTGTACCGGATGTCCTTTGGACTGCTTTGGTGCCTACCGAAACCTTAAGGTCCTTTGCAATGGTTCTTATTAACTTTCCGGGTTTTATTTAATGAACCTGTACTGGTTATTTAATCAACATATCGGAAAATATATGTGTTTTGGTGAGATTTAAACTCAGTGAATAACTTTTGGGTTTTGCTGTTGATGATAGATCCCACTGAGCAGCTTATATGTATTTTCGAACTTAAATAATGAAGGATCGGGCAACATTCAGGAAGCGAGTTATCTCTCTTACTATGCATCGCTTCTAAGTCAACGATTACTCTTTGCCTTTTTATCAGCTAAGTCTACAAGATGTCTCAGATTACTTATCTGAAAAACAAAAAAAAAGTTGAAGAGCTCTTGAAAAAAGTGTTCTCAAATAAATGACGCCCTCTCTCTCTCTCTATATATATATATATGTAATCAAAATTTAATGCTAAAAACATTTCAATCAGTAAAATCCTGTGCTCAATGCACGAAAATGCTGAACTGTATCAAAATGTTTTCAATCATGCAATAAATAAAAAAAAACAACCTCCCTTTACCAATCCTCAGATGAGCCAGTACTAACTTGTTTCTCTCTCACTTTCTCTTTCTCTCTCTCTCACGCTCTTTATATATATATATATATATATATATATATATGTGTGTGTGTGTGTGTGTGTGTGTGTGTGTGTGTGTGTGTGTGCAAAAGGAAAAAGAGAAATAAAATGACATATTGAAAGATATATTGATAAACAGAATGAGAGAGCGAGATTGAGAGAGACAATTTACTATCATATTGTCTTCATTTTTCCTTTTACTGTACTGCTTACCCAATCATATTAAAGCGATAAAAGCTTCAGCACAGGAGTGATTACATTTCTTTATTTTCATTGATAATTGAACAGTTATTATAATTGGTGAAAGGCTTGAAAGACTATATTTTAATTTATATTGTCCCTTGTTTTACTTTATTATTACTTATGAACCTTTTTTCCTATTTATGTATTTCTTTTTTACTTTTATAAATGTTGTCCTATGCTATATTTGTTGGGAAGGGCGCAGTTGTTGCTAACACTTTTAGAGACTGATCGAGAAATCATCAACGAATTGTGAGAAATTCACTTCTTCTCTTCTACTAGCCACACAAGTTCTTGATACAAATCATACTCGAATTGAAATAATTTTCCGGAGAGAATGAAGAGTATTTTTTAAATTCTCATTGTGGCAGTGTACATAAAATACAGAAAACCTGTTCGCAAAACAGCATTAATGAAATTTGTTTTTATTTCTTATCCTCTATTACGGAAATGGTATTCTATCATGGAACATTTGAAGCATCTCAGCAAGAACTTTGTATTTGGTTGTTGTGAACGAAGGAAAATAAATCTAATATAGCGGAGACAAAGCCGATCGAGCAAAACATAATATGAGGATGAAAGAAATGCAACTGGAGAAGAAGGAAAGAATTTGTTTCGTATGGCGATATAACGAGGTAGCAAGAAATCTACAAAGGATTCTACATCCTGGAAGTCATAAGAGAATTTTGTCAGAGATTTTCGGACAAAACCGATACTTCTATATACAAAATGAATGATATCGAAGAATTTCATTATGAATCAGAGGAAACATTATTGCAAAAGGTGTTACAATTCACTTAGAGAGAGAGAGAGAGAGAGAGAGAGAGAGAGAGAGAGAGAGATACAGATAAATTGATAGATAGATAGATAAGACGAAGATAAAGAGAGACAGACAGACAGACAGAGAACAGTGAGTATGCTGAGCAGTTTCCTACTGGAAGAAAATATTAAAATGTCGATACACAGACATTGATACACTTTCTGTATGTTTATAGAGGCAAATCAATTTTTACTCTCATAATTTTCAAATTGTTCGTTGCTAATTGTAAAGAAGGAAATACAACCTAGAATATATGCAAAAGATGGAAAAAAACGCACGGAAAAATACATAATTTCCACTCCCTCACTCCCTCCCCCCTCTCTCTCTCTCACACACACACACACACACACACACACACACACACACACACACACCACAGCAGTTTCTCTCTCTCTTTCTCCCTTTTTCTGTCTTTCTCTCAGTCGCCACACACACACACACACACACACAAACACACACACACACACACACACACACACACATATATATATATATATATATTGAAAGATTGACTGATTGATTGATTGATTGATTGCAAGTCATTGGGTGTTATTTTCTCAATAGTCTTTAGTTGAATAAAGAAATATTCAAACCACGTCAGCCATACATCAATATATATACATACATATATATATATATATATATATATATATATATATATATATATATATATATGTGTGTGTGTGTGTGTGTGTGTGTGTGTGTGGAGGGCAGTTGACCAAAATAGCTCTATCACGGTAATCTTTATTCTAACAAACATTTTTTCACATCCCAGAATAATTTGATTATTAATATCCCCAATGAAAACAGCAAATAATTCATTAAGTATAGGTTTAAAGTTAAAAAAATAGAATAAAATAAAACATTTCGCAATATATTTGTACATCACCTATATCCAAAAATTGTTTTCCTTTGGAAGCAAATCCGCTTCATCAAATGATGATTGAGAAAAAGGTATATCAGACCAATTTTGTAACAGACTTAGGGTAGTGGCACAAAAGCTGGCAAAGGATATAGGACCCTAAGATAATATTCGTTGAAATTATGATTGTCATATTAAAGGGCAAAGAACAATCTCTTCCAGAATTGATCACTAAAGTAAGATGGTAAATTTCTATGTGCAAGGTGCTACAATTTCTTTGGATGAAATGTTATTCTTCTTGAGAAACAGGTTCTTGGATTTGGGTACATTTTTTAAAAAAATCAGTGTGCGTTGTGACCCAATGTAAATCACTGGCATAAATAAAATTTAGCTTTAAGAACCTCACGAAATTGGTTTGTCACCTCAGGGGATACTTTTAAATTACTTTCTTAAAGAATTTTACCGATGTTCAGATAATGTTGGAGACCTAACTCCAGAACAGAATGTTTCGGCACATTTAGAAAATATCTTAAATATCCGAGGGAATCTAAAGAGATTTTTTAAAAACTTTTCCTTCGCCTCTCATATTCTGCTTGTTCATGGAGAACTATATGTCTATATAACTTACTGATACTTATTCATATCTGAATTACTTTCTCTTTTGGATACCATAGCTAAATATATGTAGAGTGTGTGACGGATATACTTCAACATTTTTGAACGGTTGCCTCTGCTGTGCACATGAACATTAGCAAGTAATGAGAGTAGCTTCATGTAAGTAAACTTTTTTTTTTCCATTTATGATCTTGTCTTGGCCCGATGCACATGTAAATTTGATGAATAAACGTTTATTTACGACTGGTGAATCTTTTATTACTACACAAAGACCTTTTTGTGCTCATTTCATATTATGTTGGAATTATGCTGTTTCGATGAAAACTCTATACTGCTATGTGTTGAATATTTCCAAACCATAGTTTCATCAATCAAAAGGAAGTCACCTTGAAGATATATATATAAAAAAACACATGAATACTTAACTAGGAAAAATTACTATTACTACTTGATTAAGTTCATTTGAGCTAAGAGTTTTAAGTGAGCGAGATATTTCTGCAGCATCAGGTATATAAAAGAATAAATATTTTTGTAAGTACATTTAGATTTATCTTGCTTTTTTCCTTCTGTTGTTTTCTGTGTTATTATTTCACACGGATATTATAATGCAAATATTGGTTGTTCGTGAATGGGGACTTGACTAACTGTATCCTTAGAATCAAGAACCATCAAAATCCTCTTTCTAAAATAATGGCTGACGACTTTCACCAAAGGTGTCAGCTTCCTTTAATCTACACCGTAGAGGAAATGGGAAAGCATAAAACGTTTCCATTAACAGAAAGTAAAATGATGATCGATAGTTTTTTTTTCTATCTTGAATCAAGTGTCTAATAATTAAATATTTATAAAATGTCAGTCGAATAAAAACATTATTTTTGAATTTCGGTAAGAAATCTTCAATATATGTGTAATGGACGGATTTAATGAAAAGAGTTAAGAGAATTTACAAAATATAGTTGTTGTATAAAATATTTATTGTGAAAGAGGAATATTTTGATCGTCATTAACGTACGAAAGTCATCGGATAACAGTGTTTACATTGCAGAATGAAAGATCTACAATTATCTTCTTTATTTTGTAAAAAAAAAAAAAAGAAAATTCAATGTATGTTTCGCCGTAATATAAAGAAGTAGAATTCTTATATTAAATTTTTTTTTTTAAATCTAGTAGTCGAATAGCATTCTTTGACCTAAATATGTTTTCCTAAGATGCGATTTACCCTAGGTAGCTGGGTTTGTCAAAGGTTTTTTTGAAAATCGTGTAAACAGAAATAACCTTTAATCCCTAGTTATTACAAAAATTGGAAAAAGGTAAGAACAAAATAATATTTTATACGCATGAATGTAAAAAAAAGCTTTGTGCCCAAAAAATCATCATCAAAGCATAAGTATTTGGCCTGGCATGGTTTCTGTACCCAGAGATTCCTACATGTATCTCTCAAGACAAGAAGAATTGATTAGTTTTCAGTCACGTCGTAGGAGAGTTAGATCAAGATGCTGCCACTTCATATAATATTTTCCTTATTTGGAACTTTTCAATCTCAAAGAGTATATGCAATGAAGTAAGATCTTAATAAACCTGATGAGACGTAATTACACTGAACATGAAAGGGAATATGATTTCTGTTAAAACGATGTACAGAATCAGTATAAGTTATTTCAATAATTAGCGTTAATTTATTGATATAAGATTGGAATCAAATGGCTTAGGGACATATCAATTGCCTGGAAAAAAATAAAGATATAATTTCCCTGAAATTCATGTACTATATCGCAATTATTATTCAATTTTTCAAGTAATTTAATTTGAATTAATTAACGTGATGATAAAGTAAAATTCAATGGAAAGTCGGGCAAACGTTTTACACTAATAAATTTCAAAGGACAATTTTAAAACTCGTGACCAATACTGAAAAACAAAGAAATCATGGTTACTATAAAAACACTGGATCATTTAAATCTATTGATAATCTAAATACGATATTTACGTCGTTATCGATTCAGGTGATAAATCATATCGAAGTGTCCTTGCGAGGTTTATATTTGAGAATACTCAAGCACATTTTATGATAGTCGGTCATTTTTCGGAATTGTTTGGTCCTAATTATCGGAGTCGGTGTCATCTTCGTTAATAACATCATCATTATTTTTTTTTCCTATTTTGCTTTTCATTCTTTTCATAACAGGGTTATAGCAACATCGTCTTTCATCAACATCAGTAACATTATTTCTTCGTTTGTCTTTTTATAGAAAAATTCTGCACGTTTTAATAATATTTTTGTTTATCCTGGAAGAATAATTTTACACAAATAAAATTAACGACAATTTTTCAATTTTTAATGTTTTCCATCTATCGTCTTGAGAGACTGAAAAAAGTTCCAACCTCGTTTAAAATTGGTGATTATTCAGCAAGTTCATAATACATATTTTGTATCATTCAAAAAATGAAAAAAAAAAATTCTGGTTTTGAATTTTTAAATTTGCAGTTTCTTCTTTGTGTGTGTTCGTTTCATGAACAGATCTACCAAAAGATAGAGACAACTAACTAACGCATAGCTCTTCCCTTTACCTAAAAGCCATGGAACGTGGTGCGGTCAGAGCCGTTGCGCAGTAATGAAGTTGGCGACCGTAGTCGAGGGCGACCAGAAGGCTCCATTTTCAATAGCTTCCACAACAAGGAGTAGGGGAGGGCGCTACTCCTTTCCCTTGATTGCTCTACTTAACCCTTGATACGTACATCGTATTGCTGAGTTTTATGCAAGAAGGTATCAAGTACCATTTTTAAAGTCTTTGGTATGACGCGACCTGGGATCGAACCCAGTTCCCCCGAACCATTGGCGAACACCCTACCCACTAGGTCAATGAGCCGGTATGCACAGTAGTATCTATCCCTTATTGAGATATGGGATATATGTCTGGCTTGAATGAATTTACGATATCTTCAACGCGTTTCTACTTGCTGAATGAGTTTTAAATCTGTACAGTGTGAGGTGAACGAGTGATCTGTAGCATAGTCACCGATAACTTCTATATCAGTGATAGTAATTGTAAAGTGGAGCAAGGGAACACAACTCCTCAGTTCTAGTATGTAAATCGATTTCTTGTTTTGTTTTCTTTATTCAGTTTCTTAAGCAGTGGAAATTTGTGGATATGGTTTCACATGTCTTTTCGCATATTTGCTTAGTTTTTTTCACTTTCAGTGCGTAATGTTAATATTAACAAACGATGTACAGGATTCCCTAATCTGTAGACATAAAATGATCCCATAACAGTTGATATGTCCTTTTAAAGTATTATAGTAATTTACCCACGCACACATGGACTCTCTCACCTTTAAATAGCAGCAGGTAATACTCTTAGGCAGAAGGCAATATTCCAGTAGACAGCCTTCGCAGTCGGACCGAAACAGTGTGGCTGCTAACCCTCTCATTTGTATGTGTTGAATTACCGTTCTTTCTTAATATATCGATTGAACTTAATTCCTCTTTTGTCTTTTTATTTCTGGTCCCTAAGAAGACCACAACAGAAACTAATGAACCAACCAATTTATTCTACGTCTTCTTGGAGATATCTTCAGGACATTGCGAGAAATAAATTAAAAGAATGTCTGTCAAGCCTCCTGTATACTCCAAAATATTATCTCAAAATTTATTAATGTCTAGTTATGCATATCTCTGAACTTTTTCCAATCTGCATAGCCAACATGATTTGTGTAAGTGTCTTTTGAATTATTTCGCGTGCACAAGTGAACATGAGTACAACCTTTTTTCATCTAATACACAATTTATACACTTGCAGTATGCAAATGTCTGATATTTGTTCCTTCTTCACGTTCACTTTCAGGCTACTCCTGTGATCTGCTTGAAACGGATTCATCAACTAGTTGGCATCGTTTCATTTGCTGGTTCACCATAATTAATACGTCCGAACTTCTGGGTTGTTCCTCGTAAAAGTGGGCATGCAAGAATCCCGAGGTCATTTGTTTCTCTTATACGCAAAAGAGAAATTTGCATTAGTTCACGTAGGATTTATTCCTATGGTCGACGGGTTTGCACAATTCCTACAGTCCCTAGCCAATGATGCAGGTTTAAAACTTTCCTATGTCATTTTTTTTTTTTGGCATTGGGCTATATTAGCAGTAATTTTGTGGTGAGTTATATCACTATAAAACTTGTTTGCTTATTTATTCAAAATTTCCACCTTCTTTTTTTCCAATCAATATATTGATGTAAAATTATGAAACAAAGCACGCATAAGCATTTTTAATGAATCCCTTATCTAACAAATCAGTAACAAAATATACGTCAGTTTAAAAAATATTTTTCACATCTAAATGTATATACAGTGTATCACAAAAGTGAGTGCACCCCTCATATTTCTGCAGATATTTAAGTATATCTCTTAATGGGACAAAACTTCATGGGTTTAGCTTTTAATGGATATATTTTGAGTTATATTGAGGGGAAAATAAATTAACTCTGTTATATAAGCTGCATACAGGATACTTTTCATTGTGTCAAAGTGTCATTTTGTCAGTGTTGTCCCATGAAGAGATATACTAAAATATATGTAGAGAAGTGAGGGGTGTAGTCACTTTTGTGATACTCTGTATATATAGAGAGATGTGAAACCATCGTGGCATAGTATCCGATGTGTTAAATTGCGTCATCGTAATAAATGAGTTCTCAATCTCGTCGTATTAAAACATTCATTTTTGTATCTCCTCTAAAAAAATTGACTTTGCATCAAATCTTGCTCGTGCGGAGTGATTGGAAATTACATACATTCACGTCCATGCTAACGTTCTTGAGGAATGTGTGCATTCCGTTCTCCTTGCTGTGGGTTAAATAATACAGCTAACCTTCAAAAAGAATGTCTTTGGCATTTGAGTATTCACAAATTAGCATATACCATCCAACAAAGTAATTAAGTAATATATATATATATATATATATATATATATATAAGTTTGCTATACACATATATATATATATATATATAAGTTTGCTTAAGGACCGCTAAAATATATTTAATGATTTTATGTTTTTCTTGATTTTTCCGTATATAACTTTCTTGGTAGTTTATTTGCATCAGAATCCAATGGATGAAAAAATGCCTGGAGGTGCCTGTGGTATAATGGCTATTGTCGTAAGAGATGAACACGGCGATACGAGTTCAAAACCTGGACGAGGCTGATTGCATTTCACATAGCACTAATACCCTTGGAAAAGGTATGAATCCCATTATTCTCCCTCCAGCTATGGGTAGATAGTTGGGTAGACGGGGTTCTTCAGCCTTGTAGAGACATTTAGTCTAGGAGAAGGAAAACTCTGAATTTAAATCTATTAGACTCCACTTAAAAATTGACGTTGTGTCATAACCAGCACGAGCGGAGGTGTTGGTAAATATGTATAAAGAAGTTCCTCTCAGTTTTTTTTTCCTCTCAAGTGCTTCCGAAAACACACACACACACACACACACACACACACACATATATATATATATATATATATATATACATATATATATATTGTGAGGGCAAATTGACTAAAATCCCAAAACGGGACTTTATTTTCGCACGTGTGAAGACGGGGCAGGTTGGCACTTGATCCCCTATATTATAAGTCCTCGTTCAGAGTTTTTCTCTCAGGCATTTAAGAACTGGCATATTACGTGAGGGATTAATTTCGGGCCAGACTGACCGCTGCTGGCAAGGGGTTCCAAATTTCACACTATCCACACACACACCAGGCCGCTTTCTTCTTTCCCCTAGATAATGGAAGAATATGGACCTATAGGTTTTGTCGTAATAATATTATATTGTAGTAGTCGGCAACTCCGGTTTTCCGTGTGATATTTTAAAGGAATTAATAGGAAAATTCTAAGCAAGATAACATAAGGCGAATATAAGCTGAAAAGAAACCATGAGGTAACAACATAGACTACGTGGTAACATAAAAATATATGATTCCTTTACTACAGTTATATACACTTTCAAAGTGTCAAAACATATAATAATTGGACAGTCCACGAATATAAATGTCTTCTCTTGACTTTTGTTTTTCTTCAAATTGAGAGAGAGAGAGAGAGAGTGGTATACAAAATTTGGGTATAAAGGAGAAATATCCCCAAAGTTACTGATCTTATTTTACGACAGGGTTCCACTGGAGAATCTTTCTTCTTTCACGGGCTAATAGACTTTATTCTATTTTTTTACACTGGATTGAAGAACCTGGGGTCCTTCGTGTCTCAGGTATACTTTTGTCTTCAACCCGGAATACTGGCTATGGTTCGTCTGCCCGCTACGAACCCTGCTCAAAAACTGGCTTTCTTATTATTTACTTCCTCTGAGGGGAAGGGGTCCCCACTTCCGTTTTGGGGTCCAAGCCAATCATTTGGCTTCTCTCTTCTTCCCCTTGGTGTCCGGCGACCTGAGGTTACTAAGTAGCAACACCTGTGACCCACATTCTCTTAACGGTCACTTTTTTTGACGGCTAGATACAGTTAATTCAATGGGAGTATAGTATTAATCTTACTCTATCGTCTCCGCGGGATATCACGGGACAATATATATATATATATATATATATATATATATATATTGTAATCAACAGACAGGGTTTTTCGTTGTATCACACATCTTAAATGTGGCTAAACCCGCCAGATACTTCAACCCGAGATCGAAACACAACTGACTTTACGTCAGTTATATATCTTACCCCGAATCATCATCAATATCAGCGTAAGCAAATGACTTTTAACTTTTTACATATGCACCATCGACTACCGGAGTGCCCAGTTCATGTAACGACCATTGCAATGCAGCGTATGTGGCAACTGGCAAATATATATCTATATATATATATATATATATATATATATGTGTGTGTGTGTGTGTGTGTGTATGAGTTTACATGGCTCAGTTATTTAATTTACAGGTTATTTAAAATTTCATTTTCTGTGACAAAATGTTTAGAAAAATTCAGTTAAACAATGCATAATAATATTACTTGATTTTTAATATTCCCCGAAAAATGATAAAAATTGATATTTTTTCACTTAAGAATAAATTTGAATCTTATCATTAAAATAGTGAGAAGAAATACTTGATATTTTATCCTTATACTTATTTACAAACACTTGCTAGAGTTCTCATTTCAGTTGTTTATATAATCCCAACGTTTCGGCTGTTAGATAGCCATTCTTCTCCAGGTGCCTCTCGTAGGCTGTAACCTTTATGGAATTTCCAAACCATTAATTTTATTCAAACGACCGGCTTTGACGGTTCTTATTTTGCTGTCTACCATGAGGGTACATATTTTGGAGGTGCCCGTGGTGTAGTCGTTATCGTCGTAGGAAATGGACACGGCGACACGGGTTCAAATCCTGGACGAGACTGATTGCCATTCACATAGCACTAATACCCTTGGGGAAGGTATGAATCCAATTATTCTCCCTCCAGCTATGGGTAAAAAGTAGGACAGACTAGATTCTTCAGCCTTGGTCAAGCAACTAGTCTAGGAGAAGGAAAACTCTGAATTCAAACCTGTTAAACTCCTCTTAAAAATTGACCTTGTGTCATATCCTACCCGAGCGGAGGGGTTGGTAAATAGTACCATGAGGGTACATAATGTTTTAAGTATTTTTCAAAGTTAATTTCTCCTTTAGCTGTTGCTTCTTTATCTTTCCCAGTAACGCCACAACTGAACCTGCAACGGGTAGATAAATCATCATCATCAGCAGCAGCAGCAGCATGTCGTGCCGTTAGCACGGATATCCCTGACCCTCTTTCACCACTTCTCCCTATCATTCATCGCTTTTGGCAGGTCTTCAGGGTTACATCCCGTATCCTCACATAGCTGTTGTATGTATGTATGTTCGAGCTGGTCGTCCTACTTTTGCTTGGCCATATGCGGGGATCCATAGGTGTACATCACTGATGAGTTCATCCTTGCTTCTCCAGCAGTGTTCTGTGTGTCTGGTTCGTCTAACCTGTATAGTTTTCGTGATGGGATGCAAGTGGTCGTATAGTTGGTGTCTTGTGGGGTGTTGACGCCAGGACTTGTTCAATATTGCTCTCAACATTCTTGTGTAATTGCCGTCTAGCTTCTTCTTCCGCCGTTTGGTTAGCGTCCAAGTAGTGTATCCATACGTTAAAAAAGGAGTCCATAGTCTTTAATCCAGTTTTTGATTAAAATTCCGGAAATGATACCGATATGGAGAGATATTTGAAGAGGTCTGGAGAGATGTGACAATAATAATAGTTATAAAAATGAGGTGATTGTTAAACGTCTTGATATTCTCCAAACTCTACAGAACATTTCTTATATAATCCCAGTCATATAGATCATTATCTGCATTTATATTTATTTTTGATTTATTCTGATTATTTAGATTTTTTTTCTCAATATTGCCAGCTTACCATTAGGGCAAATGCATATAGTATTTTATTTCTTATCTTTTAAAATATAATCTTAATTTTTGAACGTACTAAATTGTCACAATCATCATCATCACCATCATCATCATCATCTCGCGCCATCAGCATGGATATCTCTAACCCTCTCACGCTACCCCTCACTATTGTCCATCGCTTCCGGCAGGTCCTCAGGGCCACATCCCGTATCTAAACAGAGCTGCTTATGTATGTTCGAGTTAGTCGCCTTGCCTTTGCTCGGCAATATGAAGACGTCCACAAGAGTACATCACTTATGAGCTCGCCCCTACTTCGCCAGCGGTGTCCTGCATGTCTGGTTCGTCTAACTTTGATAGTTTACGTAATGGGTTGTAGGTGGCTGTACAGCTGCTGCTTTGTGGGGTGTTGCCTCCATGATTTGTTCAATATTGCTCGCAGCATTATTGTGTAGTTGCCGTCATGCTTAAAAAAGAAGTGTATGTCTTTCTATCACTATATTCATGCAACAGGGATTTTATCGTTTTTATTTGGGATGGTGTCACGTAGTTTTAATAAGAATTTTTGAATGATTATAAACAGGCGTGAATATATGAGTATATATTTTATTTATTTATGGAGGAAATTAGTAGAAAAAAACAGGAAAAATCAAAGAAAGAAGAAAATGGAAATATTTAACTGATAAGATTTAATTTAAGAAGGGAAGGTACATTACATATAGAAACCCTGTGTTATTAGCGAGGCCCTGTGAACATGGAGTTGGGTAGCAGTGAGACTTTTCGGATTGGAATGGATCACCCTCACACACACACACACACACACACACATATATATATATATATATATATATATATATATATATATATATATATATATATATATATTTTCTTTTTGAATGAAGATGCTGATGTAACATTTGTAAAAAATAAATGATCTGCCGAATAAAATATTATCACAAAAAAAATTTGAGCTTTTTTAAAGGGTTGTTCTTTTATATGGTACACAACACACACACACACACACACACACACACACACACACATATATATATATATATATATATATATATATATATATATATATATATATATATATATTTGATGCTTATGGAACATTTGTAAACAAAAGGTTAAACTGAAATAATTATTATCTCAAAAAATATGAGCGATTTTTAAAGATTTTTCTTTTATTTGGTTTACTTGTAAAACATTCACACACACACACACACGCGCACACGCGAGCGCGCACACACACACATACACACACACACACACACACACACACACACACACACACACACACACACACACACATATATATATATATATATATATATATATGTTTTAATTTTTTTTCTGAAGATGCCGATGTAACATCTATAAAAAATGAAGAATCTGCTGAATTAAATATCATCACAAAAATATGAGCGATTTTCAAAGGTTTTTCTTTTAGATGGGATGGTATATTAGACACAAATTCATACATACACTCATATGCACGCACACATGCACACACACACACACACACACACACACACACATATATATATATATATATATATATATATATATATATATATATATATATATAAGTCCAATAGACTCGCATCGTTTGTTTGAAACATAACCACAACTGCATAGTTTAATAGTCTTTCACATGCAATTGATCTAAACCATTTAAAAACAGCATATAAAAGTATTCAAAGGTCAAGTGAATATATGTATTGTATCGTATACCATAAAAAATTATGACTCACAGAAAACTGTCTTTATAATGATGATTTAATATTTAGTATTTTTACAATAAAAAACCGAAAACTCATTGATAAGCCAATGTGAAAATGTGCAATGTTATCAAGGTTTAGAATATGCTCACTATATGCTCTGCTGAGGTGTAAGCAAGACCCCCAAAAAAGAGATGTCCCGGTTATTACATTAAACTATACGATTATAACATTCCTGATTTGGATGGCTGATAAATGAGAAGACACACTTCATTTCCATCACTCCCAGGTCCACTAACAGCTGGAGTGGTAGTACCTGTAAAGATCCTATCTACTGAACCAAGAGATATTTTTCAAAATGTATCTATATTTGATAAAATAACCCTACGTAACAATGGAAATATTATTTGCATTAAGACTAGTTACTTGAAGTTAAAGTTACTAATATTCTTATCAGTTAATCGAAGCCTCATACTTGTTTGCAAAAAGTAATTTTTGTGAAATAGAAATTAGTAGATTTAGAAATAAGTAGATTTGGTGACCATAGTTAAAGTTGACCCGAAGGTTCCCTTTTCAGTAGCTACAACAACGAGGTGTAGAAAAGGAGCTACTCCGTTCCTTGGATTGCTTAACTTTACTATTGATATGTACCTTATAATGCTGATTGTTAAACAATGGTGTAATGGTTATCGTCGTAGGAAATGAACACGGCGATACGAGTTCAAATCCTGGACGAGACTGATTGCATTTCACAGAGCACTAATACCCTTGGGAAAGGTATGAATCCACTTATTCTCCCTCCAGCTATGAGGAAATAGTAGGGCAGACTAGCTTCTTGGTGAGGCAACAAGTCTAGGAGAAGGAAACTTCTGAATTCAAACCTGTTAAACTCCGCTTAAAAATTGACCTTGTGTCATATCCTGCTCGAGCAGAGGGGTTGGTAAATAGGGTTAATGTGAACCCGGGTCTTCCGGGCCATTGGCGAACAATCTGCCGGAAGTAGAAACATTGGCGAACAATCTGCCGGAAGTAGAAACATTGGCGAACTATGTGCCGGAAGTAGAAACAAAATAATTGTATATGAGAAGGATTATTAGAAATCATACAACGAGGCGAAAATTATTTGTATAAGATAGGGATACTTGATATATAAATATCTTCAATAAAGACTTTAGATACAAGAGTGGAGTATTCATGGCGAAGTAGCAGACGCGCTGAACAGTGACATATAGTAAGGGAATTTGAACTCTAATTACATTATCATTTTCTCATTCGGACTTATAGACTGCTTACAGTTTCTGCACAAAACCGATAAATATAAGTATTTTTTAATCAGCTACAAGTGATGTATCCATGTGTGGGAACCCACAGAAGAACTTTGATCCTGAATTCATCCCAACATCACCTGCAGTGCCTAGCATGTCTTCTTCGTCATTTTTTGAATGTTTTTGAGATAGGAAACAAGCGGCTGTGCATCTACATTTTAGAGGGACAGTGATTTCAGTAATTTTTCAAAGCAGTATATTGCATACTTCTGCAGTTTCTATCGTGCGTTTTATTCAACTGCCCTGTTAAACACCGGATAGTACTGCTATACAAAAGTACTGATACTGTTACAGTTTGAAAGAATTTTCGTCTTATTTGATGAGTTATTGGATTTCACTATGGTCGACAAGCTCTCGATAGAAGTCCACGTTTTTTCTGTTAATGTTGAAATCGTTTTGATAAAATATTTGCATTCACACACACACACACACACACACACACACACACACACACACACACACACACACACACACACACACACACATCTATATATATATATATATACACGCAGCAAATCATTATCTTAACAGGTTTATATGAATGACGTGGATTGTTAGTTTTTTTAATCTTCAAGTGAATACGTTCAAGTCTTTTCAGTAATCTTCTAGTGCCAGTGTCAAGTTTGTGAAGAAAGAACCCTAAATCAGCACATGCACTTTCTACCATTTAGCTGGTCATCTTCGGGTATTTTGTTAGGTAGTTTGTTGCTGTGAGCTTTATATATATCTATATGGTGTGCTTCATACTTATTTGATGTATTTTCTACCAATAAATATAAAAAAGACTCACAGCAGCAAAAGATCTATCACAATCCCCGAAGAACATCAGCGAAATGATCAAAAGCGCTTACATTAATTTAGGGTACATTTTTTACCAACTTGACCCATAAATAAGAAGGTTAGGGAGAAGACTTAAACGTCTCCACTTAAAGATTTTAAAAAAAAAAAATCCGTGGTATTCAATCGCATATATTTATATATATATATATATATATATAGAGAGAGAGAGAGAGAGAGAGAGAGAGAGAGATGGCTTTTTTTTCTTTGTTTAATGTCATATCAACCTTCTTGAGTTCTTGAATGCCAAAGCCATTGTTGTCGAACTGCAGTTATTCTATTTAAACCGCAACTGGTGAATAAAATAGCATATATATATATATATATATATATATATTCTTTCGTTTAACCTTCATTTACACCGTGCATCCTTTAACCATACCATCTATAATTCTTTGGCTAAGTTGTGCTACAATATACAATACATTAATCGCATGAGCCTTATTTTGTTCAATGTTCAGTATTTGTCTAATACTTAGGTCTCTTCACCTTAAAGTTTGCTGGAAAGGTCACGTTCATTTCCATTCTGAGCGGATATTTGCACTTAAAGAGGTGGCTGGTTTCTAACGATTGAATGAATGCCTGCATATACTTTCAATGGCCAGATTTCTTCTAAGCATGCTTACTCATTTCCCTAAGTCACCTTTAAATTATAGAGTGTCTGATTTGGTGCCAAAAGGATACGTCCGCATCTGCTTGCTTGCATTTCTGGATGTATTAGTTGCATTGTGAATATACTTCCTGATCAATTATTGCATCAAAGTTTTGATTGTTCTTCTCTATTTTTACTTCCGGAATACTATTCGACATGAAGTTAAGTATAAAGAAATGTTTTATACCAGTGCGATCAATTGTCGAATTGTTGTTGGCTTCATCAATGAGAAACCAAACAAATAGCAAAATATGATAATTGTGTGTTTGATTGTCCTGATTTGACGACCTTTTAAGATTTTGTCTAACGTATTTGATTTTACTTAGCGTTGGGTATACCCATATCAATTTTATATACATTTTGCATATATATATACATATATTTATATATATATATACTGGTCATAAATAACACACCCTCTCGTATATATATATATATATATATATATATATATATATATATATATATATATATATTCGAGAGTCGTTCACAAAGTTCTAAGCCTCACCAAAGTTTTACATTTGCCACATTACTCTCATTTTCGCAGGGACCTCACCAACAAAGAACTTAAGAGAGAAAACAATTAACATTTTGCCATATTCATAACAAATAGTGGTGTGTTTCTAAATGAAAAAAAGGCTAAGCTCTCCCTCTTTTACTTGAGACTTATAACCTTTTAAACGATCCATGTAAATATATATATATATATATATATATATATATATAAATGTGTGTGTGTGTGTGTTTGTGTGTGTGTGTATGTGTGTTTGTGCGTATGTGTGTGTATGTGAGCACACACGCACGCGCGTGTTTGTGTGTGTGTAAAGTGCTCGTGTGTTTTTGTTGTCCGTGTTGTGTGTTAAATAGTAAAGTAACTTGGGCTCTCTGGCCTAGGTAGGGCTACCAGTCAACGGAAAGGTAAAACTCTGAAGTCAAACTCATCTTATCTTGGGGACCATTCCTAATAACAAATACTGCAATTTTATGGATAACAGAAATTCTGAAGGTCAGCAGATCGACAGTAAGGCAAAATATTAATGTGGTCATATAAAGGAAGATGTCTCTGTCAACAGGAAAAAACATCTCAAGTTATTTGAGTACTATAGGGAGTAAGAAAACCTAGAAAACTGATGTGTTTGGAATTACCTTTTACATTACCTTTGCTTGTCACTGGAATATAATCACATAAATAATGCAGAGATATTCGTATTTTAGAAGCTCTTGCCACTTTAAACTTCTAATGTACATATATCTTTTTTATTATCTGTGCATCAAAAAACGGCAATCATCCTTGAAGATAAACCAACAATTATATATATATATATATATATATATATATATATATACATGTGTGTGTGTGTGTGTGTGTGTGTGTGTGTGTGTGTGAGAGAGAGAGAGAGAGAGAGAGAGAGTGCGTGTGTGTCTGTTTACTAACTTTCTGCAAGAGAAGGATGTGACACTGGGTCAATTTCTTAAGCTGAGTTTACCAGGTTTTAATTCAGCGTTTTCTTTCTCCTAGATTTGTTGTCCTACTATTTCCCCATTGCTGAATAAAGAATATTTGAATTCATATTTTCCCCTAAGGTATTATTGCCACTTGAAATGCTATCTGTCTCGTGCAGGCTTTGAGCTCGTGTCAAGGAGTCCATTTTCCGAGACGATAACCATTACACCACGGGAGAGAGAGAGAGAGAGAGAGAGAGAGAGAGAGAGAGAGAGAGAGAGAGAGAGAGAGAGAGAGAGAGAGTGTGTGTGTGTGTGTGTGTGTGTGGTGTATGTGTGCGTTTTCTTAAAATAGGAAAGCTGCAGGACTGGACGAAATTCCCCCGGAAGTATGGAAGACCAGACAATTCGACGACATACTGCTCCGACACTGCAACGCAGTATACAATCAAAATCCGATAGATAGATGGACGAAGGGATGCATACTCCCCTTCCCTAAAAAGGGGGACCTCGGATTAGCCAAAAACTACCGAGGCATAACACTTACATCCATAGCTGCCAAAATCTACAATGCCCTACTACGAAACCGAATAGAACCCAAAATCGACAACATACTTAGAAAAAACCAAAATGGCTTCCGAAGAAATAGATCCACGACCTCACAAATATTAACCATCCGCAGAATCCTTGAAGGTGTACGGGCAAAGAACCTACAAGCGACATTAATATTTGTCGACTTTACCAAGGCTTTCGACTACATTCACAGAGGAAAGATGGAACAAATCCTACTAGCGTACGGCATACCTAAAGAAACCGTAGCGGCAATAACGATTCTCTATAGAAACACTAAAGTAAAAGTACGATCACCAGATGGAGACACAGAATACTTCGACATAGTAGCAGGAGTACTACAAGGAGACACGCTGGCTCCGTATCTCTTTATCATTTGTCTAGACTACGTACTTAGAACATCGATTGACAAAATCAAAGAGAATGGCTTCGAACTGACGAAGAAAAGAAGCAGAAGATACCCCGCAACAACAATTACCGACGCCGACTACGCCGATGACATAGCGATACTGGCAAATACACCTGACCAAGCCGAAACACTTCTGCATAGTTTGGAACGAGCAGCAGCAAGCATAGGCCTCCATGTTAATGCACACAAAACGGAATATATGTGCTATAACCAAACGAGGGACATCTCCACTCTAGAAGGAACCCCTCTTAAACTAGTAGACAAATTCACGTACCTAGGAAGCAGCGTCGAATCAACCGAAAAGGACATCGAAACGAGGTTAACGAAAGCATGGACAGCTATCAATAGGCTATCGACTATATGGAAATCAGACCTAACCGATAAAATGAAATGCAGTTTCTTCCAGGCAGCGGTCACATCGATACTGCTATATGGATGCACTACATGGACGCTAACAAAACGGCTGGAAAAGAAACTAGATGGCAATTACACAAGAATGCTGCGTGCAATCCTGAACAAGTCCTGGCAGCAACACCCCACAAGACACCAACTGTACGGCCACCTGCCCCCTATCACGAAAACTATTCAAGTTAGGCGAACCAGACATGCGGGACATTGCTGGAGAAGCAGAGATGAACTCATAAGAGATGTACTCTTATGGATCCCCACACACGGCCGCGCAAAAGCAGGACGACCAGCACGAACGTACATTCAGCAGCTATGTGAGGATACAGGTTGTTGTCCTGAAGACCTGCCTAGGGCGATGAACGATAGGGAGGAGTGGCGAGAGAGGGTCAGGGATATCCGTGCTGCCAGCACGATATGATGATGATGATGACATTCTAATTCCCCGAGATACAGATCGTACGCTTTGATCTTAAATGTTAAGGAGTAATATTTTGATCAGAGAAAGAATGAAAAAAAAAATGGACTGAATACGCGATGCAGAACCGTCCGTATATCTTATACTTTTCTTTCCTAAACCTCAACCCCCGCTGTGCTTGTTCTTAAGAAAACATGTGTGGACAGCTGTTTCTGGTCGAAAGTATATAAGCTACACGTCTGTTTCTCAAAAAAAAAAAAAAAAAATCATAACAAAAACAAATCCAAGATTCACATGTATCGTCACTTATGTTCTGACTCATCCTGGTACGGAAGTGTGTGTGACACCTCGCATTACTGAATGTGGCCTAGACAATTTTCATTCCGTTTTCTGTCTGAAAATCGACAGTTAACTTATTCGCGAAGTGCCACCGTTTCTGGCAACCCACTTCTGCTTATTACACAAATCTTGAACTAAAAACTTTAATATTGGGAGCTATGACTACCGGAAAAAATAAACATTCCTTCAGCTTGAACATTGAAAAACTAAAGTACCTTAAAAATTATATTATTGTCTACTGATTTCTGACCGTACTATCACTGAAGACTTGAGTTTATTGGGAATGTTAAGTGACTTACCCTTTTAATCGCAACTAATAATTCCTTCCGTTTTCATTTTATAAAAATTAAAGTCTGCCGAGCAGCATAACTTGTTTAACTATTTTTTCGATTCTACTATAGACATCGGCCATTGGCTTAATAAGTAGCGTGTTCGCCGATGGTCTGGAGATCGGGGTTCAATCCTTGGTTAAGTCATACCAGAGACTTGATGCCACCTTGTTTAACACTCAGAATTATAAGGTAAGGATCAAGAGTAAAGTGGAGCAATCCAGGGAATGGAGTAGCTCCCATCCCTAAACCTCGGTTTAGTAACTTTTGAAAAGGGAGACTTCAGGTCACTGTTGACTAAGGGCGCCAACTAATAGACATCCATATTTATGCATATACGCTACCTAAGCTCATACACATCCAAGAGATATATTAAAACCCATCGGCATATACGTTCATTTATGCTACACCTATAAGCACACATGCTGTTATAGACTCAATCACACCAACACAGATATGCATTAGTGCAGCTTAGTATGAGCATCTCAGAACATAATATTTAATCTAATCACACTCTATCATCGTCAGGATAAATGGTTATTCCAACATTAAACACCCAGTCATTTTTAGGAGAACACTTCTATTTCGAAAATAATAATAATAATAAACAGAACGATTCCTGAAAATTTAAGAAGGTAAGTAATTACACAAACCATAACGGTACAGAATGGATGCTTTTTCTAAATAATTCATGGAAGTGCTGAATGTAAAAATACAAGCCAGATGCACAAATGATAAGGTGTATCAAGTTAATGGGAAATTATATTTACTGGTATATGACACGCTGCCAATACTTTTACATATTCATGCAACGTTCCTTTAAAATAAATTGAACGAGATTACATTTTACCTCTCATTCATTTGAAATTCGGCTCGAGTTGATCTGGGCTTGGTTCATTCGGTACAATAATGATTTTAGCTAATAAAGGCTTTCAACAGGAATATGAAACATATTTCAAACCTCAAAGGGATTTTTGCAAGCACACCAACAGTCCGAAAGAGCCTGGAATGACGCAAACAATTCGCTGCAATATCATTCAACGATTTTTTTGTAATAACGAATCAATCATTTAACAACTACAGTTGATTGGTTGACTAACTGATTTTCGTGGCATATCAACCCGTTTTTATCATAGGCATATGAGAGTTGCAAATTTACATGTGTTCTCGTTCCATGAGTTCATTAATGATTTTAATTCTAACACAAATATATATATATATATATATATATATGTGTGTGTGTGTGTGTGTGTATGTGTGTGTGTGTGTGTATGTGCATCTGGTAAGGCAAAATGTAAACAAACGAATGCTACTACATAATACCTTATAATTCCCGAGTTGAAATGGGTTGCCAGTTTTATACTAAGTCTATATTAAAGTTGGGCGTGTTTCGATCCCAGTTTCAAGCGTCTTATGAAGAGTTGTGATTCAAGGAAACGGTCTGTGGGTTACAATATATATATGGCTTGTTGTTTAAGTTTCATGGGATATCAACTTTTGGAGGTTATTTGATGTCAAACCAATTTTGTACAAATAATCATTTCTATTTCCAAGAATTCAGTTTGGCAAGACTACACTGTTTGATTGTCAAAATCATTTCTATTTCAATCTATTCAGTTTAGTCAAAAAGTTCTATTTCAAAATATTCAGTTTAGTAGAAAAATAGTTTTATTCACACACAGTTATATGTAAAAAAAAAGAAGGGCTCTTTCAAGCAATTCAGTCTTGTATAAGTACGCATTTTACTTCCTTTTGACCTAGAGATAGGACCGTATCAGATACTACCGCACCAGACAAGTGAAACGCTATGGGTAGCTAACAATTACAACCTCTCCGGTTAAGAGAAAAGTGGTTACTCTTCTATAACCCAATAGTAACCAGTCGGCGGGGATTGCAAAACTTTGTGACCGCTGCAGTGAGGCAATAGCCACACAAAAATGGATATCCTTGTATGACACTGAACAGCATTAATGATCCTTGGTATGGCATTAAATTGCATTTAGGGATGAGACTCCCGTTCATGATTCATGGGTATTGTTGAGTTTATTTTCATTGACATTACTCCGAGATCGATTCTAATCCGGGGTAGTAGTACCTGTTAAGACACCATTTATGCATCGAATACACCTGTTGGCAAATTATTTGAATTTGATAATATTAAATGATAACATGTGCAAAAAACGAAACTCTGCCAAATTGTCTTTTAATTGGAATCATTTTGAGACGAGGCTTCTTAATCTAAGATTTTTATTTTTTTATTTTATTACAATTACATTTTTTTTTTATTTTATTACAATTACAATAAAAAAAAATCTCAAACTATGCTAAAGTCTTAATATTAACGTACAAAAAAGAAATTATTTTACTTGTCGTCGTAATATAAACCCAAACAGATTGATACTACGTTTAAATCTTTCATTTAACTGAGCCAAGAACCCATAAATTATATGTTTATATGAATGTATATATTCAACTCCACATAAGCGATAGTATGTCAGTTTAGGTGTGAAGAAACCTACAAAGCTTATACGTATGTATATACATGGATGTGTGTATAAGTATATAAAAACAGCTAAATAAATAGGTGAGGTTGGCTTATTTGAATAAATGACTATAAAGAAATAGAAGGATTGTTTTTTTTTCAATAGGGATGAACACGTTTGATATTTTTTTGTTCATGAAAAGCTCAATAAATTTGCTTTTCTTTTGAAATATGTGGGTTTTTTTATAGTTAAATGATATATTTGTGTATAAGCTCATGTAGCTTATCAGTCGACGTTATATTTGAATTTTAACGTCACAAAAAAAAGTACATATGCTTAGATTTGTAATATAATTGCCGAGGGATTTCGTTTTATATATCTTGCCTTTCGGTTTAGTTAGGGTGAGAACCTTTCACTTAGCGCATGGGTTAGTTAGGTGCAACATTAAGGCAGGTGATCACGCACACGATGAGAGGATGTGTCATTCAGAGATGTCAAAATAAAAATCACAGATAGGAATTGACCAGGGAATGTGGGTGACGTCACGCACCGGAAGCGTGGGCTGAGGATTTGGGGATTTGAGAAAAAGCAGTTAATTCAGTTCCCGCCTCCGAACGAGAAAGTCGAGATTCAGAGCTGGGCGAGGCCAGACGATTTTGTGCGCTACGGGATCCGCGCGTTGGTTGGGTTGGGTAAAGCCGTCAGCATAGAAAGATTGTGTCTCTCTTTCTTCATGTCGAAAAACCTTTTAACTCAAAAAGGTGAATAAAAGTTTCGTATCTAAACTAAAAAGTCATAAAGTTTTTCACGTGTATTTCGGATTCCCTATGTCTATTTCACCCATCCGTCTATCTGGCAATGTAACAGATTGATCACAATGCTTTGCTTTAAATTGTTCTTCAAGCTTTGGATTATAAACTAATACATACATTTAAGCAAAACTTTAGCTACTTGAAATGTTGAAATTGAAAAACTCACAAAATTGTTTGGTAAATGAGTTGAACAAAAATGAATGTTTTCGTTTTGTCGGCGAATGAATTTGATTGTTATTGATTGATTTTAACTTCATGTCAAACTGTTCTGGGCTATTTTCAATCAAAATGTTAAGGAATAACGTTCATTTTACGTTCCTATTTAAATTCTTTGTGTAGTATCCTAAAATTTTTACTTATTGATTGATTGTCTTATTCATTTACTTTTTGACAAACTTGTGATATTACGAATTTCTGTCAAATACCTATAGTTACGACATGGTTATATGGATTAAAGTCATCATCATCATGTCGCGCCACCTGTGCGGATATCCCTGACCGTCTCTCGCCATTTCTCCCTATCATTCATCGCCTCCGGCAGGTCTTCAGGGTTACATCCCGTGTCCTCACATAGCTGCTGTATGTAAGTTCGTGCTGGTCGTCCCACTCTTGCACATCCATGTGTGGGGGTCCACAGGAGTACATCGCTTATGAGCTCGTCCTTGCTTCTCCAGCAGTGTCCCGCGTGTCTGGTTCGCCGAACTTGTATAGTTTTTGTGATGGGGGGCAAGTGTCCGTATAGTTGGAGTCTCGTGGGGTGTTGTCGCCAGGACTTGTTTAATACTGCTCTCAACATTCATGTATAATTTCCGTCCAGCCTCCTCTCCAGCCGCTTCGTAAGCGTCCATGTGGTGCATCCATATAGCAGTATCGACACAACCGCTGCCTGGAAGAAACTGCGTTTCATTTTATCAGTTAGGTCCGACTTCCATATGATCGAGAGCCTATCGATAGCTGTCCATGCCTTCGTCAGTCGTGTGTCGATGTCTTTCTCGGTTGATGAGACGCTGCTTCCTAGGTAGGTGAATTTGTCGACTAGTTTCAGAGAGGCTCCGTCTAGTGTGGCAATAACCGAATATATGTGTTACAACCAAACGGGCAACATTGCCATGGATTAAAGTAACTAAATATAATTAACTTCAACTAACTAATTCTCATTCAGATAGCTTACAATTATATGCTATTGAATATTCTAATACTAATAATTTTTAGATAATTCTAGAATTGGAATCTCACCATCAATCACAATTTAGAGTTAGATAAAGAAACAATTTTTAAGTGGTCTTACACAACTTCAGATTTGGTCAGTCACCTTGAGCTATATAATACGCAGAGTGCATTTCTATAAAGGAAAAAGACACCTTTAATGTTTCGCCTAAATATTAAACAAGGTCATGATAAAACTACTGTCCAGGAGTTCTAAAAAATATAGAGCAAACTTTTGTTGCCATTAATACCAGGTTCACTATGACCTAGATTGCGAGTACCTATTAAGGTCTCATCTATCGGTCAAATTGAAGTGTTTAATCATTTACTCGACTTGAAACTGAATAACTGTACGCAAATAAATGGTTAATATGGAATTATTAGAATTAGATTGCATTGCTTAAAACCATTTAACTGTGTATAGGTAGAAAGTATTTGTGTTAGATGAGAATCCTTAAAAACATTTAAGTGTAAAAACAAATGAGCAGTTGCAGGGCACCTACCCCCCCATAAGACAAATCTTTAAATTAAGAAGAGATAATATTATGAACTAATTACTGTGATAGTTGATTGAATTAATTATTTTATTATTTGGTTTGGTTGGCCTGCGAGTTTTTCAATTAGTTAATTAAGTTAGCTAAAATCGTTGAGCGGAAATGTAAGTCAAATTGGAAAGTCTAAACGAGGGCGCACCGAACAGCATATGGGACTTGTCAATTCTTTTCATGAAGAGCAAAAGTAAACTAAATACATTCATATCTTGTCACAAGTTTGATTGAGTAAATAAAAATAATGAATTGATACAAGTGAGATGAGGCAATGAATTGATACGTGTGAGATGAGGCAATGAATTGATACAAGTGAGATGAGGCAATGAATTGATACGTGTGAGATGAGGCAATGAATTGATACAAGTGAGATGAGGCAATGAATTGATACAAGTGAGATGAAGCAATGAATTGATACGTGTGAGATGAGGCAATGAATTGATACAAGTGAGATGAGGCAATGAATTGATACGTGTGAGATGAGGCAATTAATTGATACAAGTGAGATGAGGCAATGAATTGATACGTGTGAGATGAGGCAATTAATTGATACAAGTGAGATGAGGCAATGAATTGATACGTGTGAGATGAGGCAATGAATTGATACGTGTGAGATGAGGCAATAAATTGATACGTGTGAGATGAGGCAATGAATTGATACAAGTGAGATGAAGCAATAAATTTGTGAGGTTACATCATACTAACAACATCCTGAATTAGGCACATGATACTTCGCGAATTTTGAAAAAAAATGTCGGTTGTCAGTTAGAAGTTGGTGTTCAGAGAGTTTGGTCGGAAGAGATTGGTATCTTTGTATCTGTTGATCATATTTACTAACCCCTCCGCTCGGGCAGGATATGACACAGGGTCAATTTTTAAGCGGAGTTTAACTGGTTTGAATTCTGAGTTTACCATCACCTAGACTAGTTGCCTCACCAAGGCTGAAGAACCTAATCTGTCCTACGATTTACCCATAGCTGGAGGGAGAATAATTGGATTCATACCTTTCCCAAGGGTATTAGTGCTATGTGAAATGCAATCAGTCTCGTCCAGGATTTGAACTCGTATCGTCGTGTCCAATTCCTACGACGATAACCATTACACCACGGGCACCTCCATAGATAACCATTACACCACGGGCACCTCTTTGTATCTGTTGATATACTCTTGCAGATTTAATATCTCTTGTGCTATCGTATGCATTCTGACCATCGAACAGTGTTTTAGGATAATAAAGCGACAGGTTTCTAAAAATATATTAGACATATTATTTTACCTATAAGTTCCAATTGATGATTTTTAATTTTTGACGGACAGTTCTTCTTGTCTTTGAGTTGCAAAAACCCACGGAACATTGTTCCAACGAATCATCCCGACTGCTAGATGAAGTTCCGGAATTAATTCTCATTCCTATCTTTAGATCAATGTGAGCACAGAGAGGATTGATAATCAAACAATCTGTAAAACAAATTCAGTGCCGTTGGCAGGATAGACTAATTATTATTACTACATTTGATATCACAACTGTCGTCGTGAACGCACAGCAGTATTTTATTTGACGCTAGTTCAGCGTGGGTTTCGGAGACCGCGATATTGTTACGGTGGTTCCGTGGCAAGATATTGTTACATTTAGTACCGAACCCAAACGAGAGCATTACAAATGGTAATCGACTCCAGAACATAGTATCACATTTGGTGATAGTATCACAAATAATACCACTAATAGTAACAGACCACAGAACATAGAACCACATTTAGTGTTGGACAAAAAACTATACCGTCATAACCCACTGCGCACTGTTGAGAAGTATTGCCGAATTGATAAGTGATGATCACTTGCGGACACCTATACATACACACACCAATGTTGACCGAGCAGGAACATTTTTATTCACATGCTTTGTGAAGATACTAGATACAGTCAAGAGGATTTGCTTTGACTGATAACCGATAGGGACATATAGCGATGGTGAGAGTCAAAGTAATCTCTAATTTCGTCTTGACCGAATAATAAAAGTAACGATGATACTGATTGTATTGGTACAGTCATCAAAGGATAGGTACAGGGTCTGGTGTACTTGGAAATAAAAGGATAATGATCGGCCATACTACTAAAGAAGTCACAGAGACTTGAGGGGGTTTCATGTCACTCAGCCCCCAGTGGAAAACCATCAGATAACATTGGAGTGAAAAAATCTTAAATTTGTAAAATAATAATAATATTAATTTGTAAAATAATATTAATAATAATAATATTAAAGAAGAAGAAGAAGAAGAAGAAGAAGAAGAAGAAGAACAACAACAACAACAACAACAACAACAACAACAACCGATTCTACACAACTGTAGGTTAAGTAGGGATAGAAAGAAAATGATTATTCACATAATACGGGATTATGGAAAACTAGCACAAAGGGAATATAAGGTTAGACAAGACTGGGTGGTAAATAAAATCCACTCGAAATTGAGGAAGATATTTAAATTTCACCACCCTACCATTTGGTATATGCTTAAACAGAGTCTGTCCCATAGAATTAAACACATAGAGTTATTTTGGATTTTGAAATACAAACAAATCATCAATTCCCCGCCAGACGATCAGACCTAGTGATTATTACCGAATAAAAGAGATCCTGCCTTATTGTGGTCTTTGCAGTCCCAGCAGAGCAGAAAGTGAAAATCACCTAAAGTAAAAAGAGAGATAAGTACTTTAACCTTACCAGGGAAATAAAAGAAAATGCTAAGTAATATGAAGGTGACGTGATACTTATTAAAGTTACCGCATTTAAAACGGTCCCCAAAAGCGTAGAAATGGAACTAGAAGAGTTGGAAATCGTAGGAAGATTCAACATTATACAAACTACACCATTGCTGATATCGGCCAGAATACTGAGAAGAGTCCTGGTGACCTGAGGAGACTTGTTGTCACTCAAAGTCCATTGAAAGACCATCAGCTAATGCTAGAATGAAATACTCGCAAGAAGTAAAATAATAAGTTTTTTTTTTTTTTTTTTTTTTAAACGAATGGTCCGTCAGAAAGGATTTCATCTAAAACACCACATTTCCGCACCTTTGGGGAACTGGTACACAGGAACTGACCTTGAGCTTTCATTTCGGGACATTCTTAAACAAACGCATTCATAATAATCCGAGATTAATCAACGTAACACTCATTTTCACAGGCAAGCGTGAACTGAATATCTTCACACTTGTTCAGAGTCAACATTGAACATTTGATTTTCATTCATTTTCGTTTAGTTGTCAAACTGATTTTCTTTTTAACAAAATTAGGCTAATTGCTTTTTAGAACGACCTTGCAGAAATATGAACAGAATTTACACAAACGCATTAACTGCAATTGCATTGAAGTCAATGCCAAATTCATGCCATTTTCAAGTATTCAATTCGTCGCGAAATCCTAAAATTAGACATTTTCCTGTTTAAAAATCAACAATACCAACCTCAGTAGTTTATATTTTCTTCACATAATACAGATTTTTTTAAAAAACTTTATTTTCGCACCTGGCAGTTTAATTAGGCTATTTACTTTTATGAACGCATCAATTACATGGCAGAGACGAGTGTCCAAAAAGGAATTATATCAATCACAGAAGAATAAGGCAGTTTAAGGCATTTGGTTTGTTTTATGTCAAATAATGATACGAAAAATGTTGATCCCCACGAGTTTTCAGGAGATATTAGATGAATAGTATTTTTCAGGGTTACCAAAACTTGAATATATTGTAAATTACTAAAAAAGTTCTAAATGAAATGGGAGAGGAACAACTTCATAAGGACTAACATAAGCCATTAAATATTAATTTTCCTGTCAATTTAAGCATGGGTATTTTGCGGTCAGTTTAGATATGGCTAGTTGAAATTGATGAAATGAAAATGGTGTAAATGTTTAAGCTACGAAAGCTTAAGGATCAATTGCATTAACACACCGAAGAGACATTGCTGTAAAGATGTTTGATATATATATATATATATATATATATATATATATATATATATATATATATATATATAACGGTTACAAGACAAATATAACCAAAGGGTTTGGATGCACTCACTTCCTTTTTTTTTTCAGCTTGTTTAAGCGTACACAGCCGATGTGTCATTATTTTCTTTGGTTTGTGTCACCTCTGTTTCTCAATTGTTTACAGGGATAAAGTGGATAAATAAAATTAATGCCCAGTCTAATAGTCCCGCCCCCTCACATATGTTATTTATAGATGGGCTCTCACTGATAAATGTAACTGAAATTTTCTTTAATTTAACTGTGATATTTCGAACTGTGTTATAGATGCTGAAGAAAATGATTTTACTTGCCCGAAAAATAAAGACACTCATGATTAACTTAACAACATAATTTAATACTGGTAGAGGAACTATGTTGACCCAGTTGAAAGATTGTACTACATTCTCATTCAAAAAGAGGAGAGGCGACAGTGGATGAAATCAAAATATAATTTGGTAAATTGTCTGCTGCAAATATAACTGAGAATTCTAACACTTGGCTGTACGAAGTTTAGTGCTTTTTTGCCAGCTTTTCCTCAACATTTTTGCGAAAAAAATCAGGTGATCATCTATGCTAAATTAAATCCAGTCTCTCTAATTTGAAATCCCGGTCTCGCACAGTTTAATCAGGCTTAGGAGGGCATTTCCTAAACTTCATGACTATTTGAGTTGAAAGGATTGCAGTCATTTCTGTCCATTCGTCTTATAATGGGAGTGGCTGCGTGAATAACTCTGATCAGCATTTATTACTAATCCGTGTAAAAAAATCATATCCGAAATTTCAGGATTATTTGAGTGAAAGGATTTCCAGTTCTCTTCATTCTATTTCACGCCAAATGGGACTGGCTGCGTGAATAGCTCTGATACGCATTTATCTCGAATCCGGGTGTGAAATTATTTCCTAAGCTTCATGAGTTGAAACGATTACACGTTAACTTTGGTCTAATTTCCTTATAGTAGTACTGGATGCATGAATAGCTCGTCATTTATCTCTTATCCGAGTGAGAAATTGTTTCCTAAAACCTAATCAATAAATTTTGAGTTTAAATACTATACAAGTCGACGCGTATTTCACAAAACCTCAAATAAGCGTTTTAGCCAAAGGCAACACAAGCAATAAATAATTGAATTTTGAAGTCTCCACATCCTCTAACAAGCAAAATTGTGTCAAGAAAATCTAATTATTTCTGTTACTTCTAAATGATTGGTATTAAACTTATGAAATAAAAGCTGGTTTTTCATAATTTGGATTATTGCATATTCGTAATAATAAACAAACATCTAAAATCCACTAACAGACATCGTTACAATATTACAGTTAAATTATATTGTAATTATCACCGTTTGTTTTGGCTCATCTCCGATTAAAATAAATTCACGCAATAACAACACATCTATCTATCTATGTCTCTTTCTCTCTCCTCTCTCTCTCTCTCTCATATATATATATATATATATATATATATATATATATGATTGTTCTTTACGATCACCAGATGGAGACACAGAATACTTCAACATTGTAGCAGGAGTACTACAAGGAGACACGCTGGCTCCGTACCTCTTTATCATTTGTCTAGACTACGTACTTAGAACATCGATTGACGAAATCAGAGAGAATGGCTTCGAGCTGACGAAGAAAAGAAGCAGAAGGTACCCCGCAACAACAATTACCGACGCCGACTACGCCGATGACATAGCAATACTGGCAAATACACCCGACCAAGCCCAAACACTACTGCATAGTTTGGAACGAGCAGCCGCAGGCATAGCCCTTTATGTTAATGCACACAAAACGGAATATATGTGCTATAATCAAACGGGGGATATCTCCACTCCAGAAGGAACCCCTCTTAAACTAGTAGACAAATTCACTTACCTTAGAAGCAGCGTCGAATCAAACGAAAAGGACATCGAAACGATGTTAACGAAAGCATGGACAGCTATCAACAGGCTATCGATTATATGGAAATCAGACCTAACCGATAAAATGAAACGCAGTTTCTTCCAGGCAGCGGTCACATCGATACTACTATATGGGTGCACTACAGGGGTGCTAACAAAACGGCTGAAGAAGAAGGTAGACGGCAATTACACAAGAATGCTGCGTGCAATCTTGAACAAGTCCTGGCGGCAACACCCCACAAGACACCAACTGTACGGCCACCTGCCTCCTATCTCGAAAACTATTCAAGTTAGACGAACCAGACATGCAGGACACTGCTGGAGAAGCAGGGACGAACTCATAAGAGATGTACTTTCATGGACCCCAACACATGGCCATACAAAGGCAAGAGGACCAGTACGTACATACATTCAGCAGCTATGCGAGGATACGGGATGCTGTCCTGAAGACCTGCCTAGGGCGATGAACGATAGGGAGCAGTGGCGAAAGAGAGTCAGGGATATCCGTGCTACCAGCGCGACATGATGATGATGATATATATATATATATATATATATATATATATATATATATATATATATATATATAAAGCTCTTTCTCTCTGATGCCTGCAACATATGAAAAATCCGAGTAGTTAACCACTGCCCACTGTAAAAATATAATTTAACTTTCCATGTTATAAAACTGCTATCTTGATAATAGCAATAGCATTCAGCATATTCCAAACACTTTTCCTTTTTTCTACTTTATACACACACGCACACACACACACACACACGCACATACACACGTATATATATATATATATATATATGTGTGTGTGTGTGTGTGTGTGTGTGTGTGTAATAAAACAATGAATTACACTAAATGACGACCAAAATGTCCTTTTCTCCGATGTGTTAGGTCACAAGCACAGTTTAAATTTTTCCCTAGTCCCTCTGATCAAAACCATATATTGCAAAATTCCCTCAGATTTTTAGAATCTGCAGTTATTTACCAAACAAACCAGCGTACTATTGAGGATTCATTTCTTTCCATTTTCCATTTTCTTTTTCTTTTCTTCCTTTTAACTTAGACACTCCATTATAATCAATGACTTACATGAAATTGGATATGCCTGAAGCCATCCCCTCCAAACCTTATTTTTCTTTCCCACTTTCTTCATTCTCATTAAAATTAATCCACTCCCATCTGATGTAATCTCTGATGTAACCCGATAGATTTGACTTTACCAAGCTCCAACATAAACCCAGACATTTACAATCAAAAGCAATAGACCTTACCATCATCCCTTAAACTCATATTTTACTCCCTCTCTATTACTTCCCTTATATGCCACTGGTCTTTAGACCCTCTATCTCCCCCTTATACCTTTATTTTCTCCGATTCTTATCGATCTTCTCGATTTCTTAAATTTAGAAAAAATCAAAAAATATCTGAGGAAATGCTTGAATAAAGACTAAAATATCTCATATAACCCCTTTGTAATTTTTTCCTCTTTTCCACTTATTTTTATCATCTTTTCAAATTCACCAAAATCTGCCATTTCACCATTTATATATATATATATATATATATATATATATATATATATATATATATATATATAACCGTGCAATAAGATCCGGTAGAAATAAAATGCATAATATAAATATAACAGCTGTGTCCTGAATGTCTTGATCATCTAATTTGGATGGTTTTTGAGATGGGAGGTAGGTGGCCGTGCAGCTGCTGTTTTATGGGATGCTGCTTCCAGGATTTGTTCAATATAGCTCGTAGCATTCTTGTACAATTGTCTGCAAGCTTTTTCTCAATACGCTTTGTCAGCGTTCATGTGGTGCATCCATAACAGACACATAACCATACAACCAAACGCAGAGAAAGATTACTTAAAACTAATAAACAAACATTTTTGAAATATAAATTCAAGACAGAAAATATTCATAAGAAACACTGAATGCATCATCTGCATCTGAATCGATAACATCAAACAAATAATAAGAGATGCAAAAAAAGGAAATAAAATAAAAACAGCTAGAACATGCAACCGGAAAGTGCAGAAAAAAAAAACACATAAAGAGTATGTCAACTTTAAATTAAAAATAACAATTGAAAAATATACATTGTGCTTCAGGTGAACTAAAAATGAAATCTTTATAACCATATTAAAAAAAATAATTATACAAAAGTAACATCGCCCTTACAAAAATTATTATGAGAACATAAAGTAAAAGTCCAATGAATGGAGATAAAACACAGAAAAAAAGGAACAAAATATTGTAATTAATGCATAGAAAAAAGAAATTGTACATGATCGAACGTAAAAACAAAGACAAGTTACTAAATAAAAGGAACAGATATATTTGGAACAAGTTCATACAAGAAAGGAACACACGAAGAAAGGAACAAAACGAACGCAAATGAAAAGACATGCGATTTCAAAAGAACGTGAATATAATATGTCAGAATTTGGTCGAACATTGCAGAAATAAGTTATATCTTTGTACTTAGCCCCCCACCAAAAAAAAAAATAGTGGAAAAGTAGATAAATCAAACAAAACGGGATTTAAAGTTAATATTTCGTTCTTTACAAAGAGAAGAACTTCATCTGATTAAACATTAATAAAGAACTAATTAAATGCGATGCAAATGTATTTCATCCACCAAAATCTACAATTTTAGATCGATGGATTGATTTGCTACGTACAACTTTGGATGACAGTGATACTACCGAGAGTTTAGTTTTTTTATACCACTTTGCTGCTGAGGATTCCAGCATTTTGGTTAATTATCACAACATGAAGTATTTGCTGGTGATAAAAACTTCTGGGAAGAATTGTGCATCTTCTTTTAATTTGTAAAAACGTAATTTTGCTTTTATAACACCATAAAAAAGATTTATAGACTTTAATAAAAATTCAAAAGTCAAATTAAAAGATGAGTACAAATCGAGCATTCAAATTGTCATAACAAGAAAAAAAACGTGTGTTTTTTTTTGTAGAAATATTTGTTTTTAACCATGACATCTCTTGGCCTCCAGTTGCGGTAAAAAGGTGAAAACTTTCAATAGATCAATCAGATTTTTTCAATTTTTTGTTTTTGTTATTGTGTAAAGAGATAATCCGCCACAAATAATTAACAACGCCCCTATATTGTGGTTTGATAGGTTGACCAATTAAAATCTGATACGTGGAAGACATACCCATCCAACTGACATAGATAAGCGTATTTGATTACCTAGCTATTAGCAGCAGAATACGAAATGATCTCTGATTATTTAGCCAATTGGGGATGTTTGGTCCATGGGGAATCCTATATAAAGATATATGCTTTGAAGATTAGAACAGAGAGGCGATCTAATGTCAATAACGAAGACAAGAGAATAAGAAAAGAAATCTCTCCAAGAACTAAAACCTCTACACAAAAAGCTTGACTTTAGAGGACAATAGAAAAACTTCACCAGGCAGATACCTCATTTGCCTCTCTCTCAAATACAACAAAAAGCCACAGTTTTTATATATATATATATATATATATATATATATATATATATATATATATATCATTCTGTTTCAATAAATAGTTCTAATTGTTCACGGAGAGCTTTTTCCTATCTGGGGGTTGCTAACACACGAGCCTCATATTCCGACGAAAAGTTCCAACTCAAAGAAAAAATTCCGGATAGATTGTGTCATACACTTTCTGTGGATCTTTCAAGCAAAACGTTGATATAGAGTTAGTTGATGAACCAGCAAGCCGGAAAACCATGTCGTTGTAACATAACTAAGGCATCAACCAAGTACCGTGACTAGCTTAGAACCACATAACAGAATTGTGCAAACGAATACCAGCTCTTGAAGTCTCCAGTTTGAAACATTGAATTTGTTTCGAAATATAAATAACATTTACACAATATATATATCAAATTAAAAACAGCATCTTTCGAATGTGTAACTCATGCTGCTTTGTGTAACACTCTAATAATAATAAAAATAATGATAATAATATTATATATATATATATATATATATATATATATATATATATGACATTTTTGCATTCCATCTGACGAGCAATGGAAATGCAATAGTATTTCTAATTTTCTTGTTTCTTAATATATATATATATATACATATATATACATATATATATATATATATATATATATATATATATATATATATATATATATTTCACACGTAAACATATATTCACATCATCATCAACTTATGCTGATATCACTCAAACCCTTGACTCTCAGTCGTAATCCAATCATATCCTTCATGACTACTGGCTGGTCTGAACCTCTGAATCTAGTGTTTTCACAGAAATAACACATTTATGTCCTTAAGCCACGCATACTCACATATGTAATCATAAACACGCATACACAAACGTGCGCAGAGAAACACACACACACACACACACACATATATATATATATATATATATATATATATATATATATATATATATATATATCTGAGAGAGTGAAGAAATTAAGAAACAATGAGTGAGACTGTGTGACAAAGTGCGAGAAAGAAAGTATGAGACTGTAGGAATTATGATTTGGATTTTGAATGATTCTCATGATTTCATTTTCCCCTTTGTTCAAGTCGAAGTAATTGTGAAAACTCCTTATACTTAAATAAAATAAAATTAAATCTGTCGACTTAGATGATTAATATAGTATGTTTTATACTAAGATTGATATCTTTAAAGTGCCTATATGACAATAAAAGGGCTTGAAACGGATCCAACCGGGGCAGTGAGAATTCAAGATATATTTCATTCATATAATAGATATTATATTATATTTTATTATCTATTTTAAGTAAACAAATACAGTATTTCTTATAAATTCAAATAATTAATATGAGTATTTATTATGTACTTTAACATAAAAGAATGTTATAAGTATCAAAATCTATTATATAATTAGTTTTGAAAAATTTAATATATATTATGATTTAGTAAATATTTTTATGTAAAGATAAATAAATTTTGTATATATCCTTATTAAGGAAATACAATAAATATCAAAATTTGCTATATACTTTAATATGCGAAATATTTGAAATGTCAAGATTGATATCATGATCATATAATTTAATGTAATATATTTAATATATGTTAACTTTTTAAAAATATACTTTTATATATTTAATATAGTTTGATATATATGGTGATGTAATAAATATAAAAAATATTAGAGAATATCATTAATTTTTTTTTCATTTTCACCGAATCCATGGGAAGCAGCATAGTGGATATAAAGTCAAGCGCTAAACTTTATGACGGCTCAACTCAATTGCCTAACATGGTCCAGGGCGTTTGAATCCTACATTTCATCGGATAGGATCGATTAGTTCAATCGGGGAATTACTGCTGCTCATCTATAAGGGTGGCTTCTATAGATGAGAATAAAAACAGCCATTGAAAGATAACCATGTCTCACACTCAAACCACATATCCAAACAATATCGCTCTTCGCGCGGATGAAAAAGGGACGCGCCCAGCTGAGGTTGGAGCCCTGGCCTCTGTGTTCGAAAAATCAGCTACAGTGCTCAAACAACAAAAATTGCTAAAATGCAAACACACAATACAAATAGGAACATTTAACGTTAAAACCTTAAATAGAATAGGACAACTACCGGAGCTTACAGCATCTACCGTAGATAATAAAGGTATGAACCCCGTTATTCTCCCTCCAGCTATGGATAAATAGTAGGACGGACTAGGTTCTTCAGCCTTGGTGAGGCAACTAGTCTAGGAGACGGAAAACTCTGAATTCAAACCTGTTAAACTCCACTTAAAAATAGACCTTGTGTCATATCCTGCCCGAGCGGAGGGGTTGGTAAATAGTACCATAGATAATAAAATAGACATAATATGCATTCAAGAACACAGATACACACATAGCGAGGATATTAAATATCACGATACTGGCAATTGATGGACGCTAGTCACTGATTCAGCATGGAAAAACTCTATCAATGCCACGATAAGTAGAGTATGTATGCTTTTTAGGACCACAAGCCCTAAAACCACTAAATAGCATAGAGAAAATAAACCCAAGGATGATGGTAACTACTTTTAATGGCAACCCCAGTGCAACAATCCTCTCCTGCTACAGCCAAACTAATGTTAGTGAAGAAACTGAACTCATCGCCTTCCACGATGAGCTATCCTCTCTTGTGCGTAACATCCCGAAATACAACGTTCTCGTCATTGGCGGAGACATGAATGCCCAAATATGGAAAAACAGAAACATCAAATACAGCCTACACAACACATCAAAAAGAAATGGACAACATCTAACAGATTTCACGATAGAAAATAGATTAACATGCCTCAATACAAACTTTCAAAAATTGGTAGGATGTTGATAAAAGTATATAGACAAAATGTGTTTTTATCATTTAATCAAAAATAAAAGACGACTGCCCAACTAAACATATCTTAAATACATGATTATTCAGTTCAACACGATACTGACACCCAAGAATATCGCTTTAATCTCATGAAAAGAACAATAAATACAACGAAGAAAAAATAAACACCCTAAATAATGAAGCACATAATATTACCACCTGAAACTAAGACAATTATCGGGAAACTTGAAAAGATCTTAAAAAAATTATACAAAAAAAATGTGTCTTTCTTATTTAAATAAACATGCTTAAATAAAAGTCTGCTGCCCAACTACACACATACACACACACACACACACACACACACACACATAAGAAAAGAAATATATTGAGCTTGGAGTTCTATTGCGTGTCTATATTTAACCAAACTCCTCCGCTATGAGCAGACTGCAAAACAAGATTCTTTTTAAGTGGAGTAACTTTGCCTTAATTAAAGAATGTTCCTTCACCTAGATCGGTTCCAATATGAGAGTTGAAGAGCCAGGTCTAGCCTGTAACTTACTTATAACAAGGTGAAGAAAAGAACAGATGTATTTATATTTTTCCCTTAAAAATTACCGTAAATTTAACGCAAACTGCCCACGTTCTGGATTTGTCGACTGAATTCCTTTCTATCAAGCATAACCGTTAAAACATGAGCGCCTCCTCTTTATGTGTTTGTGTTTATAAACTTGATATCACTAAATGCAACCCTCTACTCAAATATACTTACACCTTTGTATGCACTAGACAACTGCCATCAATCCAAGGCCTGGTTTCTATATAATATTCCTTTGTTGTGTAAATTTCTGAAACGAAACTTGATCATTTTTATCATTAAGGTTTTTTTCGGACTATTTACTTCATGTTTATGGCTATTTTCACAACGTTTCCGCTGATATGTATTTCAGCCTTCTTCAGGTGTTTGTTGTACTCGGGAACCTTCACGGAACTTCGAACCACGTCCTTTATTGAATCCACGGGGGTCACCTGTTCTGATTCCGGTCGCCATAATCGGGTACAAGTGTTAAGTATCCCTGTATTGTTACTCGCCTGCAGTCAGGATTGAACCTGCAACATCCAGATGATTGTCTCCTTAGAAGACTAGGGAACCAACACCGGTAACCGTTACGCCATGTGTCCTCCAGGAAAGGCTGGAAGACATATCGGCCGAAACGTTGTGGAAATAACAAAAAAGATGAAGGCAATAGTCCGAAAACCCTTAATGATAATAATATTCCTTATCCACACTAAATCAATCCTTAAGGAATGAGCAATACTTAAAGACATAGGAAAAAACGAAATAAAACAATAATACCCAAACATAACTGAAACAGGATTATACGAATTTTTCGCTTTAGATGAAATCAGTATAAAAAGCGACCTGAATTTCTCGCTCTTTTCGTAAGTAGACCACTGATGAAACTATCTTTTTATTGAAAGATAATTTAGTTTTCTGTATTGCCTTCTTTTCTCATAACTATATCATATCTATTCTCATACCTATATCATATATAACAAAATAAACCTTAATATACGCTTAGAGCAGGTGTGAGCTGCTATGTACAAGTTATCGATCATATGGAATTCTGATCTATCCGATAAAATAAAACAATATTTCTTCCAAGCTGTGGCTGTGTCAATAATACTGTATCGATGCACCACATCGACGTAGACAAAACGTATAGAGGAAAAGTTAGATGGTAACTACACAAAAATGCTGCACCCAAGAAACAACAGATGTACGGCCACTTACCGCCTATCCCAAAAGCCATCAATGTAAGAGGAAGAATGCATTCGGAACACTGCTTAAAAGCTAGGGCGAACTCATAAATCTATCGTTCTGCTACGGACCCCAGCAAATTGACGTGCCAGTGTTAATCGACCAGCTAGAACTTATTTAAATCATCTTTGTGCCAGGAAAGGATGTAATTTGGAGGACCTGCCGAGAGTGAAGGATGAGAGAGAGAGAGAGAGAGAGAGAGAGAGAGAGAGAGAGAGAGTCAAGTTAAACCGTGCTGACAGCGTGACTTTATCATAATTATGATGATAATGGTATTCATACATGTATAATAGGGTCGCTCAATAAACAAAGACAAATTCTAAAAAAAGTTAATATAGAAATGCTTTTTTTTCAAGATTTTTCCATAACATTAAAGAATACATGGTTTGGAATTGCCTTGAAGAGAAAATTATTCTAATTTCGCCGAAATATTTTGCTTTGTGAATGTTCAAAATAGCGATAAACCAAACGGAATTGACAAGATTTGAGTTCATGTTTGACATCAAATCTTTGGTGGCTGAGAAAGGCAACCAATGAGAAATGTATTGAAAGAATACTTGTGACTTGCAAGCAGAAACACATTTTAGTGAAAAAAAAAAAACATTAATGGACTAAATATGAATTTTCTGGTATGAGCCCGAGTCGAAAAATGTTGTACTGGAAATGAAAACAAACTAACTCTCCGATAAAGAAAAACTTTTAGGTGCAGTGTCTTATAAAAAAAGTTATACTGATAGTTTTCCGGGACATAAATGGACACTTCACGATTGATTTCGTATGAATAAGGTTCAACTGTTAGCAAGTACTTCCCATTTCCAACATTTTATACAAAATTCACTTATTTGTTGAATGACACTTGTACGTCTATAAACCTGGTGATATGTACCATTCCGCAATAAGGATATTAATTTGACACCAAATTGGAATTCAGTGATGGTATACACGTGAATACTTAATCGATTCACTATTAAAATGCGGGAGGAAATCAGAACATATTCCCTTCACATTGTTTCATTCTCTTGGGTGTACGAATTATAATGCGGATATTGTTCGTACGGAAGTTGAATATGTCAGCACCAACATCAAACTTAGACTCTTACCTTCTGTGAATCTGCCACTGATATAATTCAGTCATGATAGAAAATATTTCTGCGTTTTGGGCAGGTCAACCTTAGTCATTACAATCGTGTCTTTGCAAAAAGAAACGAGAAATTATGCAAAAATATGAATACGCATGAACAAATAAATATATAAATAATCAAAAGGCGATAACGATAGTAAAATGTGTAAGAGTGAGTTCATTAACGGCAATCTTGTATTTTTATTATGCTGTGTTTTAGAACAGAGAAGAGATAAAAATGCCAAACGTTAATATTCAGTAGTGAAAGCTGTTCAAAGTGGAGAAGTTGGATAGAGTGTGGGGATTTTAGCTTAAAATATTCTCAGATTAGTCTGTATTTTAAAACAGCGGTTGAATTTGAACAGCATGCAATGCAATCTCAGAGTTAACAAAATTTATGTTTTGGTATATATTTGAAGCAGTTATCAAACGAAAAACATTCACAATTATAGTGAACGAGATACCGGGTCAATTATATATTTTGGTATATATTTCTTTAATTGTATTAGAGATATTTTTTAATGAGAAAAAATTTAAAAAATAACAGGAAATTATCGGTAGATATTTTAGATGAATTATATTATTTCATAGATTCGGACTATAGCCTCAATGTTATAAGGTATATTCACAATGCTTCGGTTATTTTATTCTCTGTTTTTTCATTTAAATACCTTTCATAAAGACCAATCAGAACCCTACGTACATTAATGTTAATTCTAATCACCCTAAAAACATAATGAAGCAAATCCCAAAAGCGGTAAATTTAAGAATAGGTAAGCTATCTGCAAATGAAAAGATTTTCAAAGAGAGTAGTAAAAGATATATAAATGCCCTTAAAAATAGTGGTTTTAATGAGGATTTTAGGTATTTAAATGAAAATATAACAAATGAAATTACTAAAGAAAATAATAATTACGATCAAAAAAATAAAAATAGAAAAAGGAAAATTATATGGTTTAACCCCACTTTTTGTAAACTAGCAAATATAGATGTAGGTAAATATTTTTTGAGACTGATAGATAAACATTTTAAAAAGATAATATATTACATAAAATATTTAATAGGAAAACCTTGAAAATAAGTTATTCTTGCACAAAAAATATTTCTCAAATAATAGTCATAATAATGAATTAATTAATAAATTTCGTAACCGAGTAAATAATAATAATAATAATAATAATAATAATAATAATAATAATAATAATAATAGTAAAAAAATAGAATGTAACTGTAAATCTCGAAGGGATTGTCCAATGAATGGTTTGTGTAATTTAGATAACATAGTATATCAAGCAATTATTTATCCAAAAGAGAACATAAATGATAAGAAATGTTATATTGGCATTTCATCTACTAATTTTAAAATTAGGTATGGAAATCATAAATTTTCCTTCTCCCATGAGCATAAAAAAAATCAAATCCTTTATTGGGGATTAAAAGTTAAAGGGTTAACCCAGGAAATACAATGGTCCATATTGAAAAGATCTAGTACCCCAAAATCTTTCGATAGTAGGTGCAACCTGTGTCTTGAAGAAAAAATCCACATTTTGCTTTTTCCTGAGCCCAAAAAATTATTAAATAAGAAAAATGAACTAATAGCTAGGTGTAGACATAAGGATAAATTTAAACTATAAATAATTAACAAATTTTTCTATAACAACATAGAGCTAATTTTGAGAATAAATAAAATAAATTGTTAGATAGAAAATTGTGAAAAATAATATAACACATACGTCATCATCATATCATCATCATCATATAGCGCTGGTAGCACGGATATCCCTGACCCTCTCTCGCCACTTCTTCCTATCGTTCATCGCCCTTGGTAGGTCTTCAGGACAACATCCTGTATCCTCACATAGCTGCTGAATGTACGTTCGAGCTGGTCGTCCTGCTTTTGCGCGGCAATGTGTGGGGATCCATAAGAGTACATCTCTTATGAGTTCATCTCTGCTTCTTCAGCAGTGTCCTACATGTCTGGTTCGTCTAACTTGAATAGTTTTCGTGATAGGGGGCAGGTGGCCGTACAGTTGGTGTTTTGTGGGGTGTTGCTGCCAGGACTTGTTCAGGATTGCACGCAGCAATGCTTTCTAAATAATTTTGAAATGTTAAAATATAGTAAATAAATTAAATATTTGCTTTAATTTTAATATATCTAATACTGTACCTTTACTTGAATTTTTTATTTAAAGTTTAAATCTTAGTCCATAAAAAATCTGTAAGTTAGGTCTAAATATAAACTTTTAAAAAAAACAATATTTACTACACTGCTAACCGAAAGTTAAATTTAAAACGGAAGTGGGCTTAGTAAAGAGGTAAATCCTCACCCCTCTTCGACTCCGTCATACTATCCCCTCCCACTATCATGTGTCTGTTCAATTTTTTTTATCCAAAAGGATCTGAAGAAGTCCTGTTACTTTTTTCGTGTTTTTGAAAACTTCAAAAATGCGTAACAGGATTGAAATAAATTTATAATCCTATGTGACCGGTTTCGTTGTTTTTCTTAAAGAATTTATTGCTCTGTATGATTGGTACATTGAGCTCTTTACCAGGAAAATTTTAAATATTCATGCTTGAATAACTTCTTGTCCTGATGGAATTACTCCCAACTCCGGTTTGTTTAACTGGACCAAAGATATATATATATATATATATATATATATATATATATATATATATATATATATATAAAGGCAAGTAGAGTCTAATATTAAATAAGTATGCATCGGACAAGAATCAGACAGCATGAGAGAAAGGAAATCACACAGAAAACTGTGACGTTTTGCTATACGGCTTGCTATAACAGAAATGAAATAATATTCTGCAAAAAGAAAGTCTACCAGTGACTTAACCAACCGATGAATAACTTTTTTATAGTTTTCAATATGTATAAGTTTTTCATTTCCATTTTTATAGGAGTCTTATGGACCCCCACACATGGCCGTGCAAAAGCAGGACGAACAGCACGAACATACATTCAGCAGCTATGTCAGGATACGGGATGCTGTCCTGAAGACCTACCTAGGGCGATGAACGATAGGGAGGATTGGCGAGAGAGGGTCAGGGATATCCGTGCTACCAGCGCGATATGATGATATGATGAAGTGAAGGCAACTCATCTTAGGTCTCTTGGACTCTTCTAATTATCCTAGCTCTGGTCTGGATGGCATCTATTCTTCCTCAAAATTGCAACAGCAATTTTAGTTCTCTTGAAAGTTCGAACGGCAAAATTCATTTGACGGCATTTTATTTTTCTTGTTTATAAACTCAAAGTCTGGTCTTCTGGCTGGGATTACATAATCCATTTGTTTTTGAAAATTCCAGTGAAATGTGTGCTTCTCATTCGTTCTGATGGATTTTACTTGGTACATATACCATTTGTTAGAATGGTACAAAATGAATATCATGCACAATTAATATCATGCAAAATTAATAGCATGCACAAATCCCAAAGGAGTTTATGCGTATCATTCTTCAGGACAGCCACTGGTTTTTGCATATACCATTTGTTTATTATTAGGAGTAGTTATATTAGTAAGGGTAATATCAGAAATAATCATAATTCATATATAGGTCATTTTCGGGGCTTTATTGAATGAATATTTCTTTCGTTTTTCTTCACTTGGTAACGAGTAAATTTTTTATATACAATTTTATTTCCGATGAAATGTCCTTATAGCGAAATATTACAATTTGATTTTACAAATAGCTTTCTTTTTCTCACAGGCATAAATGTATCCCTTTAAAGACGTAGGCATCTCCAGATTTTCCCATCCAGTTAAGCTTCGTCCCGTACTTATTTTCTGCTACTCTGCTGCGGTCGCTCACAGATTATATGATTAACCATTTCATATTTACCTCCACTATACCTACACTTGCTATGCCGTGGGGTATTATCAATTCTCGCTTTGATGAAATTGAATTGAATGTTGCTGTGTTGTATTACTATTAGAGAAAATTGAGTTTTGCTCTTGAGGTTTCACTTTCTTAAATATGTCCAGGTCTACATGTGTGAAATCTCACCAGGTTTGTTTTTTCAATTAAGATTATCTACACAGTTGTTTTTCTTTCTTTCTATTTTTGTTTCCTAGTTTAGATTGACTTCTTTTTATTCTTGTGTTGCCAGTCCTGATACTGACGGTAGTAATTAATATTTGCTCTTTTTAATCTTCTCCACAAATTCTTGTATTTATTGATGCATCAAGGCAATCTTCAGTTACCGCTTGTAATTGTTATCTTAAGAGTTTTTCACATCAGCGTCAGCTGATGGTTTTTCACTGGAGTTTGAGCGACAGCAATTTTTCTCTAGTGTTCACTACTCTTCTCTGTATTCTGTCCGTTCTCAATAATGGAGTAGTTTGGATGGTCTCCATTGGTCCTCTTATTTCCAAGCCCTCCGGTCCCTTTAATAATCCTTATGATTGGCGCAATTGTCACTTTCATGTTCCACATCTTTTCCAATTCCCTGCAAATGCTTCTTTTCACCTCTTTCAATTTTATTCTGTGGTCAGCTGCGACAGCAAAGTCCACAATTTTTAAAGTCCTCTTCTTTTTTGTTTATTATAAGGTCTGTTCTTCTGGCCGAGATTAGGTGATCCGTTTCTATGTCAAAATCCCAAAGGAGTTTATGCGTATCATTCTTCGGGACAGCCACTGGTTTGTGCATTTACCATTTGTTCATTATTAGGAGTAGTTATAGTAGTAGGGTAATATCAGAAATAATCATAATACATATATAGGTCATTTTCGGGGCTTTATTGAATGAATATTTCTTTCGTTTTTCTTCACTTGGTAACGAGTAAATTTTTTATATACAATTTTATTTCCGATGAAATGTCCTTATTGCGAAATATTTCAATTTGATTTTACAAATAGCTTTCTTTTTCTCACATGCATAAATGTATCCTTTTAAAGACGTAGGCATCTCCAGATTTTATAAAGTAAGTCGTAAATATAGACTTATCAAAATAGCAATGTGACAATTTATCTTCTCGCGGAGATAAACACAGAATCGCTCGAAGCAAAGTCGTTATGTGCCATTCTCTGTAATCTAGACAGTGAATACAATGATCCTCTAAACATTATACTGTAAGGAAACGTCTCATTTATGGAGCTTAGATCAATTCAATTGGATTAGCATTACTAATCTTGTGAAAATGTACATGCACTTACATATGCAGACGATAAGAAGAATTGGTATCTCGCTTCTAAAATCATATAAAATATGAAAACTTACAGATCTAAATAAGATGAATATGATTTCAGAGACGAGAATAGACACCTGAGGATATTTAGGCATGTATTTATTACATACATACGGGTGACACAGAACGTCTGTAAGTTGTTTAAAGTTAATATCTATATTGTTCAGGATAGTTCAGAGTCATTTTTCCAGGGTTAGTTCTGAAAGTACCATAATTATCCGTGTATAATACCCACCCATCTGTTACATGCTCACAAAACATTGGAGTATCGAATTTAAAGTGTATAATGACGTTTTAGAGTTGCTGCTGATAAATCTAAACCTAAGTAAAAGTAAAGTTGCTGACCTTAGTCGAGAGTGACTCGAAAGCTCCCTTTTCAATAGCTATAACACCGAGATATAGGGGAGGGCGCTACTCTATTCCAAGGATTGCCCCACTTTACCCCTTTATCTTTAACTAATATAGCTGACGGTTAAGCAAGACCCCACCAAGTACGATGTTTTGTGTCTCGACTTCGGATTGAACCTCGGTCTCCCTGACCTTTGGCGAACACTCTACTCATTAGGGTATTTTCATAATAATAATAAGTTAAAACACAAAATCTTCACTGCATCTAAAGAATACATGTTCACAGAAAAATGCACCGAAAACGCTTTTCATTGGATGTTTCTTTGTAACAGTATAAATCACATAAGTTTGGACTATGGATATAATTTACTTTAAGTAATTCCATTCCGCATATGGGATTGGAAATAAGAGTATACAGTTCATGGGTATAATACGTATTTCTATTATTTGACCAGAAAAATCTGAAAGAGTAATGCGTCCTATGATTACGGTCAATCCTGCTGTATATTTTCAACTTTTTTTACTGATACTCGGGCTAGATTTTTGATGAGTGATTGCTGCCACGTAGTTCATTATTGAACGTCTTGCTTTACTTTCCATGGGCATAGATCAATGTTGTCACGAGGCTGGTAACTCAAATTATTGTCCACACGGCTTGCTTTACTTTCCATGGGCATAGATCAATGTTGTCACGAGGCTGGTAACTCAAATTATTGTCCACACGGCTTGCTTTACTTTCCATGTGTATAGATCAATGTTGTCACAAGGCTGGTAACTCAAATTATTGTCCACACGGCTTGCTTTACTTTCCATGGGTATAGATCAATGTTGTCAGAAGGCTGGTAACTCAAATTATTGTCCACACGGCTTGCTTTACTTTCCATGGGCATAGATCAATGTTGTCACGAGGCTGGTAACTCAAATTATTGTCCACACGGCTTGCTTTACTTTCCATGGGTATAGATCAATGTTGTCACGAGGCTGGTGACTCGAATTATTGTCCACACGGCTTGCTTTACTTTCCATGGGCATAGATCAATGTTGTCAGAGGGCTGGTAACTCAAAGTATTGTCCACACGGCTTGCTTTACTTTCCATGGGCATAGATCAATGTTGTCACAAGGGCGGCAACACAAATTATTGTCCACGCGGCTTAATAGCATAACCCACTGCCTAATTGTTCTAATATTCAACGTTTAGTGTTGAGGTCTTCGTGAAGATTGTTGATAGATACAAAGAAACGATGACGAGACATGGAGTCCTCTTAAAAAGAAGAAGACGGGAGGTTTTATCAACTAGAATTTAAAGAATTATGAATTTTTTTGAAAATTAGTATCATATTCCAAATAGTTGAGTGATTTTTGCTGGTCCAAAACTAGGTTGTTACTCGTCGCTATTCCTGTAACTCTCTGACTGACCCTTTCAAAAATTCCCTGAACAGTCGTGCGTGATTTTATCTTGCAAGTATCGGAAGATTGCTTGTGTTTGACCTTTGGTTGTCGGTCAAAGAACTAGGCACGAGGATCGTAAGTAGACTGCGCTAGCCATTATATTTCAGGTCCACACTATAAGATTAAGTATTAAGTGACATGTCAGTATTGAGTTTTAAGATAGTCTTATTAATTTGCTCCAACAAAAGAAATTTTAGGGATTTTTTCTGTATTGGCGAAATAAAAGTAGTCGTGAGATGATTGCTCACCCTCACGTCGCCCCCACGTCAAGCACTTTATTTCTTTTATGATTCAAAGATAAATACTTTACGGAATATATTTTTCGTTGTCAAGAACAATAAAACTTAATGTTTGTTACATAATCCCTACTCTGAAATTTCAAATTTTTAGAAGTACGAAAATGAACGATAAAAGCCTTTAATCACATAAACATTTAAATAAGTACACTGACTGATTAATCCTATTGTCGGAAAATATTAAGTGTGCACATATGGAAGCATATATTTCAATATACTTTTAACTATTTTTCCCTAAAAGTTTACTCAGCGTGAATCATATTCTATTTATAATATATCTAGTTGAAAAATCCTTAATCTCTTTTTTTATTTTAAAAATATCCTATATGTTCTATCACATTCTTGTTAAGTAAGTCCTCCCTATAAGTAGAAGGAAATTAAATTCTTCCCGTTAACATTGCAATCATGGAAATTTACTACTTATGCAATATAGTGACCAACTTCTACCGCCAGTGATCCTGGAACGCAGCTGTGAAACAGTCAACAAAAAGTCGATCCCAACAACTATCACTTTTGGTAGAAGACGCAGTGATTTTGGAAAAGTGTCTGTCAGTTACTGCAGGAGAAAAAAGTAAACACTTAATTTTAGGCATGAAGCGACTCCTCTACCTCGATGGGATTGGGTGATGATTCGTAAATGAATGGATGCTTTTTTAATCGACTTAAAATACGACTTCGTGTCTTCCTGATTTTGAAAACGACCCGGACAGACGTGACATCGACAATAAAATGAATGGGATTTTTCTATGACCACATATCTGACTTTTCCTTTGTTGCTATAAATCTCTTCATGTCAGTGTCTTCTCTTTACCTCGTTTTTTTTTTTTCGCTTCTTCCTCACCATATCCCTTTTTTTTTTTTTTTGAACATCTCATAATGATTATACAGTTCGCCTAAAAAAATCCTGCAACGAAAATTGTACAAAAACTTTTTCAAACAACGAAAAACGAGCCAACATAAAGTAATGCTTACTTTCATTTATTTAATGGTATAATAATTTTGTATGGGACATTTAATGTCAAAATTAGATTGATTTGTCAATGTTTTATTGTATTTTAATATCCCCTTTTAGTATTTTTAACTGTACATTTTTATTTGTTATCTTGTGTTTGTTTACAGTTATATGATATCAAGTACTGTTTTATAGTACAAATACTTTGCACATAACTGTACGAATTCATGTATGTCTATCTAATACTGATAATTTAAACCAAATGATATAATTTAAAGAAACTATTCTCATTATCACTTAAAATATTCGGACTATTGACCTCATCTTCATTGACTTTAATGAAGATGAGGTCAATTGTCCAAATATTCTATGAAATGATAATTATCAAACTTGATCCCAGATATGTAGACAAATAATAACTCTTCTTATTTGATTATAGTCATTTTGAAACACATATTGTTTTAAATATTTCTATATAATAATAAATATTTGAAAAGAAAAATGGTATGAATTAAATAATACAAAACCTTCTTTGCACACAGTTACATGATTTCAACTTTCAGGTTTTCTAACACTAATATTTTTTGAAAATTTAATACTCATAATAATCAGTAAACAATTATAGTTTCAAGTAATTATCATTATTAGAGAATTTGCTCAGACTAATATATTTATTCATTGCTAATAAATATATGTATTTGAACAATTGATGAGATCCTAACAGGCACTACAATTTGATGTCGAGTTTGACCAAGGAAGAATATTAATTAAGTACTTCGCAATTCAAATCTGGAAACTCACCGTCACTTGAAGCTTACTGCCAAATCTAGAAAATCCCCTTGGGAGGCTTACCTCTATATACGGAATACGCTCTATGTAGGTGGATCATTAAATAAGTTTCCAGACTTTATTCGTATTGGCACTTTTATTGATGGTATAAACATGAAACTCTAGTCCCCTTCGAAGTAATCTCCTCCGGCTGTAATGCATTTGCTTTACCATTCCAACAACATCTTGAAGGCCCCATGGAAGTCCTCTTTGTGAGCGTGTCACAAACTCTTTCATCTCCTCAATTGTCTCATAACGACAGCCTCTGAGTTTAGGGAATAACCAAAAGTTACAGGGAGCAAGGTCTGGACTATAGGGAGGCTGAGGAACAGTCTTGATGCCCATCTTGGTCAAATAGACTGTAACAAGGATGGAGTAATGGACTGTTGCATTATCCTGGTGGAAATGCCACTGACCCTATTTGAAGAGTGCTGGCCTCTTCCGACGGAATCTCTTCCTGAACTCCCTTAAAACCTCAACATAGT
>OY757904.1:113005576-113040576 GCA_963585895.1 Sepioteuthis lessoniana
CTCTATCGCAAATGAAGTAAATGTGTTGCCATTAGCGTATATGTAAGGCTTTTCATATGAATCGAGCTCTCGGTAGCCGTTAGGCGGATATATGTAAACAATAACAATTGTGATACATAACCGTTTAAATTTCCTTCGCTTGCGTTGATTTCCTCGTGGCTGAGTGGTAGAATCTTGGATTGGCGCTCTAGTCAACCGGGTTTCGATCCCAGCTTCGAGAATTTAGCCTGCCTAGCCACACTGATTATTTCTGATAGAACGAAACAGATCCATCTATCGATGACTATATATAAGAGAGATCCTTTCAATAAATGAGAAATATGATATTTTTCTTATTTCATAATAATGAAATGACAGATGATTATTTCAAGAAAACTAAATGTCTTGTAAATTCTGATAACATTACACTTGATTAAGCTGGCCCGACTTCATGCTTGGTATTGTTAGATTAAAGCCAATTCTAAATATTAACCATGAGATATTTTGGTAAACCTTTGATTTTTTAATGAGTTGCACGTGCTACTAAACTAAAGTGTTTATACGTGATTTATAAAATCCACACCATGTTTTAAAATATTGTACTATTCGTGAAAACAATTATCTTATCCACTACATATACCCATCATTGTATCAGTAACCAAACTCTCCGCATTGTATTCATATAAAACAGAAACAAAATTGCAATACTCTTGCAGTCAGGAATAAAACTGGAAAAATATTTTTCATGAATGAAAATATGGTTAAACTGCTATATATTCATATTGTTCCTCAGGGAATAAAAAATGTTTTGTAGTGAATAATGCCTAATAATATCCGGTTTCATAATTCTTTTATATTCCACTTGAAATAATAAACTTCTGGTAGCTATTATTTTAAAGAAAATCGTTTTTATCATTTTTTATGTTATATTTATGTTATACACAGTATATAGATACGTTTGAGTCTAATGTATTTGAAATAGAATATTTATATACTTAAAAGTTGTTCTTAATTTTTCATTTTATTTCCACATCGATTCCTATATTTTGCATCGTGCCTGATATTGTCTGCTTTTTTCTTTATCGTATGTAAGTTAATTTATAATTAAATAAACGAGACCAGCCAGAAAATACTACAATAAAAACGGTCGGCTTGTGAATAGATTGATGTAAAAACAGACAAGTTATCAAATTATAAAGATTTATAAAGAAGAGTAGTTAACAAGATTCTCTTGTTTTTTTGGGGTCCTGACACACACACACACACACACACACGCATATATATATATATATATATATATATATATATATATGTGTGTGTGTGTGTGTGTGTGTGTGTGTTTGATCGCAATACATGAAACCCTTCATATCAGACGGATAGGGATTTGTCATGTGATCTATCACGTGAAATCTATGGGTATTTGGGAATTTTAAATGTTATCCCTGCTCTGATTTTGCTTTGAAACAAAGAACTGTCTTTGAAATAATACATTGTGAAACTTTATTATATCAATGTTCATTTACTTTCCTTTATTGCTGTTCTGATATATATATATATATATATATATATATATATATATATATATATATATATATATATATATATATATATATATATATATATTGTTGGTTGGTTGGTTTGTTGGGTTTTATGGCATATCAACCTTTGTTGGGTTTTATGGCATATCAACATTGATTGGGCCCTATCAGGTGCTACCACACCGGGCCAGAGTGGACCAGAGGGCAATGGCAATGAAGGGGTGCTCCACATTCCCCAAAGCCCCAGTATTACTGGAACCTCACTATCATACTGTTTAGTTTCGTATCCTCATTGGGTTTTTTTACCCTTTTGCAAGGTGCAGTCAGAATATTCTACAGCCCCAGCCGACTGGGCAATACACAGAGTTAAATGTCAAGCAGTTTTATACCTGATAATTCAGTCTAGCATAAGTACACAGTATAGATGTCAAAAGAGTTCTATTTCGAGCAATTAAGTTTAGCATTAGTACGCAGTTTTAATGTCAATACAGTTGTATTTTAAACAACTCAGTTCAGCAAAAATACGAAGTTAAAATATATAAGAACAGTAAACGCCAACCACCGTTTAGTTCTATTTAACCCATAAATAGGACACTTATAAGGTGCTAACACTCCGAGCAAGAGTGGACCTGGGAGCAATGGCAATAAAGGGGTACTCCGCATTCCCCAAAGCTACAGCATCATTGGAGCCTTCCCATCAGATTGTTAAGTGTCATAATTAGGATACTTACCCCTCTGCAGAGAAGCAGTCAGAGTATTCTACAGCCCCAGCCGACTAGGCATATATATATCATAACAGTGTTGGTTTTCTCTATCATACTTGGTGGCTTTGTGGTAGACCAAATGTGGTAGAATTTGGAGATTACCCAATATCTATGATAAAGCTATTATATAGTAATGATTAAATATAATTTTGGTTATATATATAAATACATATGCAACCATAAATCCTATTCCGTATACGTAAAAACTAATATATATATATATATATATATATATATATATATATATATATATATATATATATACTTTCAAAATTGTTCATGTCGAAACCCGGAAGAGTCAGAGAATTGGAAACCTTTCAGGTAAAGTACAGGTAACAACATTCCTTGAATATATCTTGGAGACAGCCTGCTCAATCTCATGATCTCAAAAAAAAAAAAATAAAATTCAGGTTTGGTTATTTTTTGGGTTTATTTTTTTTTTGTATGAGACATTTTGTGAATGAACCCTCCTTCATGTATGGAGATTTAAGGTGTAATTTTTTTAACAATAAGATTAAAACGAGTGCACATATGAGCAACTAATTTCTGAGGAATGTGAGAGATATCATTGGAAAAACGATGAATCAGCGTCAAACAATATCGAAATGGAAGTTACCCAGGTGCCTTCAACCCACCGAAAACTCACTGAAATAGTGTTCTTAATTCCAAAGAGACTGTTTTAAAGAAAAATGAACATTACATTCGGAGTAAATACTTCGTCATAGAGCAATCAGATCATGACTTTTGAGGTTGATTTATACAGGTTTCCCAAGTATTTCTGGCTTAGTGCTTCACTAAATCTTGGCTACCGGAATAAAGTAGTGTCTTACTTCTTTAATATTTAGCGATATGGGGGAAATGAATATATATTTCCGTCCTCCTTGTTAACACCAAACTTAAACTGGATCAAATGAAAACTATACTCACTTAATCGAAAGACGTTTTGATATAATAACGTAGACTGATAGACCAATGCTAGTGATTTTTTTTTTATTAGTGAGTGCTTCTGGCCTGGTTTATAAACAAGCTGATCAACACGTATGTAGTGCTTTTGAAATTACTCTCAAGTAGATTGGAAAGTAATAGTTAACGACATATTACCAATATCAATATATGTCCTCGTGGTGTAATGGTTAAAAGCGATGAACTTCGGAATCGTAGTACGCGAGTTCGTACTCCAGTCGTGCTATTATGTTCACTTTCGGGCAAATACCCTTGGGAAAGGTATGAACCCCCTTATTCTCCCTCCAGCTATGGGTAAATAGTAGGACGGACTAGGTTCTTCAGCCTTGTTGAGGCAACTAGTCTAGGAGAAGGAAAACTCTGAATTCAAACCTGTTAAACTCCGCTTAAACATTGACCTTGTGTCATATCCTGCCCGAGCGGAGGGGTTGGTAAATAGTACCAATATCGATATATCATTTATCCCTTTTATAAATATACATAATATAGATATATCAAAGTATATTAGATAAATAGATAGATAAATAATACTTTTAGGTTTTAATATATATGTGTGCATATATATACAATAGCATGTTATATATATATATATATATATATATATATATATATGTGTGTGTGTGTGTGTGTGTGTGTGTGTGTGCAAAATCTATAATATAGTTAATAAGATATAGTTTTCCTTCATGTATCCGTTTGTAGTTTAACCTAAGCCTGTACACATAAATAACAGCGTATGTGGAGCTCACACACACACACACACACACACACACACATATATATATATATATATATATATATATATATTCCTGTTAGACCTTATTAAGTTAACAAGGGAATCATATCCGTCTTGATTTCTGATTATCTACGTGTGATTTGAAGTAGCCAGCCAGAATTCCCATCATGGATGTAGGGTCGATTGGCGCCCGTTTGCCTCAAGCGCTAGCCAACAGGGAGGGGAGCAATTTTCACATCTTACCAATTCCTGTAAACATGTTTATGTGCTTAGGTCTGGGAATTACCAAGGCTGCCAGAGATTTTGTCTCTTGTTGTTGGAACCTGATTCTTTCTGTCTGTGTGTCTGCTCGTCTGGTTGTTGGCCATTTTTTCTGCCCATCTAACTCGATTCCCTCCCTTGTAATCCAGATAGTTATCCAGATTGTTACCAGGGAAAAAATTTTTTTTTTTCTACTAAATGCAAATAATTCTTCTCTTTATTTGCTTGTACTTTATTGTTGTAAAGCCTCACACACATATGCAACCACTCAAAGATCTACTTTTTGAGTGAAGGAGATGTTATCTTATATTGAAACCTACGTTCATTGGTTGTTTATTTTGCTTTATGTCATACCAAGCATTATAGCTTAGTTAATTCTAGATCTCTTTTCTTCGTATATAAGATCTTTATGATAATAATTGTGTTGGATAGTCAGTTATTTTGTTTAATATTATATCCGCCTTTTTAGATTACTTAAAGCAAATTTCAAACATGACTTCCTATATGTGCGAGCAAATTGTTCTAATCATTAAAGTTCGAGATAAAAGTTTAAAGACAGCTTGGCCTCATTGGCGTATTCTTTGTGGAATGTCTTCCTTTGCAGACACGATATATATATATATATATATATATATATAAAATTAACCTAAATCGAGAGTCGAAAATTTCTACTAAAGTTTCACTTTAACGGATCATCAGGAGGCCTAACTTCGAAGTTAAGCTTCCTGATGATCCGTTAAGGTGAAACTTTAGTAGAAATTTTTGACTCTCGATTTAGGTTAATTTTATAATTGGCTCCATTGTCTGGTGTTGAGCACTTTAGTAATTGTAGCATTGCAGGATTCGCGGAGGGTTTTTTGGTTTTCTTTTGACCACTCACTGCGTATCCTTTGATTTTTTTCAAGGGGTCGGACGAGGTTGGCCTTTTCTTTCTATTTGACCCAATTTTTTTTTCTTTTTCCCCTGGGCGTTGATTCGAGATACTTTTTTCTCTTGTTCCTGGCCAGGTTTTTTTTTCTGGTACCGTGAATACTGGTAGATATGAGATAAGTAAATATATATATATATATATATATATATATATATATATATATATTGGCAGCATTTCTTCGTTGATACAAACTTCATTAAACATAATAGACATTTTATGTCTACATATTTTCTTCTGGATCCGTTCGAGTTCCCGTATTGCTTTTATCGTATTTGGGGGGTGGATTTATGTATTGTCCATAGTTGTATGTATCCCTCGTACTTTCTGCCCTGATGATCGCCCAAAGTCGGGCAGAAAGTACTAGGGATACATACAACTATGAACAATACATAAATCAATTCCTTCCGAATACGATACAAGTATTACGGGAATTCGAACGGATCCAGAAAAAAATATATAGACATAAAATGTCAATTATGTTTTATGAAATTTGTATATATATATATATATATATATATATATAGTAAGATAGATATCAACTAACATGACGTTTGTATTTGTATTCGTGGTTTCACTATTTATGCTCCCTGCACACTCAGATCTATTTAGGGTGTGGAGCTTATTGTGTTTTCATCATTGGGAGTTACATATTTTTGTTGCTCGCGGCGATTTTTTTAATATTTTTATTTTTTTATCTTTTTATTTTTATTTTTATAATTTTTTTTTTTTTCAGATATTCCTTTTTGCGAGAATTTTGTTCTTGATATAAAACATTCTATTCAGTGAGAGGATGAAGCGTTTCATATTAAGTCGTTTTTGTTCAGTTGTTTTTTTAAACATGACTTAGACAACTATGATTACGAATGCTTAGTATGGCATTCAGTGTGTTAGGGAAAAATCTTTTTGCTTTAAAGAAAATTGAAATACAATATCCCAACCAAAATTAAAAGCGTTTTACAGAATACAAAAATCTCTGAACAATATAATGCTATGGAAATTACATAAAGTAACCACTTTCCGAATCCCTCTCGTCCTCAAGACGGGACTCGAATCTGGAATCAGGCGTTTCTCATAAGGTCTCTTGGAAGATCTTTAAACAATCTTGATCTTGGTCATCAACTCCCCAGAGCAAAGAGATACTAATTATCTCGTCAGGGATTTGAACTAACATTGCTTTTTTAGTTTCTGATGATGATATCTATGCCTGGCGTTCATCCAAATATGATAATATATTCAATCTTTTCCTTATATCAGAAGATGTAGTTCTCATGTAAAAGTTGGAGTTCCATTTCTGCACAAGTTGTTTTGACGTGAAAAGATAATCTAAAGGAGGTGGGGCATTTCTGGCCATAAAATAATTAACGATTCAATGACAATATTTTAATTATCCTTAATGTGTGTCGACAACAAGGATCCCCTTGAATCTTTCTCTTTCTCGCCTTCCATTACTATAAAATATCACTCTTAGAAAGTCGTCTAAACGGCATCCACTAACCTCACGGAGTTAATGAATGTAAGTTTTTCAGGTTGATTAACGCAGGTTTGTTCATGTTTATGAGTCCACAGGAGTAGGTGATTTGTGTTTGAACTTATTTCTCCTGTATTTCCCTGCATATCAAGTCGGTTTTACTTATGATTTTTGAGATGAGAAAAAAAGTTTCATCGTGTATTTTTTTTAAATTAAACGTTGCATTTTTTTCTCCAAATATTTTGTTATTGTCCAAGTGGTGCAACTACAGTAGTAGCAACACAGCTACACCCTGAAAGAATTTCAGTTTCATTTTACCAGAGATCAAATTTTCATATGGCCGATAACCTATCAATCGTAGTCCAGGCTTTTCAGCGGACTGTCAGTTATCCGTGCCGCATAGTCAATGCTCCATAGCGGACTAGAGGCCAAAAGGCCCCCAGCATCAGTTGGGCCACTTTCGGGTGGGCGAGCTACATCATGAACACCTTTATCACCCTCGTATAGCACTGGACCTTGCTGCCCAGTGTAAGCTATAATCAGGCATACGTGCCTGGACCCAGATTTGGGTCCAAGACCAGATAGGCTCATCAGACCCACATTGCTCTAAGTGGGCTGATGACGGGTATAGTCTTCTCCTCTAAATCCCCACTGTAATCGAACATCGGGCCATTGACCATGTGTCAAGTCCTGTCTGATGGAAAGCAGAGACAAATATCGACTATATTATGAATAAGGTGTCCGTGGTGTAATATTTATGGTTGTAGGAAATGGACACGGGGACACGAGTTCACATCCTGAGCGAGGATAAATGCATTTCCATTGAACAAATAACCTTGGGAAAAGTTTCAATTCAATTATTCTACATCCAGCTAGGGTAAATAGCAAGGTAGAATCAGTCTTCTTTCCTTTATGAACCAACTCGGAAAACAGTGAACTCAACCGTTTTAACCCGCTTAAAATTTACCTTGTATCGCAACTGTGCTTAGGGGTAGGCACACACACAAACACACTCACACACAAACACATACATATATATATATATATATATATATATATATATATATATATATATATATATATATATATATATATATGAGAAAATAATGAGAATCACCAAGTTTGGCTAATTAGCAGTAGAGTTTACTTGTTTATTGTGTTGACGTCGTTGAGGAACAGAACACTTTTTTAAAAATTAATAGTAGAAAAATTGTGCATAATTGAGCTTCTATCCTGGTTGCCTTAGCAAGGCTAAAGAGAATAGACTAACCAACAGTTTAACAATAACCTGATGAAGAGAAAATAAGAATTCATGGCTTTTCTTTCAGAAGGAAAAGGAATATTAACATCGTCATTCAAGATTAAGCTCGAATGTCATACATACACCAAAAGTGGCACCAGTGAAGAAACGAATCGCCTTCACTTAATAATAAGAATTTATAACGGTTTATAAACTATTCTAACTATATATATATATAGAATATATTTAGGCAGACAGTCATTGTTCAAGCAAGTTTGTTAAAAACTATTACAAATTGTTTATCTTTTTTAATTTTATTTTTCAATACTCCTTGCTATTTTTCTAGGGTCAGGATCTACATGGTAAACGAGTTGTCCCATATTTTCTGACCTAGCGCTTTCGACCACACTTTTGGTCGTCATTAATGTGTGTGTGTGTGTGTGTGTGTGTGTGTGTGTGTGTGTGTGTGACCTAGCTATAGTTTAATTGTCAGTGATCTACGCTCACAAATTATTTACTAAAGGATGACTCATGCTTCAAGCCTTGTGCCTAATCGAATTTAATTTATGTTTTCTACAGTGGCTTGTATTGTGTAATTGGTAAAGGGTTTGCCAAGCGAATGATTACTATTGATTTTCACACCTGGTCGATGCAAATTACTTCGGGCAACTATTAAGCCTGATAAATAAGCACACACACACACACACACACACACACACACACACACACACACAATTACATACACACATATGTCTGTATGTCACTCTGACTGGCTCTCTCTCTCTTACTCTCTGTAATACACATACACACATATTGACATAAAGAGAAGGTTACGTACGTTAACAAAGTATTATTGTTCTTAGTTTTGGAGTGATAGGTATTTAACTGAAGTAAATATCCTTTTGATTGCATATATCTATGCTGCTGAGTTTCATGATGCAAATTACCAAATAATATCCGTTTTAATTACTCAGTGGTCTATGAGAAATAATATCACTTTATTTTGTTACAGAAAAGCGTTATATCATTATTAAAATATTGGTAAGTGTTTACTTATTTTTAAATGATATGAAACGTGTTGAAACTGTCCTAACAAGTAAATTAGAAAAGGAAAGTAAATGCAAGAAAGCATTTTTGAAAGTGTCAAAAATATGTGTTGCAGATATTATAATCCAATAAAACTTATTTACATTTTTCTGTGCCAGCTCTGAAAGTTTGCTTAAAAGATATACAATGTCTGAGAGACAAAACCTTTTTCCAATCATATAAATTCATTGTTTTCGGTCCATAACAATCATTTCTTTCCACTTGTTCTCCTTGCTCAATTACATCGAATTGCACCTGAATCGTTTTTATTGTTTTGTTTTGGTTTGTTTGTTTTTAACGTTTTTTTTTTTTCTTTTAACTTGGCGTAGACGAACTGCATTCCATCAGTCGAAGTTACTGATAAGAATAATACCGATCGAATTAGAGGTCGAATGGTTGGCATGACAACGAGTAGTCTGCCATCAGTTTGTAAACAAACGCGTCCGAAATGAAAAGAAAAAAGAGAAAAGTCGTAGAAATCAGTTAGGTCAAAAGATTTTTTTAATGTCGTTTTTCATTATTGATTTCAAATCTAACTAGCCGCGATGTGTAGAGAAATATAAGAACTGCTTCGCTTTGTTGGGTTTTCTGGCATATCAACAGTTGTAAGTTATTCAATGCCAAATCGTCTTTATACATACATATTGGATATATGATTTGTGAATACATTTTGTTGATAAAATTTATAAACGAGCCCGAGATGATATTTTTTCGAATACTTAAATAGTTTCATTGATTGCTATGTAACAGTAACAATCTAATTAAACAGCACCTATTTTTCTGCACTTTTTAAAATATGCTTTTTGAATGATTTAATTTTTAAAGGAGTTTGAATGAACTTTTTTTCTCTTAATTATTACTTTCATTTCCACTCAGTTAACTGGTTTCAATTACTGTTTTCTAACACAAATAAATATAGGTAATGTCGATCATTTTTTTGTACACATAAAATGGTTACAGGTATTGCTATTTAACACTAATGATTCTTTTGAACACTTCATTCATTTCCATACAGTTTAAAAATTGGGGGACCTCGGATTAGCCAAAAACTACCGAGGCATAACACTTACATCCATAGCAGCCGAAATCTACAATGCCCTTCTACGAAACCGCATAGAACCCAAAATCGACAACATACTTAGAAAAAACCAAAATGGCTTCCGAAGAAGTAGATCCACGACCTCACAAATATTAACCATCCGTAGAATCCTTGAAGGTGTACGGGCAAAAAACCTACAAGCGACATTAATGTTTGTTGTCTTTACCAAGGCTTTCGATTCCATTCACAGAGGAAAGATGGAACAAATCCTACTAGCGTACGGCATACCTAAAGAAACCGTAGCGGCAATAACGATTCTCTATAGAAACACTAAAGTAAAAGTACGATCACCAGATGGAGACACAGAATACTTTGACATTGTAGCAGGAGTACTACAAGGGGACACACTGGCCTCGTACCTCTTTATCATTTGTCTAGACTACGTACTTAGAATATCGATTGACAAAAACAGAGAGAATGGCTTCGAACTGACGAAGAAAAGATTCAGAAGGTACACCGCAACAACAATTACCGACGTTGACTACGCCGATGACATAGCGATATTGGCAAATACACCTGACCAAGCCGAAACACTACTGCATAGTTTGGAACGAGCAGCAACAAGCATAGGCCTCTATGTTAATGCACACAAAACGAAATATATGCGCTATAATCTAACGGGGGACATCTCCACTCTAGAAGGAACCCCTCTTAAACTAGTAGACAAATTCACATACCTAGGAAGCAGCGTCGAATCAACCGAAAAGGACATCGAAACCAGGTTAACAAAAGCATGAATAGCTATCAATAGGCTATTGATTATATGGAAATCAGACCTAACCGATAAAATGAAACGCAGTTTCTTCCAGGCAGCGGTCACATCGATACTGCTATATGGATGCACTAAAACAAAACGGCTGGAGAAGAAGCTAGACGGCAATTACACAAGAATGCTACGTGCAATCTTAAACAAGTCCTGGCGGCAACAACCCACAAGACTCCAACTGTACGGCCACCTGCCCCCTATCACGAAAACTATTCAAGTTAGACGAACCAGACATGCAGGACACTGCTGGAGAAGCAGGGACGAACTCATAAGAGATGTACTCTTATGGACCCCCACACATGGCCGTGCAAAAGCAGGACGACCAGCACGAAAATACATACAGCAGCTATGTGAGGATACGGGATGCTGTCCTGAAGACCTACCTAGGGCGATGAACGATAGGGAGGAGTGGCGAGAGAGGGTCAGGGATATCCATGCTACCAGCGCGATCCGATGATGATGACTTACTCATTCATTTGAACACAGTTAAAAATTCTAAGAATTGTCATAATCACTCACCATTCAATTAAACATCAGTCATTTGTTCACTCAAATGGTTAAACAGTTCTATTTCTGTCAATTCAATTTAGCATAATCCATTAGTTTACACACCGTTTAAAAGTTAAACAGTTCTATGTGTCCAATAGATTGAACCCTATCAGATAATACAAATCCAGGCCAGAGTTGACCTAGGGCAAAGTCAGTGAAGGAGATCCCTACATTCCCCAAATCTCCACACTTAAAGCCTCACCATCATATTGTCTAATGTCATAACCAGGATATTTGTCGTGTATAAGTGTTACCCTTTGCAGAGAATCTGCCGATGCATTCTACAGTCCCAACCATCAGGGCTAAAAGCAATTGGAGATTTCCTACAAATGCATAATATGTGAGTGATAATGTTACATATATATATTTTCGTTTCTTTCAAACTTAATGTAATAAAGATATATACTATAATACTTTTTTTCGAAAATGCAACCCGATACGGTTATTTGTACCCTGTAATCTCAATTTAATTTTGTTTAAATTGTTACGTTTAATATAATACTTAAACGTGCAGGACATCTAACCATTCTCAATGGGGAGTTCTTGTACTAGACATCGACATCTTAGAAACTGATTTCGAAATCCAGTCACACTGCTCCGATCACACACACACACACACACACACACACACATATATATATATATATATATATTGATTGGCTTAATGAGAGAAAAAATAAATACTTTAAAATGAATAGGTTTGCAAGTAAATTCATCTATATATATATATATATATATATATTATTTGACATTAGATTACTTACGTGGGTTGATATGCCATAAAACACAACTAAAAGACCAAACAAAAGCATTATGTTATAGTGCAAAGAAAGGTATAATTGATGTCAGGAAAGGTCAAAATATGAAATAACTGAGTTCATATTTGACAACTCGAGAAGGAAATGGGTAGAAAATCTTAATATATATATATATATATACTGTTTTGTTCGAATCAATGAAATACTTCAGTAAACATTTGCTTGGACAGAAACAGATTCAGTAGTTTAAAAGTATAAAACCGTTTCCAAAAGTCGTAAAATGCAATGAATGCCTTTCATCTTTCTTGTAGACGCTTATACCGGACAAATTGATAAGTTCCTCTTTTTTAACTCATTTTAAACAAATACTGCAATGGTAAGCATCACACACACACACACACATATATATATATATATATATATATATATATATATATATATATATATATATATCATTGTATGCACACCATGTAGTGTAATATCACCATATTTTTCAAATATAAAATAGAATAATTATAAAAACGGGATAAATCACGTTTTGATAGATTTCCCCACTTGATTTCCTACTTGAGACTAAGCGTATGGGTTTTTATCCTGTTTTTATTATTCCAAATTTATAGTTGAGAATTATATATATATATATATATATGAGAGAGGGAGAGGGGGAAAGAGTGAGATAGAGAGGATGTTGAGAGGATATGAACCAAAAATTGATTTATAAACATCACACACACACACACACACACACACACACACACACACACACACATATATATATATATATATTAGTGTCGAGTAGTGTTTGTGATGGAGCTGCTAATTTTGGGTGTCCAGTTTCTTCCCTATCTGTCAATCATTTAATATAATACGTACATATCCGTATTTACCAATCCCTCCGCTCGGGCAAAGTTTAACAGGTGTGAATTCAGAGTTTTCCTTCTCCTAGACTAGTTGCTTCACCATGGCAGAAGAACCTAGTCTGCCCTACTATTTACCCATAGCTCAAATCATGTATCCACATTTTGAATGAAAAGAAATCCTTAACGAAACAAAATTCTAAGTGACATTGGAATAGATTTTTGTTTTTATCATAGTATCATGAAAATCTTAGTGCAAACCTTTAAATTGTTAATTGATTTTAAATGCTTCGTAAATACCAATATATGTTGATTATTTTTGAAGTTATGCTAATTAATTTACTCCACCTATGGATTACTTTTCGGATTATTTCTAATGTACATACGGTATAATTTTTTACATTTGAAACAGCATATTCGCTACGCCTCTTCCTCCTCCTCCTCCTACACATTATCATCATCATGACGTGACGACAGTATGATTTTTTGCTCTCTGTCTATCTGTCTGTCTCTGTCTCTGTCTCTCACTCTCTCTCTCTCTCTCTCTCTCTCTCATACACACACACACACACACACACCACTTGTCTTCATCGCCCCATATCGATCATTGCTTTTGGCAAGTTCTCTTGACGGCATTCTGTATTCATAAGAATTTTGCTGGTCGGGCAACTATTGTGTATCCATGTAGAGGCCTTCAAAGGAGAAAGTCGTTTATATTCAATAAACAAGAAAAATGCATGCATTATATCTAAATAAAACGTGTGTCCAACTGAGAAACTAGAATGTTTCTTGTTTCATTTTTTACGAGGAATTTATTACATGAAGATGAATTTGACCTTAAACTTTTTTTCATGCTTTAACAATTTGCCTAGCGACAGGCTAATCGTTCAATCAAATGTCTGTATCCTCTGAAAATATTTAAAAGAAAAAAAGAGATTCTAATAATAAGACACTTGAGGACATAACAGCTGCAGCTGAACTGGTATTTCAGAAAAAAAATTGTGTGGTTTAAAGAATTTTAAGACGTGTCTGTTAAATGTATAAATATTTGCACTGATTCAACAGTAGTTATGCGACTTGTTTCCTTCATTCGATTATGTATAGAAATATGGTCGGTTTTACTTCATTTTTAAAGGCATATCAATTCGTTATTGGCTATTCGATACCCAATTATGATAGATTTCAAAATATTTGGTTGTAATCCTAGCTATATAATCAATGACCCATTACGTTTTTTTATTCCACATTTTTATTTATCCATAATTATTGGCTAGCACGATTTTATGATATCAAGGCATAGTTTTATTCTTTTATGGCATAGCAACCATAGTGGGTTATTCTATGCTAAATCCATACTTTCAGAAGAACAGCAGGGATACTATTTAATCCTGACAGGAGGAATTAGTGGGTTCATACATTTCCAATAGATATTAATCTGAAAATAAACATAATATTCACTGGAGTTCGAACTTGCTTAGCCATTGTTCCAAGGAAACTCCCACCTTATGTTGACGAGTATTCTCATATAATAGGAATCATTTGCAAGCTGGTATATGATTTCAAATATTCCTATATAGTAAGAATATATGGTTTAAAGCAACAATTCTGATTTAATAATAATCATTAGTTTGCATACAGTAATAAAGTTTAAATAATATTGTAACATTCACAAAGTGTCTTTTCAACTAATAGATAGGACACTAACATGTATTCCAAATGAGGGTCAGAGTAGACCCAAGGGGCAATAGCAAAATAGAAGTAGTTCCCACAGTCCATACCTCCAGAAGTAGATTCTCACCAAAGAAAGCATTTTAATGCCAAATACAGGATGTCATTTCGGTTGCGTCTTATCACTACTGCAGGTGATACAGTCAATGTTTTCTAAACATGACTGAGAGGACGCGCGGAAAGTTGAATTTATACAAAGATTAAAACAAACTATTAATCCAAAATAGAAACTTGTGTAATTATATCCTTATTTACTCCTTTTCTTCAGTTCTTCTGGACTCTTTACTGTTTTTTTTTTATCTGATATCAACAGTGTATTTATGAGAACAATATATTTTCGTCGTTTTATTTGATTTAATTCTATTTTTTTTTTAATGATTTTAGAAATTTCTTCCAGGACCCCAACAATAGCTGATTATTAATGTTTCTCAACTTTCTTAAACGCTCTGGCAAGTTCGAGGCATTTATCTAGTTTTTTAATCTCCTTTCCTCTCTCTTAGTGACATTAAACTCCCATGAAAAACATAACAAATCGTAACCATTTAACGTGGGACCTACACAACAAGTGTGAGTCTCATGATCGGCAGGTGCTCCCTTAATATCAAACATGGGGAACCTAAATGGCATCCTGCGAATGTTGTCTGTTCTTTTTCCTGGTACACGAGAGACGACCAAAGAAACCTCCCGAAACAGGAAAAACAACGCAGAAAAATGATTTTTTATTCACTGCTATTGTAAGAGCAACCCATTCAAAGAAGGTATAGAAAAAAGAATAACTGAAATCTTGACAGAATTCTAAAGATTTAAGACAACAAACCAGTGACTCGCGGAACAAGCTAGGATGATAATAAGGAAATCTTGGAGATCTGACCTAGAAATATTTGTAATACACCAACTAATAATTTGAGAAAAGGTTCAACTAGACCCGAATAGAGTGAATAAGATAATAATTACAAATATATATATATATATATATATATATATATATATATATATATAAACACAAAAATACAGAACCCTCCGACTGAATCGAAATAACAAGTAATATTAATTGAAACACCAAACACCTAATCACAACTGAACAAACACTAGCAAAAGAAAAAAAAAAATGGAGTGAATTAAATATGTGAGAATTATATCTGAAAAGAAAGTCACATCACCATCTCAATGAAACCAAGACTGGAAACCGTCAAGGTAGAAACTGAAAAATGAACAAACCACTGATACACCTCTCAATAAAATACATCAAGGAATTAAACGAACTAATCAAAGCGAGAGTGAAATTAGTCAGTGAAAATAATCACAAACGGACATAAAAACCTGGAAATGCCCATAACCAAATCAATAATAAAAAATCTTGAGACAGAGGAGAAAAAAACATCGTGAATATTTTGGGATGAAAGAATTAAAAAATATGGCCCAACTCATAGAGATAAATCAGAAGATAATGGCGAAAGAATGAATACTAAGACCTACCAACATAGGATCAAACGATACAGACATTCTAACACAATGGAAAAATGTTCCATCATCAACGAGAGGGAGAATGCATGAAAACATACCAACAACATGAAACAAGGAAAGGAAACAATTTGGGAGGAAACTATAGGAGCGAAGAGATTATTTCAGAAAAGTTGAATAAATAAATAACATAGAATAAGAATGGCAAGGACTCGAAAAAGGCCTGATGGCTAAAATACATTGCGAATCACTCAGAGCAACTCTTAATAAAATAACGATTTAGATAACTCCATGCCATAATGCAATATATGGATTCTGATTTAATATATATATATATATATATATATATAATCGACATTAGATTATCAGATTGTATCTTAAAATCCCAAAGAAGTGTGTACGTCTCATTCTCCAAGACGGATTCCGTGTTGGATATTTACCACGAGTTCATATGGTCAAATCTAAATATCTTGCACGTAACTATATTATTATTATTATTATTATTATTATTATTATTATTTGTAGTAGTAGTAGTAGTAGTAGTAGTAGTAGTAGTAGTACGAATAGAATGATTGTCACATACTTCCTCGGTGACACTTAATAACAGTTCATACATTCCAACAAAAATTAAAACTAAATATAGAGTCCCATGGGAAACTTTAGCGGTGAGAGAAAAACGTGCACTAGTGAAAACAGCCTCCAAAAACTATCGAAAAAACCCAACAAACACAAATGCCTTAAAACCAAAAACGGCACAATATCAATTAGCAGGCATATATATAAAGGAACAGACAGAATACATTCAAAATCAGATAGATAAGATTAGAGATTCGGTGGAAGATAGACAATCTAGAATAGCCTGGCAAACAATAAACGAAGTGAGCAGAAGAAAGAACACAGCCAAAGCAAAACTTAAAGCAGCAAACCAACAAGAAAGAATAAAACTGTGGAAACAGCACTTCGAAAACTTACTTGGAAACCCACCAAAAATAACGCATGAACTAATCACCAAAATAATTAGCAAACAATTAGACATTAAACTAGGACCGTTCACACAAGAAGAACTCGACTCGGTTCTCAGAAAAATTTAAAATAGGAAAGCTGCAGGGCTGGACGAAATTCCCCCGGAAGTATGGAAGACCAGACAATTCGACAACATACTGCTACGACACTGCAACGCAGTATACAATCAAAATCCGATAGATAGATGGATGAAGGGATGCATACTCCCCTTCCTTAAAAAGGGGGACCTCGGATAAGCCAAAAACTACCGAAGCATAACACTTACATCCATAGCTGCCAAAATCTACAATGCCATACTACGAAACCGAATAGAACCCAAAATCGACAACATACTTAGAAAAAAACAAAATGGCTTCCGAAAAAATAGATCCACGACCTCACAAATATTAACCATCCGCAGAATCCTTGCAGGTGTACGGGCAAAAAACCTACAAGCAACATTAATATTTGTCGACTTTACCAAGGCTTTCGACTCCATTCACAGAGGAAAGATGGAACAAATCCTACTAGCGTACGGCATACCTAAAGAAACCGTAGCGGCAATAACGATTCTCTATAGAAACACTAAAGTAAAAGAACGATCACCAGATGGAGACACAGAATACTTTGACATTGTAGCAGGAGTACTACAAGAGGACACGCTGGCCCCGTACCTCTTTATTATTTGTCTAGACTACGTACTTAGAACATCGATTGACAAAATCAAAGAGAATGGCTTCGAACTGACGAAGAAAAGAAGCAGAAGATACCCCGCAACAACAATTACCGAAGCCGACTACGCCGATGACATAGCGATACTGGCAAATACACCTGACGAAGCCGAAACACTTTTGCATAGATTGGAACGAACAGCAGCAAGCATAGGCCTCTATGTTAATGCACACAAAACAGAATATGTGCTATAACCAAACGAGGGCCATCTCCACTCTAGAAGGAACCCCACTTAAACTAGTAGACAAATTCACGTACCTAGGAAGCAGTGTCGAATCAACCGAAAAGGACATTTAAACGAGGTTAACAAAAGCATGGACAGCTATCAATAGGCTATTGATTATATGGAAATCAGACCTAACCGATAAAATGAAACGCAGTTTCTTCCAGGCAGCGGTCACATCGATACTGCTATATGGATGCACTACATGGAAGCTAACAAAACGACTGGAGAAGAAGCTAGATGGCAATTACACAAGAATGCTGCGTGCAATCCTGAACAAGTCCTGGCAGCAACACCCAACAAGACACCAACTGTACGGCCACCTGCCCCCTATCACGAAAACTATTCAAGTTAGACGAACCAGACATGCAGGACACTGCTGGAGAAGCAGAGATGAACTCATAAGAGATGTACTCTTATGGAAGACCTACCTAGGGCGATGAACGATTGGGAGCAGTGGCGAGAGAGGGTCAGGGATATCCGTGCTACCAGCGCGATATGATGATTGATTACAAAACCCATTCTGAATTGCTATAGTAATGATGCAATAATTAGCGAGCTGCACTGACTGACTCTTACTAGTGAGTTAAATTCTCCATGGTTGCGTACATTCTCCTGGATTTTTGCTAAATCAAACCAGAATCAGAAATTAACAAGTATTCGAGGAATTATTTTCGATTCGTTTGTAAAGATTTGATTGGAAATTGAAGACTTAGTAAGGGCAAAATCCCTACTTGTATATACCACAATGAATAATTTCTAATGAATGAGTTCTCTTATCTAAATTAGAATAATTTTAATTGTTTTTATCAGGGGATTATATGATATGGACTTGTATATCGGTGCAATTTGTCCCTGTCACATCATTTTCCAACTCAATAAAAATCTCTAAACTGGAAGGTAGTACAAATAAACAATCATTATATACAAGGTTACACACATAAACCCGTACGTATACATTTCTCTCTCTTTCTCTCTCTCTTCCTAAGTATATATAGACACATGCACATACATATATACAAATACCCCCCATATATATATATATATATATATATATATATATATATATATATATGAATTGATCGCTAGTTAGATTGCTAGTAATTTAAACTAATGCTTACATATAAGCGGTATTTTCTGGTACCTTTTCTCTGAATTCTGGAGACTAAATATTCAGGCGACATATATATATATATATATATATATATATATATATATGTGTGTGTGTGTGTGTGTGTGTGTGTGTGTGTGTTCACATTTCATTCTACTTTCTATGTCGGCTTGCACCCCTCTATATTTATTTACATATTTGCATGAATTAAATGACTAGACTTACTTACACACGCTCATACACATGCACAAGCACACGTATATATATATATATATATATATATATATATATATATATATATGTATTGCCTGAATATACTAGTATGTTTTCAAGAGTTACTTTTCCTATATGCTAAAAGTGATGCCGGCGTAGACTTTAGTTCTCTTTTGTAAAAGGCAGAGAGCTTTCAGTCATTTAATAAATAAGAACAATCTTGACAAGTCGGATCGAGTTATTTTAGAGCAAGAATAAATAGAAGAGTACAGTTCGTAATTTTTTTTTTCATGGAAGCAAAATAGGCTTAAATAAATGACAGCATAGCAGACTAGAAACTTGAAACTGTTCGTGAACTCATTTCTCTGAAAATAAAGTAATGCAAATGCATAAAAAATAAAACAAATACACACACACATATATATATATGTGTGTGAGTGTGTGTGTGTGTGTGTGTGTGTATGTGTGTGTTTATATGAAACCAAATTTTCCAGAAAATAAGAATGAATAAACAAAATGTGTTCCAGAGAACAACTCTTATATTCTCTCATTGATCTTGCAGTTAAAACTTAGTGGTTGAAGTATACTAATGGAATTTTATTGCCGCAAAAATACTGTCGGTGACCTACATATCAAAAGTACTAAATAGACAATTATATATGCCTTCAAAATAATTTTCACATAAGAATTATGTTTAATCGGAAGTTATCCGGAACTATCGATGGAATATAGAATAATCAGATTTCTATCTTTTAATAGATCCATATACCAGTACGTTGGCACCATATTTGTCTCTATTCTTCCGAGATTTTACACAAACAACGACTTTAGATTTGATGAATGAAAACTATTGCACACAAAAAAAGTGAAACGTAAACGATGTCGCATGGAAACTATTAGGGTTGCACACTTTGCAGATGATCGAATGCTTCTTATAAATAATCCTGCACAAGAGGAATCTCTGATGCATAGCACAGGGAGGACATCTGAAAGTATTTTTAACTACGTAGATGTCAGATAACTTATCTTTTTAAGAAGTTAGTTCCATCTTTTTATCAAATGTCAAAAATTAATGGTGCAGTTTATATACATTACGAAAAATATCTGATCAACTGAAAGTGATGTCAACATACACAAAATTAAAGCATGAACTTCGAGGGAAAGTTTTTTGGTGTTTAGAGACACACAGAAAAGAGAAATAGGTTGATACAAATATATTGCAATAACAGAACAAATGTACAGAAGGTGTTATACAAGTTAGGAATGTTTTTCCGGTACTGTCAGGCAGTTTGGAAGTTGTTCGTATTTGTTGTACGTCCCACCAACCGGATGAATGTGGTACAAGGCCTTTTTTTATTTAGGTGGGTCTAGGCGCAGGGCCGTAGACCACACACACCTGGCAACTTCAAAAATGCATCTGGCCCCGTCGACATTCCTCTAAAATGGGTAACCTCAGGCCAAGGAGGGTTAGAGTCTGGGGGACGGCCACTTGAGGCTCGAGGACGCCGGTCAAGGCGAACCTCGACCGACAGCCACTGGAACCAGGACACACCTGACCAGATCTGCGCACCGATATTTGTCGCTGTCTCCCACCAGACACGACTTGACACAAGGTCAAAAGCCCGAAGGCCGATTAAAGTGGAGATAAAGGGGAGGGGAGAGCGGGAACGAGTCAAGACTCGAACCCTGCTGGTCTGTGCTGCTCATCGGCTCACTTAGTGCAATGTGAGCCTGATGAGGCAAGCAGTTTAACGAACCCAAATGTGAGTCCGGGCACGTATGCCAGTTTACGGCTTAAACTAGACGCATGGTCTAGTGCCGTACAAGGGGGACAAAGGAGACAAAAATGCAGCTCGCCCACCCGAAGGTAGCCTAGTCGAAACTAGGTGCCTAATTAAAGGCCCCAAGTCTGCCATTGTTCCTTTTGCAGAGCCACGCTCCCGACCGAAGTTCAGAACAGGCTCCGGGGCTTCGCAAAAAGCTAAAAGCCGAGTGCACACCGATAAAACTCAATGGACTGTAGTGTGTCCGAGCTCAGCGCCACCCACAGATAAGTGCATACGCTCCACTCTGCTTGGAGGTGAACGGTATTTGTCTTCCATCCCACCAACAGGACGAGTATCGGACAAAGCCTTTTTTTAGGTGGGTCCGGGTGCAGAACCGTACCCAAGACACGCCCGGCTTTCCCAACAATACCACGGGCCCCGTCGGCATTCCCCTAAAAAAGGGCACTACAGGTTCCAGGTGATAAACTTAACCCCTCCAAGGAGGGTTAGAACCTGGAGGACGGCCACATGAGGCTCGAGGATGTCGTTCAAGGTTAACCTCGACCGACTGCCACTGGAACCAGGACACACCCGACAAGTTCCGTGCACTGATAAAAGTTTGTCTCAGTCCAGTGCCCCCAAGAGAGTAGTGCATACGCTCCACTCTGCTTGGAGTTTTTTTCCCAAAGCGTACACGTTTTCAGTGGGCACAAGGCCCAAAAATTTTTGAGAGGAGGGGAAAGGAAGAAAACTGTATTATTCTTGGGCCCCTACCTAGCCACAATCATCAGCCGCTCTTTATAATAAGATCACTTTTGCATCACCAAGCACACAACAATCACCAAAATACCTCATTCGCTCGATGAAAACGACCTAATTAAAAATCTAGATGAAGTTAAATGACATATATACAATTGAAAAAGCATGATGGGGGATTGGAGCAGAAAAAAATGGTTTTGTTTCCCTCCCAACTCCACCTCTATGATGTGGAGAGTCGACTGTTATCCGGGGTCCAGAGAAGACCGAAAACAACCCAGGCTATCCTTATGGGGATGGGGGCCTAGTCTAATTGGGATAAAAGAACAGACGTGGAAGGGCACGTGGAAGGGAAATAGGACAAGATGAAATACAGAATATGGATTCAAGATCCTCAAAGGAAGCTGGGGCTGGCAGATCGTTAGGGAAGAGAAAGAATGGGGTATGGGGATGATCTTGAAAAAGCTTATATCTGACTGATGGTGACAACTAACTAGGGGATCAAGAGGTCAAGAAACACGTAAGTTCCTACTTACCCAGGGTGGGGTCCCGAATGACCAGGACCATCGTCGCCATGCACACAAAGGGGAGGGAAGGATGACTCCAACATTGCTCCCTTTCGTTGGACCAGGCTCCCTGCATGCACACACATTTTGTTGAATGTTATGAGGTCCAAGCATTTTCTATCCCATCTAATCTTGACCATAAGCTGACGCCTAAACTACAAGATCAGATCGCGATGAGATAAGTTTGCATTCTCATATAATCCCTTGTTTCACGTCACCCAAATCACCATTCGAGCTACAACTAGGATCGCGAAAAACACCACACACTTTTCAAAATATTTACAGAGGATGAACGTTGTCCATGATATAACCTGGGACTGATACGAACAGTCCACTCCCCGATGTGATTGTAGAACGGCCGAACCCGCTCGCAGTTGTAGAAGGCGTGCAAAGCCGTTTCTTTTAGACCACTGCCGACGGGGGAAATCTGGCATGTCCGCCAAGAACGCTCTGTAAGTCCCGTCGTTGAGGGCCAATGCATTCCTGGCGAGCTGCCATGTGAGCGAGAACTCAGAGTTGTTCAAGAAGCTCGATCCTAGCGCCCGATTCCATTGGGAGCAAATTTCCCACAATGACCAGCCGAGCTGCTTCTCCAGAGGATCTGAAATTGATCCCTCCCCTAACCCACGATATAGTTTCTTTTGAGACCATGAGAGGTAACTGGACTGAGGAAGGTTTCGTATGGCCTTTAGGCACTCGTTAGAAAACAGTGTTCCGTCCCTCGGCCTACAACGGCCTTCAGCCTGAGGATTGGATCTTAGGCGAGGAAAGGCCTCGCTCACCTTGCGACAACACACCGTCTCCGTCGTTAACGATCGGCCCAGGTAAGCCAGTCACTCGGCGAGCCTGTGGCTCTCAAGGTCAGGCACCCCTAGACCCCTTTTCGAGGACGCTGACGCCGGACCAGTCGAGAGACCAACGGGATTCGACCTTTCCAAAGAAGTTTGAAAATTCCAGCGCCACCCGAAGATCCTTAGGCAGAGGTACTGCAGGCAACCGGTAAAGGATCACTGCTCCGCCTTAACCTTTCAGGACAACTGCCATCGAAACAGGCATCCACCTGTGCTTCTGCCTTAGCCGGTTCTTCGTACCAATTTCGCTCCAGCTGGAGGTCCGTCACACTAGCGGAAGGACCCTGGCAGGTGGACGCATTCCCTCCAAGCACCCAACCGCAAACCTTCGCTCTTGTCAAAATAGACCTTGGCACCTGCAACCTTCCCGTACATCTAGACCGCCTTCTTAACTGCCAATATGTCCAGTCGGCTGGACACGAAAACAGTGATGTCATTGGCGTACGCAGAGATATTAGCCCAGACGCTGCCAGTTAAAGAAAATCCACGTAGGGCCGGACGTGCCCTCTCATCCCTAAGCCTACGGAGCAGGGGCTCCAAAGCGAGGACACAAAGAGGGGGAAAGGAGGAAACCCTGCCGGACTGATTACTCGATTACGAAACCTTCGAATGCTTCCCGTTCACCTGCACCACCCACTGCAAGTTGTGGTACAGCATGCTAATCTATTTTCGGAACTCGAATCTGGTGGTCCCCAAAACCATCGCAGGTGGTCCAACTTATCGAAGGCCTTGGACTGATATAAATTTATCAGCGCGGCTTACGCGTCGTGTTCTAACCATTCTATGATCTCGCGAACCAGATTGAAGTTCTACTGGATTCATCTTCCCTTCTCAGCGTAGTTCAGCTTAGGTTCGATCAGATCACTAATGACAAACTGCATACCCGGGCAAAAATCTTCAACTCCGTATTAAGCAGAGTTATGGACAAGTAGTCATCTACATCCTCCCAAACATTCCTTTCTTCAGTAATGTGATCACGCCCATAATGCTACCAATAATGGCTTCCTGGGCAAACCAATGGTTTAACACATCTGTCAGAATTGGGACAAACCTGTGCTACACCCTCAAGTACACTTCGTTGGGTAGACCATCTAGTCCCGGTGACTTGTTAACGCCGACCTGCTTCAGCGCATTACGGTTCTTCGGACTCCGTAACAACAACCTCACAACTAGCCGATTCAGCCGCTCCGAGGCAGGAGGAAGTTGCTTAAATAGTTGCGAAACTCCAGAACCGGGAGGTCAGGGCAGCGGGAAAAGCGATCTCGGAAATACACCCAAAAAGCCTCGCGCATCTCATGGTCCGACAGCAGCACGCGTCCATCTGAGGATTTAACGAACCCGATGTACCGATCGGTGTATCTTCACAATTCTTCCTTACGCATAAATGGGTTGCATCTCACGGCTTCGTTGGAAACTTTTTTTAACCTATTTCTGACTACAAAACCCTTGTAACGCTCGCTAGCCTGGCGCTCAAGGTCCCAGCTAGCTAGATCTTCGGCTAAGGAGTCCCCACTTCCACTGTTGGCCGTACTTGATGGCGAAGTCCCTTAAGGGATTACTACCACTTATTCCTCGTGACCGCCCCCACTAACGCCCGCTAAATTAAGGTTGCCAGGAATTCTCTGAAGTCCCTAAAGTATGGAGGTATTGAACTTCCAGTAACCAGGTAGACTAGGCGTATTAGCTGGCCGCAGAGGGACCCTAACGATCTTATGGTCAGTCAGCCCTATCCAGTGGAACGGTGGACCAAGAAATCGATCAGGCTGCTTTCACACATTCCCGACCCTCTCACACACTGCCCGCCCTTATCTATCTTGGGACAAGGATTGCATTCCAATCAACCACTAGAACTACCCTCTTCGAGTCATTCAGGAACAGCTTCAACCGCCGAAAGAAGGGGCGTCTCTCACCAGTAGCACTGGGCACATGAACCTCAACCAGTACCCCAGCAAATTTTGTCATCATTTTGTTCAGTGAAGGGTGCTGCATCTCCGCCAACCTTAAACCCACATCAGTTTGACAAGCCTATTCCAAGAACTTCGATACGTTGTGTGTGTGGCTGCCAACTGAGCGAACGAATGTGGTCAAAACGGGCGCACCCCTAAATTCAGTGGATCTGACACTCTTTTTTTTTTTAAATCTTTTCGAAATCCAGCAGCGGCTTCAGTGCCTTTCAAAGCTAGAAGTCCCTCATCGCTTCCGGATCTACTGTGCACAGAGCTGCTGCCTTCTTGAATTGTTCTTGATTGAATCCCGGTGAAACCGACTTCGCTCTTCGCCTGGTAGGTTGGTCCGTAGCAGTAAGGGAGGTGGTCTCACTTCAGATTGGGATCGATTTTTGAACAGTTCTGGAGAGGAGAAAGACAAGAGGGTGAGTGAGGGTAAAAATCGAGTATGAGGTGGACTGACTTGTTGTTGGGAAGGTTGTTTTTTGAGGATTGGTGTAGGTGAGGTTGATGTTGGGGAACCTTTATTGGGGATAGTGTGGCAGCATACTTGATTGACCTTCCAGGAGGTCTTAATGAGACGTGTGTTTGGGCATCTTATTAGAGGATCCCTCTCCATGGTCCCTTCTCCTCTTTAGGTTAATACTAGTTTCCATTGGCTCCTCCTGTGGTTCCGTTGTTGGTTGTGTTGGTGTTTTTCTATTCTTCTTTCTTTTAGATCGTAACGGAACTGGTGCAGATGCTGGAGGTTTTTCTGGGCTTCTGGATACTGCTGGGGCTGTCTCTTGAGTTGGTTCTGGTAGTGTTGGGGTTGGTTCTGCTATTGCCTGCGCTGGGTCTGCGGTTTTCTCCTTAACACGGGTTTTCTCCTTGTCAGGTAGAGTAGATCCCTTGAGGAATCCCCTTTTTTCCCTTTTTCAGTGTTACTTCGGTCCAACCTTCATTGGTTTTAGGCCGGTCTGGATCCAGGTTCTTTTCCTTTATTTCTTTGGTGGTAGCTGCTTCTTTTGTGGTAGCTTCTGTAGTGGCTGTGGGAGTAGCTGGATGGTCTGTTTGAGGGCAGAATTTGTCTATATGACCAAGCTGCTTGCAGCTCCAGCAGCGAGGTCTTCCGCCCTCCACTACTAGCATCATTGTCAGTCCCTGTTAATTATAATTTCTGGGATGGCTTGAAAGCACTCCCTCGTTAGACACAACTGGAATACATGATCTCCATAGCCTGTCCCGGCTGTTGACCCTAGCAGAGTTCCTTCCTCAAACGACCATAGGCCCCTCTCCAGTAATGAACGCCGGGAAGTTACAGACAGTTACCCGTATCCTGCCGCCAGAAGAATTTCGTGGCAATATCACAATCTGCAGTTTTAGCAACCTGTTCTTTTGTTGGTAGCAGGACGTCCCATGTTGCGAAGATTCTGCGAAAGAAATACTGCCAAGGGATGCCTGCTGGGTGAATTAGTTCTTCGAAACTCTCCTTGAGTCCAACAAGCTTTCTGGTCTTAAGAGGATCAATTTTTTCTGCACTATTTCAGAAATGAGCAAGATATCGATTCATTTAAAGAATTCGGCATACTTGCCAATCCTGTCTTTTTCATAATCATCCGGATCTCTTTGTTGAACCTTCCATGGGGTTGTTGGCTGAGATATCTGTGTTTCCTCTAAATTATTTGATTTTGGACCTGGTTGGATTGGACTTTAGGACTCGGAGGGAATTGGCAGTGAAGGCCAATTGGACCCAATTGACAGGCTACTTTGAGCGATGATCCTCGGTCTCTTTCGTTCTTCCGACTGCATGAGGAGGGCTTCATTTGTAGTAACAAGGCGTGAGGCTTTCCGAACTTCATTGATGAAAAAAATAGAAGAAGGTCCCTCCATGATTGCAGTTTGTGATCAGGAGTGGAAACGTAACTGGAGAGCTAGCGGTAAGTGGATACTGAGCCTCAAGACGGATACCATCACAGATACGGACACGGACACGGAAGCGGGCGCGGAGACGGATGCGAACTCGGGCACAGAAACAAAAGCTGGAACGGACACGGAAGCGAACACGGACATGGATTCGGAGACGGACACGGAAGCGGAGCGGGAAACGGACGCAGAAGTGATAACGGAGGCGAAAATGGACACAGAAACTAACACAAAAATGGACGAGGAAACGGAAGCGAAAACGGACACGGACTAGGAGACGGACACGGAAGAGGAGCTGGAAACGGATGCAGACGTGACAGCGGAGGCGAAAACGGACACAGAAACTAACACGAAAACGGATGAGGAAACGAAAGCGAAAACGGACATAGAAACGGACACGGAAACGAACGCGGAAACTGGATACCAAACAGCGTTGGTGTGAAGGGAAAAGAAAGAGCTGACTCAGCAGACAAATTGGCCCTTGATTTGACCACCAACAAATTGAAGATTCTAAAAATTAAGATAAAACCTGAAATTAACAGATTCATTCATACAAAATGGCAAAAACACTGGATTACCAAGACTCAAAAAAGCTTTTCATCAGAAAACCCAATTTGGAAGACTGAATGACAGCATTGAAAAAATTCAGAAAACAAGTAACTAATTTTTTACACATTGTTTACACACTCCTTGACACTCAATCAAGAACAACAACTTCAATGTAGAATATGAAAAAAATCAAGCACCGTAACACACTTTCTTATAGAATCTAAAACTTTCACTTAAACCAGAAAAAGAAAAAAACCTTTTCAGGGTAAATGATATGAAAGATCTATTTGAAAATATCAGCATTGCTGAGATTCTGTCGTTTTTCAGAGAAAGAAAATTATACCATATGTAAACCTAAATCTGATTGATACCATAGAAAATAAATCTGCAAATCGATTCATGACAATGCTAACATGACATCAAAACTACAAAACTACAAAAACATAATTGTAGATGTACAACAAACTTTATTCTCTATACACAAGGTATACAGTATCCCGAGAGCTATTATATAACAAGGATAAATAAATATATATTAGATATATATATTAAATTCATGGAATTTAGACTGCGATCCCTGGGTATTTTGCAAAAATCTCCAGGAAACCCAGGGTTCGCAGTCTAAATTTCATGAATTAAATATATATATATATCTAATATAAATTCATTTATCATCATTATATAATAGCTCTATCCTAGATATTGTGCACTCTCCATATTATATTGCGCTTGGTTCGACACAAATCCAGAAAGTGATTTAGTGACAATATATATATATACGTTGATGGCAGAGCATAGTCGATGGTGATCTTAAGGCTCATTTTTCAATAGCTACTACACCTTAATTTAGCGGACGGTGCAACTCTTTTCCCTGGATTGCCCCACTTACCCTTGATTCCTACTTTAGGATCCTGAGTATGAAACAAAAAAAGAGATCAAGTAACATTTTTTGAGTCTTTAGTATAATTCGGCTTGAGATTGAAACATGGTTTCCCCAGCTGTCGGCTAACACTATATCCACTATTCCAATGGAACAAATGGAAAATATTCCGACATTATGAAGAAAATTGAAAAGCAAAATAATCTAAAAGTGATGAATTTATTATTAAGCGAAGTCAACGTTAAAACGTTTCGGTTTTTGTAAATCTTCATCAGAATTTTAAGATAGTAAAATATGAGTTGCTTGGACCATGTTGGACGTTTTAATAAAATACAATAACAAGGGAAAAGAAAAAAATATATATAAAAAGAAATATCATGAAACCGTTCAATCATTCAATCTGCGTTCTTTTTTGAAAAAAAACAAACTCTCGAGTGATTGGCTCAAGCAATGATGTTTAAATGTATTGAACTTCAAGAATAAGATGATAAAAGCAAAAGATTTGCTGGAACAGTTCAGAGACCTGATGAAGGTTTTCTAAAACCGAAACATTTTAACGTTGATTTCCCTTTAGTATAAATTCATCCTTTTTGGTTTACGTTGTTTTTCAACTTTATGTATATATATATATATATATATATAGTGAGAGAGAGAGAGAGAGAGAGAGAGAGAGAGAGAGAGCGAGGAAGATATAGAAAGAAAGAAAGAAATAAAGAGAGAGAGAGAGAGAGAGAGAGCGAGAGGAAGATATAGAAAGAAAGAAAGAAATAAAAAGAGAGAGAGAGAGAGAGAGAGAGAGAGAGCGAGAGGAAGATATAGAAAGAAAGAAATAAAAAGAGAGAGAGAGAGAGAGCGAGAGGAAGATATAGAAAGAAAGAAATAAAAAGAGAGAGAGAGAGAGAGAGAGAGAGAGAGAGAGAGAGAGAGAGAGAGAAAATCAAAGGAATCCGTTCTGGCAGCAAGATTTAATGATGAATGATGAGAGCGTTCAAATCATTACTTATGTTTTTTAGTTTATGGTCAAAAAATCACATAAAGAAGAATGTATGAGCAAATTCGAATGTTATAAAATCAGTAAGGCATTGCCCATGCCAGATTAGCTCACAAGGATAATGAAGATGAATACAAAACAAGCCCGAGTTTTTCTTTAACTTTTTTTTTCAAATTCATGTTTATTATTTAATTTTTTTTTACTAACTGGCATTATAAATCGTTGTTCCAAATAAGCATTTCAAATACTGATATTCAAGGCAATCAAGCTTTTAGCATAAGCAAGATTGATGCAACAATTTTTTTTCGAAATAAGCTCTCTCTATTGAATATGAGTTGCAAGAAGCACGTATAAATGCCTATCAAAATTTAAGAAAGAGCATTGCACTATCGACTGGGATTAGATTACAATGATTATATCCCCGACCAAGGATTAGGACCCTCCACACAAAAAGTGGTGTTTTAAAATACCATATTTCTCTGCATCTGATAGTGAGGCTGGAATTCTGGAAAACTGGGGAGTGTTTAGTAGCTATTGATAGTTGATATTGCAATGTTTACTTTAGAAAGGAATGGTTGGGTCATATCAACTAGATAAATTGGACCGTTTGAAAATTATTGTTATTCATTAGGGTTGGGAACAAAAAAAAATCTTTCTAAACTTTCTTACTGATTTTACAACATTCAAATTTGCTCATACATTCTTCTTTATGGATTGTTTTGATCGTAAACTAAAAAAGAAAAAAAAATTATCTTAAGCCCTAATAAATAAGAATAATGTTCAAACGGTTCGATTTGCCCAATTGATACAACAAAACATTGGGAATGTAGACAAACAATCAAAGCAATCCTCTAACCTCTACACTTGAAATAATTCTGGAAAGATTGAGATGCATTTGAAATACATCAATCAATCATTCTTCCCAGAAGACAGTTGATTCTCGTTCATTCGGTTGCTTGATACAAATATTCTACGAATATTCTAATATTTGATTTCATTGAATGAAAAAAAGAAACCTGAATAAGGATTAAAAATTTTATGGAAAACACTTTAAGTTTAGAATTACGTCGTTAACAGAAGTTCAACTGCTTCGAGATAAAAGGCCACTTTTATAAAGAATAAAATAAAATAAATACATAAATAAAACATTTCTCTTAATCCTGATTACAATATTTTTAATCTCAACGTAGTGTGTAAACATTTCCCAAATAAGTAAAACATTTCTCTTAATCTTGAATAAAATATTCCTAATCTGAACGTATTAAGCCAACATTTCCCAAATGAATAAAACATTTCGCTCCATCTTAAATAGAGTATTCTTAATATCAAAGTATTCAGCCAACATTTCCCTCAAAAATGAAGCATTTCTCTTAATCACAAATAAGGTATTTATGATCTTAACCTATTCAAACAAACTTTCACAAATAAATAAAAAAAGTTTCTTTCAATCTTAAATTATTCTTAACCGCCACGTATGTAGACAACTTTTACCGACTTTCCCAACACGAAATACGAGCAATTTTAATAATCAGCAATCATCAGTGACACTACAAAATCTCATACTATAATTAATGATAATAATGATTGTATCCTCATCATCGCCATCAGTAATTTTACTCTTGGCATTTTGACTTTTTTCCATTAAGGTCAGTCAATGAATTTTAGAAGAAAAGAATTTTTTTAAAAAAAGACAGTTTTCGCTGATTACAAATAATATTAAGTAAAATATGCTTTTTCTTGATTTTGCATGAAAAAATCTTTGTTTGGATAAAATAGATCCAAGTTTAGATAAGATAAAGGCAATGATATAATTTTACTGTACTTCTATCGTTCTTATGTTAAACATCATCTATTACTAACAGAGGCGTCGGGTTTTTTTTTTTCAGATTTTCATCCATTCCACATAGGGAGGGAAAGTTCTAAATTTTATCACGTTTAAAGTACCCCAGCTTTGTAAATAGGTTTACTTATCAGGTATCATTATTTCTGAGGCAATATGGATGATACTCTTTTATTTTTTTGTATATTGTTTTTAGTGTTTCCATGAAAATTAAATGATAACATAAATTGTAATTGTTAATTTCGAACAAAAAATACTGATTTGATGTTTGAATGGCATATCAATAGGTCATTTAATGTCGAAATCTGATTCATTTGTAGAGGTTTGATTGCAGTCGTGATTGTTTATATTTTGTTTGATTTATTTAACACATCAACTACTTATAGTTCATTCAATACCAAACTCTCATTCATTTTTTAAGGAATTACGTTTAATTATGATTATTGGTTTGTTTGGATTTATTTGGTTAACAGCATATCGAATGCTTATCGGATGTTTATCATCAACATCTGATATATTTGTAAAGAATCGTTTAAATAATATTTTTGTAGATGTGGGTTAGTTTATATCTTTAATGGCGTGTAAACTCAAACTAGTAAATCACTAAAGAATTCTTCATTTGTAAAGGTTTGGACGGCTCATAAACTCCTAATTAGTTATTCAATAACGAAATCTCATTCATTCGTAAAACGTTTGAACGACTTAAAAATACCTAATTGGTTAATCAATTACAAATTTTGATTTATTTGTAAAGGTTTGATTTAATCATAATTATTTATGGCTTTGTTAATTATTCAAACTGAATATCAACTCCTTGTGGGTTATTTAATACCTAAATTTGATTCATTTGTAAAGAATCGCATTTGATTATTAATATTTATAGCGGTGGTTTGATGTATTTGTTTAATAACATATCACATCGTATTATGGAAATGTGCTCGCTCCCTTAAATACCCATCATAATGGGGAACACATAAGAAAATCAAGGGTATTTAAGGAAGCTCTTTGTGTTCAACAAAAGAGGCAAATGTTCATTTTTCCGGAGGGAAAGAAGATAACAGCATCGCCAAGCTTAAGAGCAAATTTCATAATTGATAAGGAGAACTGAATCTACGGCTTGCACTTCTTGATATGCAAAATTTGACTGCTGTACACGAACGTCGACTCAGCAAGGTTTCTTTTATTGAATAGTAGGCTTTTAATGAAACGCACTGATACTTATAAAGGTGTTACAAAATGCGGTCTTTAACTGAATAAAGAATCCTACGGACAAGCAGAAAAAATATATAATTAAATATCACAAATATCAAATATACAAAATATCAAAAATGACCATTATCTTATCTTAAATGCATGGTAAAAAAATTATCGTGGTCAAAATAATTCCTTTAGTTGTATAATTCAGATGTAAGTGTGAAATTTCTGTTTAAAGCAGCAAAAATTCGTTCCTGTAATAAAGTAAAAATTAAAATTTTACAATCCCAAATTTCTTTGGCTTGCATGTATAATAAAATGCAAAATGTAAAATGTTTAAATTCTTCTTCAATTTAATTATGAATTTTTCAGAAAGACAGGAAACCAAAAAAAAAAAAAAAAAAAAAAAAAGATTAATCTTATAAACCCAAAATATAAAAAAAGACCGCTCAGGTATCCAGCTAAAAAGGAAAAAAAGTAGTGTGAATTCATAATAAGTTAAAACTTACTGTTTTTAACGCTGTGAGAAATCTTTATTTTTTTGTGTTTGTGACTGGCTGGAGTATATTATTGTGAAGAATACCAAGTAACATCTATGTCAGCTGCACATATAATAATCAAAACCTGTGTCTTGTATTGCTACATTATATTACCCATGGAAAACGACAAATCCTAATTTAAATCCAAATCAACGTGGGACTCTGAGTATAAATTATTAGTGTCATAATCAGCTGGTTTTCGCATGATACTACTCCAAGGGAACATGTGGCATCCTGCGCATGCTGGCTGTTCTAATTTCAGGTACACTAAAAATGACTAATGTACCTACAAAACTCAATGACACGAACGGAAAAAAATGGACCAGAGAAAACAACAAAATTGTATTTCACTGCCCCACGCTATGAGTATACAGGAAAAGAATGAGAGAATTTTGGGCAAGTTCTTCAAGATTTAAAGAAGCTAGCCAAATACTTGCTAAGAAAGCTATAACTATATTAAAAAAGCTTGGTTTTCTTAACTTGACATACAAGTATTATACGGGTAATTACTGAAGAGTCCCTGACCCGAAGCGAAACACTAAATACTGAAAAGCATGAACCATCTAATTCAATTTCAAAACGAAAGTCTAATACCCGAAGGGTCACTGACTTTAGCATCACTAAATTATGACTGAACATAAGTCAACTTTAGCATCCCTCATAAACCTAGACTGAAAAAAAATTTAGATATAAACCGAAAAGTTGAACAAATTATCAGAAGTATTCCAGCAGGCAATATTACTGAATTAAACGAATTAATTTTTGCAGGAGCGAAAATAGTGTGTGATCTTATTGGTGTTTTCCAACGGAACCAGAAAAGAAACACAAAACTTGAATGGGAAATCAGACTAGAAGGACAGATAAAGAAACTGCTACTACAACCGAAAGTGATAAGGAGGGGAAAACAGAAAGGGATATGTTGGGATAAGAAGACTAAAAAAGAAAGAAATAAGCAAATCTTACAAGACTTAAAGAGATAAATCAAAATATAGTGGAGAAAGAAGATAGATTTAAAAGATATCAGGACAGGGTCAGACAATACGAACAAGGCAGGACATTCAAAATAATGAAACAAAACAGCTAGGGGGAATATTAGAGGACAAAGAGAGAAACTAGCACTAATACCCTTGGGAAAGGTATGAATCCCATTATTCTCCCTCCAGCTATGGGTAAATAGTAGGACAGACTAGGTTCTTCAGCCTTGGTGAGGCAACTAGTCTAGGAGAAGGAAAACTCTGAATTCAAACCTGTTAAACTCCGCTTAAAAAATTGACCTTGTGTCATATCCTGCTCGAGCGGAGGGGTTGGGTAAATATGATAAGAGAGAAATGGATTCAAAGGAAATACACCGAATTAGGACTAAAATATTGGAAGGGAAAAATATAACAGAAAGGCCGAATGAATAATTAACATAGAAAAACATAACATGGATTCGAAGAAAATCCTCAAACGAAAAAGTACCCGTATAACTCAAAGCATCATTCAAAAAAGTACCAAAATTGTAAACACCATGCCATGATAGAATACGAGGAATCTACGACTGACTGGATTTTAAAAATAGTAGATGCCAAGAAGGAGCAAGAATATCAAAATAGAAAACGGAGAGTAAAATTACTCCGATCGACAAAGACCTCTAAAACGTCGCGTTCTCAGCAAGAACAGAAAGGATGCGGTGGAAGACTAAGTGGAACAAGGTGTCTACTGTACATTGTTCAGTACATCTTCAAAGAGACCAAAGTAAAGCAGAAAAATGTA
>OY757904.1:113045576-113048076 GCA_963585895.1 Sepioteuthis lessoniana
TGGCCTTCTTATGGTTTTTATTGTAGAACTTTGAACTAAACCGTCTCTTCAATCCTCGGGAGTAGACTGTTCTAATTCAGTTAACCATAACCAGACACAATTGCTTAACTAGAGTAAGTACTTCTTGTTATTTTGACCTGTAGTCAGGATTAATCCGACATTTTCCAGATGTTTTCATTTAGAAGTTCATAAACTAAAGGCTTATAACAGTGATGCTTCATATCCTGTTGTTGATACCCAAAATCGAACAAAAGCACTTGAAGAAGACTGAATGAGACAATAGTTGAAACCCTGTGAATATAGCAAGGAAGATGAAGAAAGCAGTGTGAATATACTAAATGGTAAAATTACCAAGGTTCATCTAAAAAAATTAGGTAGATAGTGAGACTCCCGTTATAGAGTTTGGGGAATGTAGAGTATCACTTCTTTACCATTATCATCAGGCCAACACATATTTGCATTATTAGTAGCTGTTAAGATACCGTTTTTTTATCAACTATAAATGTTTAATATTTTATGAGTGATTATCATTAGTTATTTGAAACAAATCATATGTCTGCAAGTTGTTCGTAACGATTAATAGAGTTAGTAAAATTAAATAACGCTTGAAAATATTTAAATATATAAAATAAATAAGTGATTAAAAATAAATAGAATAGTTTGTATTAGATGTTAAAGAATTATTCGTTTTAAATAGGAATATTTAAACGATTTAATTGTAAACAAATGAGCTCTAAATCATTTTAGAACAAGGTTACCTAAAAACTAAAATTGTTTACGCTTGGGGAACATACACCAGACTTCTTACTCAGAAACAGACTAACGTTCCTTTATACAAAATTCCAGAAATAGGAAAGGAAAATTATTGACCTACACCTATATAATGCTAAATCGCTGATAGATTACGTACTCCAAAACAAAATATGAAAAAATTAGCGCTCTGAACAGTGAGACATATTCCACTTTTGAAGAAGTATCAAAAAATTGTCACATCAATGATACGCCTGAGTCTATCGAACCTACACAGAAATGAGACACAAACAGCCAAAACCACGCAATGTATGGTCCTCCCTTTACAATAGAGATATTGCCAAAAAAATACGGTATTTGTAAGAAACAAATTTGATACTCGTTTGGAAATATCTGAAAGAATCTGAACGACGAATACAAAAATTTCCCCAACGCCCTCCGGAGTGCAACAGCAGAATGAATACCAATCAAACCAAGAGCCAAACATTGAGTTCCATGGAAGACACTGGCAGTTAGGAAAAATGAGACTACGTAAAAACAGCCTCCCTCTGTGATAAAAGAAACGCAACTAGTCCTAACGCGCTGAAACATAAGAAATCATAAAAGAATTATTTACGAAAGAAAAATAATGCATTAAGGTCAATAAAATGAAAAACTTCTTTAGAAGATAGACAATATAGAATAGCGTAGCAGACAGGACAGAAGTGAGTAAAAGGGATAACATATAGAGGGATAAACTAAAAGATGCCAACCAAGAAGAATGAATACAAATGAGGATTTAGAGAATCTGCAGGAAACTCCCCTAAATACATGGGTAGATTGATCACAAAAATTATCACTTGCCATCCAGGCATTAAACAAAGACAGTTTACTCAATAAAAAGTCGACGTGGTACAAACAAAAATTAATAACAGAAACGCAGCCATCTCCGAGGAAATCCCCGCTCCGAAGTATGCTTTGCTGTTGCAATTTTGCAACGCTCTGAAACGCATTTTTTTCCAAGCAACAGTCGTGTCAATACTGCTATATAGATGCACTATATGGGCATTAACAAAAAGTATGGAGAAAAAGCTTGACGGCAATTACACAAGAATGCTGTGAGCAATGTCGAACAAGTCCTGGAGACAACATCCAACAAAAGAGCAGCTGTATGGCCACTTACAACCCGTCACGAAAACTATCAAAGTTACACAAACCAGACATGCGGGACACTGATGCAGAAGTAGGGACGAACTCATAAGCGATATATTCCTGAGGATCCCTCACATGGACGAGCAAAGAAAGGATGGCCTGCTAGAACCTATATTCAACAGCTCGGTTCAGATACAGGAAGTAGCTTCGAAGACTTCCCGGGAGCGATGCATGACAGATATGGGTGAAGAGAGAGGGTCAGGCAGATCCGTGCTGGCGATGTGACATGATTATGATGATGATGATATTACCAGAATACATTAGAGAGACAGACAAAAGGCTGCATCCTCCTTTTCTTTAAGAAAGGAGACCTCGGAATCACCAAGAACTGCAGCGTCATAACTCTTACTTCTATAGTGGCTTAGATTTATGATGACCTGCTTCTCAATCGCATCGAACCAGAAATTGAGAAGGATCTTAGAAAAAATCAAAACTGTTTTCGGAGAAAGCGGTCCACAACATCAGAGATACTGACATTCCGTAGAATCATACAAGGATTTCGAGCGAAAAGCCTTGAGTCTACTGCCTTCTAGGTAGATTTCTTAAATGCATTTAATTC
>OY757904.1:113050576-113063463 GCA_963585895.1 Sepioteuthis lessoniana
TATATATATGTGTGTGTGTGTGTGTGTGTGTGTGTGTGTGTGTGTGTGTGTGTGGACTACTAAACTGATTATCTGGAGTATTTGTTTACTATGACGAACACTTTTTGGGCCATAGATACTTTTGAATGAGCTGAAAACCGGAGAATCGTACCCCAGTTTAATAAGAATTTGATTAAAAATGCTCGTAAATAATCCAAAATATAATATGTCATAAAAAAATGAAATATTATGTACGTTAATATCAATATTATAAACGTGTTTTTTATGTTTTTATGATCTGTGGAAAAATTGTCTAAATAATCTTATCTATAGCGTGAAGTTTAATCACCTGATAAGATGTTTATACAGGAAACTTTCATACGAAAGAAAATAATTTAGCGCAGTCTGAAAAAAGGAAAATGAATTAGACCATTATTCTTAAAATCTTTTTGTAATTCCACCTAACATTGTCCTATTGGTATTTTTATTTATATTTTCATAGTTTTTAGTTCTGCTGCTTACCAAATTTTTACTGTTTTTCTTTAAATTATTGATGTGTCATTTTTAAACATCCTTCCTCCTCATTGTACTTTCTCTTGGTTGTCATTACGTTTTTGTTTTAGTCCCTGTCATCCACAAAACATGATATATTGCTGTTCTTATTTTCTGTGGTTAATATATCTTGTCTACTCACCTACTGTTTTTCTGAATACTGAAATATCTCTGGCGATACTCCGCAGTGGTTTGTCAGATGAAAGAGACCGCTTCTCTGGAGACTAATACGAATCTTGGTATACGTCTGTCTTACTGTGTTTCTTTAATTATATCTATGTACATATATTTGAGATATGTATATGCATGCATTTGTAAATTTCAGTATATTCACAGATATTCTATATATAAGGTAGCTGAAAATTTCTCGGGCCAACCAAGAGGGGACTAATCTTTTCATAAACTTTTCCCCTCCAAAAAAATTAAATTCAATTTAAGTATTATTGCATTTTTGATTTTGTCGAGAAATTTTCACCATCCAGGCGTTCATCTATTAATACATATTCGTCTACACTTTTTATTTTGTAGTCTACTCCTTTTTTGCTTTGTATGCTACTCCTCTTTTTTTTATAGTCAACTCCTTTTTTTGTTTTGTAGTCTATTCCTCGATACCTCGCCATGGAATTATTTCTATCTATCTATCTATCTATCTATCTATCTATGTCAGTTGCTTTTTTGGGTGTTTTTGTGCATGCGTGTTCTTATTTTGGTCGCACTTTCTCTTTAAAGCATTATTGTCAGCCTATTCTATACTTCGATTAACGTTGAATATTCTAAAATGTCTACTGCACATTTTTTTTTACCTCTGGTAAAAATCTTTTCTTCCGTAAATTTTCCTCCCACAGGTTATTTCTCCATCTCTTTGTATAAATGTATATTATTCGTCATTGTGTTTTTAATTCCACTAGTTACTCCCCTGAAGGTGGTTCCAGTTGGAAAAAAAACGTACTTGGGAAACTTTCGATGACTATCAAATCAGTTCTATCCAAAAGTCAAACTACTAGAACAAATATTCGAACAAACCTAAGAAAGAATAGGCAGTGCCTGTCCTATTTATTTAATCACACAAACACCATCACTTCCCATATATATATATATATATATATATATATATATATATATATATATATATATATATATATATATATATGCCATTTTTCTAAGTGAAACATTATCTGATATCAGTGTATTGGGTTGGATAGTCTGCTAACTGCTTATTGCATAGCATAGTTTGAAATCTGTTTTTGCTATGGCATAGTAAGATTTCCATTATCAGTGATAATTTTTAGTGTCCTCTTGTGCTGTAACTCTTTATTACTCCTTCCAATGGTGGTTAATGCCTTTTTAGCTTGAAAGGCAATCTAGTTAAGAGAAGGTGACAGCAAAAGGAAAAACCTAAAGCTCGGTTGTAATCATAGTTGAGGGGATTGGCAGAATTTGATTTTGATCCTCCAGCACCTCCCCCTTGTCCTATAAGATTCTATAAGTGTCACAGAAAAAATGAACGCATATCTTCAAAAGCAAAATTGCAACGGATATTTTTTCGCATTGATTTCCACAAGTTCTCGCTTTAAACAAATTAAAAATCATGCATAAACCAACCTATCAGAAATATGAAAACCATACCATTTTTGATATGCGCAAATAATTTGTTCAAATCGGTGCAGATTACCGTAAAAAATTTAGCATTTGTGTTATGGAAACAAAATGCACAGCTAAATTGCAGTTAAAATGATGAAAAAGAAGAATATATTAATTATACCGATGGACCAATTATGCAAACACTGATGGTATTATGCTACAAAGGCTTTCAAATTTCTCTCTGGAAGCGGGTTAAAATGATTTTTAAAAACAAGGATAATTAGTCATCCCAAGGACATGTTATTGTTCAAATTGTCAGGCTATATGTAGCGATTGCTCCTTAACAGTAATTGTTATTAGTTGAAACTTATTGGCATTTTGGCTTCAGGTTTCTTATCGACTCCCTCCATCAACATAGCTTTTGAAGCTCAAATAAAGAGGTCCAAATGTCTGAACAAATTGCTTTTGTTTTCCTACATAATGTCTTTACTACTTGAGAAGGTCAATTTGAGCAGTAGTCAACTGATATTGTTTAAAAACAATGTACTGACAATGGATTGACATAATACCTTCCATTACTGGGTATAATTGCTTTACTAATACCTGGTACGTTCTAACTCTCATGTGATTCCTCGGCAGAAAGTAAGTTGTTATTAGAAACTTAAGGATGCATGCAGGAATTATGATTCGACAGAACCATTATCTCAAGGAAGAGAATAAACAGTATCTTTGTGAAATTTACCATCTCCGACCTTATTAATAGTTCCCTGATCACCATATATACTAGATATACGGTGGACAACTTCCCAATTGCTGCATTGGTACTGTCTAAGGTTGCCGGCATTCATTCAAGGGGTATAGAAAGAGTATTACTCAGGGAGATAAACTGTAGTATGACCGCTTCCCACTGACCTAAATCCATAAACTTGCATCTATTTTTCATTGATAATTCTGATTCATCAAGCAAACTATAAACGGACAACTGCTGCTGTGGCGTACGATTAGCCATTATAATGGATGGCTCAAAATCTCATTGGTAATAAACTATCTAAATCTTGTATGAAAAACTGAGCTGCAGAGAATCAGAAAATCAAACAAGATGGATTTTTGGGTGCAGATGCCATATCGTAGTGGGGGGACAAGATAATCAGACGTTCTGGTTCTGATTCCTGCTTATTTTATTTTTTAATGACATATCAAACTTAGTGTGTTATCATATTTACCCAACCCCTCCGCTCGGGCAGGATATGACACAAGGTCATTTTTTATGCAGAGTTTAACAGGTTTGAGTTAAGAGTTTTCCTTCTCCTAGACTAGTTGCCTGGCCAAGGCTGAAGAACCTAGTCTGCCCTACTATTTACCCATAGCTGGAGGGAGAATAATTGGATTCATACCTTTCCCAAGGGTATTAGTGCTATGTGAAATGCAATCAGTCTCGTCCAGGATTTGAACTCGTGTCACCGTGTTCATATCCTACGACGATAACCATTACACCACGGGCACTTCCCAAACTTAGTGTGTTATTTAATGCCAAAACTATCCTTGTAGAAAAAAAGTTTTGGTAATATTAAACTAGCTAAGATATCATGGGTTTCATACCTAAGCCAAACGTATTAGAACGTAAACGTAATATCTTGACAGGAGTTCAAACTTTATTTACTACGATGTCACAGTCCAGCAAGTAAACCATTACGTCACAGGAAATCACCAGTGGTTCTAAAAGAGGTAATCTGACTCAACACTGTGTCAAAATTGCTCAGTAGACATGCACTCAATAAATCACGAAGACGTCATTTCTTAATGGATGCTGGAGTAAATATGTCATTTATTGGAGATGCGTTGATACTCCATAGGCTACATATTCCTGTAAGTGACAGTGAAATACAATTGGAGAAAGGAGAAATATCACTAACAGATACATATGATACAAAAATCCTAAACTGAAATACTAATGTACCTGAAAGATGGATATAGACAGCTAAAGAAAAATTGCAAAGCTCATTTCTAATCCCGATGCAATGGTACATGAGAAATCAATGAGAGCAGATATGGTTAACCAAAGGAAGTAAGAAAAAAAAAAAATCATAAACCATTCTAGTTGCCTGTGGTTGCAATATATGAAAATGGTAGCTATACTTACGCATTTTCTCCGAATTGAAAGAACAGAAAATTTGAGCCTCCATCTTGCTTCATTGATAAACATATTACCATACTTTGCTAATATAAGTCACAATTTGTTTGCGAAGACAGTATAATCATATGAACAAGAAATGGGTTCTTTTTGTCAAGAAACCTTCCTGAGTTTTATCATCTTTTTTTTAAGAATGGTTTGCATGTTATTTACCGTATTGATACAAACCGGGTATGCCTTTTAACTGATCTCGTAATTGAGCAGATGTTAATGTGTAGCATCAAAACCACTGTTGGATTCACCAGGTGTAGGGGAATGACAGAACAGAAACGACTTGTGTGAATAAAATCTATGCCAGTTTTTTTTTTTTCAGAACCAATTCAAGCCGTACATCACTTTATTGAATAAAGAAGTATAGACACACGATAGAAGATTATTGAATAAAGAAGTATAGACACACGATAGAAGAAGGACGGATGGTACACTGAAAAGGTGACCACCTTTTATTTCAAGCAAGAAGCTGCAACAGTAAATCTGACAATCCAATGCGCAGTATTATCTCTTGTGTTGTTACGTTGGATTTAGCAAATGTGGATGATGCTGAAGAGGTTGACCATAATATTTTCACGTCTGGGAAAAGCAAAGAATTTTTCAGGGATTCATTCAAAGGAAAAAGCTTGCAGTTACACTTGGATGAAAAACAACCGAAAAAAACAATCTTATTCACCCACAAGTACTTTTTTAACGTCTAACATTAGGTTCGATGAATGAAAATTTTGATACAGGTGATCTGTTCAACTGTAAACGGTGTAATGATCGAACATCATATTTGACTCCAATTGTTTTTCTTTTCCCGCATACAAATCCACTTTGGACCAGCTCCTTTGCCAAAAACACGCACTGTCAACTGATGGAATCTATGTTTTTGATAGAAGGGATTTCATAAATCGAATCAGTTGGCATACTGATATTGCATTTAAAGATAGCTGTCATATACATTTTCAATATCTGTTACGGAACTATGGAATGTCTGTCATTGTTAGATGTTCAGAATGAGGAGACATTTCTTTAGGACATGTATCAAATGAGAAGAGTAATAAACCCTAAATCTGTACACTGTGAGTAAATCATGCTTCCAGAAACGAAAAAAATGTTATCCTGGCAAATAGGCCAAATAAAGAGATATTTATTCAGATATTATCTGAATGTTTGGAACAATCACGTTATCAGTGTTCCCATGCCAGTGGTGATGCTGACTGTCTAATTGATAAAAATACCTTTGAAGCTGACGTTCATGGATAAATAATCTGTGTCGCTGACTATACAGATATAATTGTTTTGCTTGGATGCCTAGTTCATCAAAGTACCAAACCCTTCGTAAAAGTAGCATTAATCGAAGAAAAAAAACTTCTCAATGAATGTGGATTATATATTGTTTAAAGCCAGAGCAGTCTTAATTAAAAATACAGTGGCTACAGGATTATGATTTCAAAATTCGGAATGGTCCTCAAAATTATTCATCATTGCATTTTGTTAAGATGCTTTTGTTATTGTATAAAAAGGAACACAAAGGGGGAATTTCATACAAGTTATATTACCTCCGTTTTTCTTAAAAGATTGTCAATGAAAATAAATAAAATTTTTGGTTTTCAGTTATTTAATGATTTATAAATCTTATTGGTTCATTTAATCTCAATGCCATCCTTGAAGAAAAACAGGGATGGTACTATTTAACCCATAGCATTCCTACGGGTATTAGTTCAAATGTGAATACTAAAATTCGACTAGAACTTGAACTCGCTTACAACAATGTCGTACTCTAGCTGGTTAACAGTAACATAACCAGCCCCATCCAACTTTTTCGTGGACTTGAATGTGCTTCAGCGTTAGTTTGGGCAAAGTTCCATTCTACGTGTGCATACAACCTAGTACTTCTAAGGCCAGGTAGTTGGTTTCTACCACCAATCATCATCATCATCATCATCATCATCATCATCATCATCATCATGTCGTGCCACAGGCACGGATATCCCTGACTCTCTCTCTCGCCTTTTCTCCCAATCATTCATCGCCTCTGGCAGGTCTTCAGGGCTACATCCTGTATCCTCACATAGCTGCTGTATGTATGTTCGAGCTGTTCGTCCTGCTTTTGCCCGGCCATATGTGGGGGTCCATAGGAGCACATCACTTATGAGCTCGTCCCTGCTTCTCCAGCAGTGTCCCGCATGTCTGGTTTGTCTGAATTGGATAGTTTTCGTGATGGGAGGCAGGCGGCCGTATAGTTGGTGCCTTGTGGGGTGATGCCACCAGGATGTGTTCAAAATTGCTAGCAACATTTTTGTGTAATTGCCGTCTAGCTTCTTCTCCAGCCGTTTAGTTAGTGTCCAAGTAGTGCATCCATACAGCAGTATCGATTCGACCGCTGCCTGGAAGAATCTGCGTTTCATTTTATCGGTCATGTCTGATTTCCATATGATCGATAGCCTATCGATAGCTTTCAAATGCCTTCGTTAGCCGCGTGTCGATGTTTTTTTGGTTGATGAGACACTGCTTCCTAGGTAGGTGAATTTGTCTTCAAGTTTCAGAGAGGTTCCGTCTAGTGTGGAAATGTCGCTTCTTTGATTATAGCACATATGTTCCGTGGTAAAATGTGGTCAGTGAATTCATGACACCACAAATGATGGCTCATATTACCAGAACCAGAAATCTACAAGTTGATCGGGTACAACTTCAAAAGAGATCGTTCTACAACAGTGAGTATCTCTGGAAAGCATTGGCATGATTGTCCGCTAGTATGGAGTGTGTGACAGGGCACATTCTGTTCTAATTCATCAGTGTTTGAAGATGACATAAATATGATCATTACTAAGAAGGAGATTAATTCTTAATTAATTTGTTGATTTATGTTGTATAGCGGCTCGTACGACGTGACTTCCGGTATCGCAGAGGTATAAAAGACGTCGGGTTTCTTAAGCACAATTGCGCTCTGCAAGACTATGGTCAGTAGTAAGATCAATTTCGGACTTAACACCCACAGCGCAATTTTATTTGAACTGTACAACTTCATTTAATAAATAATTAACTTTTTTTTATGTCACTGTGTATCTCTTCTTTACCACGATACAACAAATTGTGACTTTGGGATGTAGACATAAATGAATATTTTAATAAAATGAATATAATTATGGCAATAATTAAACACTCTTATTTATTATCTTTTTAATTAATTTATGAATGTTATTTATCAATTTTGTTAAACGGTAATTTGTCGATAGTTACAGTTGAAAACAAGTAAGGTTTACAAGAATCAGTCAATGGTTATTGGTTTCCTTTCTTCAACATATCGAAGAGAATATCTGGGTGAGTTCTATATAGCATATTTACGCCGATAGAAAGCAAATAAAAAAAAAGAAAAAACTGAACGCAGTGAAACTTTATTTGGAAAGACGTGTGAGGTATAAATATTTTTGACGAAATAGAAAAAAATGCAATATTTACAAGACTAATGTAGCCAATTATCATATCAAGTTAATTTGGTAACAGAAATTCATTCATTTTCCTATTCTTGTCTTTGGTACTCAACATGCCATTTTATTGAAATATCTATCTATCTATCTATCTATATATATATATATATATATATATATATATATATATATATATATATATATATCACATTTATCATGTCTAGTTATATATAGTATTGTTTATTTAGCTGATGGTGGTTGTCTTGAAACGTGCAAAGCTGTCCATGTTGTCTTCCTCTCTGGAATAGAAAATTCCAAGAACACGATATAACTGAGCATTATGCGTTCTTGTTTTAATTTTTTTGTTGTTTTGAATTTGCTTTTTTTTTTCTATTTATTTGGTTATTTGTCGTTTTTTTTCCTGAGAAAAAATAAATACTTTCGCCTCAGAGGAAAAATTTAGCTGATATTCAGTCGTGGGATTTTCTTGGAAATAACGAATGTTGCTTTTCACATGATCTAAAGGAAATTGCCAACACAGAAAACTCATGCTCACATGTGGGTGCACGTACACACACACACACACACACACACACACACACACCAAGATATAAATGAATATATATATATATATATATATAGAAAGAGAGAGAGAGAGAAATGTAGTGGGTAAGGGAGATTAAGTGAAAGTTTGTGGTAGGTATTTATATTAGTGCATTCAATAAAAATCAGATATATCTTCTTGCAATAATACACTCACGCAAACATACACAGATCTATCTATCTATCTATCCTTGTGTGTGTGTGTATGTGTGTGTGTGTGTGTGTGTGTATGTAAAAAGAGAAAAAGAGACAGAAAGAAAGAGAGAGAGAGAGAGAGAGAGAGAGAGAGAGAGAGAGAGGTTTAGATAAATATATCTATTCAAATAGGTTTACACATGTATATATCATTATTTGGTTTTGAATGCATGTCTGTGTCTATATATATATATACATATATATATATATATATATATATATATATATATATATATATATATATATACATATACTTTTGTTTATATGTACATATACTTATGTGCACTCTCTCTCTCTCTCTCTCTCTCACACACACACACACACACACACACACACACACACACACACACACACACACACACACACATATATATATATATATATATATATAGGCATGTCCAAAATTATGGAGCACCTATAAAAAATAGAGATAATAGTTTAAACCTACATATTTAAAGGTTAAAAATCATACATTGAACAATTGAGAGCAAATGTAAAATATTTAACAGTAGATTGTTGTCTATATTTCTTTTTGCTTTAAAACCTCTCCCAAGAGCTTCAGCTGAGTTTCGAACTAAATTCATTCCAATATTCAAAATGATTTACTGACATACTAAAGGTTGATTCGTTATTTTCAGGTAATATTTGGCACCTACCAGTGCTATGATAGTATATTTAATTATAAATGCATCCAAAGATGCAGTTTTCAGAGGTTAAAGGGGCACAAATTGTTGCTTTATCTGGTGAAGGGTATTCTCTGGTAGAAATTGCCAGGAAGATAGAATGTTCAAGGAAGAGGGTTAAAACTACGATTAAAATGTACAAGGAAACAAATTCTTTCAAAAACAGAAAAGGACAAGGCCGTAAAAAGTCAGCAACCACATGGGAAGACAGATCTTTGAAAAGAGCATCCCTGGTAGATAGGAGAAAAATTTCTTCAGAGCTTGCTGCGGAACTTAGGGAGGGTGCAAACAAAAATATATCAGCTCGAAAAGTGAGAAGAAGGTTATTAGATGTGGGAATAAAAGGATGCAAAGCCAGGAAGAAGCCATACTTGTCTCAGACCAAGAAAAAAAACGACTGGAATTTGCAAAAAAACATGATATTTGGACACTTGATGATTGGGGTAAAATCATTTGGTCTGACAAATGTAACTTTGAGGTAAGTTAACAGCTTCAATTTTCTAAACTTTGGATGTTATAATTAAAATTTTCATGTGAATACACAGCCATAACATTTATTCAAAAATTGTAACAAATTCTTTTTTTTTTCATCGGATTTTTGACACCCCAGGAGCGGTTTATGTTCACCGTAGCTGGAATGTTGTACTCATGTGAGGGCAGAATGAACTCCACAATTTTTACTAACATGCTGGACCAGGTTTACCGAGCCTCTTTGACTAAAATATTTTATAATAACATTCCAAATGATGTAATCTTCCAACAAGACAATGCTCCATGCCAGACGTCAAAAGTTTCAATAGGTTGGTTTGGGAAAAAAGGATTACCGTGATGAAGTGGCTCCCTCAATCTCCAGACCTAAATCCCATTGAAACTTTGTGGTACCATTTAGGGAAAAGAGTGAGAATGCACAAATATTCATAAAAAAAGAATTAGAGGTCAAACTTCATGAAGAGAGGCAGAAAATAGATCCTATCAGCTGCAACAACTTAGTTAATTATGTGCAAACACGAATAAAAGCAGTTATTAAGGCAAAAGAATGACATTCCAAATATTGATTGTTGTTATTAATGTTTACTCCACTATTCTTAAACTGTAAATATATGAGTTAAATCCTAATTTCGATTTTTCATTGGTGCTCCATAATGTTGGCCAAGGCTGTGTGTGTATATATATATATATATATATATATATATATATATATATATATATATATATATATATATATATATATGTACGTCTGTGTTGATAACTGATGAGTTCATATATTAGCAGAAACACATTTGTGCAGACTGACAGGACAGGCATATCTAGAGATACACGCACAGGAACCGATATACGCTTATATATATATATATATATATATATATATATATATATATATATATATATATGTGTGTGTGTGTGTGTGTGTGTGTGTGTGTGTGTGTGTGTGTGTACTTGATTGTGACGCATATATAGACAAAAATAATGTGCTCGTTCCATTAACGGCTCGACGAATGTCTCACCTTATCCAATTGATTAGAAAAAAAATGAAAATCAGTCAGTTTCTAAACCTCCAACTGAGAATGTGCAATTGCAAAATTTCACAAAAATAATCTACCTCCAACTTCCCTTCCTGCAAAATGTGTCTCTTCTTTATTCAACATGAAAAACTGATAATGTTTTATGTCTAATTAACTTTTTTTTAGAAATATTTTCAATTTGATTGAAATGATTTTTAATCTAATTCACTGATCCATCTATAGCCCTACTTTTAACTGCGTTGGTGACATCGTGGGGTATTTTTAATATTTCCACTCATGAGAAACCTAAATCCAATAAAATTGTTGACTTGTTGCCTTAATGAATAAAACATTGTAAATATTTATTTTTTTAACATAGTCCTCCATCTTTCCTGGTCGGATATTCCTATGCCTCATATTCAAATTCCTATTTACATTTAGTTAAAGTCTAAAGAACATTTTCATGTGACGAACATCCTTTGCAGGAGAGTTACTAAGCTCTCGTATTAACCAGTCTTACTTGACCCGACGTTTATATTTGCTTTTTAATGAATGCTTTTATGTCTGAATTACTATTAGGGAGGCGTGAATTTCCTCTGTGTGGTTTCATCATCATCATCATCATCATCATCATCTCGTGCTGGTAGCACGGATATCCCTGACACTCTCTCGCCACTCCTCCCAATCGTTCATCGCCCTAGGTAGGTCTTCAGGACAACATCCTGTATCCTCACATAGCTGCTGAATGTACGTTCGAGCTGGTCGCCCTGCTTTTGCGCGGCCATGTGTGGGGATCCACTTTTTGTTAAGCTGATTTTGTTGAAAAGGCTAGTGTGATGTAAAGTTTTTTGAGATCGTTTATGTTATACCGTCAGCATATCATGTCCAAACGATCTGATGACTTTCAAGCTTATTTTGTACTCTTATGTTTTTTGTTTATCATCTAGACTAACCAGGAGGTGTCTTATTGCGTGCCCTATATCTGTTCCGTTTTTTTTTTGTATCAGCTTAAGCAAAAGAAAATGTGTTAAATATTGTCCTGTCGACAGGTCTTAAAATACACAGTAGAACAGTGAGAACCACACTAAAGGTGGTTTCCTAGGGATGGCACTGAACTGCATCTGATAGTGACTGTCCAGTTTTGGATATCTACGGTGTAAAGAGTACTCTTCCAGTGACGTTTCTACCTGGTTCACCCAATGGTAGTAAATGTTAGGTTTCAATCCACCGGTCAAGTGTAAATCAATTCATGAATAATTGCCTTCTCTTAGTATGACTTTTTGTGTTTATTTCAGGATTTGTTAATTTAATGGTATATCAACTCTTTATGAGTAATGTGACGCCAAAATCTTATTAATTTGAAAACGATTATAATCCTAACTATATTTTCAATGTTCACTTGTATTCTTTTATTGCACATTTGTCAATCTACAATCGTTTCCATAATGATATATAGATTTTCTTGTTACATATAATTTGTACACGCTTACATTTTTTCCATGTATGCCAATCTAATAATGCTAGTTTAACAACAAAGGAAAGGAGTAGCGCCCTCGCCTACATCTCGGTTTAATAGCTATTGAAAAGGGAGTCTTCCGGTCGCCCTCGACTAAGTTCGCCAACTTTACAACAACTTATATGGTTTAAAGTAACTATTTCTATTTAAAAATTGTTTGGTTGCACAGTGGATTTTAAGTACTCCTATCAAACACAAATGAATTTAAAGATTATTTTTCTGCTAAAATGCGTATCGTTTCTTATCTAGGGAAACCCGGACTTGGCTTATCCCTCTGCAAGTTTATACCTACAGCATAGTTCATGCTTCGCTCACAGGATGGCTTTCAAGCTTATCTTTCTGCTATAATGCATATTATTTCTTATTTACAGAGATCCGATGGGTCTTAAACTTCTGCAAGGCATACAGTCAGCATATCCCATGATCCACCGATGAGATGGCTTTCAGGCTTATCTTTTTTGCTGGTATGATTATTGTTTCTTATCTTGAGGGACAAGATGAGTCTCACACTTCGAAAAGGGATACAGTCACTATATCCCATACTCCACCGATGGGGTGGCTTTAAAGCTTTGTCTTTCCGCTGGTATGCATATTGTTTCTTATCTAGAGAGATCCAAATAGGTAGTACCCCTCTGCATGGGATAGAGTCAGCATATCCCATGCTCTAGCGAGAGGATG